>CM060435.1:2527000-3155000 GCA_030545235.1 Helianthus tuberosus
CACCTATCTCCTTCTTCATTGCAGCTATGGAAGATTTCATCTTATCTTTCTTCTTAGAAAACTCTTCATACTCGTGCATCCTCTTACGAAAACGAGCAACCCCCTGAGGAAGCATTGCAGCAAGATTGCAAGTACTTAAAATCATGCGGGACAACATCATGTCATCATCCATATCAGCAATAGTGTTATGAACCGACGGAGGGGCAATGTGGCTCAGTGCATCTTCACAAACAGCAACATCCTTGAAACTGTCATCAACTTTCATTGACCAGCCAGGCACATAAACCTCTTCTGGGTCCAACCCTTCAACGTCCCTGCTCGAAGAACCTTGAACAGGGGTAGCCATAACCTTCTCGGCTGGAGTCTTCTTACCATGAACAACCAGTTTCTTCTCCTTTTCAGCACCCACTTCAATATCTTGATCTTCAGAAGCTTCAACATCATCACTCAACTCCAATGGTTCAGTAGAAGTGGACTGAGGAGCACCTTTGAGTAAACGACGAGCAGACCGACGGGTTGAAGCCTTAGGAGCAACAGGCTTAGAAAAACCCTTGACATTGGAGACACTAACATAACCGGAACCTTCGAACCTTTGGTCAGCACTCCTAACCACAACATTTTCATCAGGGACGGATGGGACATCATCAAATGCAACGTCAGAAGTATCGTCGCTTTTGATGAAGTCAAGAGCAGACATGACTGCAAATAACCAACAAAACAAAACACATAAGACATAAATTAAGGAAAACACAAAGGGGGCAAAAAAGAAAAATGCATACCCGTGCCACTCCTCATTAGAACTGGATCCCGATCGGCCTTTTCCCACAAATTACTAACCCCTAACAAAACTAGCATATGTTCAGGGAAGGGACGAACCCTTGAAGGGCACCCCCGGATGGCTTTGAGAAAAGTATAATTCAACTCAAATTCAGAGGGCTCCGGTTCATTGAGAACGGCATCCGGGTGCCTCCACACCATTTTGAATGGGACAATAGAATCAGAAACCCAGAAAAAGCGATCCTTCCAAGTTCCGAGTGTCGTAACCATAGACGAAATAAGACAAGCATCAACCTTGGATGTTTCAAAGGTGAACCAATCACCGTTTTGTAACACCTCGGAAATTATGTCCAATAATGTATAGACACGTGTCATAAGCTTTAAACGTGTAAAAGATCATCTATGAAGGACTAAAGTTGACTAAAAGAAAATATATGAATATAAGGGTTCAAAGTGTCAACAATGGATAAATATGCCTTACATTAATTGGCAATGCGGTCACTAAAGCCTTAGAGAGGCAGTATAGTGAATCGAGTAGTACGCGAAGCAGGACCCAATCAGCACCCCATTCTAAGCCAAAAACACATTCTGAGGCTCATAGTAAGCCACCCTCTAAGCTAGATAGGCCAAAGAAGGAAGATGACGAGCATCACTCCTCGAACCAACGCAGTGTCCCGTCAAAGAGGATCGAGCTTAAACAGGAACCGCGAGGTAAGTCCTGTACATATAAATACTTCATCTCATGCAAACCCAGAGACTTTACTGGGGAGAAAGGAGCGGTTGACTGCATGACCTGGTTGGATGAAATGGATACCGTGGTTGATATCAGCGAGTGCGCTGATAAAGATGTAGTAAAATTTGTATCGCAATCGTTCAAAGGCGAGGCCTTTGCCTGGTGGAGATCGTTGATTCAAGCTACTGGAAAGATTCCACTGTACAATATGACATGGGAACAATTTGTTACCCTCATCAAGGAGAACTACTGTCCGCAGCATGAGGTAGAAAAGATTGAGTCGGATTTTCTGTCATTGGTAATGAAAAATCTAGATTGCCAAGCTTACCTTACGAGCTTTAATACAATGTCAAGGTTGGTTCCTTATCTTGTGACCCCGGAACCCAAAAGAATAGCTCGTTTCATTGGGGGTTTAGCCCCAGAAATTAAGGCAGGTGTAAAAGCCTCTCGGCCAGCTACATTCAGGTCTGCAGATATATCCTTGTCCCTCACACTGGACGCGGTCAGGCAGAGATCGCTGAGGAACACGGATGCCGAGAAAAGGAAGCGTGAAGACGACAATTCACGACGGTCAGACAAGAAGCACAGGGGAAACAATGACCACAAGAAGGGGTCCGGATCTAGGAAAGATGGGCATCAATCTAGAGATAAGCCCAAGTGTAAGGTTTGTAAGAAGCACCATTTTGGGAGGTGCCGACTTGAGTCGAAATCCCAGTCTCAGCCGAGGCCTTGTGGGATTTGCAAATCTTCAGAACATAAGACCCTAGAGTGCAAGAAGCTGAAGGACGCAACGTGCTACAGTTGCAATGAAAAAGGGCACATTAAGTCCAATTGCCCAAAGATCACCAAGAAAACCGAGGATGGGAAAAAGACCAATGATAGGGTCTTCAGGATGGATGCAAAGGAAGCTGTTCAGGATGACAACGTGATCACAGGTACCTTTCTCATAAATGATGTTTATGCTAGAGTGTTGTTTGATTCTGGAGCAGATAAGTCTTTTGTGGATAACAAGTTTTGTGAATTGTTGAAATTGCCTGTAAAAGCCTTAAGTGTGAAGTATGAGGTGGAATTAGCTGATGGAACCATAGAAACCGCCTCAACTGTGTTAGATGGATGCGTTATATCCATTAGGAATCACTCTTTTCCTTTGTCCTTACTTCCCTTTAAGCTAGCCGGTTTTGATATAGTGATAGGTATGGACTGGTTATCGCATAACCAAGCCCAGATTGTGTGCAACAAGAAGCAAGTAGTAGTCAAGACCCCGTCTGGTAAGCCACTTACCATTCAGGGAGATACCCAGTATGGACTACCTGAGCAAGTATCTATGCTCAAGGCATCTCGATGCCTGAAGAAGGGTTGTGTCATTTATATGGCACAGGTTACTATTGATGAGCCGAAACCTAAGATAGAAGACATTCCCGTCATTTCTGAATATCCTGAAGTTTTCCCTGAAGAACTACCTGGTTTACCACCAGATAGGCAAGTGGAATTCCGAATTGACATCATCCCCGGAGCAGCACCTGTTGCTAGAGCACCATATAGGTTGGCACCAACAGAGATGAAGGAGTTAAGGACACAGTTAGATGATCTGCTAGCCAAAGGTTTCATTAGACCTAGTTCGTCTCCTTGGGGAGCACCGATCTTGTTTGTCAAGAAGAAGGATGGATCGATGCGTCTGTGCATCGATTACCGTGAGCTTAATAAAGTCACTATCAAGAATAGGTATCCTTTGCCCAGGATCGACGATCTGTTCGATCAATTACAAGGGGCAAGCTACTTCTCTAAGATCGATTTGAGGTCAGGTTATCATCAATTGAAGGTTAAAGATGAAGATGTACACAAGACTGCATTTAGGACTCGTTATGGTCATTACGAGTTCCTAGTGATGCCTTTTGGGCTCACTAATGCTCCTGCCGCATTCATGGACCTCATGAATCGCGTCTGCAAGCCCTACTTGGACAAATTTGTCATTGTCTTTATAGACGACATCCTCATCTACTCGAAGAACCAAGCTGACCATGAGAAGCACCTTCGCTGTATTCTTAAACTTCTACATCATGAGAAACTCTACGCCAAATTTTCGAAGTGTGAATTTTGGCTTCGAGAAGTCCAATTCCTTGGACATGTGGTTAGTGAGCGTGGTATCCAAGTAGATCCCGCTAAGGTAGAAGCAGTTATGAATTGGCAAGAGCCAAAGACGCCTACAGAGATTCGTAGCTTCCTAGGTTTAGCAGGATACTATAAGCGATTTATCGAAAACTTCTCAAGAATTGCAGCACCCCTGACTTTACTCACCCGCAAGAAAAGTAAGTTTGACTGGGGGCCTAAGCAGCAAGAGTCTTTTGATATTCTGAAGCAAAAGTTGAGCAATGCTCCTATATTGACGTTGCCTGATGGAATTGATGAATTTGTAGTATATTGTGATGCATCACACTCCGGAATGGGCTGTGTGCTCATGCAGAAAGGCAAAGTCATTGCCTATGCTTCACGACAGTTAAAGGTGCACGAGAAGAATTACACCACCTATGACTTGGAGTTGGGTGCCGTTGTATTTGCACTAAAACTGTGGAGACACTACTTGTATGGAACCAAGTGTGTGATCTATTCAGATCACAAGAGCCTTCAACACTTGTTTAATCAGAAGGATTTAAACATGAGGCAACGACGATGGATGGAAACTTTGAATGATTATGACTGTGAGATAAGATACCATCCAGGCAAAGCAAATGTGGTTGCTGACGCCTTAAGCAGTAAGGAAAGAGTGAAGCCTATAAGAATCAATGCCAAGAGCATTGAGATAAAGAATAGTTTGAACGAAAGGTTGTTAGCTGCACAGAAAGAAGCTGTGTTGGAAGCTAACTATCCTGATGAAAAGCTAGGAGTAGCTGAAGAGCAGTTATCCTATGACAAGGACGGAATCCTGAGGTTGAATGGACGAATATGGGTTCCAGTTTATGGAGGACTTCGAGATGTTATCCTCCAGGAAGCCCACAGTTCTAAATATTCCGTTCATCCTGGAGCTGATAAGATGTACCAGGATCTGAAGGAAAATTTTTGGTGGATAGGCTTGAAGAAGTCTATAGCTGCCTATGTAGCTAAATGTTTGACGTGTGCGCAAGTCAAAGCTGAACATCAGAAGCCGTCAGGTTTGCTACAACAGCCTGAACTTCCCACATGGAAGTGGGATATGGTGACAATGGATTTCATTACCAAGTTGCCAAAGACAAGGAAGGGAAATGATACTATATGGGTGATAGTAGATAGACTGACTAAGTCAGCACATTTCCTACCCATTAAGGAGACTTATAGCTCTGACATGTTAGCTCAATTATACATAGATAAGATTGTAGCTCTGCATGGCGTTCCAGTGTCAATTATCTCTGACAGAGATACAAGATACACATCACATTTTTTGAAAGGTTTCCAACAGTCTTTGGGCACACGCTTAAATTTTAGTACAGCTTACGATCCTCAGACAGATGGGCAGAGTGAGCGTACGATCCAAACTTTGGAAGACATGCTTCGTGCATGTGTAATTTATTTAGGTGGTAGTTGGGATAACCACCTGCCATTGATCGAGTTCTCCTATAACAATAGCTATCATACAAGCATTAAGGTTGCGTCTTTTGAAGCATTATATGGTAGAAAATGCAGAACACCTATTTGTTGGGCGGAAGTAGGAGAAGTTCAATTATCAGGACCGGACTTAGTCTTTGAAACGACGGACAAGATTGCCCAGATTCGTGATCGCCTGAAAGCTGCCAGGGATAGACAGAAAAGTTATGTTAATAAAAGGCGAAAACCTCTAAAGTTTGAGGTTGGTGATAAAGTTTTGCTAAAGGTATCACCCTGGAAGGGAGTGATGCGATTTGGTAAGAAAGGTAAGTTAAGCCCAAGGTACATAGGACCATTCGAGATCATCGAATGTGTAGGATCAGTGGCTTACAAGTTGAACTTGCCAGAAGAGCTCAGTGGTATTCACAATGTATTCCACGTCTGCAATCTAAAGAAATGCCTAGCTGACGAATCGCTAGTCATACCACATACGGATGTGCATATAGATGAGAGCTTGAAATTTGTGGAAAAACCATTGTCGATTGAGGATCGACAGGTAAAGAAGCTTCGAAGGAAGCATGTGCCTATCGTAAATGTCAAATGGGATGCCCGTACAGGTCCCGAATATACATGGGAGGTAGAATCCACGATGAAAGAAAAGTACCCTTATTTATTTCAGTAAATCTCGAGGTCGAGATTTCTTTTAAGGGGGTGAGGATGTAACACCTCGGAAATTATGTCCAATAATGTATAGACACGTGTCATAAGCTTTAAACGTGTAAAAGATCATCTATGAAGGACTAAAGTTGACTAACAAAGAAAGTATATGAATATAAGGGTTCAAAGTGTCAACAATGGATAAATATGCCTTACAATAACCCTATACGATGTTTATGCCCTTAAACGAATAAATCATGGATCATACGAAGCAAATCGTGGAAGAAAGTGAGAGATTACAAACTACAGGGGTTGAATGTGTCAACATGTTTAAAGTATACCTCTGAGTGACCTTGTAGCAAACCCGAAGCTTTGTAATGATAAATTATACTCACTAGAATATGTGGTAAAAATTTCACCAAGATTCGTTATCGTATGAGAAAGTTATGACAATATTCGTATACGAGGGGTTAAAAGCGTTAAAGTTGAATTCTAAGGCCCGAGTGATCACAAAGTTAACCAAGGGTTTGACAAAGTTGGGAAAGGTCTTAAGGTCCTTAAAAACCAATTTAGAGGGCCAAAAGTGCAAGAAAAATAGTTAAAACCACGTATAGAAGGACCAGGGACTGAAATGTAATTGATTAAACTTGTTTGGCCTGTTGCGCCGGTTTTAGACGCCCCGCGAGGGACCATTCGCGGCCCGCGAAAAAGCCGCCAGCACAGAAAATGCGCACAGCTGCCAGTTGCAGCATTGTAACCGACTTTAAACGTTTGTTTTGCATACCAGGGGCTGCCCCAATGGTATTTCATGCATAGGGGGCACTTGTCTTGATCTGGAAACACTCATAGACCTCTTTGGCATCATCTTATGAGATCAAAATGCATATATAAGAACCCACTTTGGTTGCAACTTTGTTCACTCATTTGCAACATTCACAACTTCAAGTTCTGGAGCTCCCCTGATCAGCAACAAGCTTCCTAGTGATTCCTAATCATACTTAGGACCTTTGTAAGTGTCCTAAACCCTTCCTAATTCAGTTTAGCTTAGTTAATTAGCTAAAAGTCAAACCGTCGTAATTAAAGTTTGACTTCGAGATTAATTAAAATTTGTTCAGTCAAATCTCGAATTAAAAGTACCTATAAGTAGGTATTTATGTGGGTAATAAACCCTTAAAAGGGTACTCTCTGATTCCCACTCTAACTAGGTCAATTGTCGGGTCAAACTTGTTATTAAAAAGTCAACAGAATGCTTATTTTCAAATTAATGAATAATTAGCAATGTAGGAGACATGCAACCTGTTTGATCACTAATATAACTTGGTAATTAATGTAAGAACATGTCTAAACATGTTCAACCCGACAATTTTCAGTTTAGACTCGGATCGGAACCGAAAGTCGCATAATTTGACTTTCGCTTTGACTTTCAGTTCTGACCCGTATAAGCATGTTTTAGAATTGCCTTAGAGCTTTATTTGGACCAGGTTTCATATAATTATAACTCTCTGAGATTATACAACTTGGTTCATTAGCTATCCGATTCATATGCATGTTTCCGTTAAGTGCTTAAATGTTGACTATTATGCCCTTTTGACTATAAAACGTGATTTTTGAAAAAGTAAAAGAGTAGAAACCTTAGTTACTGATTTATAAACTTGCACCTAAATTTTGACATCAGTTTGAGGTCTAGATTAAGAGTTATGCTCATTAGCGTAATTAGAAAGCTTTTTATTAAATAAACAGCGTAATTAGCATATAGCCTATCTAAACCCGATTTTTAATACCAAAATTTTTACCCACTGATATAAAATAATATTTTGAGATTTTTAAATATTTTTATTTAATTTTTGGCTGAGCATAACATAGGTCTCTAAGCTTGATTCGGTAATTGTCGGTTTTGCCCTTTTGGGCAATAAAATGAGTTTTACAAATAATTTTGATACCAAACCTTTTGCTACTGATTTGTTATGATAAATAAAATATTTTGAGCCTTATGGAATATTAAAATTTTCAGCTTTCCTTTAAAAACCCAGAAATAGCTCAAAATCGCCTTTTTAAGCGTTTTTAACGCATAGTATATATTAAAACTATTTTAAACATATAAGGTTTGATGCCTAATGATATTTTTAGTAAATTTTTATATTTTAACAGTAAGCAAAAGTTTTAAACTCAAATTTCCAGTTTTGACCTTTTAAGCCTATGTGAAATTACCAAAATGCCCCTAAGGTGCATAGTTTGGTTTTAAATGATAAATTTTACATATATGTAATAACCTACTGTTATAACTTATTAAACTAAGTATTTTTACTGATTATAGCAGATCTGTAACTCAGATTATTTTTTAAACTCTTTTATAACCCTTAAAATGACCAAAATGCCCTTACGAGGCATAGTTCGAGTTTAAATCCAATTCGGGCATAATGGAAGATATCTTACTAATGTCACAACATATTTAAGGTATATTAACTTAGGAAACTTGCATAGGACTCATTTGGTTACTCGTTACGCCCTTTTCGCGTTCGGATCGGCTTATGTAACTAGTTTACATATATTAGCCGAAACGGGTCAAACCTTATCATTTTTGTCTCAAAATCCAGAATGTGTTTAGTTTACCCATATTATACAAGTCTTCTAACTTGTCGGGTCTAAATCACATTCTATTCCGGTCTTCGCTTATTCATGCGTTCGAACCGTATCTTCTTTTAAAACTAACCGGTCTAAGCTTAAGCTTAATTAAAGACCCGTTAGAAATCTAATAGGTTATTATAAACCTTTGTTCCAGAATAGGAGACCCAGTAAAAGCTACACGCACTTGCTAATTGTGATTTATACTTGCAAAGGTAAATACTTTTAACTTATTTTCCCTATACGGGCTTGGGGTATGGTATATAAAATACCGCTTGGTCGGGCATTGAATCTTTAATCGAATAGAGGTTAAACCATTGATATGCTCCGTTTGGAAATGTTTTGTTTGCTTAAAGCCTTTGGGGGGTTAATGACCATGTCCCGGATATCCTTGGCATCATTTTACGAAATGGCCACGACCTAAGCACGGGGTGTAGGCGTACACCCGTCAGTGCCTAAACCAATAATGTGGTGTGTCTATTGATCTTTAACCCAGCACAAACCGGGCTACTGAACGCATAAGTAACATGTAATTCTTTTACAAGATTATATTTAAATAATTATCCCAAGTTATAAAAGATATTTTGTGCCACGTTCATTCAAATCAATTTTATTAAACTTTTCAAAAAGAGTCAGTTAAATTGTATTTACCAGTGTAAACTGACATATTTTCCCAAAAGGTTAAGTGCAGGTACTACTCGAACTAGGCTGGCTTTCTCCTAGCGTCCACAATAAGTCTCGCAAGCTTGGATGTCATAAAACTGTTGAACAATGTCTCCTTTTTATTTTGATCCGCCTGTGGATCTATTTCAACTATATCGTGATATTTAATATTTCAATTTATTAAAGTTGAAATGATTCTATCTTTGCTTCCTCTGTGCATTTATATATTGTGTTGTTTGACTATGATGATATCAACTACGTCACGATACTCCCCACTGGGCCCACCGGTAATACGTGGAAATATCGGGGTGTGACACGTTTTTAGCCAATCGAAAAAATCGGCGAAAAAGCAAAAGTGAAGGATCATAACCTAGGGCACGACATAAAACTTTGAAATGTAAAACCCTAGCCATGCCTTTTGGATGAATCTGACCAAAGGAGACTCGGTAATACTCCAATAAATTCAGAACAAAGAGGGAAAACGGATAACGGAGGTTCGAAAACTCAAAGTGACGACAATAAAGAGCAATAAAACCAGCCGGACATTTGTCAATCGGAACATCACAAGCAGGAGCAGTAGGTTTAAACATTTTCCCAATACCATATTCCTTACAACATAATTCTACCTCTTCTTGGGTTAATCGAGAAAAGGACTTTGCCAAATCTTTACGAGCACCCATTTTTACAAGAAAATATGAAATAAGTAAGGAATTAAGAAAGAAGCCGGAACTAACCTTGAAGAGAGGAAAGGAATTGCAGAGGGAACTTGAAGAAGTAATGAAATAATCGAATGATTATCTTCAATAATAAAAGAAAAACCAAAATAGAGGTTATAATGGCAAACAGTTACCCTCTGCAAAACCGCCGCCCTATGAACTGCCACACGTCAATCAAATCAGTTGTCAGTTTTTTAAAATTCAAAAAATAACTGACACCAACCCTTTAAGCCTTCAAGCTTTGAACCCTTGAAGCCTTTAGTCAATAAAACACATGTATAAAAGTCAGAAGTCTTTGAGCTCATTTCCCAAAAACCTCTGACTTGGGGGGCTGATGACGGGGGTAGCCCAAGACCAAATAAAATGACTTAAATACATGAATGCTCAAATGGTTAAACGGTTCAAAGGTTGAAAAGCTGAGGAGATGAAGTAAAGCAATATGGGAACAGTAAATGGTCACATCTCCGGTTTGCTTCACCAACTCACCAGCCGCAAAAGCAACACGGATCCGTAGAACACATTCTTTTACCTGCAGGTCTAAGCCTTCAACCCCCAAAAAGAGCAAAACCCCCACTGCAAGCATGGTCACTAGTCAAATACATTCCTCTTTGAGTGATGTCTTCTCCTATAAATTAGACACTTCATTTACTGAGAAACACATTCCTGGCCAGCCCTGATTCCTAAAATCTCTGGTCATTCATCTCGAGTACTTGCTTCATGCAAGATACTTTCTTTCACATTCAACACACACATTCCTTTTGCTTACACATCCGAATCTGCACACATTTCAGAGGAGGATCTTCAGCAAACAACAAAATTAATCTAGTGAACCTCTCTCCACGTCTTGCAAACGTGGGGGGACCACACGACCTGCGTTAGGCAAAGTTGAACCTTTCAACCCTTTTGCCTAACCAACCCTGCTACTTTCATTGGTCTGTTCTTTGTTGCATCAACACTCCTCATGGACCACTCGTGCAATGCGACATAGCTATTGTTTTTATAATGTTTGTAACCAAAAAACAAATGGTATAAAATTGATACTCTAATGGAAAAATGGTGTGGTCCCTATGTCATGTGTGCACTAAATTGATTCAGGACCATACCTCTTCACTTATAGACCCACTTTTTAATGCATAGGTAGTCCGTAGTCCCATAGTTTCTGATGTAAGTTTGAAGTTTAAAGAATATAAAATGCAAGTTGTCTTGTGTGGTGAGGATTTCTTGACTATAAAAAGCAGACTTTTGGCAACCTGCCGCCAATAACTAAACCTTCATCCCATCTCTATAAATTTCTTCCTTTTTCTTATCTGTAACTCTTAAACTCTTCCTCTCACTCTCTCTCTCTCTCTATATATAATATATAGATATATAGATTTTTAACAAGTGTTATTTAGTGTGGTTATTTGAAAATGCCTACTGAAGTTATGTCTAAAGAAACCTTCCAAGGGATTCATGTCCAAGAAACAGAAACCAACCCAATCTTCTATAGAAGGTACACTTCTTTCATTCCCAATCTTGAATTTATATTTATAATATATATATATACACACACACATTTGATACATCGTGTACAAAATATTATAGCAATAGCGTCGCAAATCATATCTTATAACTTGATATAAGGTACAATTGTTTAAACTTGAAATCGCTTTACTTCGGGCATCAGTCGATAAACTCTAGGATCCCAAGATCGATAATAATCAATCATCTACTGTTTTTCTGAATCGTGCTGCTAAACATTTTCACAAAACATCGGGACTAGAAGAATATTATCAACGTGCAACACGTTAACCTCGAAAAGGAGGGCCATAAGACATGATAACAAAGTTTAACAAGTAATTGTTTGAAAATAATTAATATTAATTGTTTAAAATACTTAATAAATTATTTTAATTTTTTTTTAAATTAATCATCACTAACTAGAACACACGATGAGTAGTAAGTGACTTTAACGCCTACATAATCTCTAAGGCTCATGGGTATGGATTATGGAGAAGGGTCATGGAGGTAATGCCGCATCATGTATAAAATAATTTTTGTAGTTTTTTTAAAGTTGGTCATTTTTACAAGTATAAATATTATGCTGTCATTTTCACTGTAATTTTTATTAATTAAATAATTTATTATTATAAAATAAAATGCATCTTTATATATAGATCCTTGAACTTGGGAATAATTATTAATTTTTTTTCGTACAACACGAAATATTTGAAATAAAGAATACCCTTAACCATGAATTTTGGATTTTAATTTTGTATCAATTACCAATATGAAAAATCACACGTGACTTGTTTATGTAGGTTGGAGGGAAAGATTGCAATTGTCACCGGTGGTGCCGGAGGGATTGGTGCAGCCACCGTGAGGTTGTTTGCCAAGCATGGTGCCAAAGTAGTCATAGCCGATATCAACGATGAAACCGGACTCGCACTTGCTAGTACGTTGTCTCCTTTAGCCACATATGTTTCTTGCGACGTTAGTTTGGAAGCGGAAGTCCAAACCCTAATTGACTCAACCATGTCTCGTTATGGTCGAGTCGATATCTTGTTCAACAATGCTGGAGTGCTTGGAAACCAGTCCAAACACAAAAGCATTGTTGATTTTAGTGTAGATGAGTTTGATAAAGTAATGAGTGTGAATGTCAGAGGAGTCGCCCTAGGGATGAAACATGCTGCTAGGGTTATGATTCCGAAAAAGATGGGATGCATCATTTCAACTGCTAGTGTAGCAAGCGTCATGGGTGGGATGGGCCCACACGCATACACGGCCTCCAAGCACGCAATCGTCGGGCTTACAAAGAATGCAGCTTGTGAGTTGGGAAAACATGGGATCAGGGTCAACTGTATTTCTCCTTTTGGGGTAGCGACATCTATGCTTGTGAATGCGTGGCGAAACGAAGACGAGGATATAAGTTTTAGAGCACCAAACGAGAAAGAGATTGAAAAAATGGAGAACTTTGTGAATAGCTTAGGGAACTTGAAGGGTACTACCCTAAAAGCTAAGGACATAGCGGAAGCAGCACTTTACCTTGCTAGTGACGAGTCTAGATATGTGAGTGGTCATAACCTTGTTGTAGATGGTGCGGTTACAACGACTAAAAATTGTGTTAGCTTGTAAGAAAGATCAAGATTGACGTACTAAAGATTTGGATGTCACATGTTCATACTTTGAATCAAAATTAAACTTCAATCGATTCTAAATGTCAAAGCATTTAAAAGTTTAAAATATTATCTAGTAACTTTAATACGTAGCTTTCAAAATTTAAAAGTTTAAAATATTATCTAGTAGTTCAAAATGTTCAACTAGATACAAAATAAGTTTCAAATTTTAACGAAATAAGTTCATTATCATTGTAATCAACCCTCAAATATGTCATAGATATTCAATTGCACTCTAAATACATGAAAAAAATAACTAGTTTTTTTTGTTGTAATATTGAAGAAGACATGGGTTTTTTCTGGGTTTGAGGGGATGGATTAGGGAGGACAATGTGGAAATGACAGTAATACCCTCACATGCGGCAGTTAACCAAGAAAACTAACATCGTTTGTGTTAAAGGTTATAATTTTTAGCAAAACATGAACATAACGGTTGGTTTTTGTCGATTTCATAGTGAAAGGTACGAAGTGTAGTTGGGTATAACATAAAGGTTGATTTCTGCAATTTAGTCTATATTATATGTATAAAAATTAAATAAATTAAAAGTAAAATAATCCGAGTTAACGAACGAGCCAAACCAAGTCAATCCGTCTCACTACGAGCCACCCTTGGGCGTTTTACGCCATGTGGCAGTCCAGTCAGCAATGAGGCATTATAGGGCGTTTTCTAAAATGGGTGTACTGGGATGTGGACATTGTGGGAAATTATGTTAAAAGGGGTGTTAAACAATTAAATAAAAAATTATCAAAAAAACCTTATTGGCCAAACAAAAAGAATATTAACTGTGATTAGCCAAAACAAAAATCAACCAAGCGTGGATTAAAGAACGTCTCAAGCATTTTAAGGAAAAAAACGCCCCTGGGGGCAGGCTCCTTGGCGTTTTGGGGCGTAGAATTCATAAAAAACGCCCCAAAGTTTTACCCTTACGGGTGGTCTAAAGTTGAATAAAATTTGAATTGAATTCTCACGATTTATATTTATGGAATTAACCGTATCAATTCAGGGATATAATAGCATTTAAAATCATTTAACCGTATCAATTCAGTGATATAATAGCATTTTAAATTTTAAATCATGACTAAATTACAAGTTTTGTTCTTTATCTTTATATCGATTCAATCAAATTTATAATACTAAATACACAAATTCAAATTATTTAAAATCATATTCACAATCATAATACTAAATAGACAAGTTCAAAACATTTAAAATCATATTCACCATCAAATCATTTAATCATACTTATCTATTTTTTTATTAAATATAATAACTTTTGATATAGTCGCTATTATATTGTATTTTCCTTCTCCTTACTTTAAGGTTTCTTACACATAAAACAATTCAAACTCTCAAAATAACAATTAAACCCTAAATTTAGTGTAAAGTCCAAAGCGGTCGTCAAAATCAACCACTCCACCATTTCAAAGTATATTATATTCGGCAATAGAAATGCAATGATTAATCTTATTTTGGTGAATAGAATAACAAAAGAAAATCGGTATATGTTCAGATTTTTCTTACGTAACTATCATATTAATGCAAAAAATATGGGACCATGTAATGGCATAAATGTAAAATTTAAGAGTTAATTACACAGATATTTACTAGTTACATAGACTTTTTTAAGGATTACAATGAGACAAATTTTGGTAATTCTAAATTCAACCTTGATTAAGAAAAAATCATGTTCCACACTCGAGTGTTTGTGTTCGTAATCGTTCATTATTGATTACCTGTTGGGTATGAGTACACTTATGTGATTAAAAATTACTTGTTGAATGTAGGTTACTCAAATTCCAATCATAAACACATCTTAAAAACCGACTTAAAATAGAAAACAATCAATTATTTTTTTTTAATATTTCTATAATTTTAATAATTTATGTTTTCAACAAATTCAATGTATTATTCATTATATTTTTAAATATTTTTTAAGACTACATTTATATGTATGTTGTTTCATTGCGTATAATCAGGTTTGAGTAAAACTAATCATATCCCATCCCAAATTTCTTGAATATACTTGTTAAGTGGGTTCGTTAGTCATCTCTATATGCCCATATAATCTTTAACACTATGTTTGAAATTTAAATTAAAGTTTTGATGTTTCATCACCTTGAAACACATGCATTAACTTGGCAATTAAAGTTGGTAATGTCTTAAAGTAATGATGTGTCTTATGCTACTCGATGTGGGGTCGTCCAGGCCCGGCCTGGCTCGGCGACGCCCTCCATCACCATTTCTACGGGGCCGGCGTCGTCGTGAATGGCCGCTGCAAGACGTTGAGGACGGAGCTCTTCTTCACACGCACATATACATACAGCATATATATATATATATTTTAGGCGCATCCTCCATTTTCTTAGGTCCATCCTCTTTATCTCATCCTCATACCCATCATACGTGGCGGAGCATCCTTTAAGAAATACCGTCCTCCCACGCCGAGTAGCCTTATTGTTTTTATTGATTATATATAAGGGGTTAGGATATAATAAGAAGTTTATTTGGTTAGGAAGCCTATTAAGTAATCTTGACCATCCATTTATTTAATCAAGTGCTAAGATTAAATGAGTGAAAATGAAGGAAAAAAAAGAGGCGCGTGAGTTTGTTTAGGGGCATTCTAGTCAATCCAAGGCAATAGTTTCTCTCTCCTCCAATTCCCCATATTTTTTAAACGTTAATAACTCTTTCATACGACATTATTTTTTTATAAAAATTGCACAAAAAAAACAAGCGTTTTTTTATCTTTAAAACGAATATACTATTGCTATATTTTCGAAAAAAAATTTCGAAAATCCAGTTGCGTAAAACGCAATAGAAAAAACCTAGTTGCGTAAAACGCAATGAAAAAAAACCCTAAAAAATGACATTTTTGTAAATCGCAATGCACAAAAAACACAAAGAAATGTCTTATTTGTAAAACGCAATGGCCAGAAAACACAAAGAAATGTTTTATTTCTAAAACGCAATGGTAAGAAAACACAAAAGAAAGTGTACTTTCTAAAACGCAATGGACTGAAAACACATAAAAATGTGTTTTACCTAAAACGCAATGCACAAAAAACACAAACAAATGTCTTATTTCTAAAACGCAATGGCCATAAAACACTTAAAATGTCTGTTTTCTAAAACGCAATGGACTGAAAACACATAAAAATGTGTTTTACCTAAAACCCAATACACCAAAAACACAAAGAAATGTCTTATTTATAAAACGCAATGGCCAAAAAACACTTAAAATGACTCATTTCTAAAACGCAATGGCCTAAAAAAACAAAAGAAAGTGTTATCTCTAAAACGCAATGGACTGAAAACACTTAAAAATGTGTTTTACCTAAAACGCAATGACTAAAAACACTTCAAAAATGTGTTTTACCTAAAACGCAATGACTAAAAACACATAAAAAATGTGTTTTTTTCTAAAACGCAATGGCCAGAAAACACATAAAACTCTCTTATTTCTAAAACGCAATGGACACATAAAACTGTCTGTGAACTGTCTGTGAATTGTCTGAACCAGAGAGTAGCAAATCAAATATTGTCTGAATTGTCTACGAATTACTGTATTCGAAATGAGCCAGGGACTCTGCCCCTTGGACCCCACCAGGGGCGCTGCACCTGGACCCCCGCCAAGATCGTAAAACGCAATGACTAAATCAAAAACCCAGATCGTAAAAATGAAATTAAAAAATTTCTTACATGGATCGAAGCCGATTTCTTAAACGATTGACGAAATTTGAATGATAGAAACACTTATTAGCGATTGAATCGAACGGTTCGAGTGATTATCTTCAAAATCACGGGAAAAAAACGAGATTTTGAATGAAATTAAACTGGGTTTTCTTCAAAAAAAAAAAAAAAAAAGCTGAAGAACACATTGATCGGGTGTTTGAATCATTGATTGGTGACGAAAATCGCACTATAATGTAGTGATTATTGAGATAGAAAGTGAAGAAATGATTGAAGATGGTGGGTTTTGAAAATGGTGGGTTTCGATGTTAGTGAGAAGAAGAAGGAAGAAGTAAAGGATAAGATTGACTAAAATACCCTTGCTCTTTATTTTAAATTTTGATACATGTCCTAATTCTATTGCTTTCTATCCTTCCTAGCCAAAATAAACTTTTTATTTGATTCTCACCCTATATATAAGTTTTACTTATTTTGGTGGGTATAATATCTAGTGATAATCTACGCAATGTTTGATTAGCATCTTTTGGTTGTTTTTTTGTTATTTCATTCATTTTAATAAAAATTGTCTAATCTTTAATTTAATATTATAAAACTAAAAAGTCAAGAGTGAGCAACAACTTGCTAGTGTACCTAATCTTTGGGTTACCCGTCGCTCTTGCTTCCAATCTCTTTTATTAAAAATATACCAGATTAGAAATAGTTGAAGGTGTGTAATTGTGTACATATAAATTATTATGAATAATTATATAATAATATATGATTAGGAGGAAGTGAGGAAGACGTTCTACTCAAACCCAGTTTTATTATGAAAACTACGAGAGTCACATTTTAACTTTTAGGGTGTGTTTGGCATGGAGCTTTAGGGGCTTTTAAAAGCTTCTAGTTTTAACCTTTTAAGAAAAAACTCATACTTAATAAAAAATCTTGTTTGGTTGTAGGAGCTTGAAACTTTTAGGTTAGGAGCTTGAAGTGTTTGGTTGAACGCTCATACTAAGGGCGTTTAGAAGGAGCTACAAACTTTTAGGCAAAAATGACTATTTTAACCTCTAAAGATAATAAACTTTTTAATGCACAAATATTTTAAATTTTTAGTTATGTCCATTTTGGTCATTTTATACATTTTATTAAGAGATCCAGCTACTCTGTCAAACACCAAATATATCTAAAAAGCTACAGCTACTAGCTACCAGCTTCCAGCTACTTTTGCCAAACATACCCGTAATTGACTATGATGTTGAAATTCTTTTATCTAAATGCACATATGCATGCCAAACATACCCGTAATTGACTATGATGTTGAAATTCTTTTATCTAAATGCACATATGCATATATACTATATGATGTGTGTGGTGTGTGTATATAGAGTTAAGATCGTGTGAGAAGCACTAGGCTAATTGAGTAACTTGAGAAGCATTCTGAACCACACATTTTCCTTAAGCTTTTCTTAATGTACACATATGTATAGTTTAAAATTGACTATACACACATGTGTGTAATTCAAGATTTGACTGTATACATATATGTATATAGTTGATTTTAAACTATACATATGTGTATATTACGAAAAGCTTAGTGAAATGTGTGGTCCAGAATGTTTCTCAAGTTTCTCAAATAGGGTGGACTTCTCTTAGGATCCCTACCCTATATATATATATATAGGGGTAAGATCAAATAAAAAGTTAATTTTGCCTAAGTAGGATGAGAAGGAATCTTAACCATTCATTTTTCAAATCAATGGTTAAGATGAAAATGTAGGAGAAATGAGGAGTGCAAGGGTATCTTGGGAAAATCCTATTTATGGACTTTCTCTCTCCACATGCAATGCACATGCATATTCCACCCCCATTTTTTAAACGTTCATAACTTTTTTTATACGACATTATTTTTTCATAAAAATTTCACCGTAAAATCGAGCGTCTTTTTATCTTTAATTTGAGTACCATATTGCTATATAAAATATGAAGACTAAAAAAAACCCACTACAATGTGTTGTATTTCTATGTTGTATAACATCTTTTTGTGCTTGATTTTTGTACTAAATTTTTTGTGCTGGATTTTTTTGTACTACATTTTTTTGCTGAATTTTTCCGTGCTATAATTTTTTGTACTATATTTTTTTGTGCTATATTTTTTGTACTACATTTTTTTGCTAGGTTTTTTTGTACTAGATTTTTTATTGTATTTTTAAAAAAGCAAAAGGGGTGTTACATGTCATTTTCACTCCTATTTATAAGGACTAAAATGCCCTTCATTCTTACTTATTAGGAGTGCCACATGTCATCATCACAATCCTTCTTAGGCTACTTAGGCAAAATCCACTTTTTAGTGGATCATTCCCCTATATATATATACTAGGTGTAGTACCCGTGTAACCACACGGGTAGGTTTAGTAATGATCGAAATCAAATACTAAAAAACAGATTATAATATATCATTTAAATCAAGTACCCGTGTAACCACACGGGTAGGTTTATTAAACAGTTCAATAAAGCCCCTTATATTTGATCCAATTAAGCTTACTAATGGATTAGATTTTGTAGGCCCGTTAAAACCCTTCTATCAAATATGGATTAGATTTGTTAAAGACATGTATGAAATGTCCTTAATACCCTTATCCCTTAATATCCCTTAATACCCTTATCCCTTAATACCCGTAACATAGGCAGATTTACATCAGATTATAATATATCATTTAAATTTTGGTCTTTAGTTCTATTTATACTATATTAGACCATGTTTTATAGATAAGTATTATTTTAGTTTAATCTTTTCTAATTAATTTATATATAATCCTCCTACTAAATATTTTTTAGTTTAATTTCTTATGGATAATTATTTTTTAGTTTAATCTCCTTGTCATCATCACACTTCTCCAAAAATGCAACTTGACTGTTATAAGTTGTATGAAATGACTAACATCATCACCGATCATTATCATCATCACACTTCTCCAAATATCTCTCTCAACTCTCAACAGTCAACACAGATCTTCATCATCTTCATCCAGCTTCATCATCTTCATCCATCTTCATCTTGAAAACAAAGGTTTGAATCATCATCTTATCTATATATATTTTTGATATTTGTGATGTTTTTGTAAAAAACAGAGGGTTGATTTGGGTATTTTATTTCAGTTTTTGATAATGATAATCTGAATGCCGCATGATGATGATGATAATCAGTTTTTTGTGAATGTTTTTTTTGAAAAAACAGAGGGTTGATTTGGGTATTTAGGTTTCAGTTTTTTATAATGATAATCTGAATGCCGCATGATGATGATGATGATAATCAGTTATTTGTGAATCAGTTTTTGATAATCAGTTTTTTATAATCAGTTCTTTGATAATCAGTTTTTGATAATCAGTTCTTTGATAATCAGAATGCCGTATGATGATGATAATCACTTATTTGTGAATGGGTTGATTTGGGTATTTTGCTTTCAGTTTTTCAGGTTTGTTTGTTCTGTTTTTGTTCTGTTTTGGTTCTGTTTTGTTCTGTTTTGTTATGTTTGTTTGTTTTGTTTTTGTTCTGCTTTGTTATGTTTGTTTGTTTTGTTTGTTTTGCTTTGAAAAAACAGAGGGTTGATTTGTTTTGCTTTGTTCAGGTTTGTTTGTGATGTTTTTTGTGAAAATTTTGTACAGAATGGCTATGGATGTAAAGATACGCAAAACACCAACTACGAAGGCGAGAACACTTGACAACCTCCTAGAAGATAGTACGGTGCACATAAGGAAGTGATTGATCAAAACGATCAATTGCATATGAATGAATACAACCCCAGTGGTAGATATGTAATTAGCGAGCTCTGAAATTTCAAGGAAAATCTAAGAGCTACACTGGCGTTATATTCATTCATATGAATGAATATAACCCAAGTGGCAGATATGTAATTAGCTACACTGGGGTTATATTCATTCATATCTGCTACATTCCGAAGTGCACCGTCAGTAAAGATCCACAATTGCTTGTGGTGGTATGACGTTTTGTCTCTGTATTGTATGTTACAGTCTTTTGTTATCTAGTCTGTAAGTTCCGTCAAGTCTACGAAGTTGGTATGACGTTTTGTCTCTGTATTGTATGTATTAAAACTTTACATTTAATATACAATTTAGGCTTTAATAATTTGTTATAAAAAATATTAACAATGCCAATACAACTTTCATCAACAACTCTCCTTAAATATCAGGTTATGTGAATGATATGAGAGAACCAACTGGATGAACTTTTTCTGTAATAAGCAACTCTTCTGGAAGATGTCCTCCTTTCATCAGTTACAATAAATAAATCAACATTCAATGAATGATTAATAGTTATAAGAAAACTCTATAGAGAATACAGTTTGTAATATTTGTTAATGGGCTGCTCTCAATGTTATGATTTGACGATTCAAGTTGTGTGACCATTGAAGATACAAACAATGATAGATTGGTGAATTATACTTAGTGTTGTTAAAAAACTATTTTGAAAACACTTTTGGCTTAAAACATTGGTTTCAAACATTGTCCTTAAATCAACAGTAGTTTCAAACAGTGTTAACCCAAAAAGGGTTTCAAAACATATCATTAACAACACTATTTTAACCGAACAGTGACAAACTAAACTACTGCTTCTTCCTTCCATTGTTGCATGTCAAGCACTGATGTTTGACATTCAGTGGTTTCCTCAAAGTTGATCAGTCCTTGAGTGGGCACTACTTTAATCAACAGCAATACTTATATAGCATCAGTAGATTGAACCACCAGTGTTTAATCCTTAACAGTCTTCAGGGCTTCATCAGCAGTTTGAAGGACAGCAACTATTGTATAGAGACAGTGGATAGAGGACATCAGATGTTATAAACACTTTCAAGGGGAAAGCCTGGTGTAAACTACTGCTTATGATGAATGATTAATAGTAATAAGAAAACTCTATACACTATACAGTTACTGAATTTAGGCACAAGTTATCAAATCCACCTGAGAAGGTTTCCACAACAGCGCCAAAAAATATCATTAACAACACTATTTTAACCGAACAGTGGTTTCAAACACTGCTAACCTTAACCACTGATTCTATACAATATAAGTGACAAACTAAACTACTGCTTCTTCCTTCCATTGTTGCATGTCAAGCACTGATGTTTGACACCCAGTGGTTTCTTCAAAGTTGATCAGTCCTTAAGTGGGCAGTACTTTAATCAACAGCAGTACTTATATAGCATTAGTAGATTGAACCACCAGTGTTTAATCCTTAACAGTCTTCAAGGGGAAAGCCTGGTGTAAACTACTGCTTATGATAAATCCACTGTTGTGAACCAGTTTTGGCTTTAATTATCTGTTCCTCTGATAGGGTTCAATCCCAATACTCTTTTCATTATTTTTCAGTAGTGTAAAACTTATCAAAGTTTGAATTTTCTTCATTCATTCAATAATAAACCATAGTATTACAAAATTATGATTTTGAAAAATAATAAAAATTAAAAATTAAACATTACAATTAACACTTCCTAGAATATCTCGTTCTCTCGCCTTCTTCCATCCAATTTCATTTTTTGTTTTAATTTGCAGATCAGCTAGCATATCACAGGTCTTCTGATCCTGTTTCAGCAAAATTGTGATAAACTCTTCCGCTTTTTCTTTAAATTCTGTTGGAGTAGAAGAGGCAACTTCATCCAGCAGTGCAATGCTACTCCAGGTTTGCTTATAATATTTATCACTAACCATACCAACTTTTTTGTTGAGTTCTTCAGCGTTTCTCTGTTCTTGGAGTGACCATGTTGAAAATTCGATTTTAAGATCAGTAGTATCCGACCAGTGGTAGAAGGTTTTCCTTGCCATTTAGGAAGAATGTGAGTGTTTTTGGACGGTTTGCTTTAGGATGAATGTTTTTTTTAAATTGAAGTGTTGATGTTTTCAAGTAAACTAATAATGATCCTTTATAGTGTTTAAAATGTTTGATAGGATAACTGAAGAGACGTCTCCTAATTATGATAACCTTTTTTTGAAGGTTTCAATTTTGTTCTTTGGTTTTCTAGATATTTCATTTTACTTGTTTTCCCATGAAAACTCATTTTTCAAAGGTTTTGCATTAAAATGTTTGATAGGGTGACTGAACAGGCATCTCCCATATACACGTTTTTTACTGTTAAATCATTAAATGTACATGGTTTTTAAGTATAAATGTTTATTTAATGATTGCATTTAAATCTGACCTTTGGCCTGTTTACATATATTCTATATAATAGCATTGCTAATAAAAGTTTTTTCATCAAAACAAATTCATTCAGTGAAATAGAAGAGCAACTATTATTATTTTGCCTTAATTCTTATAAATATACTAAAATGGAGTCACATACTTCTGCAAAATCTGACGATTTCAAGCAACGTTTTATTAAACAAATCGAAGACCAAGTTTTGGCTGATAGGTATACTCTTCAAGAGTTGAAGAGGTGTTTTAACGGTCTGGAAGTTGGTCTGCTGACAAGAGACCAGGTTTCGAGGGACTTGAGGGCGATGCCGACTACTTCCGTTCGTGACCTGTGTGTTGCGAGTAATATAGAATGTGGAGAAAGAGACCTGGAGTTCATGAGAAAGATCAATGAGATACATCGAGAGGTTCAGCGCTCCATGGAGTTGAAGTTAAAGTTTCTTGATTCTTGTTATTAGAGTTAGACGTGTCTGATTAGTTTTCTTTTTTGTATGTAATTGCTACTTTCTTAATACTTCATATTTTAATCGTATTAATTTGTCAGCAGTTTTTACATTCCACTGCTTCATTCCAAGCAGGGCTTTGCTCTTTAGCAGCACTTGAGTTAGGACAGTAGATTAAGTAGCAGCACATTGTCTTCAGCAGTTGTTGTACACAAGCAGTACTTAATGGACAGTAGTTGTAGTATACAAACAATGGATGAGGGCCATCAGATGTTATAACCACTTTCAAGGGGATAGTCTAATGCAAACAGCTGCTTATGATGAATCCACTGATGTGAACCAGTTTTGGCTCTTATTATCTGTTCCTCTGATAGGGTTCAATCCCAACAAAAGAGGCGTGTACAAAAGAGGCGCATCAAATTCAGATTATAATATATCATTTAAATTGTGGTATTTAGTTCTATATCTTTATAAAATAATGTTAAATACAGTATGTATTAGTATTATAATAACCATAATGATAAAAGTTTTTGTCTATGTAAACTATCATGTGAACAAATATTTGATGAATTGACATTCGCACAAACTTTCATTAAAAGCAGTCTTATTTGGCCCAAACAAAACTTGTTCTTAGTTAAGTGTAACAAACGGATTTTCTTTAGTGGATAAGATCAAAATACATCTAACATTCTATAAAAAAAACATCATTAACAACACTATCTCGATGGTTAATAAAAATATTATGATATTGAAAAATAAGATGGTGGTACCTCTTCTTCTAATTTGAAAACTTTAATATTGAAATGCTGATGAAATTGTTCTTTTGCATAATTAATATAAAACTGCTATATTAGCCATAACATAAGAGCAAATACACCCCAAATAGAACAAAAGCAACAAATAAACTACACAGAAGCCTATACAAAATCCAAGTTTTACAAAATTGTTCCAGCTATCTAAGGTGAGATCCGTAATTTTTCTCCTTTTAACCATCCACCGGTATGATTTCATTCCGCCTTTATACTTTCCAGGAGATGTGTTGATGTATCCATATACTTTAGTTCAAAAACCCTCTCGTCTCGGTTCTTCCAATAAAGCTCTAAAAACACTTCATAATTCAGCCAATTTCACTACATACAAATAGAAAAAAACGTAAACGGAAAGAACTACATTGATATGAAACCACCAAATCACAAAACCACTTTATTACCCTTCGCTTCCACACTTTCAACACATCCAAACACTTTCAACACACATCCAAAGAGTGGTTCCAACCACTGTTTTAACCCAACAATGGTTTCAAACCTCCGTTTTAACCGAACAGTAGTTTCAAGCAGTGGTTTGAACAAAACAGTGGTTTGAACCATCGTTTTAACCCCAACAGTGGTTTCAACCACCGTTTTAACCCAACACTGGTTTCAACCACCGTTTTAACCCAACAGTGGTTTCAACCACTATTTTCTACACAAAACACTGTTTAACCCAACAGTCGTTTGAAACATCTGTTCACAACAAACAGAGGTTTCAAACATAAAACAGACCTTTGCCAAATACATGTTTCACAACAAACTTAATTTATACTATCTATTACCTAAACCGCTTTTCTGAACCACAAGTGATGATTGCATAAGGATCCAACATTCCATTCAGATTAGCACCAATAAGATTCTTCGCTGCTAACAGTTCCATTGAGATTAGCATAAGGATCCAACATTCGATTCGATTAAACCAAAACTCGTCCGATGAAACAGGTGCCCACTTCATCCATCCATCTCTACACAAAATTCAATCCCTAAACTAAATAATAAAAATAAAGATGTTATCATCCCATGAAATTAATTTGAACCAAGAATATGTGAGAGCACATACCTTGGTTTACCAAAACTTTTGGTTCACATTAATAAACTTAATTAAAAATCAAAATCCGTTCAATCAGTCGATTATTAGGCACAAATTATCACAAGTTCAAATCATAAACATAAAGCACAATCGATTTAACAATTGTGAATACAATAAATAATTTTATTTCAACCCGCAAACCTTTGCAAAACTCACCTACATCAACAACTACTGCTACTGCTGCTGAATCAACAACTGCTGCTGCTGAACCTCACAAATTCAATCTTCATATTCCTAAACCTCACAAATTCAATCATTTTGGTTTAACAATGGTGAATACAATAAATAATATAATTTCAATCAGTTGATTATTAACTGAACCTCACAAATTCAATCTTCATATTCATGCATCAACAACTACTGCTGCTGAATTTGCCGTTGATTCGGCTGCAACACAACTGGAGCTAGAAACCCAACTGTTTCTTTCTTCTCTATTCATGGTGAAGTTGCAAAACATTTATATTTTCAGAGGGTCACGCTCAGATTAGGAGGTCGGTGACATTGTCGAGGGTTGTCAGGAAATGCTATCACTTTGCATTTCCTGACAACCTCGACAACGTCACCGACCCCTCCAATTTTTCCACCAAAACACTCTCACTGGTTGCTTCTTCAACAAAGTTACATACAGCCTCAAAAACTTGGATTTCTTACAGTTACATCGCTTGCAAGCCTCCACCTCTCCAGCAGTTTCCGCTCTACGCCTATAAAATCCAACCAAAACGTTAATAACCATTACGCTTAGCATATTGAAACATTATACACCGACACTATAATGATCTATATATCTATATATAAAACTGAAACTCATACCTGAAAGTCTTTCTTCTTGCCACCAGACCTTTCTCCGATAACGTTGTCATCAATTCTAACTTCACCTTTATAAGCAAGAACATATATTCCTTTATAATAACTCTTAAGTTGGTTCTCATACCTGAAACTCTTTCTTCTTCTACCACAGATACATACTGATGACACGGAAATCCCCATTACCTAAATTAACAATCAACTTGTTACTCATAACCATAGTAATTAGTAATTTCAATAAAAAAACTCGTTCATCACCATTTGTAAGATCGGGGTATTCATATTTTTTAACTCTGTATATGATTATACTGCACAAATATCAGCTCATAAAACTCTGCCAAACATAAATGCTTTTTAACCTAGTGAAATTAGCTCATAATACTCTGCCAAACATAAATGCTTTTTATCCCCTTGGTTATTAATGATATATGTTTGTTTATGGGCTCATAATCTACACATCGAGGGTCAGGTAACGATTAACAACAGGTCATACAAATACAATAATATTCAAATCGATGGTAAAGATGATGAATAAACAGTACATGAGGGTCAAGATTCGGTGTAATATTCAACTACCTGTGCCCTGATGACTCTAAAAACCCTAATATGGTTCCAGTAAATAAAAAGTAAGAAATCGAAAGAAAAGGCAAGAAAACCAAGATTGAATGTTACCAAAGAGATGGAATTGTACCTTTGTGATGAAGATTTCGTAAGGCTGAAGGACGGCAGACAGAATTAGGGCAGAAGATTTCGATATGAAGAAGAAATTGAAATAATTCCAGATTCTTGCCAAAGAAGAAAGATTTATCTTTCAAAAGAGGGGCCTGCTACTGTGAACCGAATGATTTATCTTTCAAAAGACTGTGAATTTTAGAGAGAGAGGGTTGAGAGAGAAATTGATTAGAGAGGGTAATTGATTGAAGAAGATGATAGGTTATATATCTGGAGCCATAATTTTGAATTTTGAATTTGGAGCCATAATTTTGATTTTGAATCATCAGTGGTTGATTTTGAATAATCAGTTCGTGACTTTTGGAGTTGGCCAGTGGTTTGGATGATCATCAGTGTTTGCCCTTTTGCCCATTTAGATACTGATTATATATTTTAGATAGATTATTAATTAATAGATATGATTACTTCTTACAGTGCATTAATTGCTGATTTATTCTCCCCATTCAATTTCAAACTTCCCTCCTAAAGAAATCTCTTATTTACTAATAATAAAATCTGATTATATATTTTAGAAAGATTTATACATATCTAAATATTGAAAAAGGAATTATGACATCAGCGATTACATGTGGCATACCTTAGAAATTGACACATAGTCAGTTTTACATCAGCTCATAATCTCTTATTATAGATAGTATAGATATATATATAGGGTTGAGTTCATTTGAGAACTCATAATATTGTGAGAACTTACAGAACCCTTCTACACCTTTAGATCATTTGATCAATGGTTTATATTAGTAATGGCATTCATGTAATTAATCTAATTTTAAAAGACATTTTAATAAGTTAAAAGGGGTATTATGGTAAAATTCAAAATATAAGTTCCTAAATTATCTCTACAACTCAACCGTAATTATCCCCAGATATTCTTTTTTCTCACTGTTAAAAGATCAGTGCGTTTTTTTTTTCCAATTAAAGTTTGAATACCTGATGTTTATTCTTTAGATTTGAAGCTTAAGAGACTGGGAATAAAGGAAATTATAGGCAAACAAATATTAATAGGAGATTTCTTTTTGGTTTGATTTCTGTTGATTCAAACGAACCCACTTTTAGCACCACTTCACATGAAGCTATTTTACATAGGTTAATTGTATATTACTTTATTTTCTTATCAAGTTTATTTATCTTGAATATGAATAGAAATACAAAGTATATTTTAATTTTATACGTGGGTTATGTGTATAAAATACATGAGGATACAATTACATATATGTAAATAGCTTTACTTGCACATGTAAATTAACGTTTACATATATGCAAATAGATAACCAATATGAAGATTCACATATACGTAAATACACAAATTTGCTACTTACATATGTGCTGGTATTCAAATACACAAACAACTCCTTACATATGTATTGGTAAAATTTTCATATATGTAATACTAAAATTTATTTTTTAAAGTATTTAATATTACAAATAAATTTCAATCATTAAAGTGTAATTTATTTTAGCGAAACATTATAGATAACCAATTTGAAGATTCACATATACGTAAATACACAAACAGCTACTTTCATATGTGTTGGTAAAATTTTCATATATGTAATACTAAAATTTATTTTTTAAAGTATTTAATATTACACATAAATTTCAATCATCAAACTGTAATACATTTTAGCGAAACATTATAAATCTATTAACATCATAAATCTACGAAACAAAGTTTAATCATTATATATTATACTTAGTATATGTGTAATGAAAAGATTTATGTATATGTAAATAACAAATGTGTTAATTAGATATATGTAACTACATAATTGCACATATGACATTACTAATTATATTTATGTATACGTGAACATCAATTACATATGTGATGGTAATTTTAACATGTGTATACAGTGTATTTGTAATAAATATAAGCTTTCCGTTGCAGATGTAAAATTGAGAAAAATTAGGAAATGAGTCAAATACTAACTTTTGAAAATGAGAGAAACAAGGGTAGATATAAAACATGTGATAATTTGCAATATCTAAATTTACTTATATACCCTTTATTAATAAAATAAACAGAAAATTAAATGAAATAAAATGAGTGGCTGTAAAGAGTTATGCAGGTTCTGTAAATTTTTTTGGTTCTGAAATGATCTTGATCCTATATATATATATATATATATATATATATATAGAGTGAGAGAGAAAACGGTGAAAAATGTGAGAACGGTGAGAACGATGTTAGAGTTGACATGTGGCATTGATGCTAAATTACACTAAAGGGTAATATTGTCAAAAAAAACCCACACACATGAACTGGGTGTTTAAATAAAACGCCATAAAAACACCAAATTTAGAAAAAAAACGCCATGAAAATACCTAGTTAAAACGCCATAAAACACTCAGTTAAAAAAAACACTAAGAAAAACTCAGTTTAAAACGCTATAAAACACTCAGTTCAGAAAAACTTCATGAAAAAACCTAGTTAAAACGCCATAAAAACACATACTTCAGAAAAACGCCATAACAATAACTAGTCTAAAACGCCATAAAACACCCAGTTCAGAAAAACGCCATAAAACCCATTTCATTTTTTTTTTCGAAAAGTATATCAATAGTATACTCGTTGGAAAGATAAAAAACGCTGAGTTTTATGGCGTATTTTTTTTAGAAAAATAATCACGTATAAAAAAGTTATTGGCGTTTAAATATGATGGGGGAAAATGGCATGTGATTAGCATGTGCACCCTTGTTTTGATTTTTCAATTTTACCCCTCCTGTTACTTATAAGGTTCCCATTATTTACAAAAAATGCCACCGCATCATCTTAGCCACAAATCACAAAGATCCTATGGCTGAAAATCGTTCCCACTGTCCTCACACTTCAAATCGTTCTCTCTTGATCTCATTCCTATATATATATATATATATTATGTGTATGCATATGCATATTTTTATACTTTTTTTTAAGTTCAAGAGATTAGAGATAAAACTAAAGAATTTAGGTGGGAGAGAGATATTATGTTTTTACATTTTCTTTTGAAGCGGTATTGAAGGGGTATGGTCCCAGATCTCGTACCAAAGCAGACGCAAGCGACCATCAACCTTATCAAATACTCCCATCAACAAGGGCTTAACTGCGTCCGTACGGGCACGCGCGAACGCAATTAAACGTTCCAATCGGTCAAGTGATGAGAAGACTTACCTTGTGTATGAAAACAACTGTTTTCATCATGACAAGGGATGCGGTAACAACAGCAGTTACCGCACACAGCGATGCGGCTCAGCACCGCACCACACGGATATTTTCGTCACGACAAGGGACGCGGAAACAACCGCGGTTACTGCACATAGCGATACGGCCCAGCACTGCATCCTATTGACGACGCAAGTGGGACTGACACTTTGACTTAAGCGTCCAAGACAGCAAGTGGCACTGACAGCAATCACCTGTCCGCCCCATTTCTCTGCAACGTAGGCACATAGACTGACAACCACAGCAGGACGTGGCATCACCTCAGGAAGTGTCCAACACTTTCGTGATCTATGCTTCTGACACACCTGCAACAGGTTGCGCGTTGTCGGTCTAGCCACTCAATTACCCTCCTTCACTGTTCGGCTATAAATACCCATCCCGGACTAGGTTTGAGGTATCGCTTATCTGCTCTCTCTCACACTACTACAAACACACACACACTTTGCTCTCAAGCAAGTACTGATTCTCACGTCGGAGAGTAGTAACAAGGAGCACCCCCCACCCCATCCTCCTTGTTACGAGTCACGGTGTGTTTCCTTGTGCAGGAGACAGGTTAGCGGACGATCCAGCCACCGGTCCTCGGAAAGAAGGGATTAACCCTACTTGACGAGACCAGAGAATTAACCTCCCTGGTTAAACTCTATTTCATCAGGTATGTATATATCTTATGTGATTCTCGTGATTTTTAGCATTCTATCGGTGTAAAGAAAGTGCCCATGATTAAGATGAGTACTTGTTTTGTTAGATATATTGTTTTTGCTACTATGGGTAGTCGTTGCTAAGCTATTATTAATTAATGGGTGGTCGTTGCTAGGCTATTGTTAATTATTATATAAATATATTATATTATGTTATATGTATATACATGGACGGCCCTGAAGGTGGGCGGGGAGGACCACCGGCCAAGGCCAGATATTTCGAAGGTCACGTTATTTTTTTAAAAACTCCGATATGAATATGTAAAAATAAATAAATTAATAGGGTATACCCATAGAAACACCAATATAGGCCTACTTACAAAACGATTTTTGTGGTTTAGATTAGTTAACAGCCTATTGGTATTAGGTTTAGACCTTTAGTGAGCCCAATACCCAATTTCATTAAGGCCTAATGACACGTTTTTTCGAGCTCGAACATGGTACATGAATTCTCAGGGCCGTCCCTATATGTATCTATATATATATACAGTGGAGTGTTTAAATAAGAAGAAATTTTTTGTAAGAAGAAAAAAGAAGAAGTTTCAACCAATAAGAATGCTTCATTTTACTCTATTTAATATTTGTATTTAATTTTAATATAAATGTATATTTGTAAACTTACATAGATCATTAATTTGTAATCTTCCCCTTTAATAGCTAACTACGTTAAATTTGTAACTTATTTTTCAAAATATATATTTTTTCAAAAAAATAAAAAAAATTAATTTACAGTGTAGGACAAATTACTAGGTGTATAGGATAAATTACGAGTTGTGTAGGATAAATTTAAATATGTGTAGGATAAATTTCGAAATATGTAGGATAACTTTTTATGTGTGTAGAAAAAAAAGTTACCGTAGAGAATGATAATCTTTATAAATAAGATGAATGAAAAACTACTTAAGATTTTACAATTGTATCATTTTTTCTTTTTCTTCTCAATTAATTTTTTTCTCAAATGAACCTCCCCCTATATATATATATATATAGAGAGAGAGAGAGAGAGAAACGGGATCAGGAGAAAACGCTCAAAAGTGTGAGAACGGTGAGAACGCTTCCTGGCCCAACACGTGTCACGTCGCTTAGAAAAGGGCGGAGGGGCTTTTTTGTTCTTTCATCTTCTGCTTTTCCAGCTCCGCTTTTCCCAATATTGTTTTAACTTTTGGTTTTTAAGATTTTTGGCGATAACCAAATTCAATAATTAATGGTGTTTTAATGGTTTCATTGTATTAACATTTTGGCGTTTATAGCGTTTATTCAAATCGTATGCCATTGGAACCCAGGGGGTCAGGAAATCTATTTGAATGACGTTTTTAAGGCGTTTTAAACAAGATGGCCCATTGTTCTATTATTTTTTATAAACATTTTGGCGTTTGTGGTATTTTGGCGTTTTACTATTGTTAAATTATATTTCAACCACAGGAAAAAAAATACAAGCGAAGAAAATAAATTAAAAATCCTAATCGGATCTCTTTTCACAATCTTCACTGTCATCAGTCTCTCTCTTCTTTAATAGTACAAGAACTGTCACCAAATATATGGCGTTTTATGTAAAACTTAATAAACCCATCGGTTTGATTTTTTTGCCTGCTCGTCTGTTGAACTGGCTTTTTTTGTGGATGTTTGGGGACATAGATCTATGACGTGTGAGTTGGTTTTTCGCTTTTTCTTTATCTTGATGTTTATCTTTATAATTAACCCACTCTTAAGTGTCATTGATCTCTTCTCCTCATCCAAACCTTCTTTAAGAACAAAAAATACAAAATGCCATATGACTAGCATCAGTATCTTTTTCTTGAATTTTTGTCCATCTCATGCAGCAAAATCTTTCTGAGTTACTCCCCTCTGATAACAATTCATTCAGTGAAACTTCACGAAGAACAATCTGAATATCCAAGAAAGCATATTAGCCATCTTTGATTTTTTTATTTTTTGGCGTTTTACAGTGAGTGGTATTTAGTAGTATTGGCGTTTGTTTTTTTGGTTTGATCAAATGGAAGTTGCTGAGACGTAACATTTTATAGGATGTCTTTTTGGCGCCTAAGTTAGGCGGTGCATTATTATAATAAAGTATTCGTCTTTTCAGTTACTATTTGTAATTATTGTTTTTGATAAGCTTTATCTCTGAAGTCTGTAACACGTCCCATCTTTCAAGTTTGGCGTTTTAGATTCTAATATTATAAATTTTTCCTATCTTCAGTATTACTGATTTGTATTTACTGTTTCTAGTTACATTTTCAAGTTTGCTTTTTTTTTTTTTTTTTTATTGGGTTTTTTATAATACTTTTTCAAAGTAATTTTATTATAGTTTGGGAGTTTTTGGGGGCGTTTAACGGGATGATATTGTTTAAACAAGCATTTTGGCTGTTTTGGCGTTTTTATTATATATGGCGTTTTTATTATACAACAATCAACTGAAAAGGAAAATAAAAAAAAGAATACATAAACAATTGATCTTCCAAATCTTCACTGTCACCAGTCTCTTTCTTCTTTTTTGAATCATGTTAACTGGCTGGTTCGACTTTCGTATGATTCATTTTGTTTTTCAAGTAGTTTTTTGTGTGGCTGTTTGGAAGCACACAGTCTGACATCAGCATCTTTTTCTTGAAGATTTGTCAATCTCATACAGCAAAATGTTATTGAGTTTAGACCCTTCAGCCAACAATCTTGAATTTTTTACAATGAACGATGTTTGATTTTTTTAACTTTTTTGGCGTTTTACCGATAAAAAGAACGCCACGAAATAAGAGCACCTTAAACCTCAAATTTTGATCATGCTAAAATCAATAATATTTTGTTGTATGAGATGGACAACATTGTTAATCATCGGTTAAGAAAGATAACTGTAACACCCGTTCTTGTAAACCAAGGTTTACACGTATATTTTGAAAGATAATCATGTAATTAATCACTATCATATACATCGGGAATACGGGTTTATTAAAACTTTTGCAAATCATAGGTTATTCCACATAACGTGGTTGAATTCGTTGTTTAAAATTTACAATGTGTCAAAGTGCGGAAGCGTGTGTCTTTATGGTGTTCGGTTCTTCGCTGAGCTTGATCGTCTTCCGGCATCCCAGAAAGTACCTACATTTCATAAACATGAAATGCTTTAGTCATACGGTATTTAAAACGCATCTAAACGAGTCCGGAAAACAACACTAATCAAAAAAATACATTTTTGTACAAGGTCCACCGTAAATTACGGTGGACACCGTAATTTACGGTAGTCCTTGTTTTGATTTGTTTCCCACCGTAAATCAGGAGTGATTCACCGTAAACCATTTTAGGTCCACCGTAAATTACGGTGGCACCGTAATTTACGGTGGTACCTGCATTCCACCTTTCCATTTTGCCGTAAGTTGATACGAAATCTTTCGTATCTTTCAAACCGCTTATCCGTTTGGCCTACCGTTTCTTCCTACATATTTGTAATTTGATTCTCCCTCATATGGAGTTAAAATCCGACGTCCGGCTTAACACGATTTAAGACTTTTAAGTCTTCGGCTTATTTTCCCTTTTTACCACATTTTGACCCATTCGCGGTTTTATCAAACAAACGTATTTGTTTGATTCCTATATCACATAAATCTTATAATTTCAATGTTATCTATCATATTAGGTTCAATTCACGAGTTTATGTATATTCTTAAACCCGTTTGTACTAAAATGCTTATTTTGACCCGTTAAGGGTATTTAAACCCTTTTCCGCATAATTCATAATTATTTGTTTCTAGCATCCTATTTTCGCAATATTTGTCAAATGAACTTCCACCACAACTATATTTGTGGTGATTTTACTAAGGTAATCTATGCAAACCAAGTTTTACCCCTTAACTCTTTATTTTACGGCAAAGACCCAAATAGAGCCGTTTGACTAACGTAATACATCTTTCAACTTCTATACTTGTCCTAAGTATTTATTAAATCGTAAAAATCATTTCCAAACAACTTTTAAAGGTTGTTTGCTCAATTTAGCCTCCAAGGGCGTTTTAGTCCATTTAGTCTCTTATTAACAATGAAGGACTTTTGAAAGTATATTTGACCCAAAATCCCTCTTTTAACCTATGATTTTGTTTGAAAAGTCATTAAGCTTTCCAAACGTAATGTCCATTACTTAAAACATTTGGTTTACTTATCAAGTAACCAAAAGTCCATTTTGACCTCTTTTAACACTCTTGAACCACATGTTCTAAATGAGTGTTACCCTATTTCACATACCTGGCGCAGATCAATATATTGACCCGTTTTTAATACCTTGCTTTTATAACTGCTAGTTCATAGTATTGCTAATGCCCATTTGACATTTATACCTGAAATAAAGTAGCTCGACAATAATCATTAGTCGTTATTGTCAAAGGGTGATATTTTCACCTTTTGACCCATTTGGTCTAAGTGAACAATTATGTTGGCGAGATGATATTTATTACCATCTCATCTATATGACTCGCTTTGGTTTACACCGTGTGGTCATTTCACTTATTAATCGTTTTCTTAACGCTTTTTAGCCTATCATGGCTTACGCCTTACAGTGTCTTTCAAAACAAATGGTTATGGTCAACGCATGACCAACTTACCGTTTAATTCCTTTTTAAACCATCAACATGGTTTCTTATCACTCTCGACTACCTTGTTCCGTATGTTTACACGTCGGAACATCAAACCTCAATTCTGTATTTATCTTATTCGTAACTAATGCGATAAGAGAATATTCTAACATATAAGACTAGTGTAAGCTATACTTACATTGCCTCCGAATTATGCTTTTCCACCATTCTTGCTTCGTTTGACCTGCTTCCTTTCCAAGCCTCCACCTAGCTTGTCAAGCGTCAAACTATCATCATAATTCGTAAGACGGTTATATTAGTCATCATTAAATTATGACTATTCCATCTTACATATTTTCTATCACAATTACCATTCGATCTTATTAATGGTCGGTTTGACTACTAAAAGTCAAACGCCCCTTAGCATATAAATGCACATTCAAGTTCTATCTATCAATTAGTAGCTAACATGATCTTATACACTTAGTTACATGAACATGGCTACCAAATTTCATCATAACATTCAAACCCATTTTAATCATGTATAAACAAGTTCCCAAATCACTTAATTTGTTTAAGTGCCTTGTTTCTATTATCCAATATGATGATTTTAAACATAAACTTATCATCATCTTTACTATTACATAAAAACCCACTTCCTAGTTTACTTGTTAATCACATACAAGTGATATTACTTCAAGTTCTTCATGATTTCATCATATCTAACAAAACCCACTTCTAGTTACTTATGAACTCTTAACAAATCTCTAATTTGTTCAAGTAGTTCATTCATATGAATTAGTGTGATGTTTATAAACACCCTTAGAACATCAATTTCTTCAATTCAACCAAAACCCACTTAGCTCATAATAGGGTAATTATCAAATCCCTTGTTTGACAACAATTCATCAAGATTTCTACTAGGGTTTGCTTCTAAACCAAGATATAATCAAAATAACACTCATAGATTTAACATTCATTCCAGAATTTCGATTATGATTGTTCATCATAATCTCAAAGTATCACCAAATCATAAAATTTAACATACCTTGTGATCCCCTCGACTAGGTGATCATTAATATGTGTTCATGCATCCGATTTGGGTTAAATTTGACCTTCAATTTGCAGGATCTTGTTGAGTTAGGGTTTTTGGCTCTTGGGAGCCTTTTCTTGGTCGACCAGAACACGCGCCACACACACTTGTGTGTGTGTTGTGTTATTTTATTTGGTTTAATTAAAACCATTTCCAGGTTATCCCATTTTGGTCCCTCATGTTTGGTTAGTTATTAATTAGATCACAACCTGATTATTTTCACTAATATTCCCACTTTTTAACTAGGTTTAATATTCCTAGTTAACTTAGCGGGTTCAGGAATATTTATGACTAAGTTTATTTTAGGTCCCGTTAACTCGGGCCTTCTAAGCTTCTATTTCTTAAAAGCTTTTATTCACTTTTATTTATTATTAGGATTAATTATTTAAATCCTAATATTTACCGGGTTAATTTTACCACTAACGGTATTTTTCCCCGTCCTTCAGTATTAACGGAGTTTAATTACCAAACCCGTTTTCGGGGTGTTACAATAACTGACAATGTTGTCCACCCCATACAGCTAAACTTTCTTGACAACAAACCTCAATAATGTTTTTGTATGTTTTGGCGTTATAAACTGGATGGAAGTTGAGGATAAGTCAATAAGATTTTACTCAATGAAATGGACAATATCCTCGCTTAAGGATTTTGTCCATTTAATTGAGCGAAATCTTACAGACAACCAAACTGAATTTCAAAAAAAAACGTTTTAGGTTGGAAGATATTTGATGTTTGGGTTTTTTGGCGTTTCTAAGGCGAATGGGATATATCAAATATGGCGTTTGGGTTTTTGTGTGTTTTTAATTGAAGGTCTGAGATGTTGTATATATAGGATTTTTGGCGGTTTTTTTAGGCGGGATTTTACTATAATTAAGTTTGGCGTTTTATATCTAATGGTGTTTTTACTTAGAAGGGTCTGTGATTTTTGTTTTTAGCGTTTTATTTCATGAGATGGCGTTTTGTGTGGAGAAGTCAAAAGACCCTTTTACCCTTAATGAAGCGCGTCCACGTAATAAAATTGATGTTATTTACGAAAATGCCAACGCGCCAATCTAGTCCATAGATTGTTTTGATCGGACGATCGATAAGCGTTCTCACACTTTCTACCGTTTTCTCTAAATCCCGACCCTATGTATATATAGGGTGAGAGTTGGCTACAAAGTCCATTCCTACAAAGTGTATGAAGTGTTTTAAAGGTGACATGTGGCATTTAGAGATTTTATATTAAAGGGCATAAAGGTAATTGAATAATTAACTTATTTATGGAAGATTTATTTCTTAAACAAAATAAGAAGATTTTAAAGGAAACAATATATCTTTTAAGAATTCAAAATTGTTAGTTACTTATAATACAAAGAACGTATACTGAACAAATTAACATGACATGCGATCACTCATGAACAAATTCTCGACGTTGTGTTTTAGCAGTTATTGTTTATTCACGTTGTGTTTTATCAGTTACAAGTGTAAACAACTTACATTTCCGTATAACACACCGGTATAAATAGTTTAGATTCTGTATAACACACCAATATAAATAACTTACATTCCGTATAACACACCAGTATAAACAGCTTACATTCCATATAACAGATCAGTATAAACAACTTAGATTCCGTATAACACACCAGTATAAACAACTTCGATCTCCAGGATAACACACTAGTATAAACTTATTAGATTGCAAAAAAAAAAAAACAAAAAAAAAACGTATGAACATTTTTTGGAATAGATTATAGTGTTATTGCTCTCCATTGTTTGAATGTTCTTGAATCATGTTGGCATGAATCTTCTTTAGTTTGGATGTCTAGATCCATGATTTTAGAGATTGGTGGTTAATTAATGAAGAAATGGCTAAAATAAAGGAACTGATGGTAGTTTCTTTATTTAAAACACAATTAATGACTACAATGCCCCTCGCCCATTAAATGAATCAATAATTAAAACACAAATATTACAAAAATGCCACCCAACTAATCTCAACCATTGATCAAACACATCCAATGGCACAAAATACTTCCTACACTTTGTAGAAAAATCACACTTTGTTGAGGAACCTCACCATATATATATATATATATATATATATATATATATGGTAGGGATAGTGTACAAAGTGTCTAAAGTGTGAGAAATGTAAGAAATGTTTTAAACCATTAGATCTTTGATTTAAGGGCACACGGGGCACTCCCGTTATTTACCGTGATACAATTGTATCATTCGTTGAACCCACCCCCACAACAAAAGTTCAACGCGCTATAATATAACGCAGTCCGATTTCGTGATATTTTCAACGCGTGATGGTTTTTTTTTTTAGTGTAATTGTTGGTTGGGGGAAATTGTTGGGTGTGGTGGTGAGTGATGACCACCCCCACTAAAAAAGGTTGTGAGTGATGGAAAAATGATTGCTGACATGGCGGAACATGATTGGATATTGTGAGTGATGGAAAAATGGTCACTAGTGACCCTCCCCTCCCTTCCCCTAATGGTTGAGATCAATAGGAACCAAATTATAAATTGTGTTTTAATTATTTGAACTGATTTGAAAATTGTAGGGGTAATAGTGTCTTTGTATATGTTTCAAATTATGTAACCTCTTCTAAATTATAGCGATTCACTCCTAAATTTTAGCGATTTAATTTTAAACTTATTCCAAAATCCGGACATTCTAAAAAATCCAGAAATATGTAACTGTTACAAGAAATATATAACACTATACATCCATCATATAACACTATAAAGTGGGGATCCTGCGAAAAGTGTGTTTTTCATAGAAAGTGTAGGTGTAACACCCCAACCCGGAACGGGCTTACGTGTTACTTTTATTTAATATATAAAACAAAACTCATTTAGAAACTTTTAAATGCAAGTAAATATCTTATGATACTAAACTTTTATATTTTATTTTATATATTCTTATTCACATAATAATTAAACTTTTAAATAAAATATAACTTTAAGTTTCTTATGGGCAATTAGGCTATAAAAGGCTAATCCAATTTCTTTTTGATACCACCCTCTTATTTTCAAAAAAAAAAAAAAAACATATTCCTTCTAAGCTCTCAAACTCACGATTGTCCCGCGAAGTCTGATTTTTCGACGAGTCTAGTGAGGAGAATGAAGCTTGAGGTTCCCAAGTTGCTCGAATCGAAGTTTAGAATATATTTCGGTATTTGTCAATATTCAAGGTACGGATAGAATCCCTTCCTTCAATACATGTCATTTGGCCTTCGGGCATCTGATTCTTGATTTTTAAATTATGCAACAAGTTTATATTATAAATGTTACGAGTTTATAAAATTTACGTGTTTATAAATTTACAAATTTAAGGTTATGTACATGTATTATGTTACTCAAGTCAGTCCCTTTTCTGTGAGGATGACCACAGACCCATCATTGTGACATAAAATGATGTGGCACCATCTGTGACAGTGAGTTGAGTTCATGACGTCTCTTCTGTTTTAGTCTACGGACTTCTGTTCAGAGGCGTATGGATCGATCCTAGGAAAAAGTAAATAAAGTCTGATATCTGGTGAATGGTCAGTGTGATTTGCCCACACTCCATCCATGTCTGGATACATGGGCTAGCTACCCTGTATCAACCTCTGTAATAAAATGGACCTTCTGGACTTCGGGTAAATCTGTATATCATATTATGATAATATTTGTTATACTTATTTAATATATTTTGAATTATTAAAATTTAGCGTTCTTGCTAAACAAAGGATTTTTGAATAACTTAGTTTTTTTTTTCAAATAAAATAAGCCTTTTTGTTTCCCTCTATCCACGCACTGGGCAAAACTTTTAAATTTTGCTCAGACGTACGTTTTTGTGTTTTCTTCTTTACGTCAGGTTATGGTATCAGAGCAAATGCTCTTTCCTGTAAAAAAATTAAACATAAGTTAAAACCTGTGAGGTAATGGGTAGACATGGGGTTAGGATTCCTCCCTTCAATCATTCTTCACACTATTCATTTTGTGATATTCGGATCCATCTACTAGAAGCATTTCTGTCACAATTGCCTCTTTGCATCATGATTGTCTCGAACCAGGTATTTTGTTATTATCATTGTTTTTACTCTAGAGCTTAAGAATGTCTTATGTAATGGTGGGCGCCACCATTGAAGCAAGTACGACATCATACGGATATGACGATACACCATAAAGACTATTGCTACCACACATGTAAAACGAAATATTATACTCGGAGCTATATATCTAAATAGATTCAATATTTTTATGGTAGTTTGCACCTTAGTTATTAATTTAGGAATTATGGCATGTTCGTATATTACTACATTACTCTCTTTTGTTAAATATATATACTAAGATACTAGGACACTTGATGAAGACATATCTTACTTGTCTACTAGATTTTGTTGTCAAAAACTATATTTAAATTTCGAGGACGAATTTTTTTTAAGAGGGGTAGATTTGTAATACCCGGATATTTTAAAAGATAAAATATATAAATAACAACCTATTAGATACTATGGCTATAATATTAGTACAAGTTTTGATAAAATATAACTTATAAAAATGTTATTAGCCCATAAGAAACTTAAAGTTATATTTTATTTAAAAGTTTAATTATTATGTGAATAAGAATATATAAAATAAAATATAAAAGTTTAGTATCATAAGATATTTACTTGCATTTAAAAGTTTCTAAATGAGTTTTGTTTTATATATTAAATAAAAGTAACACGTCAGCCTGTTCCGGGTTGGGGTGTTACAGTAGGAAGCGATCTGAGCCATCAGATGTGTGTTTAATGGTTGAGATCATTTTGGTGGCATTTTGGTAATATACGTGTCTTTAAAATAGGTTAATTTAATTGATTGAGGGTAAATGTGTCATTTAAGTTGTTTTAAATAAGGAAACAACTACTAATCATAAAACCACCTAAAAAAATGTCGCAATTTTTTTCTCGCTCTCCCTAATCCCTCACATTTGAAAACACCAAATCATACAAAAAATAACGATAAATCAGATCTAAATGTGTTCATAGTAGTGTGTTTTAGCGATAAAACACAATGTGACGAACTAGTGACTGACTGCTAAAACACAACATAAGGAATGCCAACTGATAAACCACAACGTGAACCAGTAACTGATAAAACACATTGTGATGAAACCAGTAACTGATAAAACATAACATCAAGCATGCCAAAATCACATCAACCAGTAACTGATAAAACACATTGTGATGAAACAGTAGATAAAATACAAAAGAACATGTCATTCATGAATCATAACTGGTATAACACATTGTGATGAAACTAGTAATTGATAAAACACAACATCAATAATGCCAAAAATCATATCAACCAGTAACTGATAAAACATAACATCAAGCATGCCAAAATCACATCAACCGGTAACTGATAAAACGCATTGTGATGAAACAATAGATAAAATACAAAAGAACATGCCATTCATGAATCATAACTTGTATAACACGTTGTGATGAAACCGGTAATTGATAAAACACAACATCAATAATGCCAAAAATCATATCAACCAGTAACTGATAAAACACTTTGTGATGAAACAGTAACTGAAACCAGTAACTGCTAAAACACATTGTGATGAAACCAGTAACTGATAAAACACAACATCAAGAATGCCAAAATCACATCAACCAGTAAATGATAGAACACATTGTGATGAAACAGTAACTGAAACCAGTAACTGATAAAACACATTGTGATGAAACCAGTTACTGATAAAACATAACATCAAGAATGCCAAAAATCATATCAACCAGTAACTGATAAAACACATTGTGATGAAACAGTAACTGAAACTAGTAACTGCTAAAACACATTGTGATGAACCCAGTAACTGATAAAACACAACGTCAAGAAATTGTTAATGATTTGAACTTCGTAATTTAAAGTAACTGCACTTTTGAAATCGTAATGATTTGAAATTGTCAAAGTGATATACGTTTTCATAAATATCAGGATAGTTAGTTTAGAATATATAATATTCCAAAATTAAATTAATAATCAAATTACCATCATGCCCTTTTGAATAAAAAAAACTAAAAGCCACATGTCACCTCCCTATTGCTTCCTAGACTTTCTAGGAAACTTAGGCTTTCTAGCCAACTCCCACTCTAACACTATATAACACCATATAACACTATGTAACACCATATAACACTATGTAACACCATATAACACCGTATAACACCGTATAACACTATATAACAATATATAACACTATACATCTATCATAGACATGCTATCAGAAAAAATATAACACTATAACACTATATAACTCTAAATAACACTATATAGCACCATATAATACCATATAACACTATATAACACTATACATCCATCATATAAAACTATATAACACCAAAAAACAGTATATAACACCATATAACACTATGTAATACTATATAACACTATATAAAAATATATAACATTATACAGTTCTGAATGGTGGTTATAGTGTTATATATAATGTTGTAGTGTTATATAGAGTTATAAAAGGGTTATATGGTGTTATATGCTATTCGTAGTGTTTTATAGAGATTTGTAGTGTTATATAAAAACATTCATTTTGTATCCATCACTATATAACACTCTATAAAATTTCATTCTGCCATCTTCAGAATTAATAATTGATGAACGAGATGACATAAATTCGTAGATTAATTCTTAATTCGTATTCCTATAATTAAGGGTGGCGGCTATGGAATGTTATCAATTAATTAAATCAATAAGAAAAATATTTGTTTACCCTTTTGAAATAATTTAGATTGAGGACACATGTCATCTCCACAATATTTCTCACACTTCTCACACTTTAGAATTAATGTACAAGATCTTCAATCTATATATATATATATATATATATATATATATATATATATATATATAATATTTTTATAATTAGGATTGACGGTTACTTGCTTAATGGTTAAAAACCACGATTAAGGGTATATAATCATAACTAGGTTATAATCCCGTGTATTACACGGGTCGAATAAATGAATTTTATATACTAAATAATAAAACAATATATCTTTAAAAACCTCTTTTATTGCACGGGTTGAATAAATGTAATTTTATATATTAAATAATAAAAAAGTTATATCTATAAGAACCATATTGTATAAGTTGAATAAATATAATTTTATATACCAAATAAAAAAGTTAAATCTTTAAAAGCACGTGTATTACACGGGTTGAATAAATGTAATATTGTTTACCAAATTATAAAATAATACATCTTTAAAAAATCTCATTTATTACATGAGTTGAATAAATGTAATTTTATATACCAAATAATAAAAAAGTTACATCTTTAAAAATATGTGTGTTACACGGGTTGAATAAATGTAATTTTCTTTACTAAACAATAAAACATATATATCCTTAAAAAAACCCATGTATTGTACGAATTGAATAAATCTAATTTTATATATCAAATAATAAAAAGTTATATCTTAAAAAACCTCATGTATTACACGGGTCGAATAAATGTAATTTTGTATACTAAATTAATAAAAACGGTATATCATAAAAAAACCACGTGTATTACATGGGTTTAATAAATTTAATTTTATATACCAAATAATAAAAAGTCATATCTTTCAATATACTAATGGATAATACTCGATACGCGATGGATTGGGTGATTGTAAAGATGGTTCTTGAAAAGAAGATATGTTATTTAAGAAACAAATCAGCATCCATTTGAGTGATAAAATGTTGGTACAATTCCGACAAATTTATTTATAAATTATGTAATAAAATTGATATTACAATTTTTTAGCAATAAAAAAAATAGGGTGATTGTGAAGATGGTTCTTGAAAAGAAGATATGTTATTTAAGAAACAAATCAGCATCCATTTGAGTGATAAAATGTTGGTACCAATTCCGACAAATTTATTTATAAATTATGTAATAAAATTGATATTACAATTTTTTTAGCAATAAAAAAAATATTTAATATATTTTTATTTAAAAATATCTTAAAGAGTTAATTACATTGTTAGTCACTGTGGTTTAGATAAAATAATAATCTAAGGTACTAATAGTTTAAAATGACATATATCCTTGGATGCTAACTTTCTATTTTTTTAACATGTGAGGGTACTAACACCCTTGTTTTATTATATAATATAGATTACATGTTTATTTAAGTTCTTTTCAAATATTTTCGGAAAAGTGTTACTTTGAATTATTACTATATAAACAAAGTGCATTGATAATGACGGATGATAAACCCTCTTAGCACATGAATCATGAGTATCAAATCTCAATCTAACTACTCAACCAAGAAAACGATTTATTTTGTCGTCTCGTCAATTAATAATGTCTACGGCCACAAATACTGTATTCTTATATGTGATTTTTTGTATATAATCATATAAAAAAATAATCGTTTGTTGTTTTAAAAAACCCATAATGCGGCACTCATAACCAGCCAAAAGTGCCACGAGGTATTAATTGACGAGAAAGGGCACAAAAGTTGCATTGAGCGTGACGTGCCGACTCAATAGAAAAAAATCAATGAGTTGACAGAGAAAGTCAATAAATTGGATTTTTCAAATATACCTTTACACTCCTATTTTTCCTATATTTTCATCTTAACCATTGATTTAAAAAATAAAAGGTTAAGATTTTTTTCATCCTATTTAGGCAAAATAAACTTTTTGTTTTATCTTACTCTGTATGTATGGATGTCGAAATTTACCCTACACTTAATCCTATGCATATCGAAATTTATCATTCACCTTAAATTATGTTTGTTTTGAATTTGTATATTTTGAAAAATGAGTTATTAGGTTTTAATTTAGTTAGCTGATTTAGAGGAATACAATATGTTAATCAATTATGTATATTTATCCTGGTGCCCTTACAATAACGTTAAATACAAAAATATCAAATGAGACATTGTTATTTTATAAACTTATTATTTACCTTTTCTTACGATACAATTATTCTCATTTGAACCTTTTACCCTCTCTTGCTACACACAAAGTGCGTGTAGAAGGAGGATTAAATAAAAATTGATTTTAATCTAAAAGGTGTAGGAAAAACAATCTTGACCTTTGATTTCATCACTATGATAGTTAAAAAATTAATTTGGTGGTAGTTTTGGAATTACATGAAAGTTAGTGAAAGCCAGAAGAGTTGTTTTGGACTTTTTAGTCTAAATAATGAGCCTTTGTGGAGTGGTGGAAAAGACTTAGGCCATGTGAGAGGTCTCAAGTTCGATCCCCACTTCTAACAAAGAGGAGGTGAGAAGGTTTACCACCTTGTGGGTTCCTGCCCGGGAGTGCTCAGGTTCGAATCCCCCTCGGACCGAGCTTTGGTCATGTATAGCCCTGACCGAGAGCTGTTCAAAAAAAAAAAAAAAAAAAAAAAATACAAGCTACACCAATTATTATAGTTGATTTTGCTGTATTGTAATAGCTTTTAGGTTTTCAAGTCGATATAACAAATTCGAACTATCAAGATGGGTAATTAATTTTAGGTTATTTTTGGACTCAAATCTTTTTCACTTTAAAATAGAACTGGTATTAAGACTTCCGTGTTGCGACGAAAGCGTAAAACAATGAAAAAAAACAAACGTTGAAACGTTTCTGTTAAACAGTAAAAAGAGAATGGAGGAAACAGAATGATTTTCCTTGCCTGCTTTGTCTCTATCAAAGAGATTATATACAACAATACAATCCGTGACTGTCCTATAATCATGCTCATCACATAATTGGTGATTGAGCTAATTTACATCCATTACAATATTTACCATAAATACTAATACCCCCCCGCAGTCGAGACGGGAGGTTCACGGATGTTGAGACTGTCTCGGAAATCATCAAACAATACTTTGGGCAGGCCTTTGGTAAACACGTCGGCTATTTGATATCGCGAAGGCACATGAAGAACACGAACTTGACCTTTGGCGACTTTTTCTCGAACAAAGTGAATATCCATTTCAATATGTTTCGTTCGTTGATGCTGAACGGGGTTACCCACGAGATAAATAGCACTTACGTTATCGCAATAAACTAAGGTCGCGTGTTTAGGTGGTTGATGCAACTCGAGGAGAAGGTTTCGTAGCCAACAAACCTCCGAAACCACATTTGCCACACCGCGGTACTCGGCCTCGGCACTTGAGCGAGATAAGGTGGGTTGACGTTTTGAGGACCAGGAAAGGAGATTGTCACCCATGTAAACGCAGTACCCCGATGTTGATCGACGGGTGTCGGGACAACCTCCCCAATCCGCGTCCGTATAGGCGATTAGAGATGCGGTCGGAGAGGACTGTAGGTGAAGACCAAAGGTGATGGTTCCTTGAATGTATCTCAGAATTCGTTTCAAAGCGTGCATATGACTCGTTTTCGGAGCGTGCATATGAAGACATATTTGTTGAACGGCATATGAGATGTCGGGGCGTGTGAATGTAAGATATTGCAATGCACCAGCGAGGCTTCGGAACTCAGTTATGTTCTCTAAAGGTGTACCCGAGTTACAGCTTAACTTTTGTTGCGTGTCCACCGGTGTGGCAGCCGGATGGCAATTTGCTAAACCGGCTCTTTCTAGAATTTCTTTTGCATATTTCTCTTGAGATAGAAATAAAGAGTTCTTGTGTTTTGTTACTGAGATGCCAAGAAAATAGCTAAGAGCACCTAGATCTTTCATGGAGAACTCGTTAGAGAGCATAGTCATAAACTTTTCTCTTAGGGTGTCGGATGATGTGACCAATAAAATGTCATCCACATAGAGTAAAATGAATGCCGTATGAACGTCTTCTTTGAAGATAAACAACGAATGGTCACATTGGCTATGTCGAAACCCCATTTTTGAAACATACTCGGCGAAACGTTGGTACCATGCACGTGGTGCTTGTTTAAGTCCGTATAAGGACTTCTTGAGTAGGCACACATGTTGTGGATAGTTTGGATCTCTAAATCCCACAGGTTGGTGCATGAAAACGGTCTCGTGAAGATGGCCATGAAGAAAAGCGTTTTTCACGTCCAATTGATGAATTGGCCATGAGTTGCATATTGCAAGTGTGAGAACCGTTCTGATAGTCGCCGGTTTAACAACCGGGCTAAATGTTTCCCCGCAATCGACACCTACCTGTTGAGAACGTCCATCACAAACAAGACGGGCTTTATACCGTTCGAGTGTCCCATCCGCCTTCGTTTTATGTCGAAAAACCCACATACTACGAACTATATTCATGTCGGGTCTCTTTGGTACTAGTTCCCACGTCTTGTTATCAATAAGGGCCCGAAACTCGTCGGTCATGGCATTTTTCCAATCAGGATTGGATAGGGCTTCGCATGGGTTTTTAGGGATTGGAGAGATGAAGTGAGAAGATGAGGTGTTGAGGTTGAAGTGTTGTTTGGGTTTGTGGATACCCGACATGGATCGGGTTGTGATGGTTCGTTGAGCCGTAGGTGGTGGTGGAATGGTAGGAGGTGGTGGTGGGACCGTGTGTTGCTGGGTGTTTGAGGAGGTGGTAGGGGGTTGGTTATTATTTGGTGAAGATGGAGAATTAGAGGAAGTTTGGGTTGGGAGGTTATTATTTGGTGAATGTGGAAAATTAGAGAAAGTTTGGGTTGGGAGAGCAGACGAAAGAGGGGAAGGGGAAAGGGGTGTTTGTATGTTAGTGGGTGAGAGAGGGTGTTGAAGTTGGGAATTGGTGTTGGTGGATTGGTCAGTGGGTGGTGGATTGTTTGGGGAGGTGAGGTCAGCCCAGAGAAGTGGGTGGGGATCAGTGCTCAAGAAATCGTAGGAAGGAGGATTTGGGGTGGGTGTTTTGAAGGGAAAAATATGTTCGTCAAAAACGACATCACGAGAAATTATGATTTGTTTGGAAGTGATATTATAACACTTGTATCCTCTATGGTTAGTGGGATAGCCAAGAAAAACACATGGCTTGGAGCGATCGGCAAGTTTGTTTATAGAGGTAGAGGGTAGGAGGGGATAGCATAGACATCCAAAAATGCGTAAATGTTCATATGCGGGTTGTCGATGATAAAGATAAGAAGTGGGGGTTGAGTTATTTAAAACTTTAGTAGGTAATATGTTAAGAAGATATGTGGCGTGTTCAAGAGCATGATGCCAAAAATTATGTGGCATGGATGAATGGGATAGAATAGTACGCATGATGTTGTTAATAGATCGTATCTTTCGTTCCGCTTTACCGTTTTGGGATGATGTGTAAGGGCAAGAAAAACGGAATGTCATTCCATTAAAGGTGCAAAAATTATGGAATGAGGCATTGTTATATTCACGACCGTTATCGCATTGAAAGCATTTAATAGAGGTGTGAAATTGGGTTGAGATTAGTTTGGGAAATTCTTGAAATTTAGAAAACACTTGGGATTTAGATGTGAGAGCATAGGTCCATAGAAAATTTGTGTGGTCATCTAGAAAAAGAAGATAGTATCGACACCCGGTTGAGGAGAGAACCGGTGATGTCCATAAGTCACTATGCACGATGTCGAAAGGTAAATGAGTGCAAGTATTAGAATCATGAAACGGGAATTTAATTTGTTTCCCGAACACACACGGTTCACAAACATTGGAATGTTTAACATTATTGGAAAAAGAAGATAAATGAGATTTTAAATAACGTAAAATATTATTCCCGGGATGTCCAAGACGGCGATGCCAAGTATCTTGGGACACGGCTAGAAATGTAGAGACCGATGCAGGAGAAGCTTGAGCTTGTGATCTTGATGGGATGGTGAGTGGGTAGAGATCCCCGTTGCTATCACATCGAAGGAGGTGCTCCCTCGTGTGGAGATCCTTAACATTAAAACCAAAAGGGTCAAACTCTATTGAAACATTGTTGTCGGTGGTAAAACGGCGTACGGAAATTAGATTTTTAACGAGTTTAGGTGCAAAAAGAATATTATTTAATTTAAATTTAGGAAAAGGGTGTTGAAGGGTATGGTTTCCAATTGCGTAGACTAGAATGTTGGTGCCATCACCGACGGTAATGTTTCGGTTATAAACCTTATTTAAACACGAAGTAAGATTACTATAGTTATGAGTCATTATACCTGTGGCGCCCGTATCCATGTACCAATTTTGATCAGGCGGGTTTAGGGTGAAAGTGTTAAAGGCTTGACTAAGTTCAGTGGGTATATGGGCTGGTTCGGTTGCGGTAAAGGCCTGCTGAGGTCTAGGGCCCAATATGCCTTGTTGTGGGCTTGGGGTGTTGGGCCGAGTAGTGGAAGTGGTGGGGTATGGGCAAGGTGGGGTGGGCCAGAAGCCGTTGTGTGGTTGGGGCCAGTAAGGGGAATTATTGACTTGGGCCATGTGCTGGGGGTGAGCCATATGCGGCTGGAAGTAGGTTGGCGAGTGGTTTGTGGGAGGGTACTGATGAAGAGATTGTGGGGTTGATGTTCTGCCCCTTCCACGACCACGGTTGCGGCCCCGACCCCGATTCCCATTCCGATTATAAGCAGGCTGAGTGGAGGTATTTGGATTGGGACTATGTTGTTGGTGAGAAGCGTGGAAGGCAGCATCATTAGCAATACGGTTTGCCTTGTTAGTTTCTTCAAGGATCAATTGAGAGGGGGCTTCGTAGAAAGTAGGAAAGGGATCCTTGTTCTGAATGATGGTGGCGGCACTTCCATAAGCTTCATTGAGACCAGAAAGTAATTGAATGACTAAGGTTCGTTCATTGACCGGTGAACCGACATTGGCCAATTGGTCCGAAAGCATTTTTACCTCTTGACAATAAGCCGTCATTGATGGGAAGGAATCAAGTTTAATGTTAGCAAATTTCTTTTGCAACAAAACGGCTCGTGTGACTTGATTATCATGAAATATGCTTTTCAAGGCCGTCCAAGCATAGCTAGCGGTGGAATCGGGGCGGATAATTGTGCTTAAAAGATCGTTCGAAATGGTGCCATAGATCCATTGGAGGACTATGGCATCAAGACGATCCCAAACGTCATCGGTTTTAAGGTCTGACGGCTTTTCTTTGTCAGATTCTTTGGCGGCAGCAGTAAGTGTTTCAGTTGGACGAGGTGAAAGGTGATCTAGAACTTGAAAGGCTCGGCAATGTATTTTGAAGAGTTCCGCCCATGAGGCGTATTGGCTAGTTTCCATTTCGAGGGTGATAGGAACAAAATTCTTGATATTGGAGACGGTGATAGCGGGGTGGTTTTTAGGATCCATAGGTTTGAAAAGAAACAGAAAGTAGGTAGGGTGGTATTGCTGGCAGTTTAGTGGAGGAAGAAATAAAGCAGGATCGAAAAGAAAATTAGAGGTAGGGTGATACCATGTTAAACAGTAAAAAGAGAATGGAGGAAACAGAATGATTTTCCTTGCCTGCTTTGTCTCTATCAAAGAGATTATATACAACAATACAATCCGTGACTGTCCTATAATCATGCTCATCACATAATTGGTGATTGAGCTAATTTACATCCATTACAATATTTACCATAAATACTAATAGTTTCATCGAACTCATGCGTTGAACAGGGCGTTGATAATATAGGTAGGTTTATATAACAAAATGAAAGGTAGACGAACATTTGAAAACATATATATGAAGCGAAACTGTCGCAAACTCATGAATTACGATGAGGCCATTGACAATATTGGAAACTTTAAGAAATTTTACGTCAGAAAATTGTTCGTAACATTTGGTCTCATACTGAAAGATAAGATGGAAAAACGAAAAACACATCCACCAAAAAATGTAGGTGCAAAAAGAAAAATAAAATTTTAAAGTTATTAAGTGATTTGGGACTATCGATTACATTATTTTGAAGGTTAAGATCAATTTGTAGTAGTAAAAGATAGTCTCAGGGAAATACAAAAAAGTGTTAAAATACAATACAACCTACATCATTGACTTTCTTGGGTTGATGCTAGGATATCAGTTTTTTAAACTAAGACTATGGGGGTATGGGGCAGGGGTTGGGGCGTGGGTTGGGTACAAACGTCTAAGTCACCATCCCGGTGGGCTTGGGTTTGGGCATGGCCCCTTGGGCGGGGGTTTCAGCCCGGACGTGGGGCGGGGCTACCCACATGACATGGCGGAACCTCATTGGCCAAGAGCACTAGCCCTTTGAAATTGGCTTTATTTCCACGCCACCCCAGTCACGCCCCACCATACCCCTTTAAAATTGGCTTTTGGTCTTGAGTGCCTCATACTCCACGTGTCGCACCATGCCGTCTAAGGAGCCAAACACAAAATAAACAAATAGAAACAATCTCAAACAAACACATAACATAGTTCTTTAGCTTCCTTGTCAACAATCTAATGGCCTATACATGCTAAAAATCAAATACGTCAGCTTATGAAAGCTGATAAGTCTATAAATAAGACCAGTGGTGAATACAAAAAAAAAAATTCGTACGGGAGGCAAAATATGGGTTAGGTTAAACTTAAAATGACTCGGGTCGACATAGGTTGGAACAATGACTATAAAACAAAATGCGTTGAATGTATAGATTACCATTGAAAATTAAGACAATATATATAGGTGAGTTAGTATCTAACACTTTTTGGTTTTGTAAAATTGTAAGAGATAAACTGAAAAATGTAGAAAGTTAGAAGGTTACAACTTACAACTCACCTTTGTCTTTTAACTTGGAAGTGGATAATTTATTGTGAGCCCAATCGGCTGATACTTTTGAGTCTTTTAACTTGTAAATGGATAATTTACTGTATGAGCCCAATGGGCTGATATGTCTAACCCACTGGGTTAATCTTTTAAACATAAATCATCTTCCTCTAATCTAAATCATGATCGTTTCTGTTAATCTTTTAAACATTAATTTTCCATTGGTTCTAGACCTGGACCCGACCATTTTCATCCGGCTCGTTAACTCCATCCATTTTTCTCGGTTAAGTTAGGGGTATTTGCGTCTTTTTTTGTTAACTTAAAGGGAAAAAAAGACAAAAATACACCTGACGACGGATAAAATGGATGAAGTTAACGAGCCGGATGAAAAGGCAAGATTTCAAACCTTTTGGATCCAGATGCGGAAAAACAAACCTTTGGATGAAAGTCGCAAAACTGGCCAAACCTCAGGGACCAAAATGACATTTTACTCTTTTAATAATTAGTAAGCATAAAATATAAATACATTCGGTTTATTTATATGCTCTTTAGGTGAGGCAATCCCGCTCGAGTACAATCTTGCTGTGTTAAATGCGATAAGCTTCGACAAAGGATGTTATGTGGGCCAAGAACTAATCGCTCGGTCCCATCACCGTGGGGTAATTCGTAAGTGCTTGCTTCCACTCAGGTTCCTAAATGAACCCGGAACAGGTTAGTGTGTCCATTTTTATTGAGTAAAGTACACAGATGGTCCCTATGGTTTACCAAAAATTTAGATTTAGTCCTAACTTTTCAAATATACACAGATGGTACCTGTGGTTTGCTACTTTGTAACACATTTAGTACCTAGCTTTTTTCAAAAGTACATGAATAGTCTCTATGGTTTGCACTTCGTAACACATTTAGTCCCTAACTTGAACGTGCTAAAACCCTTAGATTTGTTGGCTGGAGACGATATGCGTTACAAAGTGCCGGAGGGACCATCCATTTACTTTTGGAAAGCGAGAGACTAAATCTAGAATTTTGGTAAACCGGACCATTCTACGTGTACTTTACTCATCAAAGGTCAAGAGGACGTGAAGGTGGATCCTATCCAGCCCGAGTGGTAGCCAACCCAGTGGCTTTTCGAGCATGAGCCTTGAATGGATGAATATTGTGTGACATGTGGTTACAGTTAAAGCTGCAACAACTGTGACCACGACTGTAATGAGATTCGTTGAGTTGGTGCAGTGGGTTTGGTTACAATAAGGACAAATGATAGCCGATTGGGGCCTGTAAAATGCGTAGAGTGCATATTACATGATGTGCATCACTATAGTTAATGCGCGCATCAGGCAGTGGCGTAGCTATGAAGGGGCCAGAGGGGGCGCCCGACCCCCCGAACTTTTCGCTCAGTAGTGTTATGTATGTATGTTTCGTATAGAATTTTTTAGGTATATACGTTTTCGACCCTACGGTTTTATAAAAAATAAATTTTTTAGGTGTATACTTTTAGGTCCGGTGACTTCCAACCTCCGATGGAAATTTTCAAGCTTCGCCACTAGCATCAGGTGATGCGATTAGTCAACCCGTAGATGAAACCGTCAACTGCAATGGGTCTGAAATTTGACCATTGATTGAACAAACATGACCATCAATAACAGGTTTGAGTATCTAAACAAACCAGACCGTCAATTGAACAAATTTGATTAAGATGGTGACAATATCTTATATTTTAGTGTTTACAAGTTAACAAGTTGTAATATAATTTATGAACAGTATTCTTCAATACGAACAACTCATAGAGCTAAATATATGAAGTTGACATACCAGACACAATGAACATCAAGAAACTTCAACTGTGATAGTTTGGCTATGCTTACAGGAATCGGACCAAGTATTTTGTGACGAAAGTTTTCTTTCAGTATTTTGCGATGAGAGCTTTCTTTCGCAAACCAGTCACAGGATTAGCGAAAACATTATTATGTCGATATAAGAATTACGGTTCAATCCCTTGACTGTTATTGATAATTGAATAACAATATATAGAGGATACATCAGATCTCCTTTTCTTGGAGAATAAGTTTACAATCAATCTCTCCTATAATAACGACAATCTATTCTATATTTACAATTATTTCCTATCGATTCTATTACACCCCCGCAGTCGAAGCGGGTGGAAGGCGAACGGTTAGACTGGACCGAAAGTCGTCAAACAGGATATTTGGAAGTCCCTTGGTGAAGATGTCAGCTATTTGAAACCGAGAGGGGATGTGGAGAATACGAACTAGGCCTTTCTGAGCATGCTCACGAACAAAGTGAATATCGAGCTCGATATGTTTGGTCCGTTGATGTTGAACTGGATTCCCGGACAGATAAATAGCGCTAACGTTATCACAGTAGACAATAGTCGCCTGAGAGAGAGGGCGATGAAGCTCCAAGAGAAGATTGCGAAGCCAACATATTTCAGCAACAACATTTGCAACTCCACGATATTCGGCTTCAGCACTGGAGCGGGAGATGGTAGACTGTCGTTTAGATGACCAAGAAATTAGATTGTCGCCAAGATAGACACAGTAACCTGAGGTAGACCGCCGAGTGTCAGGGCAGCCAGCCCAGTCAGCATCAGTGTAAGCACGGAGAGAAGGAGATGTGGAAGGGCCCAAAGTAAGACCAAAATTAAGTGTACCCTGTATGTAACGAATGATCCGCTTCAAGGCATTCCAATGTTCAACCCGAGGAGAATGCATGTGTATACAAATTTGCTGGACACTGGATGTGATATCCGGTCTGGTAAAAGTAAGATACTGCAAAGCTCCTGCAAGACTGCGAAACAAAGATGGGTCATCAAACAGGGATCCTTCGGCCGAAAGTTTGGACTATGTATCAACTGGAGTCGCTACAGGTTTGCAAGAATCCATAGCTGCTCGACTGATGATGTCCTTTGCATATGCTGCTTGTGACAAAAACATGGAGTTGTCTGTGCGAGTAACAGATATACCCAAAAAATATGATAAAGGACCCAAATCCTTCATGGCGAATTCTCCTGATAATGTAGACATGAGCCTGTCGCGTAATGCATTAGAAGAAGTGGTCAGGATAATGCCGTCTACATATATTAAAAGGTAAGCAATATCACTGCCATGATGATAAATAAACAAAGATGTGTCTGTTTTTCACTGAGTGAACTCCTGTTGAAGGACAAAATCTGTAAAACGTTGATACCGCGCCCGAGGGGCTTGCTTTAGCCCATAAAGAGATTTCTTAAGTCGGCAAACATGATCGGGATACTGACGGTGACGAAAACCCATTGGCTGATACATATAGACGGTCTCATGCAAATGTCCATGTAAAAATGCATTAGTATCATCTAGTTGATGAATCGGCCATGATTGAGAAAGGGCAAGAGACAAAACCGTACGAATGGTAGCGGGTTTGACCACCGGGCTGAAGGTGTCACCACAATCAATACCTACCTGTTGCGTACGCCCATCACAAACTAAGTGCGCCTTATAACGCTCAAGGCTACCATCCGACCGAAATTTATGCTTAAAGAGCCACATACTGCGAATCACATTCATGTGTGGTAGACGAGGAACCAACTCCCAAGTCTCATTCTTAATAAGTGCACTAAACTCGTCAGTCATGGCTTTATGCCATTCGGGTGTGGACAAGGCTACCTGAGGGTTTTTAGGAACGGGAATGACGGTGGCGGTGTTAAGATTAAGAAACTGTTTAGGTTTGGAAATACCATCCATGGAGCGTGTTCGCATGGTACGGGTATTAGTGGAGGTGTTAAGTGTCACACCCCTTTCTGCGGCGGAAGCACGAGGTGTGATCATGAAAGGTTCTCATTGCATACGAAGAGTAAACATGCTACATGCTCGTAAAATAACATCAAATACCATAATTTGAAAACATAAGTTTAGCGTTTACATCGCTGGACAACTTAAAACATTGTCTTAAAAGTTTACAACTTTATTTAAAGTTAAACAAAAGCGACATCCACGAGCATAAGCAAGACCGCGCGCACATCCATCCTAGTTACCTGAAATACATGTGAGTTTTTGGAAAAAACGTCAACATAATGTTGGTGTGAATTCATGCAGTTTTGTATTCCACGTTTGTATACTTTGTATGAAAACATAGTTTGTGAACAAATCAAGTTTTCATATATAAATTCAGTTTCATGTGTACACCACGTACTCATGTATGATTCAATTTCTTCTTGAGTACCCCACGTACTCAAGTATAATTCAATCTTTTCTTGAGTACCCCACGTACTCAAGTATTCATCAATCTTTTCTTGAGACACAAAAGCCATCAACATGTGACACGACATAGGAAGTCACCAAACCTAAGGCATTTAATTGGTATATTCTGAGACACAAAAGCACTACTCGATTCTCGCCCTCACCGAGAGTGTGGCTGCCAGGCACCCGTTAGATCTAACCTTTTGTTCTGCGGTCAAGGTATATTGTTGATTAATGGTGCTTCTGTACCCTATTCGTGACACTATTTCTCATAACGCATCCTACTTGGTTCTCGTCCTCACCAAGCGCGTTTCTTTTATCATTTCTCATAACGCATCCAACTTGGTTCTCGTCCTCACCAAGCGCGTTTCTTTTTATCATTTCTCATAACGCATCCTACTTGGTTCTCGTCCTCACCAAGCGCGTTTCTTTTTATCATTTCTCATAACGCATCCAACTTGGTTCTCGTCCTCACCAAGCGCGTTTCTTTTTATCATTTCTCATAACGCATCCAACTTGTTCTCGTCCTCACCAAGTGTGTTTCTTATTATCTTATATTTTGTCACACTTGGTTCTCGTTCTCACCAAGTGTACTTCTTGTATTTATATCATACTATTTATAAATATTGTACTTTTGTACATGTATTTCACCCCCGAAGTTATAAAAACTGAAAACAGTTAAAGAGAAAAGGGGGGAGCATGAACTCACAACTTTGCGTTCCTAGCGTCGTAAACTCCACCGGATTTTCTTAATTAACGTCGTAACCTATACGCGTTTTCTTAACGTTAGTCACTAGACTTGCGTCGCACAAGTACAGTCACTCTCTTTTGTATATATTCTTGTGTTAAAAATATTCTATATTTTTAACTACGTATCTTACTTATATTATTTTCTCCAAAATAAATATAAGCTTTTTGTATTTTGCACTTTGCACCCGAATTATGTATCTTGTGTGTTGTATGTGTATTTTTATGTTTATACTCCTCATGAGTATTTAGTGTATTTTAAGTCTTAATACACTAGCACGTATAACACATACTATATACACTTAACACACAAGTTGGTGATCAAATAATATATATTTTTCTCTCAAAAATATATACTTAATATCCATTTTTATTTTTGAAGAAATCCTCATTTCTAATCACCAAAAGTTAGGGAAACCTTGGTAATACCCTTAAATACATTTTTAGGGAATAAGTTTCTTAAAAACTTATATTTTCTAAGTGTCAAAATTTATAAAAATTTTGACAGAGTTTCCCCTAAAAATGGAGGTTTCCTATGTTTTCAAAACATGTGTTTATTTTCTTTTAAATCGTCAACAATCATCAACAACAATTATCAACAATACTCATCAACAATAATCACTAATTTCTCCATTTCATGAACTTGAATATTTACAAAAATGTGTAGTAACTTACTAGCACATTTAGTAAGTCTTGTTATCTTTAAAAATAACTTTAATTTCTTAAAAACTTTATTTTTAAATAATATGAAGTTTCACAACTTCTAGTCGGTTTTTACGAAAATTATTTCTTTGTTAAAACTTTTGTTACACAAGTGTCCACACACTTGTTTGTTCATAAAAACACATCTACTTCATGAAAGATCCGGTTTTAAAACATGGTTTTGTCTTATAGTTGGTCTTTCGAAAACACCGCTTGTAGATCTTTAGATCTACTAGTTTAGAACTCCATTTCATAAGATAAATTGTTTTTACACAAGTTCATGTTTAATAGTAGTAGTGTTCATCATCTAGTCCTTTTTATACTTTAACATACACTAGCTCATGTTCTAAGAACATAACCTAGCCGGGTTAGATGACGATCCGAACTACTACTAGCATTAAACAACACAAAATAATCATCACAAAACAAGTTTAACAAGTTTTACACAATTATCCATCTATTAACCATTATATTCATCACTTTAACAGACTTTTAGTTGGTGATTTAGTATGTTCATGATTTTCAACCGACAAATCTCTTATTAACCACTCTAGACAAGATCAAGAAGGTGTTTAGAGTCACTTACTACTAGCTCGAGGCTAGGGAAGAAGCTAGGCGAAAAATGGGTGGTTAATAGCAACGTAGTGAGGTCCTTGACAATCCGCAAGCACCGGGATTCCTCGTATGATATCCTTCACACTTGAGTACACTTGGAATAGGTTGATCAAAATCGAAAAATGGGTGTGGTGTGCTTGTGATTCTCGGCCGAAAGGAGCAAGGAGAGAGAGGAGTTTGGTTTTTGTTTAAGTGTGGTGAAGGTTATGATGGACATATGCTTATACTTGTAGGCCATTTCTTTCTAATTAACCAAAGGGTATTATGTTGTCAAGATATCAAGCAAAGGGGATTAAAATAATCAATGTTGTAAGTGTTTGTCCCCTTTACTAACCAAGTTCGGTTATGGGGGTGGGGTAACCGGTTCGATTTCAACTAGATACTTAAGATATAGTTATGTTAAGTTAGGAGCTTAAATAGTTTTTTTTTTTTTTTTTGTGTTATAAGTTATAACGGGGGTTAGGGTATTCGGAGACCCTAACTAGCTTAGAAAAATAAAAACAATGCTTCTAGCATTATTTTGGTGTTCCGGGTAATATCCGGTTATTCGGTTAGACACCGGTTCGTTAAAGTGCAAAATTACACTTTTTAGTGTCTTTTAAGTACCCTTCTTGTACCCTTTCAATTCCCAACACTTACGGAAATATTCTGGATAATAAAACGACATTTCTGCATAATATTCATATGTTTAAATGCTGATTTATTGCTGAATTATATAAATTCTGCACTTAAAGTGCGTTTCGGGTGCTCTTTAGTGCTTATTTTTGCTTCCGGAGAGCATATATATTAAACCCTTGTATATACTCTTGGGTTTTAATGTATTCTTGTTGTTGGACCTACACCTAGGCTCCAATTTTATTGTCTGACTGCTTTCTGCAGTTCTGTTGACGCATTGTGTCCTACCGGTGAGTTTACTAATATTTTTGACGCAACGCTCTCGTTTATGCATAAAGCAATATTTTGTAGTATACAACGTGCATGAATTCACTTGTTTAGTATGTGTTAAGCATTGCTGACAATTAAGCACATAATTGCAGTCATTAAGCAATAATTAAAGTGTACAGAAATTACCGGTTTGGTGCCGGTTGTCACAGTCTCCCCCCGTTACAAGAATTTCGTCTCGAAATTCAGGCTGAACTAACTCTCGCAGGAGTCTTCTTGAATAGGTGGGGATACTTTTCTTTGAACTGGTCTTCACGTTCCCATGTGTACTCGGGTCCGTGCTTAGAGCTCCAACGTACTTTGATAAGTTTCACACTGCTCCTCCTGGTCTTGTTGACTTTCCAGTCGGTAACCTCAACGGGTTGTTCTGTAAATCGGAGGGCTTCATCAATATGCACTTCATCCATCGGGATGATCACGTTTTCTTGTTTTGGACTCTTCTTCAGGTTGGATACATGAAACGTATCATGTACTCCATTAAGTTCTTCCGGTAACTCCAACTTGTATGCCACGGTACCAATTCTCTTCAATATTCTGAATGGTCCGATATATCGTGGATTCAGCTTTCCACGCTTTCCAAATCTGACTACGCCCTTCCAAGGTGAGACTTTTAACAACACTTTATCTCCCACCTTGAATTCTGCTGATTTTCTTTTCGGATCAGCGTAGCTCTTTTGTCGATCTCGAGCCGCCTTAATGCGCTCTTGGATCTGCGCAATCTTGTCGGTTGTCTCTTGTACAAGTTCAGGACCAACCATACGTTTATCTCCAGCGTCTGCCCAACATAAGGGCGATCGGCATTTGCGGCCATACAGAGCTTCGAACGGTGCGACTTTTATGCTCGTATGATAACTGTTATTGTAGGAAAACTCAACTAAAGGTAGATGAGTATCCCAGCTGCCGCCTAGATCCATGGCACATGCGCGAAGCATATCTTCTAACGTTTGTATAGTCCGTTCGCTCTGGCCGTCTGTTTGCGGATGGAATGCCGTGCTCAGATCTAACTGAGATCCAAAGGCTTCCTGAAATGATTGCCAGATTCTTGAGACAAAGCGCCCACCTCTGTCTGAAATGATTGAGATTGGCACTCCATGTCGTGCCACAATTTCTCTTAAGTATATCTCAGCAAGCTTTCCAGTGCTGTCTTTTTCTCGGATCGGTAGGAAGTGCGCAGACTTCGTTAATCGATCAACTATTACCCATATCATATCGTGCCCTCTCGGGGTCCTGGGTAATTTCGTTATGAAGTCCATCGAGATTTGTTCCCACTTCCACACGGGAATCTCTGGTTGTTGTAGTAGGCCGGACGGTTTTTGATATTCTGCCTTAACCTTGGCACAGGTTAGGCATTTTCCAACAAAAACAGCAACGTCGCTTTTGAGTCTCGGCCACCAATAGTATTCTTTCAAGTCTTGATACATTTTGTCCGATCCTGGATGGATCGAATATCTCGATTTGTGGGCTTCATTAAGGATCACTTCTCGTATGCCACCATAGAGTGGAACCCAAATACGCTTCTTGAAGTATAAGGCTCCCTCTTCGTTTGGCACCATGTATTTCAGCATACCCCGTAGGTATTCAGCTTTACGGTTCTCTTCTTTAAGAGCTTCTTTTTGTGCATCTCGAATGTGTGCAGTGAGGTTCGTTCGAATCGTCATTTCCAATGCTCGAACCCTTAGGGTCTTAACCCTTTCTTTTCGGCTCAACGCGTCCGCTACAACGTTCGCCTTTCCAGGATGGTACTTAATCTCACAGTCATAATCATTTAGCAGCTCGACCCAACGTCGCTGGCGCATATTCAATTCCTTCTGATCAAATATGTGTTGCAAGCTTTTGTGATCTGTGAAAATTGTACATCGAGTACCATATAAATAATGTCGCCAAATCTTCAAGGCGAATACCACTGCACCTAGTTCCAAGTCGTGCGTGGTGTAATTTCTCTCGTGAACCTTCAGTTGTCTTGAAGCATAAGCGATGACTTTTTGGCGTTGCATGAGCACGCAACCCAAGCCTTGTCGTGAGGCGTCGTAGTATACCACGAAGTCTTCAGTGCCTTCGGGTAATGATAGTATCGGTGCATCGCAGAGCTTGCTCTTAAGTAGCTGAAAGGCTTCTTCCTGTTTGTGACCCCAGTCGTATTTCTTGTCTTTCTGTGTAAGGGTCGTTAGCGGTTGAGCCATTTTTGAGAAATTCTCAATAAACCGACGATAATAGCCCGCTAAGCCCAAAATTTGACGAACTTCAGTTGGGGTTTTGGGGGCTTCCCAATTCTTTATTGCTTCTATCTTGGACGGGTCTACATGAATGCCCTTCTCATTCACAACGTGACCAAGAAATTGTACTTCGCGAATCCAGAATTCACATTTCGAGAACTTTACATAAAGTTTCTCTTTCTTCGGTAGTTCCAGAATAGTTCTGAGATGTTGCTCATGCTCTTCTTTCGTTCGCGAGTAAATCAGGATATCATCGATAAATACGATCACGAATTTATCGAGATATGGTTTGCATACGCGGTTCATTAGATCCATAAAGACCGCTGGTGCATTCGTCAGCCCAAACGGCATCACAAGAAATTCATAGTGCCCATATCGCGTTCTGAATGCAGTCTTTGGTACGCTTTCCTCTTGGATTCTCAGCTGATGGTATCCCGATCGAAGGTCGATCTTGGAATAGTAGCTTGATCCTTGCAGTTGGTCAAATAAGTCATCAATCCTTGGTAGCGGGTACCGATTCTTGATAGTGAGCTTGTTCAGTTCCCTGTAATCGATACACATCCGCAGTGTTCCATCCTTCTTCTTCACGAATAATACTGGAGCTCCCCAAGGTGAGAAGCTTGGCCTTATGAATCCTTTATCCAACAACTCCTGAAGTTGTGTAGACAATTCTTGCATTTCGGATGGAGCAAGTCGATAGGGAGCCTTGGCCACAGGAGCGGCTCCTGGAACCAAGTCTATACGGAATTCGACTTGTCGTTGCGGAGGTAGTCCTGGCAGATCTTCAGGGAATACATCAGGAAATTCCTTCACCACAGGAATGTCTCCGAGTTTTAGCTCGACAGCCTTCTTGTCTATAACGTGTGCTAGGAAAGCGACACATCCTTTCCTTAAGCACTTTCGTGCCTTCATGCAGCTGATGATTCGAAGAGGTGCGTCTCGTTTTTCTCCATGCACGATGAGAGTTTTACCATTCGTTAAAGGGATGCGAATGATTTTCTCATGACAAATAACTTCAGCTTTGTTCTTGGACAACCAGTCCATTCCGACTACTACATCGAAGCTACCCAATTGAATAGGTAAGAGGTCGATGCTAAAATTTCGTTCGCCAAGTTCCAGTGTGCAGCCTCTAACAACTTCGCTCGATTCAACAAGTTTACCATTGGCTAGTTCTATGGAATAAGGAATTTCTAATCTACTAGATTCTATTCCGAGTATGCGTTTAAATTCCACAGACATGAAGCTATAATCGGCGCCAGTGTCAAATAATATGGATGCAAAGTGATTGTTAATGAGAAACGTACCGGTGACCACGTTAGGGTCCTCGCGTGAGTTCTTTGCTCCAATCACAAATGCTCTAGCCTGAGCATTGTTTCTCTCTGGGCAGTTCTTCATGAAATGATCATTGCTTCCACACTTGAAGCATCCTTGGTTCTGCCCTTTCCCGTTACCATTCTTGTTACCAGCACCGTTTCCATTTCGGTTCTTTCCTTTTCCCCAACAGTCTTCTGTTTGATGACCCAATTTACCACATTTGTCGCACCTTGGAATGCTACAAGCTCCATCATGATGATACTTACATTTTTGGCATCTAGGCATGGAGCCTTGGTATGCTTTGGTTGCAAGGGTCTTCACCTCCTGAGACGAGATAGCGTCACGCTTCTTGTTGTTGAAACCTTTGTTGTTGCGAGTTGCTTGGTTCAGATTTGAATGCTTTCTTTTCTTGTCGCCGGACGACTCAGCATGCGTCTCGGTCTTCTCTGTTGGGTTCAATGATAACTTCTTCATACGAACACAATCTTCAGTCAGGCTGACAGCCAGAGTTACAGCCTCAGTGATTGTTTGTGGTTTGGCCGACGTCACCATGCCACGAAACTCTGGGGCCAGTCCCCAAATGTAGCGTTCAACGCGCTTGAATTCGGGAGTCACCATGTAGGGAAGCACTCTTGACAGATCGTGGAACCTTCGAGTATAACCATTAATGTCAGCACCTACCATGGTCAAGTGCCAGAACTCCGTTTCCAGCCTTTGGAGTTCAACGCGAGAGCAATACTTCTCTCTCATTCTTTCCTTCAGTTCCTCCCAAGTTAAGCCATAAGCGGCATCATCACCCAAAGTTTGGGCTTGCAGGTTCCACCAAGTCAGAGCTTCATCGACAAACAACCCAGTAGCAAAGGTGACTTGTTGATCCGCGGTACACTTGCTCATGCGGATAGTAGCTTCAGTCTTCTCCGTCCAGCGCACAAATGATACTGCACCTCCTGTGCCGTCATAGTTCATCGGCTTGCAGTCGAGAAACTGCTTGAAAGTGCAGCCTGGAATTGATTCAACCAATTCACAAGTGAGCAATCGAAGAATTAATGAAACAAGGACCGTTCATAAATTTCTTCATGCTTAGCAAAACGTCTGAGGTTACCTTGAGCTGCATTGCCTCCAGATGAATCTCCGTTCCCATTACGTCTAGCGTTGCTTGGGCCACCACTGTCTTGAGTACGGTTCGCCTCGTATTGGGCGATAGCAGCGGAGATCCTTTCTTCCAGTAGAGCGTTCAGCTCTTCAGCCGTTCTTGGCAGTGGGGGAGGAGGAGGATGATCATCATTGCGAGCATTCACAGCTTTCCTGGGTGCCATGTTCTGACAGAACATAACCCAACAGGGTTAGACATTTGTTTGATATCGTCCTACTAGACAGTAGTAGTATATACATTCACAGGTATATACCACATAAGTGACATCAAACAATTATTACTCTAGCAGAGTACTTAGTAGGCTTGCACTGAGGGAATCTATACGTGACAAGACTTGCTGTGATTTCTGTGCACTGAATTCCATAATTATGTATGCATCCATAATTACGTAACTCCTTGCACAGTCCGCACAGTTAGTTTCATCCTCGTATTTCTTCCTTCAGATGGGCCATCGCTTTCAGATAAAGTCACGTATACTTGTGACATTCTACTTCTAGTACATGCTAATTATCACACATAATTGCAAGTAATTTCTAGTCAACGACAAGTGCTACTCAAGTGCACTCTAAGTCTCGTAGTGTCTTTTCTAGACTCATGTAGACAGTTTCAGGTAGTGGATGTCGCGGGACGTTTTATGCAATGAAAACTCTTTGAAAATTGTTTTCGTGAATGGATCCTAGAGATTGTAGACTAGACTCTAGAAGGAATCCTGGTTCACTACAATCGCAGCTCTGATACCAATCTGTCACACCCATTTCTGCGGCGGAAGCACGAGGTGTGATCATGAAAGGTTCTCATTGCATACGAAGAGTAAACATGCTACATGCTCGTAAAATAACATCAAATACCATAATTTGAAAACATAAATTTAGCGTTTACATCGCTGGACAGCTTAAAACATTGTCTTAAAAGTTTACAACTTTATTTAAAGTTAAACATAAGCGACATCCACGAGCATAAGCAAGACCGCGCGCACATCCATCCTAGTTACCTGAAATACATGTGAGTTTTTGGAAAAACGTCAACATAATGTTGGTGTGAATTCATGCAGTTTTGTATTCCACGTTTGTATACTTTGTATGAAAACATAGTTTGTGAACAAATCAAGTTTTCATATATAAATTCGGTTTCATGCGTACACCACGTACTCATGTATAATTCAATTTCTTCTTGAGTACCCCACGTACTCAAGTATAATTCAATCTTTTCTTGAGTACCCCACGTACTCAAGTATAATTCAATCTTTTCTTGAGTACCCCACGTACTCAAGTATTCATCAATCTTTTCTTGAGTACCCCACGTACTCAAGTATTCATTAATTTTTAGTATGGTATGACTTTTATGTAAATAAAGTATTCCTGTAAGTATCAGGATTGTTAATGGGTTGCAAAGCCATTAACATGTGACACGACATAGGAAGTCACCAAACCTAAGGCATTTAATTGGTATATTCTGAGACACAAAAGCACTACTCGATTCTCGCCCTCACCGAGAGTGTGGCTGCCAGGCACCCGTTAGATCTAACCTTTTGTTCTGCGGTCAAGGTATATTGTTGATTAATGGTGCTTCTGTACCCTATTCGTGACACTATTTCTCATAACGCATCCTACTTGGTTCTCGTCCTCACCAAGCGCGTTTCTTTTTATCATTTCTCATAACGCATCCAACTTGGTTCTCGTCCTCACCAAGCGCGTTTCTTTTTATCATTTCTCATAACGCATCCTACTTGGTTCTCGTCCTCACCAAGCGCGTTTCTTTTTATCATTTCTCATAACGCATCCAACTTGGTTCTCGTCCTCACCAAGCGCGTTTCTTTTTATCATTTCTCATAACGCATCCAACTTGTTCTCGTCCTCACCAAGTGTGTTTCTTATTATCTTATATTTTGTCACACTTGGTTCTCGTTCTCACCAAGTGTACTTCTTGTATTTATATCATACCATTTATAAATATTGTACTTTTGTACATGTATTTCACCCCCGAAGTTATAAAAACTGAAAACAGTTAAAGAGAAAAGGGGGGAGCATGAACTCACAACTTTGCGTTCCTAGCGTCGTAAACTCCACCGGATTTTCTTAATTAACGTCGTAACCTATACGCGTTTTCTTAACGTTAGTCACTAGACTTGCGTCGCACAAGTACAGTCACTCTCTTTTGTATATATTCTTGTGTTAAAAATATTCTATATTTTTAACTACGTATCTTACTTATATTATTTTCTCCAAAATAAATATAAGCTTTTTGTATTTTGCACTTTGCACCCGAATTATGTATCTTGTGTGTTGTATGTGTATTTTTATGTTTATACTCCTCATGAGTATTTAGTGTATTTTAAGTCTTAATACACTAGCACGTATAACACATACTATATACACTTAACACACAAGTTGGTGATCAAATAATATATATTTTTCTCTCAAAAATATATACTTAATATCCATTTTTATTTTTGAAGAAATCCTCATTTCTAATCACCAAAAGTTAGGGAAACCTTGGTAATACCCTTAAATACATTTTTAGGGAATAAGTTTCTTAAAAACTTATATTTTCTAAGTGTCAAAATTTATAAAAATTTTGACAGAGTTTCCCCTAAAAATGGAGGTTTCCCATGTTTTCAAAACATGTGTTTATTTTCTTTTAAATCGTCAACAATCATCAACAACAATTATCAACAATACTCATCAACAATAATCACTAATTTCTCCATTTCATGAACTTGAATATTTACAAAAATGTGTAGTAACTTACTAGCACATTTAGTAAGTCTTGTTATCTTTAAAAATAAGTTTAATTTCTTAAAAACTTTATTTTTAAATAATATGAAGTTTCACAACTTCTAGTCGGTTTTTACGAAAATTATTTCTTTGTTAAAACTTTTGTTACACAAGTGTCCACACACTTGTTTGTTCATAAAAACACATCTACTTCATGAAAGATCCGGTTTTAAAACATGGTTTTGTCTTATAGTTGGTCTTTCGAAAACACCACTTGTAGATCTTTAGATCTACTAGTTTAGAACTCCATTTCATAAGATAAATTGTTTTTACACAAGTTCATGTTTAATAGTAGTAGTGTTCATCATATAGTCCTTTTTATACTTTAACATACACTAGCTCATGTTCTAAGAACATAACCTAGCCGGGTTAGATGACGATCCGAACTACTACTAGCATTAAACAACACAAAATAATCATCACAAAACAAGTTTAACAAGTTTTACACAATTATCCATCTATTAACCATCATATTCATCACTTTAACAGACTTTTAGTTGGTGATTTAGTATGATCATGATTTTCAACCGACAAATCTCTTATTAGCCACTCTAGACAAGATCAAGAAGGTGTTTAGAGTCACTTACTACTAGCTCGAGGCTAGGGAAGAAGCTAGGCGAAAAACGGGTGGTTAATAGCAACGTAGTGAGGTCCTTGACAATCCGCAAGCACCGGGCTTCCTCGTATGATATCCTTCACACTTGAGTACACTTGGAATAGCTTGATCAAAATCGAAAAATGGGTGTGGTGTGCTTGTGATTCTCGGCCGAAAGGAGCAAGGAGAGAGAGGAGTTTGGTTTTTGTTTAAGTGTGGTGAAGGTTATGATGGACATATGCTTATACTTGTAGGCCATTTCTTTCTAATTAACCAAAGGGTATTATGTTGTCAAGATATCAAGCAAAGGGGATTAAAATAATCAATGTTGTAAGTGTTTGTCCCCTTTACTAACCAAGTTCGGTTATGGGGGTGGGGTAACCGGTTCGATTTCAACTAGATACTTAAGATATAGTTATGTTAAGTTAGGAGCTTAAATAGTTTTTTTTTTTTTTTTTTTTTGTGTGTGTTATAAGTTATAACGGGGGTTAGGGTATTCGGGGACCCTAACTAGCTTAGAAAAATAAAAACAATGCTTCTAGCATTATTTTGGTGTTCCGGGTAATATCCGGTTATTCGGTTAGACACCGGTTCGTTAAAGTGCTAAATTACACTTTTTAGTGTCTTTTAAGTACCCTTCTTGTACCCTTTCAATTCCCAACACTTACGGAAATATTCTGGATAATAAAACGACATTTCTGCATAATATTCATATGTTTAAATGCTGATTTATTGCTGAATTATATAAATTCTGCACTTAAAGTGCGTTTCGGGTGCTTTTTAGTGCTTATTTTTGCTTCCGGAGAGCATATATATTAAACCCTTGTATATACTCTTGGGTTTTAATGTATTCTTGTTGTTGGACCTACACCTAGGCTCCAATTTTATTGTCTGACTGCTTTCTGCAGTTCTGTTGACACATTGTGTCCTACCGGTGAGTTTACTAATATTTTTGACGCAACGCTCTCGTTTATGCATAAAGCAATATTTTGTAGTATACAACGTGCATGAATTCACTTGTTTAGTATGTGTTCAGACATTGCTGACAATTAAGCACATAATTGCAGTCATTAAGCAATAATTAAAGTGTACGGAAATTACCGGTTTGGTGCCAGTTGTCACATTAAGCTGATCGGAAGGGAAGGTTTCGGGAGGTGGGGGAGGTGCTAAAGGAGCGGAGGAAGTAGGTGATTGTGGGAGTGGGGCCGAAGGGGTACGGGAGGAAGCTGGGCGACGAGAGTACGTTTTAGTAGGCTGAGGACGGGATGTTGGGGACAGGGGCGGAGGTGAGAAAGGGGCGGTAATTGGGCCGGTTTGTGTTTGGGTTGAAGGAGGTGGCTGATGAGATGGGGATGGAGTCTGGGGTTGGGTCGTGGTCGATGGGTTTGCGGAATCGGTTGGGCCAGCAGTTGCTGATCTAACATGTGGCCATAGAATTGGGTGTAGAGGGGTGGTAAGGAAGTCATAAGTGGGTAAGGAAGTGGGTTTTTGGTGTGAGAAAGGAAAGATAGTTTCCTCGAATTAGACGTGTCGAGAGACGAAGATGGTGTGGGTGGAAAGATCAAAACAGTTGTACCCTCGGCGGTTAGATGGGTAACCGAGAAAGACACAAGGCTTTGAGCGATTGGCTAGTTTATGTATGGTGGTAGAGGGCAAGATAGGAAAATAAAGGCAACCGAACACTCGAAGGTGTTCGTAGGTAGGAAGGCAGTTGTAAAGAAGAGTTGTGGGGGTGAGGAAGTTGTGCGATTTTTTGGTAGAATATTGAGAAGGTAGGTGGCGACCTCGAGCACGTGGTGCCAGAGGTTGGGGGACAGGGAGGCTTGGGCAAGAAGAGTGCGAATCATATTATTTATAGTACGAATTTTGCGCTCTGCCTTTCCATTTTGAGAAGAGGTATAGGGGCAAGAGAAGCGAAAAATCATTCCATTATTGTGACAAAATTGTTGAAAATTTTTATTTTTATATTCTGTGCCGTTGTCGCATTGGAATTGTTTGATTTTTCGTTCAAATTGTGTGTTAATAAAGTTGTAAAAATGGGTGAAGGTTTGGTAAACTTGGGATTTGTTTGTAAGTGGGTATGTCCAAAGAAAATCACAAAAACCGTCAAGAAACAATATATAATAATGATGACCGCCGATGCTGAGTACCGGGGAGGTCCATAAGTCACTGTGCACGATATCAAAAGGTAATTTAGTAACATTAGGAGAATCATAAAACGGAAGTTTCACACTTTTGCCAAACACACAAGATTGACAAAGCAATTTATTTGGTTTTAGATAACTAATAGATGACGAAGACTTTAACGAATGCAATAAGTCATGGCCCGGGTGTCCAAGTCGTTGATGCCAACGGTCTTGAGTTTTTTTTTTTTTGAACGGCGAAACTTCTATAAAAATTATAGAAAAGGTTACAGGCCAGCAAGAAACTGAAGCCCAATTACATGATTACGTCACGGATATTAAAATCACACCACCTATCCCACTGTAGATTACAAAGCTTTGATCTACACCTAATCCATAAGAAAGAGTTCTCTTTTACTTGTTGCCAACGGTCTTGAGTAGTTGCAATAAAGGCGGAAGGTGTTGGGAGATACTTGGTGATGTCCGATGTGAGAGGTTAGAGGTCACCCGAGCTATTACATCGTAGGATAGGAGCCTTGGTCTTGAGATCCTTCACAAGAAAACCGAATGGGTAAAATTCGATAGAAACTAAATTGTCAGTCGCGAGGCGACGAACAGAGATAAGGTTCTTGACAAGGTTAGGTGAATAAAGGACATTATTAAGTTTTAGAGGTGGGAAGGGGGGTGGTAGGATTTGGTCGCCTTGTCCAACAACGGGAATGGTCATGCCATTTCCGACAATAATTTGTTTAGTAGTGCAAGTATTAAAAACAGTCGGGGAGAGATTACCTGGCAGTTGCATGTGTCCCGTTGCACCTGTGTCCATATAACCAGTGGGGTCCTGCTGTTGGCTCAAAGAGAGTGTGTAAAGTGCCTGAGCAATGTCAGTCGGTGTAGGCGTGTATGTCGTGTTTGCCTGAGCCGGAGCAGCTCTGAGAATACCTGGGCCTGTATGAGATGGTGGGGCTAATGGATAAGGACATGGTGGCCCAGTGTTCTGAGAAGAGAATGGGCCGGAGCCCCTTTGGGCCTGCTGCAGAATGTTAGCCCACTGCTGTTGAGTCCATGAATTTGGGAAGACAATGTATGGGTTAGAAGCTTGGGCCGGTTGGTAGGTGTGGTTGTTGCGGGTAGTTTGTGAGTTCGAGCGGCCACAGCCCCTCCCTCGGGAGCGACCGCGACCACGGGAGGTGGTGTCGGATCGGGTGTCAGCAGTGGAGGTGGTGGTGTGGTTGTCAGGAGTGGAGGTGGAGGAGACATGAAGCGCGGTGGCAGCAGTAGAGGAGGAGTGGAGAGCGTTATGAGCCTTACGAGTTTTGTTCATACAGAGTTGGGAACGAACCTCGAAGAAGGAAGGGAGAGGTTTGGTGTTTTGCAGGATAGTGGCAACACTTTCGTATTGCTCGGTAAGGCCTGAGAGGGTTTGGAGGACAAGGGTTTGCTCATCAACGGGCGCATCAACATTGGTAAGCTGATCGGCCAGAATCTTGACTTCCTGGCAGTATGCAGACACAGAAGAAAAATTCTCTAGACGTGTGGTGGCAAGTTTCTGTTTGAGGTATAAGGCACGGATACCTTTGTTATCCTGGATGAGGGATTCAAGGGTGATCCATGCTGCGTAAGCGGTGGTGCTACGCTTCATGACAGTTTTGGTTTAGGCGTCTGATACCATGTAAGAATTATGGTTCAATCCCTTGACTATTATTGATAATTGAATAACAATATATAGAGGATACATCAGATCTCCTTTTCTTGAAGAATAAGTTTACAATCAATCTCTCCTATAATAACGACAATCTATTCTATATTTACAATTATTTCCTATCGATTCTATTAGTCGAAGACCATTAGCAACAAAATTTATGTCTTAAAATTTATTTGTCTTTTTGGGCTTATATGAAATTGTTGATCAAGTACATATACATTCTTGGTGCTAATTTATTTATTTCATAAAGAGACACTATTTTACACACCTTGATACCACTAGACCAGACACTACACTTAACTAATCGATAATAATGATTTGGTTGGACCGTCCGCCATTACTCTCCTAGTTAATTATGCCAATAGATTAATGACACCATGTGGACACCACAACTTAAGTGCATTATGCCGTTACCCACTATTAACTATTTGAAAAGAAGGTAGGCCAGATATGTCTGCCCATACTCATGTGTAAAGTAATAGTCTCACTTAAAGTTAATTTGGTGTTTAATGAAGTAGTGCACTATACTAATTGACCAAATTAAAGTTGTTTATTGAGTATATTCACCAACAAATATATATAATTATATCCACAAGACATCAGATAATTTGTGATTTTATTTTAGAAAAGATTCAAACACGTCACCTTATACCACTTGATACATGTTACTACAAGTGAACAATAAGTTAATTATCTCATCTTTTTTTTTCACAAAAAGCAGTTCATAGCTAAGAATATTTGATGGGTCCGGTCGATTTAACAAGATGGCACCATCATGTGTCCGGTTGAAGATCGATGGGAATGATGGGAATCTTGAAGATCCTATACAATGCATGGTGAAAAACAAACATAAAAGGGAAAAGGAAAGTGGCAACACATCACACATGCAATCATTCATGTCCTCAACAAGAGGCTGAACTTGCTTTGTACTTAAAGTTAATTAATTGACAGTACTGTCATGTCCTTGCGGAAAAGTATAGCGATTGGGTCCAGTCATGCTAGTTGTTGATTAGACGGTTGGTATTAGCGTTAATGACACTTGAAGTAATTCGTTAGCTAACTTTAGTAGTTGTTGTTAGTTATCTTGTTATAAAGGAGTTTGAACGAGTAAATATTATCATTTCACTTGGTTTAAGATCGATTTTCTCTCGTTCTCTTTAGTAATCAACAGTCATTTTAAACTAAAAACATAGAACTTGTGACATTTTTGTGAATGAAATGTCATGACATATTTTTTTTTTGAACGGCCAACTAAATCACCGGATAAGCATCCTGGGATGCCCTCAATCGAGCAAATGCATCCCCTCCTCCATAACGGTCAGAGTTGGATGCATACCCGAGCCACCAAGCCACCAGTTCCGGGGAAAACCCGCCGCCCGAAGGCCCACTGCGGTAAAACCCGGTTTGGCTCGGTTTCGAACTGTCGACCTCCAGAGAGGCCTAGTTCTAAACTTCATTGCCACCACCAATGTCCTTCGAAGTGATGCTAGTGGGAGTTGAACTTGAGACCTCAAGGAGAGAAACCAAGTGACTAACCACTAGACCAACTTGTCGGGACAAATGTCATGACATATTGATTCTAAATCTCTATGATTAGAAATATTGAGAAAATAAGGGCTAGCATTCCAAAGTCCAAACCTAAAAGCACTACTTTACCTTTTTTATGTCGCTTCACTAAACTTTTTTCCTAATCTCTATGATTTTGATAGTGGACCTTTTTCCAATCTTTGTTTTACTGTAGTACTAGTAGGGTGCCCGCGCGATGCGGCGGGGGCGACACCAGAGGCGAAGCATTGTGGATGCCTGGGGGTGCACCCGCCCACCCCAATATTTCGGTTAGAAGTGTATAAGTTTCAATTTTTCGTCCGAAAATTTTAAAATTATATAGGATCGCCCCCCTGATTATTTTTCCTAAATTGTATATCCTAAATATTTATAAACTTTGTATATAAATAATGGGTAGTTTGGTAGATATACACTTTGTTTTATTTGGAACTATTATTATTTGACCTGATTTGAATCGAATAGCCAACCCAACCCCACCCGAAACATAAGGATAGGAAAAAAAAATTGGGTCCCATCACTTTACGCCCCCTCGAAACTTTTGGTCAAGCTCCGCCACTGGGCGACACTTTGGATTGCGGCACTCGTTGCTGGTAATTTTCTTATTTGTATATGATAACATTATTGTGGTGGATATATGTCATAAGTGTTACACGTGGGAGCCTAACACCTATAATGTCTTGCAATGTTCGATCAACTGCCTCTATCGCCTGACGTTTCGCCATCAATGCCTCATCCCATATAATTAACTTGGAGGACCTAATTAGTTGACTTATAATTCCTAAAATTTTGGGACATAGTTTACTATTTATCTACTAAATATCGTAAATTAGTATTAAATAATTCCTAAAATTTTGGGATATAGTTTACTATCTATCTACTAATATCGTAAATTAGTATTAAATAAATATCGTAAATTAGTATTAAATAATTCCTAAAATTTTGGGATATAGTTTACTATCTATCTACTAATATCGTAAATTAGTATTAAATAATTCCTAAAATTTTGGAACATAGTTTATCTTCTATCTACTAAATATCAAAGTTTTGTTTTGTTATAAAAATTAATAATAAATAAAGTATAGAAAAACTGTTTTAAACATGTAAAGATTCGTTTGTTAATAAAAAATACTAAACAAATGACAAAAGTATATTAGTTCAATCGAGATGTAAATTATAAGTGCAATAAAATAACACAAAACATAAACTTCAAATATAAAAAAGACTTTATTATTCATGGGATAGTCTAGATCAAACAAAAACAACTGAAAATGAAAAAAACATAAAAACACTTGATATATTTCATCTAATTTCTCTTCTTTTTTGATCCGTTTTTCTTGTTTGTGCTCGAATCAGCAGTATCATCTAATTCATCTTCTTTCTCATCGTCCTCAGAATCATCTAAATTTATAACCTCGGCCCATTTCCATTCAGAGAGTCTCTTAGATCTTTTCTTTTGATTCTCATACTTCAGATCCTTAAAAAACAAAAATTTAATAAAAAAGTTAAAAAATGATTAAATAAATTTTATAAAAAAAACAAATATTGAATAAAAAAATTTAAAAAAGATTAAATAAATTTTAAAATTACCTCTTTACTAAATTGACGTTGAAGATTAGACTTGTATGGACTGAACATTGCACCATAAGAAATAATTTCAATACTATTATCACCATCATCCTACAATAAAACACCAAATAATAACATAACGAACTTGTTAATATGAAAGATTATAAGCGAAAATATTACTTAAAAACTAACAAAAGCTTGTTCGACAACTGGGGTGTTTAAATTGGTGTGTTGAATCTGAAAAATCAAATAAGTTAGTATTCACATAAAAGTAAATAAAAGAAAACAATTATTCATTATTGCGATATAACAAAACTTATCATAGAACCGACCTTAGATTTTTCAATATCGCATGCTTGTTTTTTCGCATCAAGTGAATTCAGAACTGGCTCCATATTTTAAACATGTTTAGCAATAGAAATGTAGAATTGTGAGTGTTTGCTATGTATTTATAGTAGTCCATTAGGGTTTAGTTTTAGATTGGTCATCCATTTATTTAGGAAGTTTGTTGTGAGTTTTAAGTTTTTAAAATAAGATGCACATATCCTGTTTAGTTTGTTGTGGTATGTTTAATAGGAAGTTTGTTGTGAGTTTTATCTATACTATATTAAACATGCCACAACAAACTGACTCTGTACAAGTAAAATTAGGGAATATTTTAGTTTATTAATGCCGTTCAAAACAAAAAACTTGGGTAAAAAACAAATGTTAATGCACGGTAGCTAGGTAATGGTCAAAGCTGGCTTGGGTAAAAAACAAATGTTGGCTTTAATCAATTGAACATTTACGCATCGGCTATTTGTACTTTATGAACGCACGGCGAAACTAAAAAAGACAACTATCGAAACGTTTAAAAAAATGTGCCGATCGTCATGGTACCTTCGGATTTTTTTTAAAACATTACGGGTTGTAAGATATCGCAGGAATACATTAAAGAATTAAAGAGGGGGGGGGGGGGGGAGTGTAACTAATTACCCATAATTATGTTAAATGTCAAGGATTTAAATGTAATAGATTGAAGGACTAAAAAATAATTATGGTTTAAAAGACCACTTTACCCTCATTCTAGGGGTTTATTTATAAATCATGGGGGAAGAAGTTCTTAACTTTTGGGAATCCTTCCCTCATGTATTATAATATAGTATAGATGTGTGTCTACTTGTATACCATCCTTTTATCATTCTTAAGCACTTGTCATGAGCAACGATTTATAGATATATATAGGGTAGGGATTCTGTACATTAATTCAGAAGTGTGAGAAGTGTATTATAACACTATATATAACACTATATAACATCATATAAACATCGTATAACACTATGTAACACTATATAACACTATATAATGATATATAACACTATACATCTATCATAGACATGCTATCAGACAAAATATAGTGTTATATTTGTTCTATAGTGTTATATGGTGTTACATAGTGTTATACTGTGTTTATATGATGTTATTAATAGATTGTAGTTAATATTTTATATTATTCTCTTGTATATTTCCCTAAAATAGGGATTGTATTTTGGTTATAAATATTGAGTTATAGAGGAGAGGGGTCATCGATCCAGTTACAAACAATATTGTTTACCATCATGGTATCAAGAGACTAGGGTTCTCTCTCCTCCTTCTCACCCATTACGACCTTCTCCTTCCCCACTCTGTTACCGCCATTTTTTTTCTTCTTCTTCTTTTCTTCCTTTTTTTTCCAACACATCTTTAATGGATCCCACTAAAATCCATCCTGCCTCAACAGTCACAAACATAAAAAGTCTCATCCCTATCACCCTGGAGATGGAAACTGGACAGTATGCATCCTGGTCCGAGTTATTTAAGATCCAGTGTAGGGCATATCTTGTCATCGATCACCTATCGCCGAAGCCTCAACCTGCTGCCACTTCCTCCTCTAAAGACAGCGATAAAGAACAGTCCAAACCTCCCTCTGACAACACATGGGATCGTCTAGACGCCATTGTTTTGCAATGGATTTATGCTACGATCTCAAACGATCTCTTACATACCATCCTTAAACCCAACACAACCGCTTATGAGGCTTGGATCACTCTCGAAAATATCTTTCAGGATAACAAGAGTTCCCGTGCTATTCATCTCCTACACAAGTTCTCTAACACCCGTCTCGACGGTTTTCCCAATATCTCTGCGTACTGTCAGCAATTAAAGGTTCTCGCGGATCAGTTGGCAAACGTCGGCTCACCGATAGAAAACGATAGATTTGTTCTTCAACTTATTTCGGGCTTAAATGACCAATATGAGGGTATTGCAACTATACTTCAACAACAGGATCCTTTACCCACCTTCTACGAGGCCCGCTCAAAGCTGATTTTGGTCAAGAGCCGCAAAGCGGAACAGGCTCTCCATTCGGCTCAACAATCCGGCACGGCCCTCAATGCTAATGCTTCGCGCCAGCTGGAACGTTCAGATTATCGTCAAGAGTCGGACCGCGGACGGGGCCGTGGCCGTTCACGCGGTCGGGGCAGGGGTAGGAACAACGGACGTGGAAAGGGGTCGGGCTAGTACAACAACACCGCCCCAGGCTACGGCCCATTCGGGTGGCCCATGATCTGTTGGCTACGAAACTTGCTACTCGAACTTCATTGTCCCCTGTCACGGGCCACTCTGGTTTACTGTGACAACGTGAGTGCAATTTATTTGTCGGGTAATCCGGTACAGCATCAACGAACGAAACACATCGAGCTGGATATACATTTTGTTCGTGAACAAGTACAACGTGGTCAAGTTCGCATACTTCATGTTCCGTCACGCTATCAGATAGCAGATATTTTCACCAAAGGTTTACCACGGATTCTTTTTGATGACTTTCGCTCCAGTCTCAGCATTCAGTCCCCTCCCGCTTCGACTGCGGGGGTGTAATAGATTGTAGTTAATATTTTATATTATTCTCTTGTATATTTCCCTAAAATAGGGATTGTATTTTGGTTATAAATATTGAGTTATAGAGGAGAGGGGTCATCGATCCAGTTACAAACAATATTGTTTACCATCAGTTATATATAGTGTTATAATGCACTTCTCACACTTCTGAATTAATGTACAGGATCCTCTATCTATATATATTGTGATTTTTGCACACCATTATCTTTTACACACTTATGAGTAAGCCTGAGTGGGTTGAGCGGGCTTAGCTGAGGTGTTATACGAGTTCAGAGCAAAATAAGTTCGGTTCAAAACGGGTTGTTTTATAAAAAGTATCATCTTCTATGTTTCGGATCAAAATGGGTACTTGGTGGTCGAAATGGAGCCGGGTTGAAATGAGTCGCTTTAGATCGAAGAAAGTAACTAAATAGGTTCATGAGCTATATTTTTTATGGTGACCAGTGCCGACGGTGGTGGTGGAGTGTTACACTTGAGATGGTAGCTGATGGAAACAAACAAGTTTCATAAATATTTTATATGAATAGGTAAGATTGACAACTTTGTGTATGAAAATTTTATGATGGACCATGATAAAATTATATATATATTTAGTGGTATAAATTAATCTTTCTTTACTTCCCCTCATAGAAAAGGTCAAAACTTTGTGTTAGTGTTGGCTGGATTGTGGCCCTAGGTGTGGTGTAGTGGTTAACCACCTGTTTGGAACCCAAATAAGCAGCTTTATTCATTAGACACACACACTCCTGGAGACAACACTGTCCTAACTTCATTCTTTTTGTTATAAATAACCATGAAAGTAGATCATTATCTTGTGCATAAGCTCCCTCTCTCTCTCTCTCTCTCTCTCTCACACACACACACACACACACACACAGTTTTAAATAACTAGTACTACTAGCTTCTGAAAGAAACAGTACTTTGTTCAGAGTTTGAACACAAGATCTATGAGGTAGGTGCTGATCAAGATGGAGAAGCAGGGTACGTGCATTACTAACTCAACATGGGAACCCAGGGTTAGGGTTCGTGATACCGACTGAACCCTAACCATCTAGCATTAGGTTAGGGTTCATGTTTGTCAAGAATTACATGTGTGTTAGTGATTCATGTGCCCGTCTTCGCCATCATGACCACCTAAACCTTAACGTCCGAGACAAGTACAAAAGTTCAACATTGTTGCACTTTGAAGACTCAGAAATATATGTAAGTCCCATTGTAACAATAACAAACAAAAGGATTCTATACATTTGTTCCCCTTTTTATCCATGCAAACGTATGAAAACTCATGTTTAATATATATAAACCGCGTAAAAGGTCTACTATAAGCGCGTAGAAATGATAACTAAGTTTTGCTACACATGTATAAGTATATAACAAATGCATTACTATGTAATCAACTTTAACTGCTACACATACTAGTTCATAAGTTACAATAGAGTAAAACATTTTTAATTAGTTTTGGAAGATGGAATCATGGAATGTTGTGTATGAATTATGAAAAGAACATTATAATACCTTAAAACTTCAATTATCATTGCATTTAAAATTAAGTTGCTTGAAAATGGAGGTAACATGGTTGAACAACCATAGGAGGTACATCTAATATCAAACTAACACATAAGCTCATATGGGTATAAATTTAAAACCAAATGACAATAGTAGTCCACAAGTTAGCTTTTCAACCTACATCTTACCAATATGGAATTAGTATGCACCCAACAATCCTCCAGTCCCCATGAACCGCTCATCTTGTATTGCCGTCTTTATTATTGGCACGACATACCTCACCAAGACACATGCGAAAAACTTTGTTCGAAAACTAGACATTTAACCTCATGTATTATCGTTATGTTACTGCAAAGACGCTCACATGAACAAGTAACACAACTAAAGATATAGGCTATCGGTTTCAGTTTCAGTTTTGGCACATGTATAGAATTACATTGTTGTGTATAGTCATATTTGGGGAAATGACTTGTTTTTACAAGTTATCTCATGTAAAGAAAGATTATGATGAATATATGTTTTGGCAAAAGATCAAATACAAATAAACTTAACATACTAAACATACAAATTGAAGGAAAAGTAAAAAAGACAAGGTGACATTTTTGTAATTACCACCAACTATCAAGAATACAGAGGTACGAGCCTATAGAACAGATCCTGTTCAAGTAAGGTCGTTTACCACCAACTATCAAAGTTACTATACAAATGTGATCTCAACCAAAAATACCTAAAAAACAATTTTTTTTTTAATATTTTTTATAAAAAATCGCTACATTTTGTTACAAAAAAAAATTGCTACTAAAAGTAGCGATTTTTTTATAAAAAATATTAAAAAATAATTTTTTTTGTGTTTTTTTTTTGTTTTTTTTAGGTTTTTTGGTGGTTTAGTTTTTAGCATTTTAGTTTGGGTGGGTGAGTGTGTGTGTGGGGCGGGGGGGGGGGGGTTTAGGTTTTTTTTTTGGGGGGGGGGGTAGGTTTTTTTTTTTTTGGGGTGGGGGGTTTAGGTTTTTTTTTTTTTTTTTTTTGGTGGGGGGGGGGGGGGGGGGGTTAGGTTTTTTAGATACATTTGCAAAGTAACTTTGATAGTTATAGATAATTACAAAAATGCCACCTTTGTCTTTTTGAGTTTCTTTTTTATGTTTTTGTATTATGTTTGATCGAAGCAAAGGCATCTCTATCCATAGAAAAGATTACTAGAGTATGAAAGGGCAAATAAAAAGGCAATAATAATTCATAATATAAATATGGAAAAAGAAGGTGATCAGTCTAAAGACTATCCATTATCTCTAATTTGTACTCTTTAAGTCTTAAGTTAGATGCTGACGTAAACGCATAAGTTGGAGACTTGGATCAATGAGCGTCACATCGAGCATATGATCAGAAGCCTTGCTCAAGTAGGGGTGAGAAAAAAATCGATTAACTAAAACATATACAGATCAACTGTCAAAACCACACCGTGATATATGACCAAAGAAAAACCGAGGGTTTAGTTTTTTAGAATCAAAATTAAAATTACGGTTTGGTTTTGCTTGTACGTCGTTCCATCCCTTAAGACTAAAAGGGTATGGAGAGGATGGGCTTGGAGGGGATGAGCCGCCACGTAGGTGCCACGTAGGCGGCTCGTGGGGGATGAGCCTCCTTCACATTTGAGGGGGATGGAGTATGGGGCTACCCCACCTCATTATTTTATAATTTTCTAAGTGTTTAAATTGAAAATGGATGAGATAGAGCGTATTTAAATTGAAAAAAGGATGAGAGAGAGGGTATTTAAATTGAAAAAGGAAATATAATATTCAAAGTGGGGCCCCGTCTCATTCGGCTGTGGGGAGTCGTTTGGGCCGAGCCGACCCTCAGGGGGGCGGTGTGGGGGACCGGCGCCGGTCCTAGCCGGGCCTAGCCGGCCCCCATACCCTTTAGTCTAACCGAAAAAGGTACTTTGCAACGGAACCGCACCAACTCCATCCCTTCCCCAAACCACACTATGGGTTATAAAACTTTTTTGTAATTTTAAATGATATACGTAATGGCAAAGCCCAAAAATCAAGGCCCAAATTAAATATGGGTTATAAAACTTTTTTGTAACGTTAAAATGATATAAGTAATGGAAAAGCCCAAAAATTAAGGGCCAAATTAAAATTAGTAAGTAACAAAAACTTTAAGCCTAAAGTTTTAGGGCCAAGTCCTTTATTTTGAGCAAATTATTTCTTACCCGAAGGTAAATCGAAAACAATTCATAATCGAACCGAACCAAATATCTGAAACCGATCGGTTTCCATTCTTTTCACTGTAAAACACATGTCCATATATCTTTTTAGTAATATAGCAACTTTTAACCAGTTGCTGCACTGAATTAAATCCATACCAAGTTACCAACCGAATTCCTTAACATAACAAACCAAGCCAATATCATAGAGTAGAGAACAATACCCGATACTATTTCCTGTACCAAACCAAATATGTACCCGATTCGATAAATTCAGTACCGGTACCGGTTCAATACCAATACCCGATACCATTTCTTGGTCCCTAAGTCTATGTGTAATGGGGCGGTATATCACACACAAGTGGGCTATGGTGCCCCATAGCGCCGCCCAACACCAATACAGGGGACGCTATGGGGGTTTCAATCCTTCTCCCCGTTATGAGCATCGCGGCGTGAGAAAGAAGGGATTTCAGTCCAACAAATGTTAAACAACTCTACGTAACTCTAATTCAAAAAACTCGTACAGAAACACAGACCTTGGGCTCTTCATCAATGGAAGATATAAGATCGGAAAGAAGATCGAAGCAGAGGAGTGGATCGGGAAGCTTGTGAGATAAGCGACTATAGATTCCAAAAATTCCATTTTGTCACACCCCAACCAATGGCGGAAACATCGGGGCGTGGCACTAGGCGTTCAGATTGCTCAAGAGATTCCACAACACTATTTGTTTCAATAATGATTAATCAAATTTCATAAAAATTGTCTAAACAGCATCCACGATTCGACCACATAAGTATCAAATACAAATCATCCAAATATTGTTCAAAAATTCCTGAATTAACTAAGATGTGTTTCTAAGCAGCATCCTAGCAAGTTTCTTGATTTCCTCAGCTACTATCAACCTGCAACATGTATTAAAATACTATCAACAAAAATGTTGGCGAGCATACAAGTTTGAATACGTAGCATAATAGTTTAAAAGACTCATATCCATCATTTAAACACATAAAAAGTTTCACCATGCTAGTTTACGCAGTCCAAGTGATAGCCCAAGTTTCCAATGCGTTAAATGCCTTTCCCAAAGACTAACGGGAGGTTAAATGTCTCCTTCTAACAATACCCTAAAGACTAACGGGGAGGTGCATTACTCCTATAGCGCTACCATTGTTAAGGCGGAACTACACACAAGGATTAAACGTTCACATAGCATAAAAGTCTCAAGTCTCAAGTTTCATGTTTAACGAGGATAGAGTATGTTTCAAATAGTTTCAAGTGTCAAGTGTCTTGATAATAGAATACATGTTGCATCCCAAAAGTATTTAAAACAAAAGGGGATTGAGTATACTCACAGCGGGTGCTTAACTAAACACTGTTTGATTGGATCGAAGGGAGCGCTGGATCAGCCTGCGTGCGGGGAACAGAGCATAAGTCCTCTAAGAACTGACCCGGTTGGGAACAGAGTGTCGAACAGTGCCAAAATCGAGAATAAGTGTCTGGTAGAATACCTGAGCGGATGGTCGTCCGGTCGGATGGTCATCCGGTCGGATGACCATTCGAATAGATGGACCCCATCTGATCGGATGGTCATTCGATCAGTGGGTAAAGTTTGTGAATCGCTTAAAGTTTCAAACGTTGTGATCATACTGTAAAACCAACAAGTGTCAAGATAGTCAGATCATCTGGACGGATGGTCATCCGATCGGATGGCCATCCGGACGGACGATCAGAGCATAAGTCCTCTAAGAACTGACCCGGTTGGGAACAGAGCGTCGAACAGTGCCAAAATCGAGAATAAGTGTCTGGTAGAATACCTGAGCGGATGGTCGTCCGGTCGGATGACCATTCGAATAGATGGACCACATCTGATCGGATGGTCATTCGATCAGTGGGTAAATTTTGTGAATCGTTTAAAGTTTCAAACGTTGTGATCATAGTGTCCTGTAAAACCAACAAGTGTCAAGATAGTTAGATCATCTTGACGGATGGTCATCCGATCAGATGGCCATCCGGACGGACGATCAGTGAGTGAAGTGTTATGAAAGTTTCTAAGTTTCGAGCTAACAGAGACGATGTAACGACGCGTCAAACAACTGAAACGTACCAAACTCAGCTCGTTCGGTCGACTGGGAACCACCCCTTTTCGAACCAACGAACTGTTTCCAGTGTGCTTCATGTTTGGACTCGTCAAACTGTCCGTTTTCCGGTGAAGTTCAGTTCTCAGACCGACTTTTGACTAAGGAACGAGTCAATAGCCCGTTTGAGACCGATTTCACTACCGTTTTCTATAATAGTTGGAGAAAAGTCCGAAATCAAGTGCAAAACATGATGTTCATCAGATCTGAGCCGGAAAACATGTGTTACTCCGTCAGGTCTGAGATAAAAGTGCAAGTTTCCTTTAGATTTCGTGTGAGAACTGTGAAAATCCTTAAGATCAAGGGTCGTTCTTGATTAAATGATGCTCCATAATCAGTTTGTACATCAACTGAGCGGAGAACACCTTCAAGAACCCCAAATCAGTGGTTTTCATGAAAATGTTAAAGTGTTCGTGTGATTTTGTCGAAGAATCTTGTGTAGAAGTGTTAAATGACTAAAGTTGTACAAGAATCTAGAAGAATTACTTACGGATTTAGCTTGAATCTCGAGAAAAGTGCTTGAAAGGACTTGGGAGTGCGTGTGATCGGAGGACATGAGCAAAAGTGTGAAATGAAGGGTCAAGGGGCCTATTTATAGCTGAAAGGGACAGCTAAGGCTGTGCAGTGTGCAAGGGGATCGGATGGTTATTCGGTCGAATGGTCATCCGATCGGATGTCCATTCGGACAGCCGAGACCTGTTTGCTAGTTTTCCGACTTTGGTTCGTTTTGTGAGTTAGATTAAGCGTTGTGTTGCGTATTATTGTGGGTAACCATATAATTATATAATTAACACAAAAGTTTCCGTGCTTCAAGTTGCGTTCAAGCTAGTTTCATGTCTAATAAGTATCAAGTATCAAAGTATTAAGTATCAAAGCATCAAGTATCAAGTCTCTCGCTCAATAAGGGAAGCAAGTTTCTCGTTCAATAAGTATCAAGTTTCATGCACCAAAGTTTCTCGTTCCATCAAAGTATCAAGTATCAAAGTCTCTTGTTTAATAAGCATCAAACATAACAAGCGTCAAGCTTCATGTTTCAAATTTCAAAGCATCAAAAGAGTTTAGATTCAAAGTATCACGAGATTCAAGTATCATAAGGGTCTAGTATTGTGAGTCAAGTTTCACAAAGTATCACATCGAGCAAGGTTTCACATAGTTTAACATAGTCTAAGGCTCAAATAGGCAACACTAAAAATTACAGGGACTAGACTTGCCAAATGATAAGAGATTCAAAACCCAGGGCGTTACATTTTGATCTACAGGTGTGTTGTTCATCTTCTAGCTTGCTAATTGCTCTAAAGGTTTGATTTTGTTCGTTTCCGTATTATTGAAATGGTTTGAATTGAGTTTATTACAGTTAGGGTTAGGGTTTTGAGTTTGGGAAAAGATTGGATTTTTAGGTCAAGAATGAATAATTCTGATTATTCAAGGAATAGGGGAAATGATTATTTGGGTGTGAACAAAATTGGGAAGAATATTAGGATAAGTCCTTTACATCAGCCTAATTTTATCAATCCTGCTAGGGAGCCTCCTCAACCCCAAGTGTATAATATTTAAGAATGATTTTCAAAGTATTATAATGTTTTTTTAAATTTAATAAAAGTGTTTATTTATATAATCTAGAGATTAAATGAAAAAAATAGAAAAATGTTTTTAAATAATTAATAAAAATGAAAATTAATAATTATGTAATGATAGGTAAGGCTTTATGTCTACACTCACGCTCGGTGATATAACGCCCCATAAAGCCCCTCTATGACGTAACGTGACACTTGTCACATAACTCCCACAAATTGCTTTCCAACCCACTAGTTCAAACTTTAAGCATCTGTTATTATCAAGATGGACCATACGGCAATTACGCGTCACGAATAAGATGCCGACGCGTAACCTCATCCCATAAAAACCCGAATAATAATAATAATCCACCATCATCACCGTCGGTCCAACACGCACCTGATCTCTTCTACAATGGCAGCACAATCAAGCTACCCTCCGGCGAACGGGATCACCGTCGTGAGCCCCCACTTTCTTGCTCCGTACCCCGTAGATCTAACCATCGTCAAGAAACTCTTGACTCTCTCCGACGGAAACTTTGCCGTCACCGACGTTAACGGCAACGTTATGTTTAAAGTCAAAGGGAAGCATATTAGCCTTCGTGATCGTAGAGTTTTGCTTGATGCTGCCGGAAATCCCATCCTTTCGTTCCAGAAAAAGGTTTTGATTTCATATGCTTTTTAATATCCAAAGTTACCAAATTTATTTTGCTCATTTATTATTTATTAGTTAATTTATACATAATTTTAATTTTAATTATTGTGTGTGTATATATATTTTAATTTAGGCTCAGTTTGGCTCGTCATCATATACTCAGTAAATCCCACCACCAATAGCAAAACTAAGGTAGGGTCGACGGTAGACGTAGAATTGTAGACAAGATCCCGGCTCGATTGTAGTTTTGTATCAAGCCTTAGACGTAACCTTAAGAATTTAGGAATTCTAAAACGATATTTTGAGACAGGCATGATTAAATTTACTTATAAGGAAATTTTAGATAGTGAGTAAGGAAGATTTAGGTAATGTTTTGTTTTGTTTTGTTGTCGTTGTTTTTTAGAGTAAACTTCCGATTTGCTCCCTGTGGTTTGGTCATTTTAACGGTTTTGCTCCAATAGTTTAAAAATAGCCATTTTCCTCCCCGATCTTTCGAGTTTGTCGCCAGTTTGCTCCCTAATCTTTCGAGTTTGTCACCAGTTTCCTCCCTGATGGAGTTAGAGGCTGGGAGCAAAATGAAGATAAGACTGATAAGTTAAAAAATCAGGGAGGAAAATGGCTATTTTAAAACTACTCGAGCAAAACCGTTAAAATGACCAAACCACAGGGAGCAAAACGGAAGTTTACTTTTTTTTTTAATTAAGTATGTTAACTGAAAAAGTAGAATATTATGTTTTGTAACCCTTTTTTATTTAACTCAATAGAATACGAAGGGGCGAAACAAAAAAAATAAAAATGGGAAAAAGAATCTTGGACTCACAATGGTGGAATAATGAATTACTTATTTATTAGGCACATATAAGTTATATAATTTGGTTTTTTATCATAATTTTACATATAATAATAGTTATCATACAAATATATATCTGGTATCTTAAATAACTGGCTCGTTTAAGCTCTTGAGCCTGCTCAAGCTCAATAAGTGAAGCTCGTGGTCAGACTCGTTTATTCAGCATAAGCAAACTTATTTTTAGGCTGGAGCTTGTTTAAGCTCGGCTTGATTTGAGCTTTTAGTGAGTTGTTCTCGAGTAGCTCACAAGCGGATTGGCTCGTTTACACCCTAATTTTAGGTTGAGATCTTTATATACACAATTGATAAATTGTAGCAGAAAAGTGTGAAAACAGGATCAGTACTTAGATGATGGATGGCTAACGAAACCTGTGTCTGTTTGTTAATTGATGTTATGAACAGCTGATAAGTGTTCACAACAGATGGGTGGTCTTCAGGGGAGATAGCTCGGATTCGAAAGATTTAATCTTCACCGCGAAACAGTCTTCTTTGATCCAACTCAAGACGTCTCTTGATGTGTTCTTGGGGTACAATGATAAAGAAAATGTTTGTGATTTCAAAGTCAAAGGCAGCTGGTTTGACCGATCATGCACCATATATGCTGGAGATGGTGCCACCATCATTGCTCAGGTAAACCCTATTCTTTCGTCGACCCGTTTGACTAATTTGAGATCTTATATGGAGACCATTAAGCACGTTTAAAGCCGAATTGAACTGAACCGAACTGAACCATATAAACTCTTTTAAATAATAGATACTAACATATGGCTACAAAACGTTAAAACGCAGATGCACAAGAAGCACACGGTTGAAAGCATTGCGCTTGGGAAAGACACGTTTTCTGTGACGGTGTATCCTAATGTCGACTACGCTTTCATTGTTGCACTTGTTGTGATCCTCCATGAAATCAACGAAGAGAAAAATGATGTAGAGTAATTATCAATGTATGTTATTGTATCATATGTATAACAAAACCTTACATGTTTTAGCATGCATTTTAATTTGGCAAGAATGGTGATATTTACATCATATAGCACCTTGTGTGTGTGTATAAATGTATGAATGTATTACTTCAAGATAGTTTAGAATTACTTGATGCATGGGAAAGCCTGGAAATTAGAAGTTGGCTAGCTGTTGATAATTAGAACATGCGTAGTCGTTCAAATCTTGGGGTTTTTTTACCCAACCATGCCCCAACTTTGGCCCCCTGGGCGTTTTTGAGGGAAAATTTTGAAAGGTGTTTTATATACAACGCCATGGCCCCTTGTGTGTTGATCAATCACCTTTTTTATGGTTTTTTGTCGAATAACATTTTTTGATAGTTTTTTAATTTAGTTCTATTACTAAACCCCTTTTAACATAATGTCCCACATCCCCACTACACTCATTTATGAAAAACGCCCCATTGCTGACTGGGATGCCACATGGCGCAAAACGCCTTAGGGTGGGGCATTATTCATGTGTACCACTAGACATGGTCTTATATCCAAGTTTAAATTTTACATCGAGTAAACTGCTAAAATGGTCCTTGAGGTTTGGTCAGTTTTGTCACTTTAATCCAAAACTCAAATATTTTGAATCTGGGTCCCTGTGGTTTCAATTTTGTTGTCATTTTCATCCAAAGGCAAAATCTGATCAGATTTTTTAGTTAATATCCAACTTTTTATCTTTTTCCTCTCTTTTAATTAATGAAGGGCAAAACAGTCAGATTTTTTAGTTTGTTATTATAAAACGTTAAAAGACCATTTTGCCCTTCATTAAAAGAGAGAAAAAAGATTAAAAAAAAAACTGGATGTTAACTGAAAAATCCGACCAGATTTTGATTTTGGATGAAAAAGAAAACAAAATTGAAACCTATATTTAAAATGTTTGAGTTTTGGACTAAAGTGGCAAAAGTGACCAAACCTTAGGGACTATTTTAGCAGTTTACTCTTTTACAACATATAAGTTTAGATTGTGATATGTGGCATTATTATTTTTAGAGTTAATTGCCAAAATCGTCCCTGAGGTTTGGGCACATTTGCCATTTTCGTCCAAAATGACAGTTTGGTATTATTTAGCCCCCCACGTTTGTCACTTTTTGCCATTTTCATCCAAATGCCTAACCTAGTTACCCAAATGCCCAACCAGGTTACTTTTTACCCACTTTAGGGTATTTTTTAAATTTGAAAATGATAAGGAGGTAAATTGTAAAGTAGCTAATGCATACATCTTCAAACATCATCATCATCTTCATCATCTGCAAGAACATAACATCATCATCTTCATCATCTTCATCATCTGTAACTCTCTCTCTACATTATCTCTGTCTTCTCCAACAACCACCTCACCAACGTATTTCTTACTCTCACTCTGCTTCAAAGTGTGGTAACAAACGTGGATCTGGATATTGAACCCAAATCTGAACCACAACCAGAGAACCATTTCGTCTTGTTCATCAATCGCCGAAAAACGTGTATCTTTCACCAGACGCCATTGGATCTGGAATGTTGTGGCTAAACCCCAACCCTAGAGCGAGCAAGGAACCCTAGATGTGTGTTGGCCTGGACGCCGACCCATCTTCTAGAACCCAGACAAATTAAGTCGTCTTCTAAAACACCCACATCAGTCGGCCAGGCCGGATTCTCACTCCGGTGGCCGAAAATGGCACAACCGGCCCTCATTCTCCCTCTTTCTCTCTGCTTGTTGATTTATAAAAGTGATAATGTGTGTTTTGGGTGTATGAGTTTGAATGTAAATGATGGAAGAAATATGTGTGTGAAAAAGTGTGAGGTTTGGGGGGATTATTGTGAACCGCAATTAACCACCATCCTGAACCACAATTAACCATCGTCATGAACCACCATCGAAGGTTTTGCAGGTTTGGGGGGGATTATTGTGCACAAGAGAGAGAGAGAGAATGTAAATCAGAAAGGTGTGGATTACAGAGGTGGTGTGTGTTCAATGGCGAAGCTTGAAAATTTCCACCGGGAGGTCGGAAGGAACCGGTTCGAAAAAAAATTTCTATCGCGTTGTTTCAAGGTGATATGTTCGGGCCGGACGTCGGTGATTCGATTCGGGTCGAGACCAAACGTTGAGAAATTACAAGCTACCCCTTTTAATTGAGAAATTTCAAAATTACCCCCTCTGATGCTATAAAGTAACTGGGTTAGGCAATTTGGACGAAAATGGCAAAAATGACCAAACGTTGGGGGCTAAATGGTCGAAAAGTGTGATTTTGGACGAAAATGACAAATGTGACCAAACCTCAGGGACTAAAATGGCAATTAACTCTTATTTTTATTTTTAAAGTTTGACTTTTGTACAAAAGTGACAAAAGTGATCAAATCTACTATTTTAGCAGTTTACTCTTTTACATCTTATAAGTTTAGATTGTGATATGTGACACTATTATTTTTATTTTTTCTGTATTAAAAGACGAATAATAAGTTTAGATTGTGATATGTGACATTATTATTTTTATTTTTTCTGTATTAAAAGACGGATAATAAGGAGCCTTGCAGTGGCGGACCCAGGAATTTTTCCATGGGGTGCGGAACATTTTTAAAAATTTTAGGCCCCAAGGTATATAAGTAAAAAATCGGTTAGTATCAGGTCGGGTCGGGTCATGTAAAACAAAAGAACATCGAACTAAATTTATATAATCATCAAAAATATGTCAAACCTTGTTACAAACATAATTAAAACGACATCCTACGGATTTTCATTTTTTGAAATCTATCCAAAACATGGCTCCATAACATATTACATAATATATCAACTATTCAAGTCCTAGAAATAATAATGTAAATAACCCTAAAAATCATCTAAACAACATATACACCATAAAAAGAAAAAGCCAAAAATTCTTCACTAACAAATATAACCCACCAGATCTATCGTGTGGTGTATGCGGCTATAAAAAAAGGCAAAATATCACCACTAACAAAATATAACCCACCATATAACATAATGAAAAACCAAACGAAGCACATGTCTACTGTCATGGTTAGTATGCGGCTAATATCAACCAAAATTCATAAAAAATAACAAAGAAATTTACCCGTGTTCGATCGGCGGTGGTATGGTGGCTGATTACGGTGGTATAGAGAGAGCGGGAGAGAATATGTAAGGGTTTTGGGCTTGTTTATTTTATTTTAGTTTGAAATATTGTTGATTTGTTGGGTTTGTTTATTGGGCTAAGACTTAGAAGTGGGCTAGTTAAAGATATTGGGTATTTGGGTTTAGTTATTTAGGTATTAAAAGTTATATAATTTAGGTAGTATTTAAAATAAAAATAAGAGTTTACTAAAAAAAATTAAAATATAAATTGATAACACTTTTTACCTAAGGGGTGCAGACGAAAAATCTCAAGAGGTGCGGACGGAAATTCCAAGGGGTGCGGACGAAAAATTCCAAGGGGTGCGGATGGGATTTTCGACGGAACTTAGCACGAATTTTTTTTTTCCTGGGGGTGCACCCGCCCACCCTGGCTTTGTCTTAGGTCCGCCCATGGAGCCTTGAAGAAGAAGAAACAAACATGGTATTTATTTTTACTTTGATGGTATTTTGTTATCAAAAGTGGTACACACCAATGGCTAGAAGGGCGAATCCCATAACCGTCTCAGCTCCAACTTCCTTGCTCCGTATACGGTAGAACTGATGATCAACAACTTGTTCTCTCTCTCTTACAACTTCACAGTCATAGATGTCGCCGGCAAAGTTGTGTTCAAATGCGAGTATTTAACGTTTCGTCGCAGAGTTTTGCTCAACGCTGCTGGCAAACCCATCCTATTGTTCCAGAAAAATGGCTTCTAAATTTTTCAAAATTTATAGTTTCTAGTTTTTAAAACTACTTGATATTGTTATAACCAAAATCCGTTGACAATATGATTAGCCTTGAGATCTTTATAAAAATAGGACATCCACATAAAATAAAAATTAGTGAAATTTTTTAAGATAAATTACAGTTTAAAAACATAAATTATACATTTGATATATACATAAGTTATATATATCAAATGTATAATTTCGTGAAAATAACGTTAAAAGCTGAGGACGGTTAATCATGCATCATGTGGTGACGTTGATAGCTGAAAGACAAAAGGGTACATGCACTAATCGGTCTTTGTCCCGATTACTGAGTGTTATGTGCCTTATGTCCAAGACTTGATGCAAAACTACTATCGAGCCAGTGGTCTCACTGGAAGCAGCTTCTCTATTCCTACGGGGTAGAGGTAAGGCTGTCTACATCTTACCCTCCTTAGACCCTACCTTTGCTTTGCTATTGGTGGGATTTACTGAGTATGATGATGATGATGATATATACCTAAGTTATATGTGTTCAAAGTTATTTTATTTTATTTTTTGGTGTATTTGTGATGGAGAGTGTGAAACCCGTGCCTTAAAGTGTATTTTATTATGTCTCTTATTGTGTTTTAAGCGATTACAAGTCTTGAATGTGATAACTACGAGCTTTGGTGGTTTTACAGGTAAAATGCATAATACGGCGAAGTTAGAGAGCATAGTGATGAAACGGAACGAACAAAGATGATGATTGAGATATATTACAACGTGCGAGATTTGTTCGGGTCGAAGAGATGGCTTAGATGCGCGAGCAACATGATAAAACGAAGTTCGGTAATTAAGTGGGAGTTAAATGATGGCTAAAAGTTCCAGAAAGTGTGGAACATAACATATGGTTTGAAGCGTAACCTACTGTAGTTATTGTTTTAAACAGAAAGTACAAAACGTAACCTACGGGCATTACACCGTATGCTACGGCACAAAGGATTGAAAGCCTCCACGTGGCTTTAGAGGAGACTTTTGGATTTTTTGTTTCATTGGGCCACATCTCTTGGACGCACACATTGAGACGTAGAGAACATATAAGACATCATCATCATGCATTGTTGGATTCTGTTTGGAGGCATCAATTGAAATCAGAAATCACGTGGACTTCTATTGTGGGCTTGGCATATATTGGACGCACATGTGAGGCATATGATCATTACTTGGGCTTTTGGGCGGCACACATCAACAATATAATATCAACAATATAATAATCATCATCTTTGGCGGCAAGTGGAGGAGGCACATGACATATATATACACGCACACAAGGAGAAATATCAAGGATTCATGTTGACTTCTTGGGACTATATTGGGAGTTGTGGTATTATGATATAAGATCATTATCAAAAGAGAATAAACAGAAGGGACTTTTGGATTGGGCCGCCATACAAAAGGCAAGCATAACGTGGATTTTTGGCAATGCACATGGGCCGACTTGAGGCGGCTTGACTTTGGATTCGGGGGGCGGTTGTGGACTTCTTGGCCGCTGAATTGAGGAGGATATCAATCGACAACAGGGGGCAGCCGTGAAAAGGGAACTTCATCTCTCAACATCATCGACCATCACACATCTCCCGCGCAATACCGAATCGATCATGATTTCATCATTCTTTCAAGCCCTTGAAGATCATACGAGTATCATGAGCGGCTAAATCTCTCGTGGACACTTCGGGTGAATGATTCTTGTGAGATACTTTTAATTCTAGTTTCTGTTTTGTATTTAGATTTGGATTTGTAGTCGGGTGACAGCCGACTATTTGCATGATTATATAATTTGTGTGACAGACAAATCCTGAGTGACAGTCAGAGTTATAATTATGTGTTGAATCCAATTATGCTTTTGTTGATTGAATGATTCCTATGTATGTTTGTTTTAATATTTATCTGATCAATTAATATTAAGATTTTGAACTACATAGGTAAGTGGTAGATGTGACAGATTTACTATTCAATTAATAGCATCCAATAAAATCAGAACTAGGTTATTAGTAATTACAGAATCTGAATCCCGGAGTGATCACCTTTTCTCATCATTGTTTTTACAATCTCAAATTTATTGTTTATAGTTTTCTAGCAAGTTCTCAAAGTAATTCAAATATTTACAAACAAATAATAATTAGCATTAACCACAGACTCCTCTGGATTCGATACCTTGCTTACCCTAGCTACCTAGGTTAATTAGGTTTTTGCATGTCACTAACGACAGACATCAATTTGCTGGTTGATTATGTAATTTTTCAAAGCCTTGTGAATGATCCAAATGACAACCAACAAAACAAGTGTATGTATGTATGTTTGTTTGCTAATTGATGTTATGTACAGCTGCTAAGTTTTCAACATAGATGGACAATGTTCAAAGGTAATAGCTTAAATTCAAAGGATATAATCTTCAGCACCAAAGGATCTCCAATGATCTATCCACAATCACTTGATGTGATCATGGGGAATGATGAAAATGAAAATTCTTGTCACTTCAAAGTCAAAGGCGATTTGTTTGGCGAATCATGCACCATTTATGCTAGAGATGGCAACATCATTGCTAAGGTAGCACTTGTTCTTGATCTCTTGAACTTAACTTGACCCGTTTGACTCATTTGACCCGTTTCAAAGACCTTATTTGACTGCCATAAGTTGGGTCTCATTGCCTTAATGATCATGAGATCTCAAATGCATACTAACATATGGATAAAATGCAGATGCACAAGAAGCTAACATTTGGAAACGAAAAGTATGCTTTGACGGTGTATCCTAATGTTGACCAAGCTTTCGTCGTTACACTTGTTTTGATCATGAGGTTAATGAGAGAGATTCATATGTAAGAACGCGTTAAGGCTAGGGACGATGAAGGAAGAAGACGGGATAGGTAGGGATGAAGGGAGAGAAAATGGATGGAAAGCTTATTTCAATAGTGAATTTAATAATTAGATAAATTGAATACTACTGATAACAATATGGTTTTTTGGTAGTTTGACCCTTAATGATTTTTGTTGCGTATGCATAAAATAGTTAATGTTGTTGTAGTTTCACACTTTCACCCCTTAAAGTATAGTTGTATCGTATTTAGGATAGGGGTGTAAACGAAACGTTGTTTTTAAAGTAGGGGGTGGGCTTAGATGTGTACAAATCGGTTTTTTTCAAAAACCGGTTTCGGTTATTAACCGGTTTCGGTTTTTTCACCCAAAATAAAAACAAGTTTTTTTTATGGGTTATTGGATTTAATCACTCTAAACTATTGGCTATTGGCCGCTGTCACCCTCAACTATCACTTTGACGACCGTCACCCCCAACTTAACATTTAGTGTGTTCTGTCACCACGTCATTAACTGATCACTAACTTTTGATGTTGTTTTTATACTTTTGGGGGTGTCATAGGGATCTTAGGAAGGTTTTAGGGATCTTTGGACACCTCCAAAAGTATAGTAACAGGCTCAAAAGTTAGTGACTAGTTAACGACATGGTGACAAAACAAAGTAAGTGTTAAGTTGGGGGTGGCGGGCGTCAAAGTGATAGTTGGGGGTGGCAACGGCTAATAGCCAATAGTTAGGGGTGATAAAATCCAATAACCCTTTTTTTAACCGGTTCCGGTTACTAACCGGTTTTTGAGGTCCAAAACAATAACCGGTATAACCGATTGGGACCGGTTTTTAACCGGTTTTTCCAAAAAAAAAAACGGTTTTTTACCGGTTTTTTAATAACCGGTTCGGTTAATAACCGGTTTTTGAAGTCAAGAATAGTAACCGGTATAAAAACCGGCGGTTAAAAAAACCGGTTAAAAAAAACCGTTGGCTCGTGAGTAGCTTTCAAGATTTAAGTTTCACACGTTTATTATTTATTAATTAATTTATATACATTGGATGAATTAATATACAAACTTACCAATTTTCGATGATGGTACAAACGAAACTAGGAACTTATAAGAGCTCGATCCCCTTTAACTAGTTTGACCATTGAGAGACATACGAGTTGTGGATTAGGATCAAATACAAAGGATCCTAATTGTAAGAAGGATTTATAGAGTGACAAGTGTCCAATAACCTAAAAAAAAAACTCACTACACAAAAAAACCCACTACAAAAAAAAAAACCTTAAACATCCACCACCACCAAAAACCTAAACCCCCCCTCCCCCCCCCACCCACCCCAAAAAAAAAAAATTTAATTTTTTTTTTTTGCCGAGGGGGTGGGGGTTTAGGTTTTTGGGTGGTGGTGGAGGTGGGTGTTTAGTTATTTTTAGATTTTTTTTAGGTTTTTGGGGGGTGGGGGGGGGGGGGGGGTTAGGTTTTTTGGTGAGGTATAGTTTTTTTTTGCCGGGGGGGGGGGGGTTGGGGTGGGGGGGTGGGGGGGGGGGGGTTTAGGTTTTTGGGTGGTGGTGGGGTGGGGGTGGGTGTTTAGGTTTTTGGTGGTGATGTAGTGGGTTTAGTTTTAGGTTATTGGACACTCGTCACTCTATAAATCCTTCTTACACTTCTTACAATTAGAAACCTTTGTAGAATAACTTGACCCGTTGTGGACTAGGATCAAATACAAAGGATCCTAATTGTAACAACTAAAAAGTTAATGATATGTCTTAAGGAATTGTAACATATGTTTTTAAAACTACTAAAAAAAGTTAATGATATATCTTTTTTTTTTGAAAGGTGAGGATCAAGAACTCGCGTATGTCGGGAGATGTAGACTATGTTGTCTTAACCGTGCCCACGCTATAGAGCCCCCACGCCGACCGACCGACATCAACTCCTCGATGAGAAACCCCTATCACCCAGGTAAACCCGGAGGGGAAAACTCACCCGGCAAGACTCGAACCTGGGTTGCCCCATGCCTTATCTTTCCGTGGCCACCACTGGGCTATCCAGTGATGGTTAGTTAATGATATATCTTAAGGAATTGTAACATATGTTTTTAAAACTCCTAAAATTATATAAATTACTTATTTGAGTTATCCATCCGAATCTTGTAATTATGATTCAAACAACCTATCCGAATTCAAATATTAATTCTTACATAATTTGAAATTCGAATTCAATTCAAAGTCTAATTTATCCAATTAGAAATTATGGTTATCTATCCTTCCATCCACAATGATCATATTATCAACTATATTTATGATGACTATGGGCCGTATACTAGGCCCAAATATGTTAACCTCCCTCTTTCTATATAAATATTAACAAACATGTATCCATCCATCTAGTCACATAAACTGTAAACAACACCAATGGCTGAATCAACCAGCCCTCCGGTACGAGAGAGGACTGATCCCATTGCCGTCGTGAGCCGCAACTTGCATTCTCAGTATCCGAAGATGCTAATCATCTCCAACACAGAGCTTTCTCTAAACGATGGCAGTTACGAAGTGTACGCCAAGGACAGTGTTATCTTCACCTTCAAATTCAAGAGTTCATTCTTTGGTCCAAGAGTTTTGCTTGACGCGGATGGAAACACGATCCTAACGTTCGTGCAAAAGGTTTTGGTTTCATGTTTAAGTTGCCTGTTATGATCATATGTTTTTATTTTTGTGGTTATTGTTCTAAATTCTAATCATATGAATATATATGGGAGGGTTCTAGGAGAAACACAGTTTTTATTAATAGAGACAGTTTATAGTTTACATGGTTTTCTTGTTGTTTTTATAGAGAAAATATGTAACACTTAAATATTAGAAAGAAAAAAAAAACATATGGACACATTAGTTTTAATGATTTTTTATGTGCATAACAATAACAATGATAACATACATATAACAAGTAAAATTTTAATAATGTGCACTATTAATATAAAACTAGTGTTAAGCCTCCGCGTTGCGGAGCTGGGCGTAAAACCGTAATTGTGCCCCTAGGGGTTTATTGGTGATGCTAATCGGAAACCATGAAAGAAAATAACGATAACGGTTTCAATAATATCAATATGAAAACCTTAAACCGTAAAAAACTAAACTCATTTAACTCTTGTGGCTGAAATTATAAAAAACAAAAGTTTGTTACAACATTCAAAAACCCTAAAGTTTACTATGCTTATGAAAAAAAAAAAACAAAACAAAATACACAAAAAGACAATTTTGGCACTATTCATCCAAATGTTAGAAATTAATACATATGAACAATTAGACAATTTATGTTTATTCATCTCACTTTTAACTTAGTGTTTTGTAATGAACCTGACCCTATGATTAATACATTAATAGTTTGTGTCCAATGTTGGTGAAAACCAGGGTATGAGTTTCTGACACAAAATTTGCGGGTTTGGGTTAGTTTGGCCGATTTTGAGTCAAGCAATTGACCACAATTAGCAAAATGGTCGTGTTGGGGTTGCGGGTTGAACCGTTTAACCCATTTTTTATATTTTTAGATGGTACGTTTTATTTATCACTTAAAGTGTAAAGGTTTATGCCAAACCTTTAAATTAAAAAAAAACAAATTGCATATTTTAAACATAAATGTTGCATAAAATAAAAATAAACATAAGATGAAAATTTTGATTTTTAAAGTAACAAGTAAAAAAAATCCAGGTAAACAAGTTGTGCTTGTGTTCAGGTTCGTGTAAAATTTTCGAATTCATGTCGGTTCCACCTACAAACATGATCCGTTAAGTTGCCCTAGTGAAAACTAAATTTTTCAACTCTTTTATCTATTTTGCTGGTTGGTTATGTAATTTTCAAAGGCAAGTTCTAACAAAACAAGTATATGTTTGTTTGTTAATTGATGTAATGTACAGAAGCTAACTTTTGGAACTAAATGGATAGTATTCAGAGGTAACAGCACAAATTCAAACGACATAATCTTCTGCACCAAAAGATCTTCAGATATCTATCCAGAACAACTTGATGTCTTCATGGGGGATGAAGAAACAGAAGATTATTGTGACTTCAAAATCAAAGGCAACTGGTTTGACCAATCATGCACCATTTATGGTACAGATGGCTTCATTAGCGTTCCTGGCAACCCCGACATTGCTAAGGTAACCCTTGTTCTTGATCTTGATCGTGATCTTGAAACTTATTGGCCCGTTTGACTTGTTTAACCTTTCAGAGATCATGATCTTGAAACTTATTGGCCCGTTTGACTCGTTTAACCTTTCAGAGACCTACCTAGACTACCACGTGATCATGATCTTGAAACTCATTGGCCCGTTTGACTCGTTTAACCTTTCAGAGACCTACCTAGACTACCACGTGATCATGATCTTGAAACTTATTGGCCCGTTTGACTCGTTTAACCTTTCAGAGACCTACCTACACTACCAAGTGTCGGGTCTCATTGTCTCGGTGAACATGAGATCTCGAATGGAGACCATTAAGACTCTTAGGTGGTGTTCAATTCACAGAATGGATGTAATTGGAATGTAAATTTCATTTTTTATGTTCGTTTCAATAAAAGAAGTAATTGAAATTTAACAATAACATAAGGAACGAAATCTACATTCCATTTCCGTCCAGATTTCTTTCCATTATGTGAAACAAACACATCTAAATTCCGAATCAAATTTCAATTCCTGCGTAAATTCCAATTCCCTCACATTTCACGAAACGAACGCTACCTTAGTTGATAGTAGTAACTAACATATGGATAAAATGCAGATGATAATGGTGAAGCCCAAGCATCTATCAGTTGGACAAGAAAAGTTTGGTGTGTTGATTTACCCTAAAGTTGACCATGCTTTCATTGTTGCACTTGTTTTGATCATGAAATTGACTAGAGATATTGATGTAAGAAAGCATTGTTCCCATGGATGGTGAAGGGAGACAATGAAATTAGTTAACATGGAGAGGAATGTTGATATGTTTGTTTCAAAACATCTATTTATTATGTTTGGGAAATACTTTTTTTTATTGGTGTATCAAAACTTGTTACAACATTGTATGAAGTTTGGTTGGTAGATTCAAACCCCTTTTGTAAATCATTAGGGTAGGCGGTATGGTAGTAATTGAGTTAGGGTGTTTGAATTTTCTCTATCCAATGATATAAAGCCATGTCAACTCCTCACTTCACTCCTCATTTTCTACTCAAACACTAGGTATGATTAAACATCCACTCAATTAAAAAATAAAAAATTTTGATTGGTTCTTCTCTCATCTCTCCTCTCTCTCTCTCTCTCTCTCTCTCCTCCATCACTCTTCTCCACCTTCGGTGACTATTCACCGATTTCTCTCCCTCTCTCCTACTCAAACACCCTAACTCAATCACCACGGTGTGGTTCACCGATCGGTGAAAGGAGTCATCGAAGGCAAATCGGTGACCATACTGCCTACCCTTAGAATATGGTCTATAGACTATAATTCATGTCACATGTAAAACAAATAATTGATATAACAATTTAACGTATTTTTTCATTGATGCTTATAGAAAACATTCATTTTCATTCCTAAACAAAACATATTAATACGTGAGAATCCATATTTAGGTTTTGACAAAGGAAGAAATAGAATTCAATATGCATTTTCATTGAACTCCAACAAATAAAACATGCCTAATATTTTCAAAACTAACAATAGTGAAAACTTTATACATGTATTAGACTATCCACTGTCCCAACCTAACCCAACCCAATCCAACCCAACCCAATCTTTTATTGAGATATTAATTTCTCTTTTTTTCACCTACACAACCCAACACAATCCAGTTTTTCAACCTTATTCACAACTCAACTCAACCCAACCTAAACTAATATGTTATTATATAAATTTGATTTATAATTATTCTTTATTCTAAACTAATATTTTATTATACAAATTTGATTTATAATTATTCTTTATTGTAAAAAAATATTAGAAATAATAAAAGAATTATAAATTATATGTATGTTAGTTGCAAACGTTGGTTGCCATCACAGCTTGGTCGTCTAATTTGATTAATTATTTGATTAAAAAATTAATTCTATTTTTGTCTTATTGTCCATGTTGCAACCGTTTGAGCAAATTGGTCACCATAGTGACTAGTCTTACAACATCCAATTTGATTAATTATTCGATTAAAAACTTAATTCTATTTTTGTCTTATTGTCCATGTTACAACCGTTTGAGCAAATTGGTCACCATAATGACTAGTCTTACAAAAGGTTATTAATACGATGAAATTAAATTACTTTTTTTTTTTATAATCTGTAACATAAAAGATACACATAAAAGAATGTATCATTTTGTCAGGTCTTTTAGCGTTTCAAACATGTGTATGCACGTATGTATAGGGGTGTAAACAAGCACAGAGGCTCGAGAGCTATTCGTGATCGGCTCGGTTAAAAGCTCGAACGAGCCCGAGCCTGAAATACAAAGCTTGTTTAGGCTCGCGAGCCTAAACGAGCCCATACAAAATTTTAATTTTTTTTATATATATTATATTAATAATTAATAATGATGATAACATTGATGAGCCGAGCTAGAGCCTATCTTTGGCTCGTTTAAGCGATCTTGAAGTGAGCTCGAGCCGAGCTTTTAGCTCATTTAAGGTTGTTCTCAAAATAGTTCAAGCCGAGTCCAGCCGAGCTCGAGCTTTGGGTTTTACTCGCGAGCCGAGCTCGAGCTTCATAAAAACCTAACGAGCCCTCGAGCTCGGGCTCGACCCCGCTCGTTTACACCCCTACGTATGTATATAGATTTGAAATCTATCTTCATTGGTTTTAGGTGCTTTGCTAATCAACAATTGCATCCTATATAAATACCCACAGTTGGGCTGAGTATTTGAGTCCAAGAAAAATAAACAGTAATTAATAATAATAATAGTTTTGCTTTGAAAAGGTTAATAATTCTTCGTTTTGGTCGTAAGGTCTAAGGAAGGATATGTTTCATTTGTTGATGATGATAGTTTCCCCCAACACAGAGTTTCTGTTACTCTTCCCCCATTGCTTAACAACCTTGAAAATCCTGTCTTAATCGGCAGCTCTCACGGCTTGCTGTGTTTCCAACGTGATGATCTTATGCCCAGAGACAGGGCTGTTATTTGGAATCCTAGTATTAGAAAAGCGGTTGCTGTCGATCTGCCTCATGTGGAATATGTATGGTTAGGGGTTTGTCGCGAGACTATGGACCCTAAGATTGTCACCATCACACGCTCGAAAAGTGTAAACCCTTGGAAAGTTGAGGTGTTTACATTAACCACAAGGGCTTGGAGAAGTCTTTATAGCACCACTAATCTTCCTCGTAAATCGATATCTTTTATGAAGAAACCAGTGAATGTAGATGGGTGTCTTTATTCGCTTGCTCTTGATGGTACATTTGCGACTAATCATTTGATTATCTCGTTTGATATTACAACTAAAGACTTTGGAGAAGTAAACCTTCCGGTTAGTTTAGCCCACTATTATTGTCGTTTGTCCATGTATAAGCTAAAGGAGTCCCTTGCTGTGATTGAACTCTGTTTAGAGGCCACTAAAATCGTTTACCATGTATGGATGATGGTGGATGGCGTTCCAAAATCGTTTCAAAAGCTCTACACCATTAGTAGTCACTCACCAGATGTATCATTAATTTATGTAAGGGTATTTAGGAAGACAGGTCAACCTTTAATTGAATTACGAGCTCATCCTGGCGACGACACTAGAATACTTGCTGCTTATGAACCCCACTCTAAATCCATTAGTAATCTTAGGATTAATGGAAGAACATTTGTATACTATTATCTGTATTACTGCATGGAAACGCTACTTCTTCTTTGATTCGCACATTATTACATTTATGAAAAAGGTAATGGCCAAATAGCAAAGTGGAGAGTTAAGGACGGAAGGCTTTTGAAGCGTACAAGCAAGCAGGTTATAGATTTTTTTTTTCATATTTGTTTTTGTTTATTATTCGTATTAGCAGAGTAAGTATTCGTCCATTGTTCCAAGATTACTGTCGTTTTCGTAATAATGTGATTCATTTATTATCCATCTTGTGTTCAAGATAAGGTTTGGTACTTTTCTTATGGTAAAACTTCCGGCCATTATGATCTTTGTTCATGGGGGTATTGATGGGATTTTAACATGTTTATCAAAGTAATTTCATCCATATGAAATAAAAACGCAGCGGAAAAAAAGTTTAAAACATGTTACTTTTATAAGATATAAACCTATTTATATGCAAAATCCCAAAACCCGGATCCATATATGAGATGTATACTTACAAACACAACCATAGGATGTTTAGAAAACTACCTTCTTGAAATGCAAGGATTATGAAACGGATGATGCTTCTTGAAATGGTTGTCTTCAAGAGTAGAAGACCTCAAGCTTGTATACCCCAACCTTCCAACAAACACCACAAGTTTAGCTAGGATTCAACACTTGAAGATCAAAGAATGAACACTTGAAGGACACCACCAATGGCCGAAAATTATGAGCAAAAATTCAGCTCACTTTTTATTTTTGGTCATTATATTTATTTATAATCCATGAGAGAATCTTACCATTATCAAGACCCAACCAAAACCCATGCAATTGTAAGGCTTGCATGTAATCTAATTGGACCAAGATGGCCTTGAGAAGACCACCCACATGGGACGGCCCTAAGGGGTTTTATAAAAAAAAATTCTAATTTTTTATAACAAATAAAGTCTTGTTTAATTTTATAACTTTTATAAAATATAACACTATGTTTGCAAGACTTTATATAATCTTTTATAATGTCATTTAACCTATTAAATAACAAAATAAAATATTCTCTCAAAATAAATTATCCACATAATTTATTGGTTTCTCAAGTGTAATTATTTAGAAAACCAATTTCTAAATATTGTAAGTGTTAATATTTATTTGTTTGATCACATCACAAATAAATAATATAAGTGTTTGTCTAGCTTGTTATTGGGTATGACTCGACTTGGATCATAACGTACTAGCCACATCAATTTAATATGTGTCTTGGGCATACAGAGTCCAACAATCTCCCACTTGCACAAGATACATAGAAGATTGATGCAAGTAGTAAATGACGCCTAACTACGGTTTACTACCCCCAATACGTATGACTATATTTGCCATTCAATAACATCATCCCTTTCAAGTCCCTTACTTGAACATGATTTAGGTGAATCTATCATTTATCCTTTCGTTACAGATGTCATGTTAAATCCAGAGACACAGAGTGATCACTCTCTGTTGATTTAACTTTAGCAGGCCTTAGACATCTTACTCTCAACGAATAAGAGGAACAAATCCCATCTTGACTACATACGTCTCTCACAATCACCTTGTACCACACCTGAGCTTAGCCTTATGTACTGTCATATTACTGACAGCGAAGAAAAAGTCAAAGTATAATATTTGGTGAATATCAAGACCCAATATGTATCTCAGGTCTGAGGATACTATGATATTCTCCTTTACTCAAATTTACTTATGACCAATCACAAATGATTCCATGCAGTAATATTTGAGAGCGACCCAGTCCAATATTTGTATCCCACAAATATCTATGAACTTTGGCAGCAACACTTTGCTCTATATTCATTCTAAATGAATATCCACCAATTCCTAGTTCATAATAGTCTTACATTCATATTTGTTCCCACAATTATGATCGACTACGGACATTTAGAATAATTAACTTATTCACGGATTTAAACATGCTAATATGAAACATAACTCAAATACCATAAAAGGAGTTAAATTAATAATCGTTTCAATATCCAAATACAAAATTAGATCAAATCCAATCACTAGAATATCGAAGTCCTAAGGAACATGTATGACCCTCATGTTTTCCCCTGTCAAGGAGCTTCGTGAGTGGATCCGCAATGTTTTGATCTGTGTGAACTTGGCGGATACATATCTTTCCCTTTTCAACTTCATCCCTTATGTAGTTGAATCTCCGCTCGATATGTCTGGTCTTTTGGTGCGCACGAGGTTCCTTGATTTGAGCAATCGCACCCTCGTTGTCACAAAAGATCTCTAGGGGGTCTTGAATGGTAGGTACCACCCCTAGGTCGGCTATAAATTTCTTCAGCCATGCAGCTTCCTGGGCTGCCAATGAAGCGGCGATGTATTCTGATTCTGTAGTGGACAATGCTACCACGTCTTGTTTAGAGCTCTTCCAAGAGACTGCTCCTCCATTTAAAATGAAGACATACCCTGATTGCGATCGAGAATCACTTCGATCGGTTTGGAAACTCGCGTCCGTGTAACCCTTTACAACGAGTTCCTCCTCACCAGATCCATATATTAAGAACATATCCTTAGTCCTCCTAAGATATTTCAGTATACTTTTAACAGCCATCCAATGACTGTTACCTGGATTCTGCTGGTATCTACTCGTCATGCTCAAGGCGCATGAAACGTCCGGTCTGGTGCGTATCATTGCATACATGATGGATCCTATAGCTGACGCATATGGGATTCTTTTCATTTTCTCTTGCTCATCCTTTGAGCTTGGACATTGAGATGTGTTCAATATTGTCCCCTTTTGAATAGGTACAAATCCTCTTTTAGAGTTCTCCATTTGGAACCTATTCAAGACTTTGTCAATGTATGCACTTTGGTTTAAACCTATCAAGCGCCTTGATCTATCCCTATAGACCTTTATTCCCAGAATGTAGGCGACTTCACCAAGATCCTTAATGGAAAAACAACTTCCAAGCCAAGCTTTTACACCTTCCATGGTTGGAATGTCATTCCCAAATAGTAGAATGTCATCGACATACAATACTAAGAAAGTGATGATGCTCCCACTAGCTTTCTTATACACACAAGCTTCATCACCGTTCTTGATGAATCCAAAATTCTTAATTTCTTCATCAAAACGATGATTCCAACTTCTAGATGCTTGTTTCAATCCATAGATTGATTTCTTTAACTTGCATACTTTGTCAGGATGTTTTGGATCGACAAAACCTTCAGGCTGAACCATATAGACATCTTCATCAAGATATCCATTAAGAAAAGCCGTTTTGACATCCAATTGCCAGATCTCATAGTCATAATATGCAGCTATGGCAAATAATATTCTGATTGACTTTAGCATCGCCACAGGCGAGAAGGTCTCATCATAATCAATCCCTTGAGTTTGAGTGAAACCTTTTGCTACAAGTCTTGCTTTGTAAGTATCCAAGTTACCATGCATATCCGTTTTCTTCTTGAAAACCCACTTACTTCCAACTACTTTGGAGTTGAGTGGTTGCACAACCAATTCCCAAACTTGGTTGTCATACATGGATTGCATCTCTATGTTCATGGCTTCAAGCCATTTGTCACAATCAGATTTTGACATTGCATCATGGTATGTGGTTGGTTCATCTGAATCTACCACGTAGCATCCATCCATGAAAAATCCATATCTTTCAGGTGGATTACTAATTCTACCAGATCTGCGAACATTTTGTGTGTTCTGATCAACCTCTTGATCGTTTTCAACAACCTCTTGTTGAGTGCTAGTATCAACCAAACGTGTATCGTCTTGTGGTTCTTGATCCTCCTCAAGTTCCACTGTTCTACTACTAGTTCCTTCCATAAGGAATTTAGCCTCTAAGAACTTACCCTTTCGAGCAACAAATACCTTTTGCTCGGTTGGATCGTAGAAATAATATCCTATATCATCTTTAGGATATCCTACAAAGATACACTTAGTAGATCGGCCTTCCAATTTATTTGGAGTGTATTGCTTGACATAAGCTTCACAACCCCAAACCCTTAAGAATGATAATGATGGAGGGTTTCCATGCCATATTTCAAAAGGTGTCATTTCTACTTTCTTGGTTGGGGCCATATTTAGTATACGGACTGCGGAGAGCAAAGCGTAACCCCAAAACGATAGAGGTAATGTGCTTCTAGCCATCATAGATCGAACCATATCTAATAGAGTTCGATTTCTCCTTTCGGACACACCATTGTGTTGTGGTGTTCCAGGTGGAGTAAGTTGTGAAATGATTCCACAACTTCTAAGATGATCTTGAAAAGCACCACTTAGGTATTCACCTCCTCTATCGGTACGAAGGACTTTAATTGTTTTCTTGAGTTGATTCTCCACTTCATTTTTTAAGTCTTTGAACATTTCAAATGCTTCATCCTTGTGTCTTAGTAAGTATACATATCCATAACGACTATAGTCGTCGGTAAAGGTAATGAAGTATCTTTCACCATTCCTAGTCATCGGCTTAAAAGGACCACATACATCTGAATGTATGATGCCTAGTAAGTCTTTTGCCCTTTCAAAAGTTCCACTAAAGGGTGTCTTGGTCATTTTGCCTTGTAAACAAGATTCGCATACATCAAATGAATTATCTTCATTTGTATTCAGAAGACCATTTTTCTGAAGTGTATGCATGCGATTCTTGCTTATATGTCCAAGGCGACAATGCCAAAGGTAGGAATCACTCAAATCCATTTTGAGTTTCTTGTTGGTTACTTGGTACATTGAGCTATCATATGATGCGTTATCATGATCTAATTCATAAATACCATTTAAAGACATAGCTTTAAAATAAAACACATCATTCTTAGAAACATAAATATCATAGTTAACAAAATCAAATTTAAAACCACATTGTCTCAAAAGGGAAACTGAAATTATGTTCCTAGTCAAACTAGGAGCATACAAAACATTCTTCAAAATCACTTCCAAACCACTTGGAAGCTTTAAAACGTAGTCTCCTTGAGCTTCGACTTCAACTTTTGCTCCGTTGCCCATAAAGAGACTACTGTCTCCCTTCTTGTAATGTCTACTTCTTCTGAACCCCTGCAACGAATTGCAAATATGAGTTCCACATCCGGTATCTAGTACCCATGTGTTAGAAGAAATAACATTAAGCTCAACATGTATCATAAAGATAGTACCTGAGGTTTGCCCTGCATCCCTCTTGTTTTTCAACTCCTTGAGATAGGTAGGACAATTTCTCTTCCAATGTCCTATCTCACCACATTCAAAACATGGGTCATTTGTAGCAACCTTTTGCTTCTTCTCCTTCGGTTTGGTGGGTTCTGCTTTAGCTTTTCCCTTCCCTTTTCCTTTGACGTGTCCCTTTCTTTTAGCATAGGTTGCTTTAGAGTCGGGGTGGGGCCTCTTCTTGTTGCCTCCTTCATTGATCGCTAGGACGGGTAAAACCTTTTTGCCCATACTTGCTTCGGCCGTCTTGAGCATTGCATGAAGTTCACCAATGCTCTTGTCCCATCCATTCATGTTGTAATTCATTACAAAACTCTCAAATTTCTTTGTTAAAGAGTTGAGGATCAAATCCGTAGCCAACTCTTTAGAGACGGGGCAATTTAGCCTTTCGAGGCGATCAATGTGGCTTTTCATCTTTAGGACATAAGATGATACCGATTGGGTTTCCTCCATTCGACATGCATGAAGTGCTCGAACCGTTTCGAAGCGTTCTACCCTTGCTTGTTGTAGGAACATTTCCTTCAATTGGGTAATCATGTCGTATGCCCCGTGGTGTTCAAAATCCTTTTGAATTTCGGGAATCATAGTTCCCAACATGAGGCATGAGGCTTGCATGGAGTCCTCGGTATACTTAACCCAATCGTTGTAGGCTTCCACATCTTCCATGTTAGGTTCATCAGGAATAGGATCGTCCAACACATAGGATATTTTCTCTTGCTTGAGAACGATTCTCAAGTTTCGAAACCAATCCATGAAGTTGTTATGGTTGAGACGATCCTTTTCAAGGATGGTTCTTAGTGACAGGTTTCGGACGGTTTGGTTAATCGGGTTTGCATTGTTAGCGGCCATCTACAAAATTTAACAAGTTCAATTTTAGTATTTTCGATATTATTATATTTTAATCATTAATACCCTTTTGTGTCTTAAAGACAATTAATAATTAAAATCTAGAATCCAACGTTACATTTAAATATTGGTTAGGTGACCTTTATCCCTCTATTTAAATTAACAAGGTAGTCAACGTTTTGACAATTGCAACTCTTTGCAACTTCTAGCCATATGGGATCGGTTAAACATCTTTATGTTTAGTTGGCATGTTTAATCCCATCAACACCTTTGTTCCCCATGCTTTGGTGACCCTAAGTTCATGGTTTCCAAATCAAGTCGTCCAACTTACACACACGTGTGAGTTTATACACATAAGTGGTTAGGTGACCTTTATCCCACAAACATAGTAAACCCACCTCGAATATACAAGTTCCCTCAAATGTGGTTAGGTGACCTTTATCCCACGAAAGAGTTCCCAAGTGTTTCGAGTGTTGTATAAAAGGATGGTGTTTGACTTGTTTCATAAAAAGGATTTTTGAGTTTTCAAAAATTCTAGTTTAGAAAACTTTATGTACCATATATTTGCATGCATTCAAATCCTTGGTACTTTTGTGAAAATAAATTTTCAAGGTTCTTTCTAATAAAACTCATTTTATTATAAAATCATTAATTTTTAATAACCTTTTATTAACCAATTTTAATGATCTTTTAAAGAACCAATTTTAAGCTTGTTGTTGATTATTAGTTTGTTAAGCATGCATATCCAAATATCATCTAAACAACAAAATAAACAACCACACAAGCATAACAATAGGTGCATAACCATAGCCAACTATTTTGACAACACTTGTTAGCCGAAACAAGTGTGTCAAAAGGTCCTTCCTAAATGGTGAAAATGACACAAGTAATGTGTCGATGAACTCCCACTTGATCCCGCATCCAAATGCTTCAAGTCTCCTTCTTGTGTTGTGATTTCTCCACCTTCTTTGAGCTTCCAAAAGTCTTTTATTTTCAGCTCCAAACTCCTTTGGACTTCAAAAATGTGTTTTGGTTATCGGGTTAAAATCCCGTTAAGAACGATGAAGTTCTTTGGACCGAATATTATGGTCCAAACCAAAACCGTATTTTGTGTGCATCTTCTTTTACAAAATATATCCTAATACATTTTTTCTAGTAAAATAAAATGCACCTAATCTATTTATTTTACATACCAAATGAAATAAATAAATTACATATCTTCTAATGGAAGAACAAAATAATTATTACAACCCATTGAAATAATAAATCACAACACAATCATTCAACACAAGGTCATGGCTAGGTCATATGCACCAAAATATATATCCAAATATATATATATTAATTTCAAGAAGCATAAAAAAATGGTTCCCTTTTATAAACATTTTCGGCTATTTTCAAAAAACCGAAAAGTTAAGTTTTGTCCAAACAAACAAATCATCCATATGAAATAAATTTTTCAAGATTTTCTTATGCATGTAAGAAAATAATCTTGAAAAACAAAGGGTTAACCATGTTAAAATTTTCGGCCATAGGGTTTTCCACAAACCCGAAACCCGAAATTTTTAATCTATTGAAGTATGCACTCATATAAGCGGCTCTAGATGCCATTGATGGGATTTTAACATGTTTATCAAAGTAATTTCATCCATATGAAATAAAAACGCAGCGGAAAAAAAATTTAAAACATGTTACTTTTATAAGATATAAACCTATTTATATGCAAAATCCCAAAACCCGGATCCATATATGAGATGTATACTTACAAACACAACCATAGGATGTTTAGAAAACTACCTTCTTGAAGTGCAATGATTATGAAACGGATGATGCTTCTTGAAATGGTTGTCTTCAAGAGTAGAAGACCTCAAGCTTGTATACCCCAACCTTCCAACAAACACCACAAGTTTAGCTAGGATTCAACACTTGAAGATCAAAGAATGAACACTTGAAGGACACCACCAATGGCCGAAAATTATGAGCAAAAATTCAGCTCACTTTTTATTTTTGGTCATTATATTTATTTATAATCCATGAGAGAATCTTACCATTATCAAGACCCAACCAAAACCCATGCAATTGTAAGGCTTGCATGTAATCTAATTGGACCAAGATGGCCTTGAGAAGACCACCCACATGGGACGGCCCTAAGGGGTTTTATAAAAAAAAAATCTAATTTTTTATAACAAATAAAGTCTTGTTTAATTTTATAACTTTTATAAAATATAACACTATGTTTGCAAGACTTTATATAATCTTTTATAATGTCATTTAACCTATTAAATAACAAAATAAAATATTCTCTCAAAATAAATTATCCACATAATTTATTGGTTTCTCAAGTGTAATTATTTAGAAAACCAATTTCTAAATATTGTAAGTGTTAATATTTATTTGTTTGATCACATCACAAATAAATAATATAAGTGTTTGTCTAGCTTGTTATTGGGTATGACTCGACTTGGATCATAACGTACTAGCCACATCAATTTAATATGTGTCTTGGGCATACAGAGTCCAACAGGTATATGATTCTTGAAATCAATTGATTGGAGTCTTGATCCACTTGTGCTTTTAGATTCTTTATCTCAATTTGGAAGATTAATGTTTTTTTTTTTTTTTTGATGATCTTATTATTATTCGTAATATATTCAGTAGTACTACTGAAGTTGCGAAATGGCTATTTGGGTCGGGTCAAAATGAATTTAAAGGAAATCGAACATATACATTATTTAGTCAAAATAATCTGGAAGATATATGGAAGTTTTCTATTTTAACTTTGATCCAAGATGGATGGCTCATATAAATGTTCTGATCTAGCTATGTTTATATACACTTCATTTTCCTTAAAATTTATTGGAGATGCTATGTTATGTTATGTTTAGAAATCATATAAAGCTGCTGGCTTGGTTCAGAAAATTTGGATTAGTCAAAGATATGAGGTTGGCTTAGTGGTATTTGATTTGAATGATAGAGTGAAATGGGTTAGACATAGTCTAAAGAGGGTTAAAGGCAATCCAGCTGAAAGTCAAAGTATCATATGGTGAAATGGGTTGCACAAAAGAACTCAAAAGTGTGTCTGGTTGTTTACCTCCTCCCCCACATTTACATTTTTAGCGCCTTATAATGGCCAAGAATCAGAGACCATGTGGAGAGATAAGGTTGGACTTAGCTATATTTTTTATTTCAATTCTGCCCAGTCTGACCTATTAAACATACTAGTTTATTGTTAAAAGTTATCTATAAGTACCTAGAAGAACGTGAATGATTATCTGTTTTGTTAATTTCTAATATTTATATGAGCCGATGGACGAATATAATGATCTATCAATGGACAAATATAAGTTGGTCCCGGCAAAGTGTAATGTTCTCATGTGGAAAGTCGAGATGGGTAAAATTCCCATTGCTTTAGCGCTAAAAACCGCAATATTGACATTGAAGACGTTTCTTGCCATATGTGTGATACTGGAGAAGAAAGCGTTGACCATTTGTTTGCTAGATGCATTATTGCAGCCCGTGTTTGGCATGCAATCTTGAGATGGTGCAATATCTCGCCCTTTATCGCTAGTTCAGTTAGAGAGTTGCTTGAAATTCATAATGTGGTGGGGCTTTCCGATGTAGTGAGAGCTATCCTCTGTGGGATTGTGAGGGTGGAGTGTTGGAGTATCTGGTGTACGAGTAATAAGCTACGTTTTGAGATCAAGCAAGTCAGAGTCAACGACATCATCAACGAGATAAAATCTTTAGGGTATTTATGGATTAGTAGTAGATGTAAATCGAGATCCTTGTGTTAGATCGCTTGATTTAACTTCGTGAATATGTAGTTTGTGTTTTGTTTGGCCGCCCCATTTCGTGGGTTGGCTGGTTTCTTAATGAAGATACTGCCCATAAAGATATGATATTAAAAGCAATAGTAGAGTGGTTAAATCAGATGTCAAACCCAAATGATAAAACAAACTCATATTCATGACAAAAGTCAAGATTTGTATAAAAACACATGTCCGTCATATGATACTTTGGTCTTTAAACACTAAAAGAAAAACTCACAAGACGTCGTTTTAAGCAATTCCATAACCATCAATTACGAGAACTTTTAGGTCTTTTCATATTCTCATTCAGAACAATCACTTCACCAAGGAAGACATCCGTCAGCACAGTCTTAGAATTCAATGAATGCTTCAATAGTTCCAAGCCCTACATCATTTGAAGACAATTCAAATACTAATGTAAGTTATGAATTATGATCATAGTTTATAACAATTTAATCCACACAAAGACAATTTAAAATATTGTCGCTAAACTTTAAGATTTACAATTATTGCGAAGATTTACAAAAAACAAAAAAAAAATGCATATACTTATCATTTACAAAGGACGAGACTGAATTACCTCATTCATGCTATTACTAAATTTACCTCCCTTCCTCGGACTGCAAACGAACCGAACGAACACGAACAAGACTTTTTTTGTGTTCGTTTGTTAAGAAATCTGTGCGTTTACAAACTGTTCATTAACACTTACCGAACGAAATTTTATGTTCGTGTTCGTTTGTAAAGAAAATAAACTTGTTCGTGTTTGTTTGTTTGTTTGTTTGTTAATTTTAGTCAACAAACGTTGATGAGAACAAATGAGCACAAGCTAATGCTCATGAGCACAAATTGAAACAAATGAACACAAACAAGCGTTCATGAACAATAAGTATAATACACAGACGCTTATTAAATATTTTATTTTTCAGAGTTTTGAAGTATTTAAATAAAATATAAAAAATAAAAACACTAATGAACTATCAAACACAAACGAAAATGTTACCGAACGTTCACGAACATAAATGAACGAATGTTGTCTTTGTTCATGTCCGTTCATTTTACAAAACGAACAAAATTTCTTGTAAGTGTTTCTTTGTTTAATAAATGAACGAACACAAACGAACTTCCCGCCAAACAGTTCACAAACTGTCCACCGAACGTTTGGTTCGTTCACAGCCCTACCTCCCTCCCTCATCTACTTAAAAACTCATGCCATTACTCTACATTTATTCATCAGGGTATCTTTAGCGTTTCGTACACATAGAATCATATATAGAGAGGGTACATTTAGCCAACTCCGCCGCGAATAACAAATGTAGAAATATACATACCTCATTCATGCCGATATGAACAACCTTCTCCTCTAGTGCATCCAAATCCTTGATGAACTTGTTGACCAAAGTGGAGAATGTTGGCATTGGAGACACAGCAAGATCATCCATCACCATGTACTTCACTAATCCCTTTACGAATCCTCGTTCCCTTGCATTACGTTGAGCGGAATGAAGTAATATCCATCTTCGTCTGTCGTCGTCACGCGATGGTTTTGAAAACGCTTCAGTAGGCAAGAGAGGGAGATCATCAGGAGAAAAGAATAGAACCGAAGATTTAGGTTTTAAGATGATGTCCTTATTCTTGTTAGGTTGTATGTAGTCATTGTTAAGATCTGAGACACTTTTGTAAAGCGTAGCTAACCCATCTAACGTGTGTGGATTGCCTGAGAGTCTGATGACACTGCCCACTGGTAAAACGAGGAGACTAAATAGAAAATCAATGAAATCTTTACTGGCTTCTGCAAACAACACTCGTTGTTCCTTTTTGTTTATAAAAAGTTTCAAAGTTACCTTTGAAGTCGCCATTGATGATTCGATGTGAATACAAAGAAGACTTGGAGAAGACGATCGATACTCTATGTAACCCTAGAGAAGATATATAATAGCTAGGGTTTTCTGTTTGACTATTTCTTATTATCTCCATTTATCAAAGTTTATATTTATCAAATATCTTCTTAATTTAAATAAAAAATTTTAATGCGTGTGTATATATATCCACAAATAATTTAATTTAATTTAAACAGTTAGAGTTACGAAAATTAGTATGTTTGATATTGTGATTTTTTTTATTAAGTAAACAAGGCGCTGCCGCCATCACCGTTGGTGGCCGGTTTCCGTGGCGGCAGAAACCCAATTCGTTGGACCTCAGACCACCGTTGCCCCATACTATCGTCTTCCACGCTGCACGTACGCTGGTGTGGTGTTCACCCTCCGGTCACCACCCCTCCTCTGTCTCCCTTTTTCCTTTCTCTGTATTCCCGCGCTCTCTCATCTGGAGCAAAACCCTTTTGAAGGGATGATGTCTAAATAGGTCAAGCCAACACTATTCATTTGTTACTGTTCATTTCAGTCAATTTTTAATATATGTGTGTGTATAATTGTTACTGTTCATTTCAGTCAATTTTTAATATATGTGTAATGTAATATAATGTTATTAAATTTTGAATAGTAAACGTGGCATCATTCCGTTTATACAAATCTTTAAATTATTTAAATAAAGGTTCAATTTACAATAATAATAACTAGTGGAGTTCCCCCACGCGTTGCGGGGAAGTCTGTTGGTATCATCGGTTCGATTAGATAAAGCATTTATATCGTGATCAGCACTTAGCGACCGAAAGATAAACCTCAAAAAATAAAGTCATGATGTGTCCTTTAGAAAATCGACACATGTTTTATATCGATAAAAAACTATAAGATTGAATATCGATTAAGGTTTCAAAAGTACAAACACCGGTACCGAGGTTCGGGTAAAATTAACATGGTACCAATGTTGATCAGATGATATCAATTTTGTTCATCATCGACACTCGCTTATAGCTTATGATATAAAAGGTACTTTACACCGCTATCGAGGTATTCGGACAATACCAATTTGGTTTTTCATGGTAAAGATTTATAATTGACTCGTTCAGTTTTGAACAAAGCTTTTATTGAAATGCAGATAAAATAAGCATGTCGCAACGTATATTCAAAATTTTATAAGGCGTTATACTATATTATTAGAATAACGAAAAAAAGGTAAATAACGTTAATTTATAAAACATCGTATCTTATTTTAAAAGTTATTAAAAAACAAAATATATTGAAAAATAATCATAATAATAATATAATTATAACTAATAAAAATAAAATAATATAATTATAATTAATAAAAATATTAATTACCTAATAAAGTAATGAAATGTATATAATCTTTTTGATAGATCTTTACAATTGGAAACCAAAATCACATTATCGATTAGGTATCTGTCACCCATTTCCTATGGAATAAAGTATTGCTTTCTTCAGTGATGGTAATAAAAGAAATAAAATTTTTGTTACTGTTCATGAAAAGATTGAATTCATATGTATAGTAGGTTTTCCCCCGCGCTATGCGGCGGTAACTCAGTTATTAACAGTTTGGTTGAGTTCGTTTCAATACCGACACTCGCTATAGTAACTGAAAGAGAAAACTAAAGAAATAAAGTCGCGATATGCTCAAAAGGATATCGACACATCTTTTATATCAATAAAAAACCTTAAAAACGAATACTGGTTTCTAATATTGCCGATATCGGTACCGATGTTATTTGGTCGAAATCGATTAGATGCGTCACATATTGAGACTCGTATAGTTTACAATAAAAAAACATTTTTAATATTGTTATCGGCACTCGTATCATATACAATACAAAAAATATGTTGTTTTGAATACAAAAAAAAAGTAAATGCTATACATCGTCGGCAGGGTTATAAACGAACCGAACGAACACGAACAAAGCCTTGTTCGTGTTTGTTCGTTAAGGAAATAAATGTGTTCATGAAAGGTTCGTGAACACTTATCAAACGAGATTTTATGTTCGTGTTCGTTCATTAAGGAAATGAGCGTGTTCGCGAACGGTTCACAAACACAAACGAACACAAATAAATTTGGCGAAAGCGACGAAGGATAAAGTTAGATGGCCTAGAGAGTAGCACTGGAACTTGAATCCCTTGTTGTAGAACAGAGGTCGATCGTATTCGCCGATGTAAATAATGAGAAACGAAAGGGAAAATTGTGCATAAAAAAGGTGAAAGAGATTTTCCTAGTTTAATTGTTAGGGTAAAAAAATAAATAAAAGTACAAAAATCTTTAATTAGAAAACAAAACATACGAACATAAACGAATGCAAATGAACGAATGTTCACGAACACTTCACGAACACATTACCGAACGTTCACGAACACAATCGAATGAACGTGACTTTGTTCATGTTCGTTCATTTAACTAATCGAACGAAATTTCTTGTTCATGTTTGTTCGTTTATTAAACGAACGAACATAAACAAACTTCCTGCCGAACGGTTCACGAATTGTTCGCTGAACGTTCGGTTCGTTTACAGCCCTAATCATTTGTTCCGGTTCTATTTGGTATTATAGCGGCACGATATCCATTTTCATGAAAAACTGTACCACAATGTTTAAAAAGTATAGTTACATGGTTGGATTAAAAAAACTAACATGAGGAAGGTATTAAAAAATAAACTAAATGATAAATAATCTTTTATTAAGAAACTCATAAAGAATATTTAAAATTTTCAAAACACAATTCATCACCAATTTGAATTAATATATATATATATAATGTAAGTATCTATAGAAAACCCACTTTAATTTAGAAAACCCGGGAAACTCTAACCTCCCGAATTTAAAATATATATATATATATATATATATATATATACACATGTTATATACATGTTTTTAAGGTATTTGGGCAAAAAAAATCAAAAAAGCGCCAAGTAGATATTTTTAAAAAAACTAAACAAGTTTTGGTGTAACACGTGTTACAAATATGTCAGATGAATGTAACACGCGTTACACCAAAACTTGTTTATTTTTTTTTAAAATATCTACTCGGCGCTTTTTTGATTTTTTTTGCCCAAATACCTTAAAAACATGTATATAACATGTGTATATTTTTTTTTTTAAAAACATCGGGAGGTTAGAGTTTCCCGGGTTTTCTAAATTAAAGTGGGTTTTCTATACATCCTTGCCCTATAAGTATCTATAGAAAACCCACTTTAATTTAGAAAACCCGGGAAACTCTAACCTCCTGAATTTTTTTTTTTTTTTTAAATATACACATGTTATATACATGTTTTTAAGGTATTTGGGCAAAAAAAATCAAAAAAGCGCCGAGTATATATTTAAAAAAAAATAAACAAGTTTTGGTGTAACACGTGTTACAAATATGTCAGATGAATGTAACACGTGTTACACCAAAACTTGTTTATTTTTTTTTTAAATATCTACTCGGCGCTTTTTTGATTTTTTTTGCCCAAATACCTTAAAAACATGTATATAACATGTGTATTTTTTTTTTAAACATCGGGAGGTTAGAGTTTCCCGGGTTTTCTAAATTAAAGTGGGTTTTCTATACATCCTTGCCCTATATATATATATATATATATATATATATATATATATATATATATAGGGTAGGGATATGGTAAAAAGTGTCTAAAATGTAAGAAGGGTAAGAAGTGTTTTAAACCATTGGATATTTGATCTAATGGTTGAGATTAATAGGGTATAAAAATGTAAATTGTGTTTTAATTAGAGGGACCTTATGTAAAATTGAAGGGCAATAGTGTCTTTTTAAATATTTGAAATATGGTAACCGTAACCTACACAACCAAAAACTCCTAAATTTGCTCATTTTTCCTTAAATATCGGAATTAATGATTCACCTTAATTGTAGGAGGTCTTTGGTTGCATATTCTTCATACATTATCATAAAGAGATCTATAATCAGATTCATGGCGTGGTGTTTTAAAACAACTGGATAAATTGACTATGATTCAAGTCATGGTGTTTTATCTGGAGACATTGTTCATGGCGTGGTGTTTTAAACATCTATGATTCAAGTCATGGTGTTTTATCTGGAGACATTGTTCATGGCGTAGTGTTTTATCAATACAAAACATTCCCAGATTTTAAAACACCATGACTATGATTCAAGTCATGGTGTTATATCTGGAGACATTGTTCATGGCGTGGTGTTTTAAACATCTATGATTCAAGTCATGGTGTTTTATCAGGAGACATTGTTCATGGCGTGGTGTTTTATCTACAAAAACATTCCCAGATTTTAAAACACCATGACTATGATTCAAGTCATGGTGTTTTATCTGTAGACATTGTTCATGGTGTGGTGTTTTAAAACACCATGACTATGATTCAAGTCACGATCAGAAATGAGGATGACGAAGATGAAAGACGATGACGGTGAATGATTTGTGGAGACGTAAGAAATTGGTGACGGTGGTCGGAGATGTAGGTGTTCAAATCGGAGAAGATGACGTGAACTGTGATGATGATGACGGAAGGTTAACAAGATGGTCGGAGAAGATGATCTGAATCGGAGATGGAGATGAAACGATCAATCCCTAAATATTCTCATCGCCAGTTTTTTTTTTTCAGTTATATTAGAAATCAAATAATTGACAAGAATGTACAATTACTAATATACCCTTTTGAATTAATTAAGATGAGGGACACTTGTCATTCCCAAATTATTTCTTACACTTCTTACAAAAGATGGACTTTGTACAGGATCCTCTACCTATATATATATATATATATATATATATATATATATACTAGATTAGAAACTCGTGTATTACACAGGGTTATACATTAAAAACAATATAATTCAATTTTTTACCTTGTATCTCATTTACTAAATTACATATTATTACATGTATTTACGTAAAAGAAAAGGTATAATAATATATTATAAAATTTAAATACCTATTTATTAAAATGCAATATATATCTGGTCAATTCATCAAACTCATCAAAAAGTAGTCTCTTAGACTGAAGGGAGTGGGGCGTCCCCAAGGGCGTCCCCCTACCCAAGCCGCCCCAAACACCGCCCCCATAGGCGTCCCCCCTTTGCCTGTCCTCTTCTCGTCGCCACTCCTCTCACACAAATCAACTTTTGGCACAAAATTCCAAGAACTCCCCCCCTCCAAGACGCCCCAAGCCGCCCCAAACACCACGCCCCCTTTTTTGCTCAAAATCCTCTAATCTGACGTGGCGCCACGTGTCGCAAGACGCCCCCTCTAAAGGACGCCCCACTCCCTTCAGTCTTATAACCACCTTGTAAGTTTTTGCAGTAAACTGCAATTTTACCCACTGGGGTTTAGGCCAATTGGCACTCTGACCCCCTCTAACGAAATAATTGCAATTTTACCCTCCAACGTTGATGTTATGTCGCAATTTTACCCCCTGCCGTCAGTCAACAGTTATTTGACTGTTATAGGTAGGGGTATTTTGGTAATCTTACCCCATATTTATTATTATTATTATTATTATTATTATTATTATTACTACTATTATTATTTATAAAATCAAATTATCATCATCATCTTCAAATAACCTAGATCCATCATCATCTTCAAATAACCTCACAACAATTTCCCTAAATAAAATTACAGATCCATACACCAGAATTCATCATCTTCATCTAGCTCCGCCCTCCTGTTCACCGGCAACCGCACACCCACAACACATCCTGCTCCCCCTTACACCACTCCCACCTGGTTTCGTCTCCGGTGAGACTCTTAGTGCCAGCAGAGAACAACAGCAGCAACAACGCCGCCACCACGGCGGCGAAGGCGGCGACCAGACGGAGAAACGACACAGAGAGAAAGAAAGAGTGAGCTGGTGATGACGACCGACGGCGACAAACCAGAGCCGCAGCGGCGGCGGGTCGCGGCGGAGCACAGAGAGATGGTGATGGGGTCTGCTGCGACGATGATGGTGGCGACGATGGTGATGGGGTTCTGCTGCGACGATGATGGTGGTGGCAGACGGCGACTAAGCAGCGAAATGAAAATTTATGTAAACAATTCCTAATTTGTGAAGATATTCCAATGCGAGTACTAATTCAGCCGCATAAAACCTGATATAATGAATTTGTTTCAATTACATGAACTAATCGACTGTAATGAATTTGCAGTTTACCTGATGACGTCATCGGAGAATATCTTCTCTGTCTGTTTGTTACGGAGATAGTTGAGATCTCTGTGATTTTCCTTTGAAAGTATGAAATGAAAATTGTTAGTTTGTTTTGGTTCATCTTGTGCTTCATTTCGTAGTCTAAGTGGAAGACTTGATAATTTGGTTAGTAATTTGAGATTCCTTGTTATAACTATGGGGTTGTGAATTGGTGGGGTTGGTGGTGGTTGTGGTGGTGAATGGCGGTGGCAGTTGTGGTACCCGGTGGTGATTATTGTGGTGGATGAGAGAGAGACAGGAGAGAGATGGTTGTTTGAGTTCTTGATGAAACAGGGGATAATATTACAGAGTAGAACAAAACATAGGGGGTAATATGAAAGGACATTATAGTCATTTCACATTCCAGTTAACAGATCTGTTAACAAATTTGACGGCAGGGGGTAAAATTGCGACAGAACATCAACGTTGTGGGGTAAAATTGCAATTATTTCGTTAGAGGGGGTCAGAGTGCCAATTAGCCTAAACCCCAGGGATAAAATTGCAGTTTACTCAAGTTTTTGTTTACTTTTAAAGGATGTTTCTAAAAATATATTTTTTTAAAATAATTAAATAAAAATTTAAAAAAAAGTATAAAAGTATACCTCTACATATTTTCAAAACTCATTTGTATTTTTTTTAATTATGTTGTTAGTCTCACACTCAAATAATGTCAAAGATATAAGTTATATAGTATTATCGAGTTAACCTATACAAATTTGGTGTACATTTGACGAGTTTTTTTTTTTAACAAAAGGATGTAGTTGAGAAAATTATTTACCAAAATGGCTTGTTATAAAATTATTTACCAAAATGGATCTTTTATAAAAAAAAATAAAGAAACATTGAAAAATCCTCTAACCATCCCATCTTCTTCCTTGTCAAATCTATGGACTCCATGGTTATCGCTACCAAATCACTACACCCTTTTAGGGAAAAAAAAACCTCAACATTTGGCATATATTGTTTTTTTACAACGAATTTCTTGTTTTTTGTGAGACTTAAATCTAAAACCTCACACTTAAGTGTTTTAAAAGGTATTATCTTGTCACTGGACCACAACCCATCGGTGAAGATTATAATGATTTTTCTAGTAACAGTCGTATTACAGTTCTTGCATGCATAAAAGACAACGAACTATGGAAATCAAAAGGAGAAGGTGTTGGGTGTAGAACCATATATGTCGAAAATTTCCGAAAATTAGAAGATCCATTCACTAGTACAAAACTTGTTTTTTGCAGCGCTTGTATACTTTTTTTTGAAGCGTTTTCTCATAAACCGCTGCAAAAAGTTGTGTTTCAAAATGAATTTTTCAATAATACTTTTTAGAAGCGTTTAGTAATTTTCATTTAATATTTTATTTTATAAGGGGCTGTTTGTTTACATCTGAATGGATCCATTCAGAGGTTACCTCTGAATCGGTCAGAGGTTGAGTTGTTTGGTTCACAAAACCCTTACCTCTTAATGGTTCCATTCAGATCTGAATGGTTCAGATTTGAAAACTCGCTGAATGAAACACTTGACATGCATGCCCTTCCTCCCATCTCCTCCACAGCTCCTCCTCCCCCTACACTGCTCCTCCACCATCTCCTCCTCCACAGCCCGTCGTCTCCCCCTCCACATCGTCGTCGTCTCCCCCTCCTCTGCTCCTCCACATCGCCGTCTTCTTCTTCTTAATCGACCCTCTGATCCTCAGCCATGAATCAATCAAATTATGGGGTTAATTCCTACAATCCCCACCTTAATCAACCCCCTAATCCTCCCCATCCCTTCTATTCAGCGGATTTCCCTCCTATTGGGCCGCACATACTTGAATCAGGGCCTAAACCCCCACATCTACATGCGCTTCACACTCATAACCTTGATTCTGGTCTTCAATCGCACACAATCCAGTCATCTGGAGGAGTTGGAGATGTGGTCGTTCCTCAATCAACCTCCAAAATCGACAATAGGGTTATGGTTAACCTCAATCTTGATGATTTTACTCGACAATAGGGTTATGGTTATCTTTAGCCACTGATTCTGCTCTCAAAACAGGTAATCAGACTTGTCTAATTCTAATTGCCATGGGGATGCTCCGATTATTGATGTCCAGCCCCCTCTTATTTTTTGTTTACTAGTGAAATTATGTTTAGTTGTGATTTGATTTACAGTGAATTAATGCTAATTTGATATGCCTTGAGTTTGAATTGGTTTATTGTTGTTGTTGATGATTTATGTGTATTTGCTTTTGAGAACTAATCAGTTAGGTATTTAGTTTTGTTTAGAGGGGTAAAAATGTCATTTTACACATTCATTCAGATGTGCAACCAAACAGCACTTTACTGGTTCAGCACTTACTCGTTCAGAGCCTCTTACCCATTCAGACCTCTTATTCATTCAGCACTTATTGGTTCAGATGTTGCCAAACAGCCCCTAAATGTTAAAGAATCAACCTTTAGAAGCGTTTTGTATCTATTTTATTTTATGTAACATGAAAATAATTCAAGTTTAAAACGAAAAATAATAATACTTTAATTTAAAATTAGTGTGCGCCAAGTTCAATGAGATAAGTACGTACAAAATCATGTTATGTATTAATTGATTTTGTTTTAAATAAATTACTAGGTTAGAACCCCGTGTATTACATGGGCTGAATAAATGTAATTTTATATACTAAATTAAAACAATTATTCTTTAAAAATCCCGTTTATTACACGGGTTGAACAAATGTAATTTTATATATTAAATAATAAAAAAATTACATCTCTAAGAATCTCATATATGGTACTGAATAAATGTAATTTTATATACCAAATAATAAAAACCCATGTATTGTACGGGTTGAATAAATCTAATTATATATACTAAATAATAAAAAAAGTTATATCTTTAAAAACACTGTGTATTACACGGGTTAAATAAATGTAATTTTGTAACCTTGTATATTATACGGGTTGGATAAATGTAATTTTATAAACTAAATAATAAAAAAAATTATATCTTTATAAACCCCGTGTATTATACGGGTTGAATAAATCTAATTATATATACTAAATCATCATCATCATCATCATCATACTCAGTAAATCCCACAAATAGCAAAGCTAAGGTAGGGTCTGAGGAGAGTAAGATGTAGAGGCTGCTTTCAGTAAGACCCCCGACTCCATAGTAGTTTTGCATCAAGCTTTGGATATAAGGCACATAACACTTAGCAATCGGGACAAAGAACGATTAGTGCATGTTCCCTTTTGTCTTTCTGCTATCAACGCCACCACATGATGATGATGATGCATGATTAACAGTCCGCTGCTTTTAACGTTATTTTCATAAATTTAGTGAAATAACGTTAAAATTAGTGCAATTTCACTTTTGCCCTCCGAGCGTCCACACATATATACATTATTAAAAGTTAGATTAGATTATATATGAAATTAAGTGTATAACAAAAAGTCTTTATAAATTTCACGTAGAATTAATTGGAATCCTTTATTAAAAGTAGGTTAGATTATATATGGGCTTATAGGTGTGAGTAATTGTGATTATTGAATGGTTGAATTTTGAGGGTTTTGAAATGTGAATTTGATTATGATAGATTATATTTTAGTTTTAAAACTTCTAGAATGATTGAATTAAATAAAAGGATTATGATTTCCTAGAAACAAAAATAACTGAGGTTTTTTTTTTTTTTTTTCTGATCATTTTGAACATGAGCAAATAGAACGATAGCATTTTAATAAAAAAAATAACTAATTACAAATGTGAAACCCAATAATTTTACTTTTGTCCCATTTGAACGGAAAAGATAAGTACAAACTAAATTTAAAAAAAATGCAATTTGAAAATAAGAGATAGAATAATCGATATTTTTTTTTCAAAAAATATGAGATAAGGGTAAACTAAATAAAAAAGTGTCAATTTAGTAAATAATAATATTAAGTATTAAAAGGTAGGAAATTACAAATGTAGACATCTTCAATGAATGACACGTGTCCAAAATCAGGTTTGTTTTATTATATAGTATAGACTAGGTTAATGCCCGCGTAATACGCGGGCTTCAACCAAAACCATATTATTTACCTTGAAATGTAATATTCTGTACAAACGCATACATTGGAAGAAACAAACAGTTACCTTCTACCATACACGGACAATTTGGTTTAATGATTGAAAATACATATCCTGACATACAATTTTGGATTTTACGTCAACTGGGCTCCGATTTATCACCGTTCTATAAGAACACCCCAGGAAAGAATTAAAAAAATTGGTCGCTTAACAAACGGATGCAGGTCACCGCTAGAAAGATCCTTAGGAAGAAGTGGCATGATATTATCACAATATGGTAGCATCTGGTCATCCAAAGCCTGACATATAATTTGCCAAACCCACCTTTACAATCCAACAAAAATGAGATCACAAAACATAAGATGGTAGTTATTAACTTAAAAATCTCAACCAAACTTAAACGGGTATAAAACCAAAGAAAAATCTTTAAAAATGATAAGATGTGATTATTTCTTCGACTTTGGAACTAAAAAATTATCATTGCCAGTTCCTTTTGCATTGCCCATATCTACACCACAAATGTCGATCAGATTTTTTTTCTAAATCACCATGCTTGGATAAGTCTTTAGTTGTGTTTTGATTCAACAAAATGCTCTTCTCGGTACTTTTTTCAAACTGTGACAGAGAAGTTGAATCATTACACCTTGTGTTGTAACTCAAAGAAACCTGGTGTGGATGATCAACAAACTTATAACGTCAATTATATTGAATTCTATGTCCAATTTTTCTCATATCTACAAAAACTCAAGAAAAATCTTGTGTGGTGTGATGTGAAGATTCAAAACTTTGTAACCTTTTAATGAAGAAGCATGAGTGCAGGAACATTTTGACGCACTCCCTAATTATAGTATTGTAGATCATATCCAACCACTTCAAATGCTTGTATAACATCCAAAAATGTTTTATCTTGTGGGGATTATTTAGACTTGGGTCTTCGATATTAAACAAACTACTCCATGATTTCTTCTTGTCATCAAATCCATTTTCTTCTATGTTTTTTGATGCAGCAAATACCATGAATCTTCATTTGAAGCCCTAAGTTCAAAAGACATAACATAAATTAATTAAAGGTTATCACTTTTAAGCAAACTTTATCATCATAATAGCTAATATGCAATGAACAGATTAGATTCAGATGTAATCATTAAATATCTATGTATATTTGAATACATACCATCCATCCTAATTTTCTATCCAAATTATTGAAAGTATCTACCTACACCAGGTGCCACAATTGTATTTTTTGATCTTTGTCTCAACCTTCTTTTTCTCATACCAGGTGCCACAAACTGAGTTAATGAAGTGACGACAGCTCAAAAATATCTCACCACTTCATAAGTTAATGTGTTGGGCCGAGATAATGCAATCTTGCATTCTCCATGTTCCTTTACCGGAACCTTATCAGTCAAAGTTGGTTCCTAGACACAAACCCTTTATTTTCTTTTAAGGTTGTACTAATGCTATTTTCCTTTAATATTTAACGACGTAGGAGAATCTTTATGTTTATAACAACAATAGGGGGTGGACTGGCAGCTGTAGCATAATGTTATCATTATGAAGAGATCCCTATGTTGGTAGAGATCCCTATATTGGTACTGCTCTTCCTCACTAAAGGATTATAGGGCCAAATAAAAAAACCCGTAACAGAAGTAGGTCGATGGTTGCCTAATTACATTACTAAAGAATTAGATTAATATTGTAATAATTAAAATATCACATATATGAATAATAAAAGAAAAGGACAAATACAAAGACATGGCAAGCATGGAACACAAATGACCGAAATTCTATCAAACAAATTGTTTCAGCTGACGGGTTTTATAAAAGAAAACTACTTTAATGAAGATACGGGGCAACAATTAAAACCCAACAACGGCAAACTGAACATCTGTCTATCGCTAAACCTACAAAATTTTGTATGTCGAAAGTTAATTTTTAAAGAAATTTGCATGCATATCAGATCAGGCATAAGATCCAAGGATCACAAAACGAAAGAGCTTAACTTGACCCAATAGAAGTATAAAACTCACCTTTAACAAAGTTCCGTATCAACATGTTGGTTGGCCGACAAAACAAAGAAGAGAAAGAAGATGGCATCCGACCAACAATATCCACATGGAAAAGTGTAGGTCCGGCTAGGGGAGGATCTAGTCGCCTAATCCTTGTATACGAACCACTCCGGTTGTGCGGAATCCAACCGGAACAGCAAACCGAGACGGAACACGTAAAAACACGACACGCAGATATCACCGTTAAACACCACTGTATTATAACGATAAAAGGGTTCGGTTACAATCCAATGTTTACAATGCTCTTTGTAAACTCTCTCTAGTGTGTGTGTGTGTGCTCTGTTCTTTCTCTCTGAAAGTCTGTGTGTTCTCTCTGTTCTGCTTTTCGAAACAGAAACATAACATGCTATTTATACTAACAGACACACTACATATGACGAAACAGAAAGACAGGCGACGAAATAGATCATGGTCGACGAAACAGATGTGTTTCGTCGACTTCTGGGCTGATTCGTCGATAGTGGGCTTCGGTCCAATCAGTTGAGGCCCAGACTGTGTTTCGCCATCATCTATTAGCCCAAGGACTGTAATGTTGAGCCCAGTCCTTGTCTGTCTCCTTTGATGGCTTGAAGTCTTGTACACGACGGAGGAAAGTCGTCACAATATAAGCCGTGCTGAGTCGCGTCGAGTCGCGTCCACTAATCGAATCACGTCGCGTCGAGTCGCGTCCATAAATATGTATCAACAAACTCCCCCTTGGACGCTACTCGCGAGATTCTCTTCTCATTTCTTCTATGTCGGAGGATCTTCAAAGTCTTCACGTCTTGTAGGCAGAAAGTGTATCAACAAACTCCTTGTTTCATGTAAGAAGTGTGTTGACAAACTCCCCCTTAACATAAGCTCCCCCTTGAGTTATGCTCGTGAAAGTCTTTATCTTTATGAAGTGAGATCCTTGTGGTGTTGAAGGTCAGCGGCAACTCCATCATCTTTGTCTTTTGAGTGCCTTCACGTCGTGTCTTCATTCCGAAGCTTGTCATCGACCATGTTCTCCTAGCCTTTAGAATCTGCACATGCAAGAAATCTAAACGCGTAATGAGAACAACCGCTTGGAATATCATAACATAACCAACCGACACACGTGAGACCATTGTTCAAGCAAACGCCGTCCGACAGTTTGAAAGTTTAAAGTATTTTATCAATTTCAATTTTAACTTTCAAAACTTTGCAAATTTCGACCGTTTATGAAGATTTAGTCATTTTCGGTTTTCGTTCAGGTTTCAGGTAACGAAGACTCGAGTTCCAACATCGTACGATCGAAAATAAAATAGAAATAAAATCTTTTTGGATTTTATAAAGTTTATATTAAAACAAACTTAAAATCTTTTTGGTATTTTTGAATATTTCAAATGTAAAGACTGAAAGCAGTAAATAAATATATACAAACATTCTTTTTGTGAGTTTCGAGGGTAAGAGAATCATATCAGTTTACGGTCATGCCAAAACGCTCTTGTTGTTCATTTAGTTAACATTAAGATAAGCATCCTATAACGATTATCGGTATTGTTGTCCACATAAGCTCAACTTATCAGATGTAATCATGGCGAGAGGATACGTTAAGGTATGATTTATACTTACCGACCGGTGTTCATCCACATCACGACACATTCCCGTATCAAGGTATGCACGAGGGTTCATCTTACCGGTGAGTATACCGATTATCATCTGTTTGACCGTATATGATGTGAGATTCTCACTTATTTTGATTTGAAAACAAGCCCTATGTGATAGAATCACTTATTGATGAGGAACTTGATTTTCATATGCATGAGGGCACAGGAGCAAGTCCGTGAACAGGTCAGTACTTTCGTACAGCAGAGAGACGAACTTGACTCCCGGATAGATGTGATATTATATCACTTATTTTGAGGGACATGTGATTGTTGATCACTTATTGAGGTCGAATGCAATATGTACACGTATGTATGGTATCATGGAAGATCTAGACTTGCGTCCCCGTTATTTTTCGGAAAAAGATACAACCATGATACCCAGATGATAAGCAGCATAAAGACCGAATATCTCAGAACCTCGGCAATCTCTCAAACGAAATTTCGGTACTAAGACCATATGCCAATGAATGGTTCCCACCCAGTCTTCAGTCGATTTAAGTTTATATCACCCTGCACACTTTAAAATGATTGTGAGCCTACCGATACATCTTATATAGAGCTGCTTATCGTTTTTCATATTAGGTTTAAAGAGGTTTAGACAGACCACTGATGTACTATCATTTTCTCTTTTTCTCGCCAGGAAACTCATTTTTGTTTTTCTATTGTTTTTGTGTTTTTGAAATTTTTCGATGTTTTTGGATTTTCAAATTTTGGATTTACTCCCCCTAAAATCAATAAACTAAGACAAATTTAAAACACAAAGGTATTTACAAAAATGATTTTCCGATGTTGGTTTTACTCTTGCTTGACCTTAATGCCGTTTACCAATAATAAATAGTCAAATCTTGATTTGTCAAATGCTTTGGTAAAAAGGTCGGCACGTTGGTCATCGGTGTGGACCATGACAACATTGATGAGTTTCATAGTGAAACAATCACGTGTGAGGTGATATTCGAGATCAACGTGTCAAGTCAAGGAGTGCTACGAGAGGATAACAATTTATAAAGCAGCTTAAATATCGACAAGTATAGGAGAGATTAGAAATTCAAAACCGTATCCTGCAACTGCTTCGTGCATTGCAAGGAATCTGAGCGCTCTCCCAAACTGGATATCCACCCGGTGTGGATGTCAAAGTCGATTCTTTGAAGCTACTGAGAAATCTCTTGACAGCAACAAGATCATAAACCTTTGGGTCCGGCTGGTCTTCCACATTGCACCAGCGAAGGTCTTTGTCTTTCTCTTGAGAAGTAGTGTGCGGTTGTTCAATCCACGCCAAGGCATCCGCACACCCGGTTGGTTCGTTCAACAAACACATTTTCTTCAATCACACCGTAGAGAAAAGTACCCTACACGTTCATCTTGTGGACTTTGAGCTTCTTGTGGAAGAAAAATCCATGAATCTTCGAAAAGCTTCAGACGTGCTGCAGGCGCGTACTTTTCATTTGAATCTTTCCTGATGACCCAATCAAAAACCATAACAACCAAATTTTGGCACATATTTCATCTGGTCGAATTTTTCAACTTCATTCAACCACATTCTTTCACCATCATTCCTTCATCGGAATGTTTGTCTTCTTTTCTCCTCTCTCCATCAAAGGCAACAATATTCTCCTTGGTGTAACAATATTTCGGAGCCGCATGTCGCCGATCTTGTGCATGGACGCTCCACTATCAACAATCCTAAGACTATCAATAGTTCCTCCTGGAACATCCTACACACTCATTCAGAGATTAGTTGGAGAGGGGGACCCAAGCCTTCACAGACTTGGGTCGTCCGTCATCATCGAGAATTGTAACATCCATTTCCCGATGATTCGGAATTGATGTAGCTCCCCCTGAAACAGTTACTGGTTTTGGTTTCCAAATCTGTTTTTGTTTTTCATTTTTAACTTCTAACTTAACAGATTGCGTTTGGACAACCTCTGGTTTTAAAACCTTTTCAACATTTTTCCGTTGTTTCTTTCTCTGTTTCACTTCTTGTTGTTTAACAAGACGAGGGTCTTGTTTTGGTGAAACAAATCTTTTATGGTAATTGTTACCATGGGGGGCTTCAACTTTTGCTTTCAACTTATGAAGATACGGACAGTTTCGAATTATGTGTCCAATTGTACCACATTCAAAACACATTCTCCGCTCTACAAACCTCGGAGCATCATGTGATTGCCTAGCCGATGATGAACTTTGTGATCCCGAAGTACTAGGTTTTGAACTGTTTAGTTCATTTCTTTTCCTCACTGTTGTTTTCTTGACAAAATCTAAGTTAGATTGGTTCTCAAAATTTGCAATTTTGTCCGTTCCCTTAGATTTCACAAAGTTCACATTCTTTTTCTTCTTCTGATTCGGCTTCCTTGGATTTTGAGTCGGTGTTTTACCTTTTGATTTGGCATGATTTTGCTGTTTTTGCACTGTTGGTAACTTTTGATTGCCAAATTGTTTTCGAACTTCGGCCTTTGGGATAGGAGGGCACTGTGTTACAGTAACACGTGATCCTGTCTTTCCCAAAAACTTACTTGTTGAATTTTCAAAGACTTTACTGATTAAAGATTGATTAACATTCTTAATAGGAAAATCTTTGTCTGAGTAGATTTTATTATCACCAACAAGAGTATACAGCAAATCCACACTCTCCGACTCTTGGGCAGATGTGGACTCGGTTGGAACAGTCTTAGCGGGTTTTGCGGGAGGATCACATAGAATATGATTCTCAAGAGGTATGTCCTCTTCTTTGATTACCGCATCAGACTTTTCCGAATCAGTATCATCGGATTCATCATCAGAAGAATCAGTATCCTCAATCACAACTGTAGGATCCTGATTCTGTTCAGCAGAGGACACACATGTATCTGCTGACACATCTGAATCTGATGATACTTCGTTCTTGTATCCGAGACCTGCTGCACATTCTGCTGCAAATTCCTTAACATCTAGAGGAACAGATGGTTCAAAATGAGTTCTATACTCCTCGTCGGGCAGTGCATCATAATTGTGTCTGACAGGTGGTGGACATTGCTTATATCCAATGCATGTGACATCCCGTTTCTCTTTCTGTACGTCAATGATGTGATCCAACACATAGCTAGAGCTCAAATAACTGTCTAACTTGAGTCGGATCGCCTCACTTTCGGTTTTAACACAAGCCATCTCTTTTTGCATTATCTCAAGACGAGTGATATACAAATTTATGTCAGTTTGTTTTCTGGAAACCATTTTTGTCAGCTCGGTTTTATCTTTCTTTAATGTTTCGATCATCGACTTAAAGTTCTTTTCATGGTTTTCATAAAACATGTTGGCTTCTGTGCACTTAGAAAGATCAACAGTCAATTTATGATTATGGATAAATGTCACATCATACTTGTCTTGCAAAGCCTCGTGTTTGCTTTGCAACTCACACCACTTAGTATTCAACGAAACATGTTTGTCTTGCAAGTCAAACAAACTAGCTTCTAAAGCATCATGTTTGCCTTGCAACTCAGACATGTTTGCCTCCATATCAGCACATAATCTAGCACAATTATCGCAATTAATCGCAGTGGGTTCATCGACACATACCTGACTGGACGAACTGTCGACATTAGCCATAACGGCTGAATGGAGAGAAGAAGAAGAATAAGCAGCTTGATCCACCAATATAGATCTCCTATGATTTTCTGCTGCAGTGTCTCCCAATACCTCATCAACCTCTGCTTCAACTGGCACACTTGACGTGTCATCCAAATGATCATTGCCTGAAGTTGAGGTTTCCTCATCTGAACTTCTGTTGTAACCAGATGACTCTTCATCCTCAGAAGATTCACCACCATTGGCGGAAGATTCTCCACCACTGGCGTGATTTAAATCCTTGACAATTTCAGCAAAACAAGCTGTTCCATCTGGAGCATCACCACTCAACCGGATTGACCAATCACCACCTTCGCCTATTTGAACCACAAGTGCCTGGTTAGCATTTGATGGTCCTGCTTGGCTTTGGTTGTTGACAGGTATCAACGTACGCTCATTGTTCCTGTTCTGATTCTGCTGGTTGCCTTGATTACTGAAAGGGTTCTGGTTCCCATGCTGAGCTGGCTTAACAGGAACTTGTATCGAATTGCCATATAAATCTGTTGTCACAGGAGGCCTTTGGGTTTGCTGTTGAGGCACTGGTTGAGGAACTGGTTCAAGCAGATTTCCATACATGTCTCTTGGTACGGTAGATCGAACAGGTAATGGATTTCCGAACATATCAGTTGCTTCGGTAGATCGTTGGCTTTGCTGTTGTGGTGCTGGTTGAGGAACTGGTTCAAGCGGATTTCCATACATGTCTGTTTTTGGAGGAGGAATGCCATACAGGCTAGTGCTAGACACAAATGCTGTAAATAAATCCTCACTGCTTCTATACTTGTTTTCTGTATTTGACGGAGTACCCCAGGCCGGATTCATTTTTTATCAAGAAGAATAATACCTGAAAATCACACTTGAGTCAAACAGTTAAATCACAAATTGAGACCTTCTGTTTAAAAATAGACAAGTGTCTCGACGAAACACAGTTTCCACGAAACAGACGTGATTGACGAAACAAATAGGAGCCTATCAGTCGACGAAACAGATTGGACGTGATGGGCTTGACGAAACAAAGGGTTCGACGAAACTGATATTGGGCTAAATGTGTCGAAGAAACAAGCCCACTTGTGATTTAGGGCTGCCACTCGACTACGAAACAGAAGCCCAATATGCTAGCCCAGTCCCACAACAAAGTCCACGAAACAGAAGCCCAACTACAAGTAATGTCGACGAAACAGGATGTCTGTTTCGTCGTGAAGGTGCTTGACGAAAGGGACCTGTTTCGTCTGATGTCTGATTCGTCGAAGAAGTAACTGGGTTGGTGAGATCTGTTTCTGACACAGTCAACTTTTTCAAACAACTGGTATGGAGAGTTCACTAACCCGGTAAGGTGAGTAGTATTTTAAAATAAATTCTTTTCAATTTCAATTTCCAATAACCCCAAACAATTTTACAAGTTAAATTTTAAAGATCAAAAAGTGTATTGTATCAAGAACACTTTGAAGGTTGCAAAGAACCCAATGAACTTTCCGGTAAAAATATGATGATTCCGGTGACCCGAAAAGTTTCCGAAACCAGAATTTTGCTCGAAACTTCACTAAAAACCAACTTTTAATATGTGAGTATGAAAAGTATAGTGGTTTTTATAAGAACTTCCAGCAAAACACCAAGATTTCAGCCGATTTTAACAAGTTTTCCAGAAAAATATGAATTTTAAAACCCGAAAAACAACCCGAAAACACTCGGTTTTAACAAGGAGAAGAGCCAAGGCTCTGATACCACTTGTAGGTCCGGCTAGGGGAGGATCTAGTCGCCTAATCCTTGTATACGAACCACTCCGGTTGTGCGGAATCCAACCGGAACAGCAAACCGAGACGGAACACGTAAAAACACGACACGCAGATATCACCGTTAAACACCACTGTATTATAACGATAAAAGGGTTCGGTTACAATCCAATGTTTACAATGCTCTTTGTAAACTCTCTCTAGTGTGTGTGTGTGTGCTCTGTTCTTTCTCTCTGAAAGTCTGTGTGTTCTCTCTGTTCTGCTTTTCGAAACAGAAACATAACATGCTATTTATACTAACAGACACACTACATATGACGAAACAGAAAGACAGGCGACGAAATAGATCATGGTCGACGAAACAGATGTGTTTCGTCGACTTCTGGGCTGATTCGTCGATAGTGGGCTTCGGTCCAATCAGTTGAGGCCCAGACTGTGTTTCGCCATCATCTATTAGCCCAAGGACTGTAATGTTGAGCCCAGTCCTTGTCTGTCTCCTTTGATGGCTTGAAGTCTTGTACACGACGGAGGAAAGTCGTCACAATATAAGCCGTGCTGAGTCGCGTCGAGTCGCGTCCACTAATCGAATCACGTCGCGTCGAGTCGCGTCCATAAATATGTATCAACAAAAAGCAACTACAAAGGAACAGAAACACATAAAGAAGGAAGAAACCTCACAAATGGAGATAAGTGTGCTTCTTTAACTTGTACAAAGCTTCTTAAAGAGTTGTAAAAATTGAACAGTACATGTCATTGTTAAAAAAAACTTGTATCGTGTGTGCTAATTGATTCGTGTGTATTCTTTCTGGGTACAGGCTGCAGAAGTTGATTCGTGTTCAGTTTGGTCGAAGAGGAACACTATATTGAGAGAACTAAGCAAAGATGGACCCACTTGAATCTTTAGTTGAACAACATAACACAATTAAAATCACATAATAAAAAAATCAAACACGGAGACCTTATTCGGGCGATAATATCAGAAGACAATGAAAATTGCATGTCGGTAATCGTAAGAACCCTTACCTTGTAAAAGAATATGTAATTGTAGATCGGTGAAAACAATTCCTAGATCATCAACTGAACTACAACAAAAGCTATCATCATCAAACTACAAAATCGGAGATAAAACTCAGACAAATACATATCTATTCTGCTAATTACAACCCTAATGCGTCACTGGTCCGAAGAACATACTCTGTGCTTGATGCTAGAGAATTCACCCAATGCCATGACCATGTTTTTTATAATATGAACATATTATTTAAATAATTTGATTATTTAACCATACTTCTACTTGCTGGAGTTTCGCAACCAATAACCTCGAATTCGTAACGGTACATCACATAAAATTCTTGGTTCCCATATGGGCATTTAGTTTAAATGGAAGCATCTTGAAATCTTTATTCAATTTCATCATCAATGCAAACAAAAAAAAACTGAAATATTACCTGCCGGATTCAAGCAGCAATGGATAGCAGAACTGAAGAAGGTAGATTCAGGTTCTTCGCTTCCGACTTCCAAGAGCAGGTGATCATATCAGAAATGGCAAAAGTTAAAATGACGGGAAACGAAATCAAGTCGCAACAAATCGCAAGATGAAACACCAAGAAAGTCGAAAAAGCGCACCTGAATCGGCACCTCCTCTTTAAGCAATGAATAGCAAACATGCATACCGTGATTAACGAAATGTAATTGTTACCAAAGTACCACACGTTGTGAACTTCAATTCGCCTCCAGAACACCCACTAACACCTGCGACATATCACTAAAATCAAGCATAAATCATCGCAAAATAGAAGAAAAAACATAAAAATAAAACCAAACTAACACGAATTGATTAATAAGGATAACCTGAACGTCATCATAGGTCCATAAATTGAACAAAAAAGCATCGCTGCAAGCTTTTCCATCATCCACAAAAAAAACAAATTGCACACTTGATAGTTCATAAACCCTAGGTCATAATTCAATATACCAGTCCAATTAATCCAACCGTTTTGATCTAAAAACGAACAAATTGCACACTTCATAAACCTAGGTCATAAATCAATCTATCGATTCAGTTACTCTAACCAATTTGATATTAAAAAATTACGTCATCAAATCATTGTTGAAGATTATATGAAATCGAATAGTGAAAACGTACCTTTGGAATCGCCAATGTATAATAATCACTTTTTTGTAATGTATTATATGTATATAAAAATAAAATATATTATAAGTAAAATAATTTGAGCTAAGCCGAGCCGAGCTACCAAGAGAACCAAACCGAGACAATTTGGCTCGTCACAAGCCGAGCCGAGCAAGGCTCACTTTCTAACCGAGCCGAGCCGGCTCGGCTCACTTTCAAACCGAGCCATATCGAGCGAGCTTTTTCCGAGCTAAATCCGAGCGAGCTCCGAGTCGCGAGCTTTTTGGACATCCCTAGAAATGTGTGATCCAAAACCAAACTAAAACAAAAAAAAAATTAAAACTGGACCAACAGACACATACTAAAACTTTTAACTAACGACTGAAACATATTTTTTTTGCATGATTAGCACCATGTTGTTATAACAAAAGAAAAACACTGTTAGGTGTTAATGTCGCTTTCCTAAGTTTTGCACCTTTATGGTATTCGTCTTCAAATCATTTCCACCCATTTACAGCAACAAATCTCATGAATGATTCTAAAATGAGTGGAAAACTTGCTTGTGGGTAGTGACAATATACATCAGCAATCACAACTATATCTCCAATAAATATTTTGATAAGATATTTATGTGGAGGTCAAATTCAATAAGTCAACTTACCAAATTTAAAATATGCAATTAAAACTTAAAGATTGACTCTAAGTTAGTTAATTGCCTGGAAATATTCAAGATAGAGTTTGGCTGCCCTATCATGTGCCAATAACATGTTGTGCATAACGATGATAGGCTCGACATCAGAATGACTGCAATTCGAAATCAACTTGACTGATTATACCACCTCTAGAGTGACTAAATACATCCCAGTCGCTTAACGATTTCAAACTCATTTGTGATTCGATAGTACCAATTTTACTGAAAGGATAGCATTATAACAATAAAAAATACCTTCTCAAGCGTATCTTCAACTGCTTCACCACTCAATTTCTCACTTCCAGCCTTCTTAAGAATATTATCACAATATGTAGTAACTCCGCACTTGAGCTTCCCGCAACGCCGTTATTGCAGAATACTTCAAATGCTTCTTTAAGCGCCTACACATGAATTTAAAAAGAAAAAAACATTGCAAAAAAATGATATTAGTGCTTTATCAACATAACTACTATATAAGTATATACTGTATACATACCTTGTGAAAGAGGGTATGGTTACTAAAACAGTCATTTACGTACGCCAAGTACTTATCATGGAGCTCAATCACTTTTCTAAAAAAAACCTGAAAACACATACACACTTAACTAAACAACAATCAGCCAACTGAATCACAATCCTTCGATACAAAATAACACGCTCAATCAAACATCAAACCATAACTAAACAAAATCTCAAACGAAACAAACCGAATTATCAAAATTAGAGTTTAAGCTCTTCCTAAATCAACTTCTCACTCAGTCAATATCACTAACACATAAACTCAACATACGTAAACCGATCAATCAATCATCAAACCCTAACTAAACAAAATCTCAAAAAAAAAAAACACGCATAATTATCAAAATAGATGCCACTAACAAACAAAACATACAAAAACAACATTTTCATTCAGTCGGTTTCACTAACAGATAAATCCAACATACATAAAACGGAAACTAATACGATACCGACTAAAGAGTAGGAGAAATCCAAACAGACAACATAAAACGGAAACTAATACGATACCGATCATGATTTCCAACAAACAGATTACTTAGATCTCTGCCTTCCGATGCCGTTAACCGACATTAATCAGTAAACACTAAAAAAACTAAAAAAACATAATAAATTTCTTATGTGCTATCATTTGAAAATTACAATACTAATCTTAAGTTCTAACCCTAATAGCTTAAAAACACCGTCAGATAAGTTATTAACCAAAAAGATATACACGTGTCAAACCTTAATACGGGTTTAGAAAACATAATATTACCTGACAAAACTCATGAATCAGAATGAAATCATAAAGACAAATACTCTGCAATCAAAACACTAATGTTATCAGATTACAATCGCAAATCTCAAAAGAAAGCTGAATGCAAATGTATAAACTTTTGTAGTTTCGGGTGCCAATTCAATTCCTATAGAAAATAAATAAAGTTTCAAAATTGTATATGTTGGTGAACAACTGAATCAACAAAAATAACAATTATTTCCTAAAAGCCCTAAAATCAAAGAAGGTGAAAAGACAAATTCAGGATACAAAATATTGTTGAAAATCATAAAATTGTAGAAAGTGAAACAATGGCAATAACAAAAATAACTATTGATTCCTGGAAACCCTAAAACTGTCAAAGATGAGACAATATATTAGAGATACAATAGATCTGTGATAACCCTAGAAACATAGAACATGAAAAAAACGGAAAGAAAATCAAAGCTGGGGGACGATTAAGTGGAAGTGAATCAGAAGAAAGGGAGAAATCAAAAGAAATAAAGAAGGTACAAAATTATTGGTTGTTAATGATCGCTTAGACATACAAAAGAAACAATAGATTATTATAAAAACAAATCTTTTGAATGAAGAAGACTGGATTGAATTACTGATGGAGATGTATTGGATGGAAGAACCGCGATAGTGGCAGAACCCTAGATGATCTTATGAATTTGGATCACTATCGGATGAATGGAAGAAAAAGAAATATAATCAAGAATTCAAGAATCAACAATAAGCATCAAGAATCAAGATGATGAATAGATAGAAAAGGGAATCTACCTTGGTGATGAAGATCTTTCAGGGATGGATGAGAAAAAGAAGGAAAAAACCCTGACCGCCGTTGCGTATGAGAGAAGATGAAGAACGGGCAAACATGACACTCGCAACCAGATCTTTCCCCTCCGCAAATCCATCCTTAATCTGCAACCAAAAATCAAACATCAAACAATCACAACTCAAAATTAGACAAAAATGATTCAACATCGGAAAGATAAAGAACATTCAGTTACCATCTTGCCGATGATTGATGATTCGTAGATGATCATCAGAGAGAGAAGAGTATTGCGTCTTGAAGATCGATTGAAGGTTGTCGGACAGGATTGAGAGAGATGAAGATGCAGGGTAATTTTGATCTAGGGCTTTTGGCGATTAGGGTTTTCGGTTAGAAGAGGAACGATGATGAATGAGAGAATGAGAGATAACGTATAATTAAAAGCGTACATAGGAAGCTATCCCAATCCTGTCCTTAGAGCCATGCCACATGTACTGCCACATATGCAGCTTATTTGGCTTGCTCCATTGGGTGACAAGTGTCCCCCAATGGTTTTGTTTATTATAGATATAGATATAGATTATAAATCTCAAACGTATTGTTATATAGTTATTATCAATACCTTCTTTTTCTCAACTAATTCCTGTTCATTGAACTCATCAACAAAAATGTCATCTTCAACCTAATATCGTTTCATATGCAATTCCTCAACAATCACATTGAATTCCTCTCATTCATCATCACAATTAAAGGTTTAGAAAGTTTGATTAGATTACATTTGTTTTTATATATAGTTATTGATTAATCCATTTATTTATGTATAGGCTTTTCCAATTTGTTGATAGCATCATATATCAAGCATCAACTGTATGTAATTATAGCATCCGAAAGAGCCATCGTGAAAAACACAAAAAATACAAGTACAAACCATCATCATTTAAGTGGATACAGGTTAGAAAATTTTGGTTATATTACATTAATTTTTTTTATATAAGTGAATATAAAATATTGGGGGTCAAGTAAATTTAATTTCTCTTTCATATAAAATGGAGAGAGACTGGTTTTTGCAAATTTAGGAGTGAAAGGTTATTTTTTATAAATTTAAAGGGAAAATTTTAAAGAAAAGTGAGAAGCTCGGGTTTCCAATGTTTGTAAATATTTAACATTTTACTCCTAAATTTGTTAAATTTTGAACTTTCACTCCCATTGATGAGACTCCTAAATAGGGTGCTAAACGGGTCGAGTTCGTGGGTTGGCGGGTTCAACCCAACCTGAACCTGAAAATTTTAGATGAACCCGAATCCAACATGAACTCGAAAATCTTGTCATATATATGAACCCGAACACGACCAGAATATTAGCGGGTTGACCCGAACAAGACTCGTACAAGCCGAATTTTCAAATTTTTAATTTTTTTCGCAAATTAATATTAAGATTAAAATTTTATTAAAAAACACAGATATTTATAATAAAATTATTTTTTAAATTATAAAAATGCATTAAATATACACCCAAATAAATTTATGACATAAAATATATTGTAAAAAATAAAATATCATATCAATGGGTTAAACGGGTCAACCCTTCAACCTGACCGGTTCACCTGAACCCGACCCGTTTAGCTAAACGGGTTCGCGGATTCAACCTGAAACTGACCCGAACCCGTTTAGACTAAACCTAAACCCGCAAATTTCGTGTTAGGTTCGTGTCGTGTTTTGTCAGAAATTTACGTATATTATTTTATTATGTGTATTTACGTATTAGTTAATTAGTTTATTTATTGTTTGAGCGACACAAAAGTTAATCTGGTTGAAAGTCATTAAAAACCACCATTTAATTCTATTTAGGTTATAAGTTTCTTATTATATTACATTTATTTTTATATATATGGTTAATACTCCATTTATTTTCGTTGTTCATTGATAGCTTGAAATACAACTAATTTCATTTATCGTTTTTTTTTTCACACACACATTTATATCGTTTATTTATTTATTTTAATTTTTAGATGGATCGTAAAAAATGGATGTACGATAGTTCACGTACTAGCTCAACATATATGGTTGGCATAGAAAGTTTTCTTAAAGTTGCCGAAGCTAATAGATTGAATGTTGGAAGTCAAATGATTTGGTGTCCTTGTATGATTTGTAAAAATTTCCAACAATATGATGATGTCAAAGATATAGAGTTTCATTTGATGAAAAATGGTTTTATGCCTAAATACACTTGTTGGTCAATGCACGGGGAATCACGCGTTGAACATGGCACGTCGTCAATTAGTTTAGGCAATCACGACAATGACAATTTAAATGTTCCCAGTGACAATTTAAATGTCCCCAGTGACAATTTAAATGTCCCTAATGAAAATGTAAGTGAAATGCTTAATGATTTAGAGACTAATGTTGATGATATCGATCAAGAAAAGTTAAATCAGCTAATTGATGATTCAGAAAAACCATTATATACCGGTTCTGAGATTAGTAAAGTAGATGTTGTGTTGAAGTTGTTTAACTTAAAGTCAAAACACGGATGGAGTGATAAATGTTTCACAGATCTATTAGTGCTTTTACATGACATTCTTCCGAAAGGTAATGAGCTACCAATTTCGTTATACCAAGCAAAAAAAATGACGTGTCCGATGGGATTAGAAGTTCAAAGAATACATGCATGTCCAAATGACTGTATGTTGTATGTAAAGGATTTCAAGCAAGATCCTAAATGTTTTTATTGTGGTGTGTCAAGGTATAAGCGTAAACTTGAAACAGATGAAGTTAACGATGATGTGGCAAAAAATGGACCACCAGCTAAATTATTGTGGTACCTCCCAATTATACCTAGACTGAAACGGTTATTTTCAGATGAGAAAGAAGCAAAGTTATTGCGTTGGCATTCAGATAGTCGTGTAAAGGATGGAAAATTAAGACATGTAGCGGATTCACCCCAGTGGAGAAATATTGATAATATGTTTCCTGAGTTTGGTAACGAGACAAGAAACATACGGTTTGGACTTAGTTCAGACGGGTTCAACCCTTTTGGAAACATGAGTAGTCGTCATAGTACATGGCCAGTTCTTCTATGCATCTACAATCTTCCACCGTGGTTATGCATGAAACGAAAATACATAATGATGTCTCTGTTGATTCAAGGTCCGAAACAACCTGGTAATAACATTGATGTTTATTTGTCTTCTTTAATTGATGACTTAAAAACTCTATGGAATACAGGTGTAGAAGTATATGATGCTTATAAGAAAGAATATTTTAAATTACGGGCCATGATTTTTTGCACCATAAGTGATTTTCCAGCATACGGTAATTTGTCAGGATACAAGACGAAAGGTAAGTCAGCTTGTCCTGTTTGTGAAGATGATACAAGTTCGATGTGGTTAAATAATTGCAAAAAAAGTGTATACATGGGACATCGAAGATTCCTTCCCCAAGGTCATAATTATCGAAATAAAAAAGAGGAGTTTGACGGAACTGTTGAGGACCGTCCAGTGAGGAAAAGATTTAATGCATTTTCACGAGTTGAAAAACTAAATGTTGTGTTGGGAAAAAGAAATCGTGTTGAGAAAGACGCCATCTGGAAAAAAAGTCAATCTTTTGGGATTTGCCTTACGGGAAGAATTTACAAGTTCGACATTGTCTAGATGTTATGCATATAGAGAAAAATGTATGTGAGAGCTTGATAGGATTATTGTTAAACATACCCGGGAAAACTAAAGATGGGATTAATGTCCGTAAAGATATGGAAGAAATGGGAATACGTAAAAAGCTTGCTCCTGTTGCGACGCCTGGAGGAAAATTTTATCTGCCACCTGCGTGCTATACTATGTCAAAAGATGAAAAAACAAAGTTTTGTAAATGTTTAAAAGATATTAAAGTTCCATCCAGCTATTCTGCAAACATTAAAAAGCTGGTGTCGATGAAAGACTTAAATTTGCTTGGTATGAAGTCTCATGATTGTCATGTTTTGATGACACATATGATTCCAATTGCAAGTATTCGCCAACGGCTGGGTTGATATCACGATCATACATTGGTTTGCGGCGTAAGTTGTTTTGAATTATCTATTTTGTACAATTTCATTTGTAGATAACTGAATTTGTTAACTGAACACTTATTTTTTTTATTTAAGGCTGTTTTATACGATGTCAAATGATGGTGAAAGATGCAACCTATGCGCTTTCTTCGGTCCGAACTCGATCAACGGTGAGATGTGCCAACGTAATCCCGAAGAAGTTAAATGTCACATTCTTGGTGTATATGAGCTTCGTATGGACAAACAATACTTTCTTGCACCATATTTAGCCAAGTAATATATATATTTTTTTGCATATTAGTCTATTGTTATTAGCTTTCCTTTATCGTATTAATTATAATTTACTTAATTATTTTGTAACTTTCTTTTTTCAATAATCATTGGTCCTTGTTTATCATTTCTCCTGCAAAGAAAGAAGTATTCATCTTGGATTCGTTAAAGGGCAACAAGGACAAAAACAGTTATCTTCTTTCGGAAGTAATTGAAGATGTTTTCAAGGGAACAAAGTTCACATGGAGCATGGTCGAGGTATGCATTTCTATGTCTTAGTTGTTTCTATGTCATAGTTAATTGTTTTTTGAACAATCAACGCAACTATTTTATTGAAAAAAAAAACAGCTCCCTTAGCAGATTGTACACTTACTAAGGCTGAGCATTGAGTTAGAACCAAACTGGAACGGACTCAAACCTGGACTGAATTATGAAGAAAGCGAGAACCGAAAATAACAGTTTAAATGTACATATGGTTCGGGTCTTAGGTGGGTCTAACGACTTCTGGACATTCACACTTTCTACAATTGCATTTTATAAACCAAGTGCATGCATGCTCCAGCCCGTGTCTATAATTTTTTTATAGTCTCTCCTCCATGGCTAGTAATTATATCAACATCCAGTATCATTTACAGTTTTTTAGTCTTATCCTTAGTTGGTGGTCACAATTCAAAGTTTACTAGGATTTGCATGACATCAAACATAACATGACTGAGGCATGTTTTAGTTAATTGTTTTTCTTAAGTTTTACATAATTAATTGTTAATTTATTGTAGTGTAAACAACAAAATGGCGGATGGGAGTGCGGATTCATGGTGTTGGGATATATGATGGAGTTTGTTTATACATACCAAGAAAAGTTTCCCACGAACGCAAGTATTTTACATATACCATGTCTTTTAGTGTTTATATATGTATATAGTTTAGATCTAACTTATATTTATTTGTTTCTTTTTAGATTTGGCAAACAACAAGAGTTGCTACACAGAAGGACATCGACCAGTTACTAAGGATCATAATGCCTTGGTTTTTTGTGAAAACTAGATATAGCACCCGACGCGTTGCAGCCGATACTACTGTTTGTTGCTTCGATGCAGCGCAACGGGACATGGTTTAATCATTAGAACCAACCAATGTTAAGAATTATGTTCAATAGTTATGAAATTACCATTGTAGTCTTTATATTTGAAAAGAAAATATAAAAAACCCATACGAACCCAGGATATGTCATCAATAAACACAAATAGCTATCAATAAATAAAAAACAAAGAAAGATACAACATAACATTGTATTTAACTTGTTTTTTCATGTTAAACCGCTCTCCCACATTGTAATCAACGATTTGAAGATATAATACAATACGAAACCCCCTATAGTTCTTCTGTAAATCACCATAATTGTTAATAGGCAAGAAACGACACTCCATCCACACCCCTCCCGTCTAGCTCCGTCCATGACCATGATTGTTAACAGTCAAGAAACAACTTGCACGGAAATTCTAAGGATGTGCATGACCATGATTGTTAATAAATAATCAAGAAGCAACTTGCACGGAAAGTTCTAAGGACGTTTAAAATTCAACCAACGCTTAACATTAAATTCAGTAAAGTTTATTTAAAAACATTTTTTAAAACAATAAAAAGTGTGAGAATACTCACTATTGTTGGCTGAAATCAGGGCTGGCCCAACGTTTTTAGAGGCCCCAAGCGAACCAAAAAAGTCAGGCCCTTTCAAAAAATCTTTGATATAAGCCCTTATCCTTTACCCGGGCTTGGGACAAACAATAAACTAAGAACTTTATAATTGGTGTAGTTAATTTTTTTTTCTTTTAAGTTTATATCATGTGTATGAAACTCCAAAAATAAATCTAATCTCAGTATAAAAAAATCTAAGTATCAACAAACTGAAAACAAATTCACATATTCACAAATTGCAAACACATTCACAATATGGTTCACAGATTCACAAATTGCAAACAAATTCACAATAGAAAGAACAACAGTATAAAATTTACTTGGAAAAGATTAGGGCCTAGTAGTGTACCTATAAGGCTATAAAGGTTTAAGGCTCCAATAGAAAGAACAAAAAAATAGCAAGAGCAGAATGTCAGAATCAAGCCTCCCAAGTTATATCATGTGTATAAAATTCCAAAAATTAATTGATTCTAAATCAGAAGGGATTTTCAAATTGAACTAAGGTAACAGGTTTTTTGATTTTGAATGTCATAATCAAGAACAAATTTACAGAATAAGTACTCACAATCGATTGTATTTGGAACAGATTTCATCACATCAGTGTATCACGCATGATTAGCATCTTTGTCTTTAATACTCCAGTTGGCAGCCCTGAGCCCTCGCCCCTCGATTAGACTTAAGAAAAAACCGACCAATAGATTTCGTCAGCCTAATAATCGCTAATCCATTGCCGCCAAGCGTCGATTCATCTAACGTAATTTTTTTTGTATGGCACATATAACACTCGCCTCTTGTTTAGGTGGGCTTATCAGGTCACAAAACTGAGCATACTTCCTTATTTTTAAGCCCAAAATCGCAAACAACTCTGTTAAATTTTTAGCTGGTGGCCCTATCAAGTTTGGGGCCTAAAGCCCTAGCTTGACTTCACTGGCCCATGGGCTTGCCCTGGCTGAAATGCAGGCATCATGCTTCATACAACATGCACAATACTTTCTACAGCTTAACAATGGTGGCACTGTCAATACAAACATATTTGTTATATCATTTATTTTTTCAAAACTAAAAATTATTTAATTATATAATAAAGCCACTGGTAATTATATGTACCTTTGCGAAAGGATGATTCGCATTTGTTACTGCATTCTTTAGACTAAATATTTTAAAATAAAGATGAGAACATATGAATTAAATAAACAAAATATGTTTATGAATAAAGAAGTTAGTAAATAAAAATGAAACATACCAAAACTGAGGCTTGTGTCTCCACCAACCCAATGCCTTCCCCGGCTCAGCCACCGCCACCGCCTTAACATCCTTCGCCACAACCCGACCCATCCGCCAACCCAAAGAGGGCATATCGAAGTATTTGGTTTGAACAACCTGGTCAAAATATATATATAAATCAGCTACACATAAAAAGATATATGCTTGGAAGTTTATAATGGATACTAATGCGCTAAATCAGAAAGATCGAGTGGTCGCGAAGTACCTCTTCGCTAGTGAATCGGTTGAAGTCGTTGTTCTGGACCATGCATCGCTGCCACCACTGTTAGGGTTGAGATCCAATGGCGTCTTGACCGGAGTACACAGAGGGTCGCAGGAACCATAAGCGTCGCGGTGAACCATTTTGAGACACCTCTTCCTTGTTACACGGGTTTCCTTCACACTAACGTTAAAACTTAATTAATAACTGCTATTATTGTGTTTTTAATACTTTTAACATGAATTTACCAAATTTTAGTAAAAAAATATCAGCTAAAACTATCAATTTGTTCATCTCAATCAATCAAAAAATGCTTCACCCTGATCCAAACATTAATCATCCAGACACACACAATCAATATCAAAACAAACTAAACTACTTGAAAGCATCTAACCAAATCAATATCAAAGCACTTGTACAAACAACCTAATCAATACTTACTTACCTATCACTTGGTTGTAACTCAGATCAGCATAGAGAGAATGTCAATTGGTTTCACCAGCAAGTTTGTGCGCCGTTGTTGGTGCACTTGTGTCTGTACTTTGTCTGTATTTTGTCATGCTACAAAACGATGTCTTGTGTTAGTCTGGTTTACGTCTTAGGTTTGTTAATATGTGTGTTCGATGTAAGTTTGACCAAGTCAACCATCCTCCTGGTTTGACTTGGCCAAACAGTTAGGACATTGTTTGTAAGGTTTGTGTCGAAGGATGAGTCATCGAAGGATTGTTTATATCCTTCGATGAGCTCGAAGGATAAACATTCGATGGATATAGATGGACCTCGAAGGATATCATCCTTCGAGGTATATGTGGATCCTTCGATAGGTTTCAGATCGATAGATGATCTTTCGATCAGTCTATCTGATCCTTCGACCAGACAAGCTGTGATGGATATATATATCCATGTAATGTGTTCACTTCATTTTAAGAAGAAGACAAGTGAGAGCACACACATACACGAGAGAACTTTGAGAGTTTATAGAATACATCTGTAAACATTGAGCTTGTAACTGATCTTTTCATACGTATTAATACAGAGGTGTTAATCGGTGAATCTTGCGTGTCGTGTATTGTCGTCTTCGATCTCGGTTTGCATTCTAGCTTGGATTCCGCACTTGCTAGTGTGTTAAGCATAACAAGGAATAGGTTTGACCTCAACCTCCGAGGGACCTACAAGTGGTATCAGAGCCGTGGCTCTTTTCCTTGTTAAAAAACCGAGTTTATACAAGACTTTGGAGTGTTTGGATAAAACTCACTTGGTTTAGCACCCGTTTTTAGTGTTTTTCCCGCATTTCTTGACGTAAAAAACGTGTTCTAAACTAACCGGGTGTGTTAAAGGACGGGTTGGGTAACTTAAAAAACTTGTTTTTAAGAAGTTTGGTAATTTCCGGCCAACTTCCGGCTTACTCCGGTGACCGGTTTCTGGATAAGAACCTTGTTTTTCTTGATAATATTTTATTGTTCAAATCTGTTTTGGTAGAAAGTATGGTCTGACCATACCTTCTGCCGAAAGATTTCTACCAACCCATCACCTTTTCACCAACCTGTCACTTTTGTCAATTGTGTCAGTGCAGATCGAAGGATATCCTTCGAAGTCGAAAGATCATCTTTCGATCAAAGGAGGTTCGATAGATAATCATCCTTCGAACATCATTCGAAGTCTGTGGCTTATCCTTCGATCCAAGGAATCTTTTCGAAGGATATATCTTTCGATCTACAGCTCTTATTCGAAAGATAAGGATCCTACGATTGGGGAGTCTTTCGAAATCTTTGTTCGAAACTCAACAGTGATCTTTCGAACACTGTTGATCCTTCGAACAAGTTATGTTCCTTCGATCCTAGTCTGTTTAAGTTTAACAAGTTTGTGTTTTTCAGGTCTTTCGATCAAGGATCCTTCGGCTGGTGGTTATCATTCGAGATATTAACATAGTTTGTGAAAATTAAATTTAAAAAAAAAAAGGGGAAAACTTGTTTTTCAAATTTCAAATCAATTTTCACTTAATATATTAATTTTCTTTACAAAATGGGAACAAACAGTCAGTGGGATCCAACCGCGTGGACTCTAACAACTATGACTCCACAATCATCAGCTACGCAATCATCAGCTACGCAATCTGCGTCAGATTTCAACAAAACTGCATGGATGCAGGCTATTGCCCCACCTCAAGCTGCAATGATAACTGCAAATCAATGGGCATTGGTCACAAATCAAAGCAGCAGCATTCAATCTATGATGCAGAACGACAGTGAAACTGGTACAAGCACAAAACCGCCAAAGCTAAATCACATCAATGATTGGGGGTGGTGGAAAGAAAGGCTGAGAACTTATGTTCAGGGGCAAGGTCAAGATCTATGGATGTGCTTCTTCACCGCATTTGACAATGATTTGGAAGTTGCAGGATCTAATCCACAAACTTACAGCACTATGTCTGAGGAAGATAAGAAGAAATTTGAGTTAGAAAAGAAAGCATTCATGATTCTCACACAAGCTCTTCACAGAGATATTTACCACCAGTTTGTTTACTGCACGACTACTAAAAGCTTGTGGGATATGCTCACATTACGATGTGAAGGAAATGCTCAATCTAGAAAGATCAAGCAAGAATTACTGAAGAAAGAGTTTGAAGGATTCACGTGTATGGAAAATGAGACTTTGGCAGAGTTATCTACAAGGTTCCATCACTTGTTGAGCGAGATGTTTGCTTTTAGAGTCACTGCCACTCCACAAGAAATGGTGAAGAGATTCGCTGATAGCTTACCAGCAAAGTGGAGCAGTTATCTTGAAATTCTCAAAGAAAATGGTGTTCTAGACACAATCACCGTTTATGAGTTAATTCAAAGATTGGAGAACAAGGATGTAGAAGAAAAGCTTAAGGCAAAAAGAACACTAACTCCTCAAAATCCAGAGATGTACTATGGGATTGCAGGAGGTATCAGTGGAGAAAAACCAGCCTCTCAACATGCGAAGCTTCAAACAGCCTTCATCTCAAACACCGGACCTTCCACAACAAATCAGTTTGATCCTTCAGCATACACGATGATGTATTCAAGACCAGATTCTTCTTCTCTACAACAGAATGTGCAACCGACAACTCAGCAATTCACACCACCGCCTTTCTTAGACCCAAGCAGAGCTCAGCAGCAACAACCGCAACAGCAAGGGTTTTATGGAAGCTCTTCAAACTTTCAAGCCACTTCCAATCCGAACACAGTCAGATTAGACACTTCCAACTTTTCCAAAGTCAGTGTCGAAATAGCCAAGGAGCATATGGAGATGTTGAACACCTTGGTTAGTGCTTATTGTGGATTGATCGCAGGTCAGATTGGGAATATCAATCTAACCAATGAAGATTATCAGCAAGTGGATAAAGAAGAGTTTGAAATGATGGATATCAAATGGGCTCTTGCTAGTGCAATTCGAAGAGCAAAGGAGTTTATGGAAAGGACGGGGAGAACCAACTTGGAAAGCAAGAAAGACACCAAGTATGGGTTCGACAAGCAAGCTGTAAAGTGCTTTAACTGTGGTGAACGGGGTCATTTCAAAAGGGAATGCACAAGACCAGCTCAGCATGGAAACCAAAATCCTTTCAGAAATCAAGGCAACCAGCAGAACCAGAACAGGAACAATGTTCGTACGTTGATACCTGTCAACAACCAAAGCCAAGCAGGGCCATCAAATGCCAACCAGGCACTTGTGGTTCAAGTAGATGAAGGTTGTGATTGGTCGCTTCAGTTGGGAAATGATGCTCCAGATGGAACAGCATGTTTTGCTGAAGTCGTAAAGGATTTAAAGCATGCCAGTGGTGGAGAATCTTCCACCAATGGTGATGAATCTTCTGAAGATGAAGACAGTTCTGGTTATAGTGGAAGCTCAGATGAAGAATCCTCCACTTCAGGCAATGATCATGTGGATGAGACATCAAGTGCGTCAGTCGATGCAGATATTGATGAGCTTTTGGAAGAAGCTGCAGCAGGAACTGAAAGAAGATCTATTTTGGTGGATCAAGCTGCTTACTCTTCGTCTTCTCTCCATTCAGCCTTTAAGGCTAATGTCGACAGTTCATCAAGTCAGGTATGTGTCGATGAACCCACTGTAGTTAGTTGTGAAAATTGTGATAGTTTAAATGTTAAATATGCTGAAAAGGAAAGTCAGTTTGAAATCACATACAAACACAATCAAGAATTGATTGTAGATCTTTCTAAAGCAACTGAAGCTAACTTGTTTTTAACCAGAAATGAAAAGGAATTTAAAGCAACAATTGCGTCATTAAGACATGATGTTTCAGAATTACAAAAGGTTGTTTTGCGAAAACAACATGCTAACAATAATCTTATTGACACAATTGAAAAGCAAATGGTAGAGTTGGCAACAGCTCGATGTGAATGTGAGACAATTAAGCAGAAACTAGAAAGCTATTCCAATTCCCGCTATGTATTGGATCACATCATTGACGTTCAAAAGAAAAAGGGGAATGCAAAATGTATTGGTATTGGATTCAAATCATGTCCTCCCCCAATGAATCACAATTACTCCAAATTGCCTGATGACGAGGATATGCCCCGTTTTGAACCTACTGTGCCACTCGGTCTAGATGACTTTGCAGCAGGCCTCGGGTTCACAACTGGTACATCATCCTCGGGTCAATCAGAATCTGAGAATGTGACAGATTCATCGTGTGTTAAGGAACAGAGTCCTCCCATTGTTGAGGATGCTGATTCTTCGGATGATGAATCTGAAGAAATTGTGAAACAACAGTCTAACTCGGTTACAACAGATATTCCAATCGAGAATCACATCCTGTGTGATCCACCAGTGAAACCGAGTAAGACTGAAATGTCAAAACTAATGGAGTCCCTTGTATCTAGCAGTGAAGGGAATAACTTGTTGTACACGCTCAAAGGAGATAGCAAAATCTACTCTAACAAAGATTTTCCAATTAAAAATGTAAATCAAGATTTAATTGAGCAAATTTTTGAAGGATGCACTGATAAGTTTTTGGGGAACAAAAGTGGCAAAGTTACCGTCACTCAATGTGATCCAATTCCGTGTGAACAAATTAGAAAACAATACGGAAACCAAAAACTACCAATTGAGCGAAAACAACAAGTCAACTCCGGAAAGGGTAAGGTACAGGGAAAGAAGGCTCAGAACAAGAATGTTCAAGCACCTAAAGTTCAGCAGCCTAAGACTGAACAACCAAAGGTTCAACAACCTAAAGTTGAACAGTCTAAGGCTACTCAACCTAAGGCTGCACAACCTAAAACTCAACAATCAAAGGTTGAGCAACCTAAGGTTCAACAACGAAAGGTGCAAAACAAAAGAGCTCCTGTTAAGAAACGAGAACCGAAAATGAACTTTGTTGGATCCACGGGTTCAGACAAACTTGAAACATTTCAGGATAAATCTAACGTTGAGTTTATAAAACAAGTTAGAATTTTAAAACGAAATGATCAGAATAATTACACCCAACACACCAACGGATGTGATTTAGGTCCAAGCACGTCTAGATCACAAAGTTCATTGTCTGGTTCTTCGTCTGGTCATCAACATGTTTCTCCGAAGTTTGTAGAGCGGAGAACATGTTTTGAATGTGGGACAGTTGGGCATATTGTAAGATATTGCCCACACGTGCAAAAGCTGAAGTCAAAAACGAGTGCTCCCCAAGAAATCGATTACCGAAAACGATCAGTTTCCCCGAAACAAGACCCACGTGTCTTGAAAGAAAGGGAAAAGAAGTTAAAGCAAAAGAATCAAAAGGTAATTGAAAAGGCCTTAAAATCAGAGGTCAAAGAAGAAAAACCTGTACAAGCAAAATCTGAAACTGTAAAACCAGTAAATGCTAAAACAATAAATTCAAATACTGGTAAAGGACAAACAGCTTGGAAGCAAAAGCAGGTAATTCAATCAGGGGGAGCACCACAGGTTCTTTTTCCTAATCATCAAGTGATTGAAATCACTTTCCTTGATGATCAAGGACGACCCAAGTCCACAAAGGCTTGGGTCCCCCTCTCCAACTAATCTCTGAGTGAGTGTGTAGGATATTCCAGGAGGAACTTTCGATAGTCGTAAGATTGTTGATAGTGGAGCGTCCATGCACAAGATCGGCGACATGCAGCTCCGAAATATTGTTACATTTAGGAGAATGTTGTTGCCTTTTGATGGAGAGAGGAGAAAAGAAGACAAAAATGTCTGATGAAGGAAAAAGGAATGAAGTTGAAAAATTCGACCAGTTGAAAAATGTGCCAAATTTGGTTGTTATGGTTTTTGATCGGGTCCTCAGGAAAGATTCCAATGAAAAGTACACGTCTGTAGCACGTCTGAAGCTTTTCGAAGATTCATGGATTTTTCTTCCACAAGAAGTTCAAAGTCCACAAGATGAACGTGTAGGGTACTTTTCTCTACGGTGTGATTGAAGAAAATGTGTTGGTTGATCAAACTACACCGGGTGTGCGGATGCCTTGGCGTGGATTGAACAGCCGCACACTACTTCTCAAAGAGAAAGACAAAGACCTTCGCTGGTACAATGTGGAAGACCAGTCCGACCCAAAGGTTTATGATCTTGTTGTTGTCAAGAGATTTCTCAGTAGCTACAAAAATCGTCTTTGAAATCCACACCGGGTGGATATCCAGTTTGGGAGAGCGCTCAGATTCCTTGCAATGCTCGAAGCAGTTGCAGGATACGGTTTTAAATTTCTAATCTCTCCTATACTTGTCGATATTTAAGCTGCTTTTTGAATTATTATCTCGTACAGCACTCTTTGGCCAGACAATGTTGTCATGGTCCGCACCGCAAACCGACATGCCAACTGATTTTTCCAAAATTCGATAAATCTTCTCTGATTAAAACTTAATTTTGGTAAACGGCATTGAGGTAAAACAAGAGTAAAACCAACATCGGAAAATCATTTTTGTAAATATCTTTGTGTTTTTAATTTTACCTTAGTTTGTTGATTTTAGGGGGAGTAAATCCAAATTTGAAAAATCCAAAAACATTGAAAATTTTCAAAAACACAAAAACAATAGAAAAACAAAAATGAGTTTCCTGGCGAGCAAAAGAGAAAATGATAGTACATCAGTGGTATGTCCAAACCTCTTTAAACCTTAAATGAAAAACGATAAGCAGCTCTATATAAGATGTATCGGTAGGCTCACAATCATTTTAAAGTGTGCATGGTGATATAAACTTAAATCGACTGAAGACCAGGTGGGAACCATTCATTGGCATATGGTCTTAGTACCGAAATTTCGTTTGAGAGATTGCCGAGGTTCTGAAATATTCGGTCTTTATGCTGCTTATCATCTGGGTATCATGGTTGTATCTTTTACCGAAAAATAACGGGGACGCAAGTCTAGATCTTCCATGATACTATACATACGTGTACATATTGCATTCGACCTCAATAAGTGATCAACAATCACATGTCCAAACAAATATGTGATAATATATCACATTTATCCGGGAGTCAAGTTCGTCTCTCTGCTGTACGAAAGTACTGACCTGTTCACGGACTTGCTCCTGTGCCTTCATGCATCGAAAATCAAGTTCCTCATCAATAAGTGATTCTACACATAGGGCTTGTTTTCAATCAAAATAAGTGAGTATCTCACATCATATACGGTCAAACAGATGATAATCGGTATACTCACCGGTAAGATGAACCCTCGTGCATACCTTGATACGGGAATGTGTCGTGATGTGGATGAACACCGGTCGGTAAGTATAAATCATACCTTAACGTATCCCCTCGCCATGATTACATCTGATAAGTTGAGCTTATGTGGACAACAATACCGATAATTGTTATAGGATGCTTATCTTAATGTTAACTAATTGAACAACAAGAGCGTTTTGGCATGACCGTAAACTGATATGATTCTCTTACCCTCGAAACTCGCAAAAAGAATGTCTGTAAATATTTATTTAATGCTTTCAGTTTCTGCACCTTTGTATATATTTATTTACTGCTTTCTGTCTTTATATTTGAAATATTCAAAAAAAAATTCAAAAAGATTTTAGGTGTGTTTTAATATAAACTTTATAAAAGCCAAAAAGATTTTATTTCTATTTTATTTTCGATCGTACGATGTTGGATCTCGAGTCTTCGTTACCTGAAACCTGATTGAAAACCAAATTGACTATATCTTCATAAACGGTCGAAATTTGCAAGTTTTGAAAGTTAAAGACTAAAATTGACAAATTTGTTAAACTTTCAAACTGTCGGACGGTGTTTGATTGAAAAATGGTCACATGTGTGTCGTTTGCTTATGATATTCCAAGCAGTTGTTCTTATTACGCGTTTAGATTTCTTGCATGTGCAGATTCTAAAGGAAAGGAGAACATGGTCGATGACAAGCATTGGAATGAAGACACAACGTGAAGGCACTCAAATGATGAAGATGATCGAGTTGCCGCTGGCCATCATCAACACCACAAGGATCTCAAGTTGTAAAGATCAAGACTTTCACGAGCATAACTCAAGGGGGAGCTTATGTTAAGGGGGAGTTTGTCAACACACTTTCTACATGAAACGGGGAGTTTGTTGGTACACTTTCTGCTTTCAAGACGTGAAGACTTTAAAGATCCTCCGACATTGAAGACTTGAAAGGACGTCAAAGACTTGAAGACACGAAAATCGAGACAAAGCTACAGCCAAGGGGGAGTTTGTTGGTGCACTTGTGTCTGTACTTTGTCTGTATTTTGTCATGCTACAAAACGATGTCTTGTGTTAGTCTGGTTTACGTCTTAGGTTTGTTAATATGTGTGTTCGATGTAAGTTTGACCAAGTCAACCATCCTCCTGGTTTGACTTGGCCAAACAGTTAGGACATTGTTTGTAAGGTTTGTGTCGAAGGATGAGTCATCGAAGGATTGTTTATATCCTTCGATGAGCTCGAAGGATAAACATTCGATGGATATAGATGGACCTCGAAGGATATCATCCTTCGAGGTATATGTGGATCCTTCGATAGGTTTCAGATCGATAGATGATCTTTTGATCAGTCTATCTGATCCTTCGACCAGACAAGCTGTGATGGATATATATATCCATGTAATGTGTTCACTTCATTTTAAGAAGAAGACAAGTGAGAGCACACACACACACGAGAGAACTTTGAGAGTTTATAGAATACATCTGTAAACATTGAGCTTGTAACTGATCTTTTCATACGTATTAATACAGAGGTGTTAATCGGTGAATCTTGCGTGTCGTGTATTGTCGTCTTCGATCTCGGTTTGCATTCTAGCTTGGATTCCGCACTTGCTAGTGTGTTAAGCATAACAAGGAATAGGTTTGACCTCAACCTCCGAGGGACCTACAGCCGTAGTGAGGTGGTTACCCTTGCTGTGATGGATACGCCCTTGGTGGATTACCTGCAAGAATTGAACAACATAGATAAAAGCCCTAATTTTGAAATAACATCCGTCATAAAGAATATATGGATTGAAGGGTAACTGGCCTTGAGGGGAAGGAGTGCCGACTGCCGTTTAGGGTTCGACGTAGTATCTCATGATGATGATGGTGGTGACTGGTGGTGAACTTTGTGTTGATGGAATTGTGTGGGAATGGTGTAGTGACTGACGATGATGATGGAAGAACCCTAGGTTCGCTGGAATCAGGGTTGTGTCCCCTGTTATCTTCACCACCGCGCCGATGTCGCTGCCGCAACGCCGCCCTAGAACCACCGTTGTCTGGCTCCATCTCCATTACGGTCTCTCCCTCTTCATGTCTCTCTTTCTCTCTATGTCTATGTCTCATCTGATCCCTCTTTTTCTTGATTATGTTGCAGGTAGAAAATTGCAGGTAGAAAAGACGTGTGGATAACAATAAAATCCGGAAATGAGTGTATAACCAAACTCATAAAGCTAGTACAAGATTCTAAGCAGAATGTACCAACCTCATTGCATAAAATTGTTGCAAATTAGAGTATATATACATGTTTCCAAATTGAAGCTATACTTTTAAATAGATTTAGGTGTTACTACTCTTTATTTTCTTAGTATGGATTTATATCTCATAGAAATTTATGTTTTATTGGATTTGTTAAATTAGTGTTATTGAATCTAAAGTTTCCTTTTGAATTTGTGAATTTGTCTCTGATTTTGGTTTGAATACATGTTCCAGGTTTGAAAATTATGATTCAGTGTTGAATTTGTGAATATTGTAAATTTGTGAGTTGGTCTTTGGTGTTGTTCCAGGTTTGTTAAATAAGTGTTCCTAGATTTGTCTAGCAAAAGAATATTGTAAATGGTGTATTCCTCAATTGGTTTAAATATATTTCCAGGCTTTTTGCTAAATAATATATTTATTTTATTATTTTTATTTTAGGGTCCAAATTTATCTAAACCGCTGCTACAAATATATTTATTCTTTATTTTATTTTATTTTATTTTCAAAACACTGTAAAAAATGTCTTTTAAAAACTATTTATTCTTTAATTTATTTTTTCCTAAACGTTGCTAAAAATGTCTTTATAAACGCTTCAAAAGAAAAACTATTTTTTGAGGCACCACTTTTTGAAGCGTTTGGAAAACGCTTCTACAAATCAAATCCACTGCTGCAAAAAATCTGTTTTGTACTAGTGATTAATTTTGTTGGACTACATTTTAAAATGATATTTAACAGCGTTGTTTTTTTTTTTTTTTTTTTTTTGATAGTTTGCTTAAGCACACACAAGGGGCGTTGCCCAATACAATCCATACTTTTTAAAACTTTGGTAAAAAAAAATAGGGAGGCTTTTCACTTCCCGCCCAAATCCCGCTGCCCAGATCCAAAATTCCATTGGTGTTTCCTGTTGCAGTGCTATCCATCGCCCATCGACCAAAATCCGACCACCCCAGCCACCATATTCCGACCAAGGTTTAATTTTTTTTACCCCCATTCCCATGTTTTATACTTTTATTTGTTGTTTGATTTGATGAATGATGATTAGGGAGATTTAGAATTATAAAGAGTAGCATGTAGTGACATTTTGGATGGTTTATTTAAATTATTCTATAAAATCTAGAGAAAAATGATATATAGAGAGTGGGATGTGAATGCTCGTAGTTTGTTTGTTTATGTGATTAGAACTAGAATTAAAACATTGTTTGTTCATGTGAATAGAATTCAGATTGGAAACTAAGGTTTGAAAATTGAAAATTGAAACTGAAACTGAAACATTGTTTAAGTTGGTTAGAAATTAACATGACCTGACTTGATCCGATCCCGCTACGAACTCAAGAAAATAATTATATAACTAGAGGTCTAAAATCCTTAAAAAAATCACACACCTAGAAACAAATTCCTGGATACACCACTAGGTAGAATAGTTGAAATCAATGAAAATATTAGATTGGTAAAGGTTCCACAGTTTGGTGTGTTTTAAAACTTCTAAAATTGATTTAAGACAGTTACATTGAGGCATTCATCAATTAAAACCATTTAAAATCAACACAAGTAAAGAAGGATCATGACACCTCTTTTTTTTTTTTTTTTTTTTGAACGGCAAATTTCTTATATTTCTGTCGTATGTAGGACTTGAACCCAAAACCTCTCTCTCCCAAGGTGTTTAAAGGCTTTGTCTTTGCCAATGGATCACCACCCCATTGGTCGATTAATAAAAATAAAATAAATATAATCAAATTGAAATAATATCAAAAGGTTAGTTGCATTGATATGAAAGAAAGTCGTATAAACTAGGTTTCAATAGGGGTATTTATATGTACTATATATTCAGAAAATATACCTTCTTAGACCATCCGTAGTGGATGAAATTTGGGGCGTTTTCTTATAAAAGCACCCCAAACACTCCACCACCTCCGCCCCTGTGGGCCTTTTTTTGGTCAAAATGAGTTGCGGCGTTGTATTTTTCACGCCCGAGAAGAATTGGGTTGGCCAATGACAGTTATCTCCTTTTTCTTTGGCCAATCAATTTTTTTTATGGTTTTTTAATTTATTTAATTATTTACCCCCTTTTAACATAATACTCACATCCCCACTACACCCATTTTAGAAAAACGCTCATTTACTGACTAGGACGACACCTGACAGACAAATCGCCAAAAAATAAGGCATTATTCACCATAACCACTACACATGGTGTTACGGTGTTATTATATTATATTATATTATATTATATTATATTATATTATATTATATTATATTATATTATATTATATTAAAGAACAACTTGGTTTTCACTGTAGCACTGCTACAGTGCTACGGTAACTTTCTTTGTTTTTTTTTTTTTTTGTCTTTTTCTGGTTTTACTTTTAACTTTCAATATTGACTTTACGACCCTTTAACTTTCTAAATATTTTTAACCGAGTTTTACGTCTTTATTTTTATTTACGTGTCGATATAAACTTAAGTTGATTTACGTTTCGACATAATTTTTTGTTTTGTTTTTTTTTTTTTTTACTTTAACATTTAATTTTCAGCATTAACTCTTACAACCCCTTAACTTTCTAAATACTTTTTATGTTACAGTACTCTTTTTTTTTTTTTTCCTTTTTTGTCTTTTTTTTTTTTTTGTTTTTCTTTCTTTTTACCTTTAACCTTTAACTTTCAGTATTGACTCTTACGACCACTTAACTTTCTAAATACTTTTTAGACAAAATTGAAGAAAACAACCTTTATGTTTACCCCAAACTGCACTTTATATCTTTCACTATGAAATCCCCCAAAACCAACCTTTACGTTCATGCTTTGTTACACATCACAACCTTTACACCAAACCTAGTCAAAAAAGTCAGTTAAGTTGCCCCACGTGAGGGCATATCTGTCTTTTCCTTTTACCCTTTTACAATGTTTGTCTATATTTAAATCTTTTTATTTAATTCCTTCAACTAACCTAAATATCATCAGATCCCCCCCCCCCAATTCGTAAACCCTGATCAAATTCCCCCCATTCGTAAACCCTCATCAAATCCCCCCCATTCATCACAATCGATTATAACCAAGTTGAAATGGATCCTGTTCCGATTCAAGTACGTGGTCCTGATGATGATTTTGCACTAGACCTCATATACGGTAATACTTCTTCACTCCAAATATGTGTATTAGTTCAAAATTAAGCTGTTATTGATCACTGATTATGTTCTGTAACTTGCATTGTAGGTGATTATCCAATGTTGTTCTCTATACACTTGTATCATGCAGGGTATTTTACTGATCCTCCAGGACGAATCTATAAGAATGGTGACCTAGATTTCTTTGATTTTCTTGACAGTGACAGGTTTGGGTTTGCACAATTAGAGTCGATTAGGGATAAGCTAGGTTATAACGATGATGTGCCTCATTACTTTCACTTTTCTGATCCATCAATGAATGACCTTGATAATGGACTTACATAATTAAGTAATGATGAAGATATTAAGAAGTTGGTTGCTTTTGTTAGGGATGGTCACAGGTACATTAATGTTTATTTGGAAAATGGGATGTCTAATGTTCAACGATTAAGTCAAACCCAAAGCAATACTTCTTTAGATGTTAACAATGTGAAGGTTAGTGCTAATGAGGCTAAACAAGTTAGTTATCATGAACTTAGTGATAATTCAGATAAGGACTATGAGGAGGAAGAAGTTATGGATGATACAACAGAGGATGAGGATAACAGTGATGAAGATAGTGATTATTTTGAAGATGAAATGAATGATATGGATGAGGAGGTAGATATGAGAGATTTTAGGTTCATGGTTGATGAAGTAGTAGATGATACAAAACAAGACCTTGAATCTGATGTGGATGTTTTAGACAATTATGACTTTGATAGTTGCAGTGATTCTGATGAGAATCTTGCAAACATAAGAAAGAAAAGTTTGAAGCATGCTAGAAGGGCATTTGGTAATGAAAATGATTTCTATGTTGGACAAATGTTTAGTACAAAGGAGGAGGTTAAGAAATTCATAAGGAAGTACATAGTTGAAAGCAGACGACAATTGAGAATTGTTAAGGATGAGGCTGATAGGGTCAGGGTAGCATGTTTAGGTGGTTTAGGGACTGAGGAGGTGAAACTGGTGCAAAAGAAGGTGCAAAGACAGTGGCTGGTGAGAAGAAAGTGGCTGGTGAGAAGAAAAAAAAGCAAGGGGCCAGAACTGAAAAATGATAAAAGTCCAGGGAAAAAAGGCAAGGGGCCAGAATTGGAAAATACTGAAGTGGAGAGGACTATTGAACAAAAACATAAAGGGGGCATAAGAAAAACCCTAGTCAAAACACATGCCCTTGGGTTGTGTTGATATCTCTTGACAAAGAGACTGAAACATGGTTGGTCAAAACCTTCAACCACCATCATAAATGTCTTCAAATCCGAGTGATCAAGGCTTGTACTTCCACCTATCTTGCTGAGGAACTTGTAGAGCAGATTGAACAAAATCCAAACCTACCTGTCAAAGCAGTCCAAGAACAGTTCCAAAGAAAATATCAGCTTGAGATTTCTTAAATGCAAGCTTATAGGGCCAGATCTAAAGCACAAAATGTGTTACATGGAGACTTCACTGCCCAGTATGCTCATCTTAGAGATTATATTGAAGAACTGCATAGAACTAACCCAGATTCAACAATTAGATTGGAAGTTGAGCCTACATCAGATCCAGATTCAACTACAAGACAATTTAAGAGAATTTATGTTTGCTTGGGCAGTTTAAAAGCAGGGTTTAAGGCAATTGGTAGAGATCTTTTGGGGGTTGATGGTGCCTTTATGAAAGGGCCATTTCCTGGTCAAGTTCTAACAACAGTGGGTGTTGACAATAACAATGGCATATACCCTGTTGCATATGCCATTGTAGAGGCAGAAAATAACAACTCCTGGTTATGGTTCCTGCAATTGTTGGGACAAGATTTGGACATTGGACCAATGTCCAATTTTGTGTTCATGAGTGACAGACAAAAGGTTAGTTTTTTTTGTTAATGTATTATGTTGTTAATAATTAATGCTAATGAATGTTGTTTGTTTGACTTAGGGGATACTTGAAGCTGTGTCTAGGTTATTTCCATGTGCTGAACACAGATTCTGTGTTAGACACATCCATGAAAACATGCAACTTACATTCAAAGGGAGAGCTTATAAAGACATCTTATGGAAACTAGCAAGAAGCACAACAGTTGTCTACTTTGAGAAGACAATGGAAGAACTCAAAAGAATATGCACAAAGGCACATCTGTGGTTGTCTAAGATAGACCCTAAACACTGGTCCAGATCACATTTCACAGGTTATTTCCTATTTTTTTAGTATATGTGTGCTTATAGGTTTTTTTAATCCTTGTGTTATATTTGTAGGAAGGGGAAAATCAGATGTATTGTTAAATAACATGTGTGAGGTGTTTAACTCTAAGATTCTAGATGGTAGAGATAAACCAATCATCACCATCTTAGAATACATCAGAGAATATTGCATGAGGAGAATAGTTAATGTGTTTCAAGTAATTGAGAAAACTGATGGGCCCCTCACACCATTTGCTACAAAGCTCTTTGAAGAGATCAAGAAAAGTGCTTCAGGTTGCAGGGTTAGCTGGAATGGAGGGGATCAATATGGTGTTGCAGGACCAGGTAAGTGGAAATGTGTGGTAGACATGGGATAGAAAACCTGCACATGCAGGACATGGGAGATAACTGGAATTCCATATTCACATGTTGTTGCTACCATATGGAATATGCAAAGTTATGGTCAGAAGGTTGGGATTCCTGAGTCCTAGGTGCATCCAATATACCATCTAGACACATGGAAACAAGTTTACAACTTCAAGGTGTTTCCCATAAATGGCATGTCTCTTTGGAACAAATCAAGGGTTCCCACTACAATCATAGCACCAAAATATCACAAGCCAGTTGGTAGACCAAAAAAGAAAAGAAAAAGATCTCTGGTTGAGAAAGAAGATGTGCAGAAGGCAGGCAAGTTATCGAAGAAAAACCTTCAAGGATCATGTGGTAAGTGTAAAGGTAGAGGCCACAACAGCAGGACCTGTACAGGTGTGCCGCCTAATCAGCAAAACAAGGGTGTGAAGTCAAAGAAGAAGCAGGGTAGGGGAAAGAAGAAGGCCTGATGGAGTCTATGTTTGAAGCATGTTGTAATGGAGTCTAGTTAGTTTGGGTCAGATGGTCTTTTGAACTTATGTTTAGATGATGTAATGTTTTGAACTTATGTTTGAATGCTGATCTTTTGAACTTATGTTTATGATGTAGTGTTTTGAACTTATGTTGAATGCAGTGGTCATATGTTGAATGCAGTTTATGTTTGGTCTTTTGGTCATTTGTCCGATGTCAAAACTTTGGTAATTTGTTCAATATGTTTGGTCTTTTGGTCATTTGTCCGATGTCAAAACTTTGGTAATTTGTTCAATATGTTTGGTCTTTTGGTCATTTGTCCGATGTCAAAACTTTGGTAATTTGTTCATTACATAGTCTGCACATAACCAATCTTTGCACTACATTCATGACAATTACCATATACAAACATTCAAAGACTTCATTTCATTTCAGCAAACATCAGTTGGATTACAAAAGACCTAAATTCATTTCAACCTAAAAATTACAAACATTCAAAGATTTCATCAGTTGCACTACACATCCTTAACAAAAGCTAACCTGAAAATTACAACAAGACCAAAAAATAACCAACTATAAACCAGATAAGTCTTCCTACGTTCTGCAATTTGTCCAACAGGATTACATTCACAGCTTCAATTTCTTGTTTTGCAGCTTCCATCTCTTGCATTGCATTCATTTGAGGTTGGCTTCGTTCCACCCATCCAAGAAATGATCGACACCTAAAATTAGAGCATGAGTAGAATCTTCTGCCTGGATTTTTTCGAGTTGTTGAAGTTAGAATTATGCCCTCCCCACCACATCTGCAGTAGATCGTCGGCATGAATGATTATTTGTAGTTGTTGATGCAAAACTAGGGTTTACGAATGGGGGAATTGGATTTTGGGGGTAATCTGATGTTGGGTGTAGTTGAAGGAATTAAATAAAAACCTTTAAATATAAATATAACATTCATTGTAAAAGGAAAAGACAGATATGCCCTCACGTGCATCTCACGTGGGGCAACTTAACTGACTTTTTTGACTAGGTTTGGTGTAAATGTTGTGATGTGTAACAAAACATGAACGTAAAGGTTGGTTTTGGCGGATTTCATAGTGAAAGGTATAAAGTGCAGTTTGAGGTAAACATAAAGGTTGTTTTCTGCAATTTTGTCTACTTTTTAACCGAGTTTTATGTCTTCATTTTTATTTACGTGTCGATATAAACTTAAGTTGATTTACGTTTAGACATAATTTTTTTTTTACTTTTAACCTTTAATTTTCAGCATTGACTCTTACAACCCTTTAACTTTCTAAATACTTTTTAATCGAGTTTTATGTCTTTATTTTTATTAAAGTTTGGATATAAACTTAAGTTGATTTACATTTCGACATTTTTTTTTTTTTTGTGTTTTCTCAACTTTCGACATTGACACTGACAACCCTTTAACTTTCTAAATATTTTTGTAATCGAGTTTTATGTGTTTAGCTTTAGTTACATGTGGTATAAATTTAAGTTACGTTTTGAAGTACGCGCAACTTTAAAAAACGTTATCCCGCCGCGAAGCGCTGGTGTAAATTCTAGTTAGTATAACTTCACAAAATATAACTTCTTAAGAGTCACAAATGCACCACACGTAGTCAAGCGCATTGACCCCAAATGCGCTCCCCTCCAATGGTGCCCTTCCTATAAATGTGTGCGTTGACCGTGGTCTACGTCCAAGAGTTTTACAGTTGCCATTCAGTTAGCATTTCCACGTGTCATTCATTTTAAAACAAGTTATATTTAGCAACCACTTTTCATTCCCCGGTCAACATTCCATGAAATTTGGCCATTCTTTCTCTTTCTCCTTTCTTTCTTTCACCTATTTCATACAAACTAACAAGTTTTTTTTTTGTGACAACATTCTTCTAGCAAAAACCGAATTCGAAAAAAAACAAGAAATCAAAACAAGATGATTCCTATGCTCCCATTTTCACCACCAACGGGTTATGTTAATGCCTACGCTCGAGTTGATAAAGCGACGAGCGAGTTCTTAAGTTCTCCCGATTGGAGACTCAATATCGCAGTTTGCGACACCATCAATTCTAAGCCTTGGTAATTGTTTAATGTATCTTGAATCTAAATCATCAATGCTTCATAGTTCACACTGCTTTTGCTATTATTTGTTTCTAAACATTGTTTTATATATATATATATATATATATATATATATCTTGGATGTGTTTTACAAAAACTTTTTGCGAATTAGTGACTAGCTATTTATCGACACTAATCTCTGCGACAGGTTTAGTTTCGGTCATGAAAGGTTGCAAGAAATCGGTAACAACTACACGTCTCAAAATTCGCCACCAAATTAACTTTTTTATCTAATCCGTTGCAAAACATTTCGCCGCATGATCCTTTGGAAAAAAGTATTGCTCGTAAATTAGCGACAGTTTGTTCAATTGCTAAAATGCGTCGCAATTTTCTTTCCATCTTTTAAATGGTCGCCAGAAAGATAGCGACGAAGGTTTGTGCCGACGAACGTTTGTGACAGCTCCTTTCGGTCAAGATAATGGTGACGGAATTGCGACTGTTTTGCAAGTGCTGTATTGTATAATTAGTGTTTTGCCGCCAAATCCATTGCAATACATGCATTACAACAACTATCGCTACAACTTAGTGACGCCTCATTCAGTCGCTGATATTGCGTCTTGTTCCCGTCGTAAAAATGGGTCACAAAACAAATTAGCAACAACAATTAGCGACGGTATTTTTTAGTTGCAAAGGACAATAGTGACAGATTTGCGACTATTTTTTAAATGCTCTATTTTGTAATAGTGGTTTGCCGCCAAAAACTATAGAAAAAAAAATCTGAAATGTCTTACCTTTCTTATAACTTTTTTTTATGATTTCAGGCTTGCAAGAGACCATGTTAGAGCTGTGAGAGGTAGATTACAACACAGGAATCCAAATGTTCAACTACTCGCTTTAACGGTATCTCTTCTTTTATGTAACCGTCAATTACAGTTAGATTTAGGCCTTTTTCTCAACATACATATACCATTGACATTGGGTTAATTGTACTAGTTTTTTCAATCTTTGCGGTGGTGTAGCTTTTGGAAACGATCGTGAAGAATTGTGGCGAACACGTTCATGTCCAAATCGCAGAGAGGAAAGTACTTCAAGAGATGATCAAGATTGTTAAGAAAAAGGTTTTTGTGTTCTTTTGTTATTGTAAACATTTGAGCAAGAAAAACATGTTGTGTTGTGTTAAATGGGTCGTGTTTAACACGACTATTGAACCCGAACATGTCATGTTTAATGAGCCGGACACATTAATGACACGTTTAACACGATTAAATGTAACCAGTGCAATAACACAAATGACACGACATGCCACGTTTAATACAATTAAATATCAAAAGAATAGACATGACATGTTTACATAATTATTGACTCAACTCACTAAACATGGTTAAGAAATAATTAAAAAAATATAAAATACAAGGAACCAAAAGTTGTCAATATATTAAATAGACTATGAAAGAACAATCAATAATATCAACTAACAACCTTGAAACAAAAATCCATCAAACACAAAGTTTTATAAAGAATGTAAAAGAAAAGAAGATTTAAATTAGTGCTAGTTGATTGTGGGAATTTAATTACTATATATTACAATTGAACTATAAAACTACTTCATTTTGATATAAAAAAAAGGTCATAAAAGTTGTGCCTGGAATGTTAACCCATTTATCACGATTAGTTAAACGTGTATGTGTGTTATAAACTCGTTAAGCAGGTTGAACCCATTTAAACGTGTCCTTAACGCCGTTTATGACCCTAACCCATTAGTACAAACACTAACCCACTTAACTTCGTGTCATGCCATGTCTTTAACACATCGTGTCAGATAAATTCCCGGCTCTACTAAACATGTTTAAATTGATTACTAGAGTGTAACAAAAATAAAAATTTCATGAAGCTTGATTTTGCATAAATACATTAGAAAATCAATGGAAAATCGGTTTTAGCAGGCTAATACGCGTGTAAGAGAGCGGATCTTAGCACTTATAGATACTTGGCAAGAAGTGTTTGGTTGTCGCGGAGGAAAAATGACTGCTCAATATTATCATGCTTATGAAGAACTAAGGGTAAGCATATGATCACTTATGGAACCTTAAAAAACATATACATTGTTATTCTAATGAGTGTTTCATTCATTTTTGGTCATTATTGAACTGTTGGTATATTTTCAGTTAGTTAATTTACGTTCTTGTTTATTTGGGAACAGCGTTATGGAGTTGACTTTCCTCGCCGGTCACCAAATACGGCTCCTGTCATCACACCTCCGGCCACCAATGGACACTATCACGCAGGAGCGAGTTCCTCAAGGCATGAACCCGTTGAGAACGTGAGGTATGCTTATTAGTGATGTGACGATAGGATGGTTATGTGGGTCAGGTGACTGGTCAAAACGGGTTCATGTCAAAAAAAAATAGTTTTTGGTACTCGTCAAGTTGAGTTGACCCAGAACACTTTACGAGCCCGTTAGACCCGACCCTTTGTCTTTTTACCTTTATATTTTGATTTAGCAATTTTATATGTTAGCCCATGAAGGATTCTAACTTTTGTTTCATTAGTTTGTCAGCTTTGGACTCTATGAGGAACACTTTGGATCTCTTATCTGAAATGTTGCAAGCAGTCGACCCGAAAGACCGTAAGGTATAGCCAACCATTGCGGCTTCATAGAGGTATCAAAATGGTCGGATATGACGGGTTGGGTAACATATCAAGATGGGTGATTCTTTAATGCATGTCAAAATGGGCCAGCCCATCTTCATACACTTTAACAAAGCCTATATATCAGTTTTTATGGATTCAAATACACTTTGACCCGGCCCGTTTGGCCCATTTTCCCGATCGACTAATTTATAAGTAAATGAATCAAAATTAACACGTTTTGAACTTTTCATTTATGTGTTCAGGCTATGAAAGATGAGGTTATTGTTGATCTTTATGACCAATGTCGATTGAACCAGAAGAAGTTAGAACATACACTATCTTCGACAACGTACGTTTCACCTTAATCTTAACAAAATCAAACTAGTGTTGTTTATGAAACAAATTGAAAAGTTTTCATGTTTATGGCAGTGATGAGGACATTCTTCGTCTAGGGATTCAGTTTAACGATACCCTACAATATATCATCGAGAAACATGATGCTATCGCCTCTGGTTCTCCGATCCCAGTTAAACCACCGAGTTTGTTGACTCATCAGCCTCGGGGCAAACAGATCGATAGTAAAGGAGTCAACCCGGAATCAAGTGTTGCAGCTTTGGCAAGAATAAGCAATGAAATAGTGGAAGAGCCAGACAATCTAGCTAGTAGGTTAGTTCTTTAACTTTAACTTATTATTAGAGGTGACCAGATTCCGGGCCGGGCCAAGCCGGAGGTCGGGTTGAGTAGACTGAAAACGGGTTTGGGTTGAAAGAGAAGTAAGAAGTTGGTATCCGGGTTCAGGGTTAAGAAGTCGGTATCCATCCAGTAATTAAACTTTGCTTCTTTTTACATATTTGCAGGCGTAACGAAATGCAAACCGGCAAGGTGGTTATGGCTCCCGAAAGTGAGAAAAAGCCCGTAACGGATCCATCATTGGTTATGGCTCTAGTTCCATCAGACCCGCTACCAGCGGCCAATAAGAACACTATAGAAGGAGACTTGATTGACCTGTTTAGCCTTCCATTGACTCCAACAACACCTTCCACATCAAATCCGTATAACCAAACACCAACCGGTCCAACCATTATGGAAAACCAACCACCGGTTCAACAAATGAACAGCTACGCGGTGCCATGGGCCCAGACTCGGCCACAACTAGAATACGAACCGCAGCCACCGGTTCAAACCATCGAACAACAACCCAACTACATTCCACCACCATGGGCACCAACTCCTGGCTATTATTGTAACCCGTACACTACTGGTTATTCAACCTCGTCGTATTATAACAACGGTTCTTCAACTGGTGCTGGTTTGAACCCGTATATTCCTTCTTATAGACTGTTTGAAGATCTTAACGTTCTTGGTAATGTGAGAACAGGCGACACACCAGGGACTTCCGGGCCGTGTATGCTAGGTGGCCGGAAGTGAAAGGGCCGAAATCTTATGAGTTAGTTTGGTATGTTTCGAAGAATAAGATTCGGTTTAGCATTGGTTGATATTTCAATAATCAGAACTAAATCAACTGTAATAAAACAAGTTGTATAAAACACTGTATCAGGATTAATATTGTTGTTTGAAGGGTGTAAAATTCTGATATTATTATTATTGTTGAAAAATGAGTTTCATGTAGAACTCAGGCCTCGAATTCGGGCTACTGCCTGTCAATGTATCAAACTAGGGTCCTGAAGTTGAGACTGAATGTCGGCGGGTTTATAATGAAGAAAAGAAAACCAAGAATGGGTATTTTTTGACGGGTTGGAGTTGGATAACGAATCAAATGGGTTTGGTTCAAAACAGCAACCTCTATACGGGTCAGTTTGGGTTTACACGAAAGCTCGAGATATTTTTTATCCAAAAATATGACAACTTTGAGCCCATACGCTCAATATAATTTAACGGATCAGATGGGTTTAGCTCACCATCAACATGATGGACCGGTTCATGTTTGAGCCCATATGTTATCGACTCTGATGAACTGAATTGGAGACTAGTGGCACATAGCGATTGGGTTGTAACTGCGAATAATCTTATAAAGCATGATGAATACGCGACTTCATGTGTTACTCTCTTTGTACACTTTGTATTCAGTCTCATACGGATCAGTGTCAACGAGCTTTTAAGTATAAAATGTGAGCATACCTATGGGTCGGGCCGAGTCCAGAGTTTATCTTGGAACATTTAGCGATCCACAGGAAACTTTAAAGACGTACCAAAATATGATAACAGAAGTACATAATTTGTTAGAATATAAACAAACTTAAAAACACCAGCTTAATCACAACTTCACAAGAAATTTCAATTATATATAATTGCAAAGATTTACAAATTTGAGAATGCAAGACTTTAAAAAAGCATAAAAACACACTAAACCAATAAAAATGAGATATTTACAACGTTATATACCTATGTATCATCAAATTATTTGCTGAAAGCCTCCACCAATCGTACTTTAGTTTTTCTGATAGAATCTGAATTCAATGAAGATGATGAATGTAAATCTGTAACTATATTTGATTGAAGAAGATGATACGTACAAGATAATAACCACCAAAGTGGTCCCAGGGCCAAGCCCTTCTCATGCACAAGGCAATGAGCCTAATCACTAACTAATTCTCTTCCTATCCTACACTAATGACTAATGCCTTATTTATAGAAATAGAAATACACTTTACCCCCTCCTATAATAGACAAGTGACAATTAACTATAAACCAGAGTATGATTCCTATCATTACTCCCCCCTTCAAAACAGTCTTGCCCTCAAGACTGGGATCAACTGCGACGTCCGGTGGCCGAGGCTGCCCATGCACGACCCATAAATGCGATGTAGCCGAAAACTTCAATCGCGTTCCAATGAGAGGACGGTGAGACAATGAACTCTTTCCCCTGTCAAATGGAGCTTTTCCCTTCTCACACAAGTCCAAATCAGAAAAATTCAGGCCCACAACCATTTTTTGCTCCACACCTTGGGCCGGATCTGGATAATTCAAATCCACGACTGTTTTCAGCTCCACATCATGGCCCACCACAGGTTCTGAGCCCAACTTCCAGTGTACATCATCAGATATAGCCCATTTAACCCACGTCGTCACCAAACTTCCCTGATCAAACGACTGTACTTCAGATCTGGAGACGATCGCCTCCACTTGCTCTATTAGAGATGGAAGTGGAGAAATAGAACCTGAAGAACGATCCACCATACAGTCACGTGTCGGATCTGAAGATGGATCTAGAAGATGTGATGGAGATCTGGAAGGTAGTGTCAAGACCGCATGTGCCACATAAACTGAAGCAGAAATCGGAGGTTTAGGTGCGTCTAAGTCAGATTTGGACCCCAAAGCAGAGAAAACGTTACCGGCGAACTCAAAGCCTGAGGAACTGTCATCAATCCTCTGCTCCTGTTGCTTCATCCACGCGAGGACAACTTTACGGAACTCGGAATTCTCCAAACGATCCGCCTCTAGAGCCGCCGCGATGGAATCCAAACGCGAAGATTGAGCGGTCAAATCGTCTTGAAGTTTCTGAATCAATTGCTCATGAGCATCCAAACGAGTGTTATGATTCACCATAATTGAAACGGAAATTGACGTGAAATTGGAATCGGAAATGAAATACGATAAGGAATCTGTGAATAGATTCAAAAATCGAACGATTGGAAGCGGAAATCGAAACAGAGGGTGAAATCGAAGCAGATCTGAAACGAATTGGAGGTAGAACTGGCGGATCTGGGAATGGATCTGAGACGATGTTGAAGCGGAAATTGGATCTGATTGAAGATAGATCCGAAAATTCAGGGATATCGGATTCAAATTGAGAAATATCCGAAAATTCAGGGATCTGATTGAAGATAGATCCAAAAATTCAGGAAACACAGATCCTAAAATGGAAGAGAAATCTGAGTTCTGAGTGAAACAGGAGGTGAGTTGAAGTAGAGCAGAAAGGTAGGTCGGACCAATGATAGAATCTGAATTCAATGAAGATGATGAATGTAAATCTGTAACTATATTTGATTGAAGAAGATGATACGTACAAGATAATAACCACCAAAGTGGTCCCAGGGCCAAGCCGCACAAGGCAATGAGCCTAATCACTAACTAATTCTCTTCCTATCCTACACTAATGACTAATGCCTTATTTATAGAAATAGAAATACACTTTACCCCCTCCTATAATAGACAAGTGACAATTAACTATAAACCAGAGTATGATTCCTATCATTTTCCGGCTCACGAACAGCCAGGAGGCTTAAACGAATGTATTTTATCTTTCAACAACTCTCCACAATCACGGGCCAGAATGTAGGTGAGTTTGTTTATCTTGGTGGTGAGATTTCATCAGCATAGATGGAAACACAGTGATAGGAATCGTATGTTAAGTTTAGCTTAAATAGTATTTTGTAATAGTGGAAGGGGGGTTAGTGTAACTAATACTTTTATAAATAAGGCATTAGTCATGTTAGAGAGTGGGGGGGAATAGAATTGGCTGGTTATTAGGCTCATTGCCTTGTGCATGAGAAGGGCTTAGCCCTGGGACCACTTGTGGTATTATTCTGTAGATCTTCGGATCATATATTTCCATTGAATACAATCAGCAACAATTGATTTCATATTCTCGGTTATATCATTCATAACCTATCATTGGTCCGACCTGCCTTTCTGCTCTACTTCAAATCACCTTCTGCTTTACTCAGATCTCTTTTCCATTTTAGGATCTGTGTTTCCTGAATTTTCGGATCTATCTTCAATCAGATCCCTGAATTTTCGGTTATTTCTCAATTTGAATCCGCTATCCCTGACTTTTCGGATCTATCTTCAATCAGATCCAACTTCCGCTGCAACATCGTTCACTTTTTTAATTCCAATTCGTTCCAGATCTGCTTCAATTTCCGCATCTTCTTCGTTCGATTTCATTATCGGATTTCAGTTCCGATTTCCACTCAATCGCGGGTTTCATATCTCTGTTCTTGTTCGAAGTTCTAATTCTCAGATCTCACTTCAATTTCCGTTCATTTCAATTTCTAATTCTCAGATCTCACTTCAATTTCCGATTTCAATTATGGTGAATCATAATGCTCGTTTGGATGCTCATGAGCAATTGCTTCAGAAACTTCAGGGCAATTTGGTCGCTCAGTCTTCACGTTTGGATTCCATCACAGAGACTCTGGCAACTCTAGAGGCGGATCGTTTGGAGAATTCCGAATTCCGTAAAATGATGGCGAGTTTTGTACGTCAACAAGAGAAGAAGATGGCAGATGACGGGTCATTAGGCTCTGGAATTTTCGATTCCGGTGGTGGATCTCAGGGTCCTTCGCATAGCCTTCCTTATGCGGTGAAGAAGGTGAAACTTCCAGAATTTTGTGGTTTCGATCCACAGGGCTGGATTCAGAAGGCTAATTTGTATTTTGACATCAACCAAACTCCGGACATTCTGCGTCTCCGTCTTGCTCAGTTGAGCATGAGTGGGGTTGCTCAACACTGGTTTACGGTGCTTAAACAGGTACATGATTCCCTTACCTGGTCTGATTTTCAATCAGAGTTGTTACAACGATTCAGTGGTTTGGATATTCACAATCCGTATGAACAACTAGCCACCATTCAACAATCGGACTCGATTCATGATTACATTGACGATTTCGAGTATTTGTTGTCCTTGATTCCTCGTTTACCGGAATCTCAGACTTTGGGATATTTTGTTGCTGGTCTGAAGGAGGATGTCAAACAGCGGGTACGTTTACATCGTCCGACTTCGTGCATTGATGCTATGTCTTTGGCTAGGGATGTTGAATTGATGCTTCGTCCATCAGATTCCAGTTCTTTGTTGTCTCGTTTTCGGTATTCTCAACCTGTCGGGCTGCCATTGGAAGGTTCCGGGTTCAGGCATCATTCAGGGGGTACTAGGGTGTCCAAACCTGTTGGAAATTCTGGCTCGGTTAGTGGCTTTGGGGCTGCAGGTTCTCGTGATCGTGGTATTCGCTCCTTATCTCGCACCGAGTGGGAGGAACGTAGGAAGAAAGGACAATGCTACAAGTGTGGACAGCCTTATAGTCCTACTCATACTTGTCCCAATGGTAAACTTCGTGTGATGTTGCTCGGCGATGATGAACCGGATGAATTCGAAGGGCTGCATTTTCAGTTGGAACAATTGGATGATGGACAATCGGATAGGGGTTCTCACACAGCTATGGGTTTTTCTACCAAGCCTTGAGGACAAGGCTTGTGTTATGGGGGGAGTATTGATAGGAATCGTATGTTAAGTTTAGCTTAAATAGTATTTTGTAATAGTGGAAGGGGGGTTAGTGTAACTAATACTTTTATAAATAAGGCATTAGTCATGTTAGAGAGTGGGGGGGAATAGAATTGGCTGGTTATTAGGCTCATTGCCTTGTGCATGAGAAGGGCTTAGCCCTGGGACCACTTGTGGTATTATTCTGTAGATCTTCGGATCATATATTTCCATTGAAAACAATCAGCAACAATTGATTTCATATTCTCTGTTATATCATTCATAACCTATCACACAGGCATCAGCGGAACCGGCCGCTAGTAATATTTCGGGTGGAACGCTGGACAACTAACAAGATTTTAAACCCTTTGGATCCAAATGCGGAAAAACAAACCTTTGGACGAAAGTCGCAAAACTGGCCAAACCTCAGGGACCAAAATGGCATTTTACTCTATCCTAAAATATAATGATTAGTGAACCTCAGGTTGGGGATCTGATAGTAGAAGTGAAAATACGGTAGGAGCATTAGCCTGCAAGCCGATAATTTGTGCTTCGGTGAAATCTTCCCATAGCTTACCCAAACAAAGACATGACCACTGTAGAAAAAGTGGTTCGGTTTGGGTGTCGTTGGGGGGTGAGCCACCTTGAAGATGTTTTAAACAGACGTGAATTAGGTCAGCTTCGATACAAGCTTCTTGACCCTTTCTGTGACCGTCGACAATGACGGTCAACACAAATGCAGCCATAGCGCGTTGTTCAGGGTATGCTTCCACACTGTCTAGAAACCTGATGAAATATGTGTGGCCCCCATCCTTGACCAGATCCACTTGGCAAGACTGTCAACACAAAAAAGTGACTTTAGAGTTTAGTCAACAGACTCAACACTATCATGCTTCTACCGGTCAACGAAAATGAAGAGGTTAAGGGTATGACATACTTTATCAAGCGCTAGGATCTTTGTCCAGATGAACACAAGAATTTTTCGAAGTTCAGGTGTAGTTGTCTGCAACAGCTTCAAAACGTATGGAAAAATTCCAACTGACAAAGCCTGCCAGAAAATAAGTTATCAGTTTAAGACAATCCAACACAAAAAACAAGAGTAAAATGCCATTTTCTTCCCTGAGGATTGGCCAGTTTTGCGACCTCCATTCAAAGGTTTGTTTTTCCGCATCTGGATCCAAAAGGTCTGAAATCTTGCCACTTTCATCCGGCTCGTTAACTTTATCCATTTTTCTCCGTTAAGGCAGGTGTATTTTCGCCTTTTATGTTAACTTAAAGGGCAATTTGGTCTTTTTCACTTTATGTACAAGCATTTAGCATAATGTACAAAAATTCAAAAAGACAAAAATACCCTTAAGTTGACAAAAAAGACGAAAATACCACTACCTTAACGGAGAAAAACGGATGGAGTTAACGAGACAGATGAAAATGGCAAGATCTCAAACCTTTTCGATCCAGATGCGGATAAACAAACCTTTGGATTAAAGTCAGAAACTAGACAATCCTCAGGGAAGAAATGGCATTTTACTCCAAAAAAAGAATTCAAAACATGTCAAAAGCCATATTTAACCTACCAAATCAACAGCCCATGGACCCATATCAAGAAATCTTCCCAAAAGTACAAGGGCACGAAACCTATGGCATTGACGCAGCAAAACCTGAACAACCAAAACATCTAAAATATTCAGCAGTGAACAATAAGACATTACGTTTTCATATATAAATTACTAAACCTTGAAAGTAACGTATAACTTATTCGTAGTTTACACTTTACATACTTGAAGAACCATAGGCAACTGTTCTGGTGGTTCCTTATGTGCAGACCCATGATCAAGCCACACCTCAAATGCGGTCAATTGTACCTAACTGTGCTCAACGAGAGTAGAGTCTTCTGTAAGTGTGCACCGAATCTAAGAAAGATTCAATCAATCCCTTCACCGACATCCGATTTGATCACCTCATCGACATCAGAGTTTTCACCTTCACCTTCTGCGACTCAGCCTTTTTAGCAGCAGCAGCAGGTGTTGATAAACAAATTGAGCCTTCTCCATCTCCCAAATGCGCTCTTCTTCTTCTTCTTCTTCTTCTTCTTCTTCTTCTTCTTCTTCTTCTTCTTCTTCTTCTTTCAACCGCCTATATAACAAACATGTTGATAAACAACAAATTAAGATTATTGATCAAGAACCAAATTATACTAATTAGATCAAAACATCATACATACCCGAACGACATGAGTGAATGTCACCAAGAGGAGTGCGTGGATACCAAGCGGGTAAAACACTCCGAACACTAGTACCAGCCGTGTTCTGACTCCGGCCTCCTCCGCGCCTATTAGCAGTTCCAAAAAGCCCTCTTCCAGTACCACCTGCAGTTCTAGTACCAGTCAACGGTGTCGCCCCCCCACCGAAAAGGAGTCCGGCTAACACTATCATCATCGATATCTGTAAATACGCCTACTGCCATTTGTTGACGGGGCCTAGATGATGATAGTCTTCTGTCTCTTGATTCGGGCATTTTAAACTGCTGCAAATTGAATACAATTTATTTATACATCAATAAGCGAATAATTTGTGAAAAAAATGCAACACATAATAATAATCGTTTAAACTGCTGCAAATTGAATACAAGTTGACCTAGGGTTTTGGATTCAACACATAATAATCGTTTAAACCCAAACTACCGGCGGTTCAAATTCAATTCCCTTGCCGGCCAAGACCCCGGCAGCCGGTATTACCGGCCGGTTTCAACCGGAATATAAAACATTGACTAAAAAAACATACAAATTGTTGGTGTAAATGACCTGATAACTTGTGTAATTCGGAACTCGGTGAGGTTCTTTCAGGTGAAGAAGAAATAAAGAAGAGGATACGGAGAGATGGATGCTTCATATAAATAATTAATTAATGAAGTCCAAATGCTTATAAATAATTAATGAAGTCCAAAAGTTTCCATAATAAATGCAACAAAACTTCTACCAACTTAACCAAAACAAAATACAGCGACTTTAACATGTAGGCATCATGTTTTCGACTTAGAAATGATGTTTTGGATTATTTTGCCAAGAAATACACCAAACATAGCAATTTAAAACACAATGCAATGTATTATGGGCGTCAAATTTAAAATACAACTAGAACACAGTGCTTAACACTTAAAACACACTACTTAACGTTTTTCGCATGGTGTTTTATGCCTCGAATTCATTGCATTGTGTCTTAAATTGTTATGTATTGTGTTTTTATTGCTAAAACAACCCAAATTTTCTGCGGCACCTGGTGATGATGGGAGACTAGGCGAATAGGTGGAGATCGCTAGTTCGATCCTTGAACTGAGCGGGTTTTATCTCACCGCACTGTCGTGCCTTCGGGCGAATGTTCACGGGCTTCGACCCTAGGTGAGGGTTTTCCCCGGTTCGGATGCGAGTTTATCCCGATGTGGTGAATTTCCCCACTAGCCCGTTTGGAGGATTTGTTGGTCGTTCAAAAAAAAACCCCAAAACATTATGTCCAGATCCAAAACATGATGGTTACATGTCAATTCTTATGCCTTCTCACACTTCTCATGAAAAATATCTTTTTTACAGGATCCTGAAACTAACAATTATAAGAATAATAATTTAAAGGAAAACTTACACGCTTAGTCCTTTATCTTGATACCATTTTTCAGTCGGTGTCCTTTTCAACGAATTTTGACAAGTTTTGCTCTTTATAGGGAATTTTGTTACACGTTTTTTCCTTTAACCCTAACCTAATTAGATTTTTTTTTTTTTTTTTTTTTTGTTAAATCTGATCATGTGACTTGCATGTGGGTATTTTTGTCAAAAATTTCTAAAAAGTAAAAAAAATTATAAAAAATAAAAAAAAAAACATTCTAAAAGTATAAAAATCAAAAATATTCTAAAATAATTATATGTATAATATGCACTTTTTAACAAAATAATACCAAACAAAATTACAAATATAAAATCATTGATTTTACTAATAATAACAAAGTCTTATTTTTTAAAAATAATTATAAAAATATATAACTAAAAACATATGACATTATAATACAGTTAACCCGTTTATCATCATACAACCTCCCAACTATTCAATCATATTTTTTCTATCTTATATTACTTAATAAATAAAAAATAATATTAAATATTATCCTATTTTAAATGTTGAATAGAATACTTCTATTTTTCTATTAAAATATTATCCTTAAATTTAAATTGTTAATTTAAGATATTTTTAAATAACCAAATTATTTATCATCAAAGCCAAACTTTGTATTAATATATTATTTATTTTTACTTTCGTTATTAAAAAAATATTATATCGATTTTATCACATAATTTTAGGAGTTAATTACATAGTTTGTCCCTATTGTTTGCACAAAGTAACATACTTAGGTACTAATAGTTTAAAATCACATTCTAGGGTATTAACTTTTCATTTTGTAACGTTTGGAGGTAGTAACTTCTAGGGTATTAACATAGTTAGTCCCTGTAGCTTGCACAAAATAACATACTTAGGTACTAATAGGATGTGATTTTAAACCTACAAATAACGTTAATACCTCCAAACGTTACAAAATTAAAAGTTAATACCCTATAAGGTGATTTTAAACTATTAGTACATGAGTATGTTATTTTGTGCAAACCACAGGGACTAACTATGTAATTAACTCTAATTTTTAGAGTTAAATTACATAGTTAGTCCCTGCGGTTTACATAAAGTAACAATATAAGGTACTAATAGTTTAAAATCACATCCTGAGGTGCTAACTTTCCATTTTTTAACATGTGAGAATATTAATTACATAGTTAGTCCTTGTGGTTTACACAAAGTAACAATCTAAGGTATTAATAGTTTAAAATCACATCCTGGGATACTAACTTTCCATTTTTTAACATGTGAAGGTATTAATTACATAGTTAGTCCTTGTGGTTTACACAAACTAACAATCTAAAGCACTAATAGTTAACAGGGAATTAACGTTAATACCCTCACATGTTAAAAAATGGAAAGTTAGTACCCCAGGATGTGATTTTGAACTATTAGTACCTTAGATTGTTATTTTGTGTAAACCACATGGATTACATATGTAATTAACTCTAAATCTAAAACAAATTGTATATAACTTTCAATATTACTTTATATATAAAATTAGATTTATTACGGGTTTTTTAAATATAATTTACATTTTATCACTCAAATGGCTGCTTATTTGCTTTTTGAATAACATGTTTGACCATTGTATCTTCTTTTCAATAATAATCTCCGCAATCACCATATCTATCGCGTACCGAATATATCCATTTGTTTTTTTAATATAATTTTATTATTATTTAGTATATAAAAGTATATTTATTCAAGCCGTGTAATACACGAGGGTTTTTAAAAATATAACATTTTTTTATTATTTGGTAAACAATATTACATTTATTTAACCCGTGTAATACACGTGGTTTTAAAGATATAACTTTTTTATTATTTGGTATATAAAATTACATTTATTCAACCCGTACAATATAGTTCTTATAGATATAATTTTTTATCATTTAATATATAAAATTACGTTTATTTAACCCGTGCAATAAAAGAGGTTTTTAAAGATATATTATTTTATTATTATTTAGTATATAAAATTCATTTATTCAACCCGTGTAATACACAGGGTTATAACCTATTTTTTCATTATTTTTAAACAAAAAACGACGGGAGAGTACTACGACGGCGATTGATGAAGTCACAGTTGTGAAGAGATATCAACGAGTAGTAATTAGTTTAGTGATTTTATCTCATACTCATACTCATCCTGACCTACTCTTTTTTTTATCCACCACTTCATAACTCATCCTAACCTAATGACTAATTTTGTTTGGTCTATCTTAAAATTTAAAATACCCATGTCAACCTAAAATAGAATTGATAGGCTTGTTTTACCAGGTCTAGGTTTAGCTCACCATCAATATATGATGGACCAGTGCGTGTTTGAGCCAGTAAGTTATCGACCCTGATGAGCTTAACTCGATATAGCGACTTCATATGTGTTACTCTCTTTGTACGCTTTGTATTCAGTCTCATACGGATCAGTGTCAACGAGCTTTTAAGTATAAAATGTGAGCATACCTATGGGTCGGGCCGAGTCCAGAGTTTATCTTGGAACATTTAGCGATCCACAGGAAACTTTAAAGACGTACCAAAACAGAAGTACATAATTTGTTAGAATATAAACAAACTTAAAAACACCAGCTTAATCACAACTTCACAAGAAATTTCAATTATATATAATTGCAAAGATTTACAAATTTGAGAATGCAAGACTTTAAAAAAGCATAAAAACACACTAAACCAATAAAAATGAAATATTTACAACGTTTTATACCTATGTATCATCAAATTATTTGCTGAAAGCCTCCACCAATCATACTTTAGTTTTTCCGGCTCACGAATAGCCAGGAGGCTTAAACGAATGTGTTTTATCTTTCAACAACTCCCCGTGAAAACGGGCCTGGATTTCGGGCCAGAATGTAGGCGAGTTTGTTTATCTTGGTGGTGAGATTTCATCAGCATAGATGGAAACACAGGCATCAGCGGAACCGGCCGCTAGTAATATTTGGTACGGGTGGAACGCTAGACAACTAACGGGCCCTATTTTTTGGGCCATAAACGTTGGTGAGTAGCGAATGGTGCCCAGTTGTTCACCTTCAAGATTGAAGACTTTGATGAGTTGTTTGGCTGAGCCACTGGCTATAAGTGGTGCGTGCCGATGAATGGCTAATGCGGTTAATGAGCCACGGTGTGCGTCGATGGTTAAGTAGGCGTCGCTTTGGTTTCTGATATCGAGAAACGGAATGTCTCCTGCTTGAGATGCACTCACAATCTGTAGAAAAAGATTAAGTGGGAGTTAATTAGATTATAAAAAAAAAAGATATTATAAAGTTGTTTTGTTTTCTTTACCTTTGCGGGATCAAGTCCCGGTTGAAAGCCGATTCCGACAACTCGTCCTACACCACCGCTTCTGTCTACCCCCAAAGTGTGTGGCCGGGTAACACAAACAAGCCTGAATTTTGCAAGATGACAACACAGAAATTTAGCAAAATAATTGCATGAACAAAAAAACATGTTATTAAACCATAAATTATCATATGATATGAAAATAATTAAATCATTACCCATCAGGCGTTCTGACATCATACAATCTGACAGAACCATCGACAAATCCAGCTGCAAATTGACCCCCGTGAACTTGAGAAGCCGCCTAAAATCAGCAAATAAAATATTACAAAAATAACCATGACAAGTAGGGCTGCAAACGAACCAAACGTTCAGAGAACAGTTCATTAACCGTTCAGCGAAAAGTTTGTTTGTGTTCGTTTGTTCATTAAACAAACGAACGCGAACAAGGAACTGCGTTCCTTTAGTTAAATGAATGAACATGAACAGAGGCCACGTTCATTCATTAATGTTCGTGAACGTTCGGTGACGTGTTCGTTTTTGTTCAATAGTTCATTAGTGGTTTTCGTTTTTATATTTTATTTAAATACTTCAAAATTCCAACAAATAATATATCTAATAAGTGTCGGTGTATTATTCTGATTATGAACGCTTCGTTAGTTTCCATACGTTCGTCGCCTAAAATTAGCAAATGAACACGTTCATTTCCTTAACAAACGAACACCAACATAAAATCTCGTTTGGTAAGTGTTCATGAACAGTTCGTGAACACGTATATTTCTTAACAAACGAACACGAACAAGGTCTTGTTCCTGTTCGTTTGGTTCGTTTGCAGCCCTCATGACAAGATTATCAATTTTGAAAGTAGATAAAATTTAGCCTACCAATGCTGAAATGCTGCAGTCTGATGCTAGAGGAATAGAACTTAGAAGTTCTTCTTTATCGAGGTCCCATACCATGGTTGATGAAATTTCACCCGAAGCATACTGCAAGCACAAAACGTGCAGGTTATATATCAAATTTAAAAAACCAATTATATTCAAATAATAATCTTTTTTAATATATAGATTTACCATATAACCAGACTGCTGCTGCCAATCAACAACAGCACTAACACTCCTGGCACCAGGTCTATGCCCATGAATAGAAGAAAACGCAGTTACGAGTTTTTGTTTGCCTCTAGAAATGTAATCTTTCCATATTCGCACATTTCCGTCACCTGCAAATAATTAAGGCAACAAAGATCAAGTAAAACGTTTAAAAAATGAAATTATATGAGTTGCGTGAATTTAGAGATTGAAAACTTACTTGAGGCTACAAGCAGCAAGCTTTCATCAAGCTCGTTCACTAAACATAGTTTTGATATCCCTTTATTCGGATATTCATGATTGTTAAAACTATTTAGTAACGTTGCCTCCTCGTAATTCCATATCCTATAGAGAAATAAAATTAAAAAAATAACGAAGATTATTAAAAGAAAAGTGAATAAACAAAGATTAAGCCAAAATTACCTGATACATTCACCCTCCTCAGCAGCAAGGCAGTTTTAGCACCAGTTTCGAATTTTGTATCCCATCGAGCAATTGGATTATGAATATTGCTACCAGCTGAAAACGTAGGCGGTACACCAATTAACGTCAAGTCAACTAAAGATGGTCAAACTTATAACCTATATCACTATATGTTAAAGAAAGCAAGAAACTCACAAGCACGTTGGCATTTTGTGATGTGGTTTAGAGCAAGATTTTCCCTTTCTTCACGTTTAATTGCATTTTCATCAACACCATCCGTTGCTGTAAGAAGTGGTTTCGAAAAATGACTGCAGCTCCAGTTGTAGATTGTTGATTGCGGAAGAAAACTGCGGTCTGATGATGATCCGGAAACCCCGGGTGAGCCCAAAAGTGGGTCAGCTAGCCCTGAGTCCATTAAATGTGGTCTGAATTCAAGAGAACAGACCCTTCGCATTCCGGTTATGTTCAGACCCATGATCAAGCCACACCTCAAACGCGGTCAATTGTACCTAACTGTGCTCAACGAGAGTAGAGTCTTCTGTAAGTGTGCACCGAATCTAAGAAAGATTCAATCAATCCCTTCACCGACATCCGATTTGATCACCTCATCGACAACAGAGTTTTCACCTTCACCTTCTCCGACTCAGCCTTTTTAGCTGCAGCAGCAGCAGCAGGTGTTGATAAACAAATTGAGCCTTCACCATCTCCCAAATGGGCTCTTCTTCTTTGAACCGCCTATATAACAAACATGTTGATAAACAACAAATTAACATTATTGATCAAGAACATAATTATTATACTAATTAGATCAAAACATCATACATACCCGAACGACATGAGTGATGTCACCAAGAGGAGTGCGTGGATACCAAGCGGGTAAAACACTCCGAACACTAGTACCAGCCGTGTTCTGACTCCGGCCTCCTCCGCGCCTATTAGCAGTTCCAAAAAGCCCTCTTCCAGTACCACCTGCAGTTCTAGTACCAGTCAACGGTGTCGCCCCCCCACCGAAAAGGAGTCGGGCTAACACTATCATCATTGTTTGGCCTAGATGATGATGATGATGATAGTCTTCTGTCTCTTGATTCGGGCATTTTAAAGTGCTGCAAATTGAATACAATTTATTTATACATCAATAAGCGAATAATTTGTGAAAAAAAAAATGCAATTAATTCAACAACACATACATAATAATCGTTTAAACTGCTGCAAATTGAATACAAGTTGACCTAGGGTTTTCGATTCAACACATAATAATCGTTTAAACCGGTACAACCGGCGGTTCAATTCCCTTGCCGGCCAAGACCCCGGCAGCCGGTATTACCGGCCGGTGTCAACCGGAATATAAAACATCGACGAAAACATACAAATTGTGAACCTAAATTGTCATAGATCTAGAAAATAAAGCTGTAAATGACCTGAAAACTTGTGTAATTCGGAACTCGGTGAGGTTCTTTCAGGTGAAATAAAGAAGAGAATACGGAGAGATGCTTCTTATAAATAATTAATTAATGAAGTCCAAATGCTTATAAATAATTAATGAAGTCCAAAAGTTTCCATAATAAATGCAACAAATCTTCTACCAACTTAACCAAAACAAAATATAGCGATTTTAACATGTAGGCATCATGTTTACGACTTATACCATGTGTAGTGGTAATGTGTTATAATGCCCTCATTATGGGGCATTATCTGACACGTGGCGTCCTAGTCAGCGATGAGGCATTATAACAAAAGTGGCGTAGTGGGGCAATATGCCAATAACCCCCATTCAATCATTTCACAATTATTTATTTTAATTTAAAACATAAAAAACTTCATTAATTAAAAAAAATTACATTACTTGAAATAAAAATAAAAAAAAAACTAAAAATAAAAAAAAACCGAAAATAAAAAAAAAAACAGAAAAAGAAACCGAAAAAATTAAAAGCCGATGAAATTAAAAAAAAAATACTAGTTTTCATCTTCGCTTTCTTCACCCTCGCCAACTTCGTCTTCGCCGTACTCCGTTTCTTCCTCTCCCTCAGGTGGTACATACCGAACCGACCATGTGTGGTGTAGCAAATCAACCATTAACTGGGAATGGTACGGTTCGTAACGCAACTCTCGCGCATTATTCACTCTTTCTTCCATTGACGTCTGTGGATGCTCCTCTTGAACGGCTTCTGGCACATAATTCTGGCATATCGCATTTCCTTCGTCTTCCAAGATCATGTTGTGCATTATTATACACGCGTACATAGCATCTCTCATTTTTTGCTTGCTCCATGCACGACAAGGATTTCTCAAATATTGCCAGCGTTGTTTAAGAACCCCAAAGCATCTCTCAATGTCTTTTCGTGAAGACTCTTGAACCTTTTTAAAGTATGCTCTTTTTTCATCAAAAGGATCACTATACGTCTTCACGAAAATCGAATACCTAGGATAAATTCCGTCGCTCAAATAATATCCATGAGGGTAGTAGTTTCCATTTGCGTAAAACGACGCTTTTGGAGCTTTGCCAGAAATCCACTCCTCTAACAGCGGAGATTGTTCAAAAACATTGATATCATTGCATGACCCGACCACGCCAAAGTAAGCCGACCAAACCCAAAGATCCTGTGAAGCAACCGCCTGAAGACTAATAGTGGGTCCTTTTTGGTCACCCCGTGTGTGTTGGCCTCGCCATGCAGTCGGGCAGTTATCCCAACGCCAATGCATGCAATCTATGCTCCCGATCATACCAGGCAAACCATGCTCGGCATTATGTACCTCGTAGATCTTTTGAAGGTCCTCCCATGTAGGCGTTCTAAGATAACGCGCACCGTACACATCAATTATACCTTTATAAAAAAATATAGACAAACATAAGATTCAAAAAAAAAAAAATAGTAAAATATAAGAATTGTACCGCGACAAAAATGTTCCAAGCTGTCCCGTGTTGTTTTCTCCGCCATTTTTAGATACTCGTCGTTGATGTCGGTAGTGTTACCATAAGCAAGGATTCGTAACGCCGACGTACACTTTTGGATACCGGTAAATCCAAGTTCCCCTCTCGCATCCGGTTTTTGTTTAAAATAATCGTAGTTTGCTTCCAAGTCGTCGACTATGCGTAGAAACAACCGCTTACTCATTCGGAAACAACGCCTAAAAAATTCGTTTGAAAATGTCGGCGCCTCGTCAAAATAGTCTTTCATCAAACGATCGTGTGTCGCGCGTCGGTCTCGTTCAACATAGCGTCTTTTATTTTTTTTCTGCTTGGGGCCGACGAGAACGGTTGACATATCTCACCGCTAGTTGACAAGCACTCGTAACCGCCTCTTGCTCAAACTCCTCATCGGTCGAACCATCGCCATCCGCAAAATACTCGTTGTAGTAAAAATTTACCATGGATGAAGAACTAGGAGAATCCATCAAGGTTTTTTAAAAATGGTTGAATTTTTTAGAGAGGTTTTGAGATTGTTTTTGTTGAAAGTGAATGAGTTTTGGCTGTTTATATATATATATATATATATATATATATATATATATATATAATAGGTTTAAAAAAAAATCAACTAGCCGTTATAGCAACTAGCCGTTGATTGGTTGGTTCAAGATTGAAGGAGCGTTTTAATTTAAACGTCGGGGGCATTTTTTTTCGAAAATCACGCCCTATAACGCCTACCGTAGTGGTAGGCGTGGCGTTATAGGGCGTTATAATGCAAAAAATTTTAAAAAAAACGCCCCAGTACGGGCACTCTTAGAAATGATGTTTTGGGTTATTTTGCCAAGAAATACACCAAACATAGCAATTTAAAACACAATGCAACGTATTATGGGCGTCAAATTTAAAATACAACTAGAACACAGTGTTTAACACTTAAAACACACTACTTAACGTTTTTCGTATGGTGTTTTAAGCCTCGAATTCATTGCATTGTGTCTTAAATTGTTATGTTTTGTGTTTTTATTGCTAAAACAACCCAAATTTTCTGCGGCACCTGGTGATGATGGGAGACTAGGCGAATAGGTGGAGATCGCTAGTTCGATCCTTGAACTGAGCAGGTTTTACCTCACCGCATTGTCGTGCCTTCGGGCGAATGTTCACGGGCTTCGACCCTAGGTGAGGGTTTTCCCCGGTTCGAATGCGAGTTTATCCCGATGTGGTGAATTTCGCCACTAGCCCGTTTGGAGGATTTGTTGGTCGTTCAAAAAAAACCCCAAAACATTATGTCCAGATCCAAAACATGATGGTTACATGTCAATTCTTATGCCTTCTCGCACTTCTCACGAAAAATATCTTTTTTACAGATCCTGAAACTAACAATTATAAGAATAATAATTTAAAGGAAAACTTACACGTTTAGTCCTTTATCTTGATACCATTTTTCAGTCGGTGTCCTTTTCAACGAATTTTGACAGGTTTTGCCCTTTAAAGGGAATTTTGTTACACGTTTTTTCCTTTAACCCTAACCCAATTAGATTTTTTTTTTTTTTTTGTTAAATCTGATCATGTGACTTGCATGTGGGTATTTTTGTCAAAAATTTCTAAAAAGTTAAAAAATTCTAAAAAATCAAAAAACATTCTAAAAATCTAAAAATTAAAAAAAAATCTAAAAATAAAAAATACTCTAAAATAATTATATGTATAATATGCACTTTTTAATAAAATAATACCAAACAAATCTACAAATATAAAATCATTGATTTTACTAATAATAACAAAGTCTTATTTTTTTTAAATAATTATAAAAACATATAACTAAAAACATATGACGTTATAATACAGTTAACCCGTTTATCATCATACAACCTCCCAACTATTCAATCATTTTTTTCTATCTTATATTACTTAATGAATAAAAAATAATATTACATATTATCCTATTTTAAATGTTGAATAGAATACTTCTATTTTTCTATTAAAATATTATCCTTAAATTTAATTTGTTAATTTAAGATATTTTTAAATAACCAAATTATTTATCATCAAAGCCAAACTTTGGATTAATATATTATTTATTTTTATTTTCATTATTAAAAAAAATATTATATCGATTTTATCACATAATTTTTAGAGTTAAATTACATAGTTAGTCCCTGTGGTTTACATAAAGTAACAATATAAGGTACTAATAGTTTAAAATCACATCCTGAGGTACTAACTTTCCATTTTTTAACGTGTGAGAGTATTAATTACATAGTTAGTCCTTGTGGTTTAGACAAAGTAACAATCTAAGGTATTAATAGTTTAAAATCACATCCTGGGATACTAACTTTCCATTTTTTAACATGTGAGGGTATTAATTACATAGTTAGTCCTTGTGGTTTACACAAACTAACAATCTAAAGCACTAATAGTTAACAGGGAATTAACGTTAATACCCTCACATGTTAAAAAATGAAAAGTTAGTACCCCGGGATGTGATTTTAAACTATTAGTACCTTATATTGTTATTTTGTGTAAACCGCATGGATTAACTATGTAATTAACTCTAAATTTAAAACAAATTGTATATAACTTTCAATATTACTTTATATATAAAATTAGAATTATTACAGGTTTTTTAAATATAATTTACATTTTATCACTCAAATGACTGCTTATTTGCTTTTTGAATAACATGTTTGACCATTGTATCTTCTTTTCAATAATAGTCTCCGCAATCACTATATCTATCGCGTACCGAGTATATCAATTGGTTTTTTTAAATATAATTTTATTATTATTTAGTATATAAAATTAAATTTATTCAAGCAGTGTAATACACGAGGTTTTTAAAAATATAACATTTTTTATAATTTGGTAAACAATATTACATTTATTTAACCCATGTAATACACGTGGTTTTAAAGATATAACTTTTTTTATTATTTGGTATATAAAATTACATTTATTCAACCCGTACAATATAGTTCTTATAGATATAATTTTTTATTATTTAATATATAAAATTACGTTTATTCAACCCGTGCAATAAAAGAGGTTTTTAAAGATATATTATTTTATTATTATTTAGTATATAAAATTCATTTATTCAACACGTGTAATACACAAGGTTATAACCTATTTTTTCATTATTTTTAAACGAAAAACGACGGGAGAGTACTACGTCGGCGATTGATGAAGTCACAGTTGTGAAGAGATATCAACGAGTAGTAATTAGTTTAGTGATTTTATCTCATACTCATCCTGACCTCTTTTTTTATCCACCACTTCATAACCCATCCTAACCTAGTGACTAATTTTGTTTGATCCATCTTAAAATTTAAAATACCCATATCAACCTAAAATGGAATGGATATGCTTGTTTTGTCAGGTCTAGGTTTAGCTCACCATCAATATATGATGGACCAGTGCGTGTTTGAGCCCGTAAGTTATCGACCCTGATGAGCTTAACTCGAGACTAGTGATGTATAGCGACTTCATACGTGTTACTCTCTTTGTACGCTTTGTATTCAGTCTCATACGGATCAGTGTCAACGAGCTTTAAGTATAAAATGTGAGCATACCTATGGGTCGAGCCGAGTCCAGAGTTTATCTTGAGCATACCTATGGGTCAAGCCGAGTCCAGAGTTTATCTTGGAACATTTAGCGATCCACAGGAAACTTTAAAGACGTACTAAAATATGATAACAGAAGTACATAATTTGTTAGAATATAAACAAACTTAAAAACACCAGCTTAATCACAACTTCACAAGAAATTTCAATTATATATAATTGCAAAGATTTACAAATTTGAGAATGCAAGACTTTAAAAAAGCATAAAAACACACACTAAACCAATAAAAATGAAATATTTACACTGTTTTATACCTATGTATCATCAAATTATTTGCTGAAAGCCTCCACCAATCATACTTTAGTTTTTCCGGCTCACGAACAGCCAGGAGGCTTAAACGAATGTATTTTATCTTTCAACAACTCCCCATGAAAACGGGCCTGGATTTCGGGCCAGAATGTAGGCGAGTTTGTTTATCTTGGTGGTGAGATTTCATCAGCATAGATGGAAACACAGGCATCAGCGGAACCGGCCGCTAGTAATATTTGGTACGGGTGGAAAGCTAGACAACTAACGGGCCCTATTTTTTGGGCCATAAATGTTGGTGAGTAGCGAATGGTGCCCAGTTGTTCACCTTCAAGATTGAAGACTTTGATGAGTTGTTTGGCTGAGCCACTGGCTATAAGTGGTGCGTGCCGATGAATGGCTAATGCGGTTAATGAGCCACGGTGTGCGTCGATGGTTAAGTAGGCGTCGCTTTGGTTTCTGATATCGAGAAACTGAATGTCTCCTGCTTGAGATGCACTCACAATCTGTAGAAAAAGATTAAGTGGGAGTTAATTAGATTATAAAAAAAAAAGATATTATAAAGTTGTTTTGTTTTGTTTACCTTTGAGGGATCAAGCCCCGGTTGAAAGCCGATTCCGACAACTCGTCCTACACCACCGCTTCTGTCTACCCCCAAAGTGTGTGGCCGGGTAACACAAACAAGCCTGAATTTTGCAAGATGACAACACAGAAATTTAGCAAAATAATTGCATGAAAAAAAAAACATGTTATTAAACCATAAATTATCATATGATATGAAAATAATTAAATCATTACCCATCAGGCGTTCTGACATCATACAATCTGACAGAACCATCGACAAATCCAGCTGCAAATTGACCCCCGTGAACTTGAGAAGCCGCCTAAAATCAGCAAATAAAATATTACAAAAATAACCATGACAACGTTCAGAGAACAGTTCGTTAACCGTTCGCGAAAAGTTTGTTTGTGTTTGTTTGTTCATTAAACAAACGAACGCGAACAAGGAACTGCGTTCCTTTAGTTAAATGAATGAACATGAACAGAGGCCACGTTCATTCATTAATGTTCGTGAACGTTCGGTAACATGTTCGTTTTTGTTCAATAGTTCATTAGTGGTTTTCGTTTTTATATTTTATTTAAATACTTCAAAATTCCAACAAATAATATATCTAATAAGTGTCGGTGTATTATTCTGATTATGATCGCTTTGTTAGTTTCCATACGTTCGTTGCCTAAAATTAGCAAATGAACACGTTCATTTCCTTAACAAACGAACACCAACATCGTTTGGTAAGTGTTCATGAACACGTATATTTCTTAACAAACGAACACGAACAAGGTCTTGTTCCTGTTCGTTTGGTTCGTTTGCAGCCCTCATGACAAGATTATCAATTTTGAAAGTAGATAAAATTTAGCCTACCAATGCTGAAATGCTGCAGTCTGATGCTAGAGGAATAGAACTTAGAAGTTCTTCTTTATCGAGGTCCCATACCATGGTTGATGAAATTTCACCCGAAGCATACTGCAAGCACAAAACGTGCAGGTTATATATCAAATTTAAAAAACCAATTATATTCAAATAATAATCTTTTTTAATATATAGATTTACCATATAACCAGACTGCTGCTGCCAATCAACAACAGCACTAACACTCCTGGCACCAGGTCTATGCCCATGAATAGAAGAAAACGCAGTTACGAGTTTTTGTTTGCCTCTAGAAATGTAATCTTTCCATATTCGCACATTTCCGTCACCTGCAAATAATTAAGGCAACAAAGATCAAGTAAAACGTTTAAAAAATGAAATTATATGAGTTGCGTGAATTTAGAGATTGAAAACTTACTTGAGGCTACAAGCAGCAAGCTTTCATCAAGCTCGTTCACTAAACATAGTTTTGATATCCCTTTATTCGGATATTCATGATTGTTAAAACTATTTAGTAACGTTGCCTCCTCGTAATTCCATATCCTATAGAGAAATAAAATTAAAAAAATAACGAAGATTATTAAAAGAAAAGTGAATAAACAAAGATTAAGCCAAAATTACCTGATACATTCACCCTCCTCAGCAGCAACCACTACTGGCGAAAAAGGTTGCAGCAAGGCAGTTTTAGCACCAGTTTCGAATTTTGTATCCCATCGAGCAATTGGATTATGAAGATTGCTACCAGCTGAAAACATAGGCGGTACACCAATTAACGTTAAGTCAACTAAAGATGGTCAAACTTATAACCTATATCACCATATGTTAAAGAAAGTAAGAAACTCACAAGCACGTTGGCATTTTGTGATGTGGTTTAGAGCAAGATTTTCCCTTTCTTCACGTTTAATTGCAATTTCATCAGCACCATCAGTTGCTGTAAGAAGTGGTTTCGAAAAATGACTGCAGCTCCAGTTGTAGATTGTTGACTGCGGAAGAAAACTGCGGTCTGATGATGATCCGGAAACCCCGGGTGAGCCCAAAAGTGGGTCAGCTAGCCCTCCTGAGTCCATTAAATGTGGTCTGAATTCAAGAGAACAGACCCTTCGCATTCCGGTTAAGTAACTTGGTTTTGGAGGGCTCACAGGAGGTGTTCTAAAAGTTAACGGTAAATGACCTGTTCACAGCACAAAAAGAAAAACAAGATTTAATTAAAAAACAATTATTTTAAAATGTAGACTTCAAGTTGCAACAATTAGAAGTTAGTGCCTGGATAACCAACCGAACTCCGAATAGACTCATCCAAGCGTCATTGAACCCGGCTTGTCGAACCCTAACTAGAAACTCTAAACCTTAAACCCTAAAGCTAAACCGTACGACGAAAAGGTAAGCTAAACCATAAAATCTAAACTATAAACCCTAAAGGCTGAAACCTAAAGCTAAACCCTAAATCCTAATGATAAACCCTAATATAGAACCCTAAAAGCAAAACCATAATATAAACCCCTAAAAGCAAAACCCTAAAAACTAAAAGCTAAGTCCTAACCCTAAAAGCTAAACCCCAAAAATATATATTATAGGGTTCGACAAGCTGGTTCCAATGCCGTTGGAATGAGTCCAATCTGAGTTCGTTTGAGTCGGTTCCCCACTTTTTTAGTGTTCCCCATTGAATCTCCCAATATATATGTGTGTGTGTATGAGATTATTCTGTTTTGGATAACTAATTTCATACACGTTGCAACAAAACTCATTTTGAATATTTAGTAATAAGATACCTCCATTCATGTCAAACCATGATGATGAACGAGCTAATCCAGCAAGACTATTGGCAGTACCCGAGGATTCTCCCGCTCGTACACCGGTAGTGGTGGCAGTTTTAGCAGACTTAGTCACCACTTGTTCAATCCCAATAATAGAAAGAACCCGTCGACCCAAACCCGAAATCCGTGGTGACGCGTCCTTCGCTAACGTACACATGGCGGATACACATTGTGAATACAACCCGTTGTCTAACTGTCTAGGTTTTGCATGATTAACCACCCCGTTTGTAACGCAATCGTTTAGCATCCCAGGGTCGGAGTTGTGCGATGAGTCATCAGAGAGCGGTGACCCGTGCATTATATTGGATGTAGCGAGCGGGCTGCTGGAAGAAACAGAAACCCGCCCGTCTCTTGTAGCTGATTGGTTGTCACTACCGACCCGTGACAATGGGCCGATTTTAGAATACTGATTAGGAGTGCTGTAACCGCTAACTGAATTCCTTACGGTAAACGAAGGTAAAGAACTCAGCACGGAGTTAGGTTGCGGTTTCCAATATGCGGCAGCAATAGATTTCAGGTGTCGGTTGTGTCCAAATGCAAATCGTGCAAGAGCTACTGCCAGCTCAGCTCTAACTAAAGGGCTCCCATCTGAAACAACGTTTAAAAGACTTTTAACGATACTAAATTCTGCCACAGCTTTTTCATCATCATCACGTTCATCATCTCCAACATCCCTAGATGAGTCGAATCCAACGTCAAGTAAAGTGCCCAACGCAAATACAGCAGAAGCCCTAACCTGAAAACAAAGGTTTTTAGTTTTAACACAAACTTAACGAAATTATCTTAAAGAGTGAAATGTCATTTTGGTCCCTGAGGTTTGGCCACTTTTGTGACTTTCGTCCAAAGGTTTGTTTTTTCAGCATCTGGATCCAAAAGGTTTGAAATCTTGACTTGTTCATCCGTCTTGTTAACTCCATCCATTTTTCTCGGTTAAGTCAAAGGTATTTGCTTTTTTGCTAACTTACAGGGCAATTTGGTCTTTTACACTTTATGTAAAAAGCCCGAATACCCCTGAAAAAGATCGAATTGCCCTTTAAGTTAACAAAAAAGACGGAAATACCCCTAATTTAACGGAGAAAAATGGATGGATTTAATGAGCCGGATGAAAATAACAAGATTTTAAACCCTTTGGATCCAAATGCGGAAAAACAAACCTTTGGACGAAAGTCGCAAAACTGGCCAAACCTCAGGGACCAAAATGGCATTTTACTCTATCCTAAAATATAATGATTAGTGAACCTCAGGTTGGGGCTCTGATAGTAGAAGTGAAAATACGGTAGGAGCATTAGCCTGCAAGCCGATAATTTGTGCTTCGGTGAAATCTTCCCATAGTTTACCCAAACAAAGACATAACCACTGTAGAAAAAGCGGTTCGGTTTGGGTGTCGTTGGGGGGGGAGCCACCTTTAAGATGTTTTAAACAGACGTGAATTAGGTCAGCTTCTATACAAGCTTCTTGACCCTTTCTGTGACCGTCGACAATGACGGTTAACACAAACGCAGCCATAGCGCGTTGTTCAGGGTATGCTTCCACACTGTCTAGAAACCTGATGAAATATGTGTGGCCCCCATCCTTGACCAGATCCACTTGGCAAGACTGTCAACACAAAAAAGTGACTTTAGAGTTTAGTGAAGTCAACAGACTCAACACTATCATGCTTCTATCGGTCAACGAAAATGAAGAGGTTAAGGGTATGACATACTTTATCAAGCGCTAGGATCTTTGTCCAGATGAACACAAGAATTTGTCGAAGTTCAGGTGTAGTTGTCTGCAACAGCTTCAAAACGTATGGAAAAATTCCAACTGACAAAGCCTGCCAGAAAATAAGCTATCAGTTTAAGACGATCCAACATGAAAACCAAGAGTAAAATGCCATTTTCTTCCCTGAGGATTGGCCAGTTTTGCAACTTCCGTTCAAAGGTTTGTTTTTCCGCATCCGGATCCAAAAGGTCTGAAATCTTGCCATTTTCATCCGGCTCGTTAACTTCATCCATTTTATGTTAACTTAAAGGGCAATTCGGTCTTTTTCACTTTGTGTACAAGCATTTAGCATAATGTACAAATATTCAAAAAGACAAAAATACCCTTAAGTTGACAAAAAAGACGAAAATACCACTACCTTAACGGAGAAAAACGGATGGAGTTAACGAGACAGATGAAAATGGCAAGATCTCAAACCTTTTCGATCCAGATGCGGATAAACAAACCTTTGGATGAAAGTCGCAAACTAGACAATCCTCAGGAACGAAATGGCATTTTACTCCAAAAAAGAATTCAAAACATGTCAAAAGCCATATTTAACCTACCAAATCAACAGCCCATGAACCCATATCAAGAAATCTTCCCAAAAGTACAAGGGCACGAAACCTATGGCATTGACTCAGCAAAACCTGAACAATCAAAACATCTAAAATAGTCAGCAGCGAACAATAAGGCATTACTTTTTCATATATAAGTTACTAAACCTAGAAAGTAACGTATAACTTATTTGTAGTTTACGCTTTACATACCTGAAGAACGATAGGCAACTGTTCTGGTGGTTTCTTATGTTCAGACCCATGATCAAGCCACACCTCAAATGCTGTCAATTGTTCCGTGAAAAAAGGGCTTGGCTGTAGAAATCCAAAAGTTGATCAATTATTTTATGCAAATTTCACAGAAAATCAATCGAGTGAAATGCCATTTCCGTCCCTACTTTCGTCCAAAGGTTTGTTTTTTCGCATCCAGATCCAAAATGTTTGAAAACTTGTCATTTCATCCGACTCGTTAACTCCATCCATTTTTCTCCGTTAATGAGGGGCATTTCCGTCTCTTTAGACATTTTTTTTAAAATAAAAAACACTAAGAAATAAAGATCCACCTGGACCACCTCTGTTGATTTTTCCCCCCACCCAAACCCTTTAATCATCACAAAAATGTCAAAAAAGACAAAAATACCCCTGACTTAATGTTAAAAAATGGATGAAGTTAACGAGTCGGATGAAAATGGCAAGATTCCAAACCTTTTGGATCCAGATGCGGAAAAACAAACCTTTGACCAAAAGTCGCAAAAGTAGCCAAACCTCAGGGACAAAAAATGGCATTTTACTCGAATCAATCTCTTTATGAAAATCACAAACCTGAAATTCTGCGTTGGGGTCCTCAAGCAATGTCGGAAGCTGAGAAAGACAGATTTCAGCAGCCATGTCCCATGCATCCCTGCAATGCCCGTACGTCACATGTGTGAGTATTTGCCAATTTGAAAAAAAAAAAAATACTAAAATACAATAATGGTGTATATAAAGTATAAACTAATGTGCCTACCACATATGATGCTGGTGAGTTGGAGGCAACATTGGATAAGAAACAGGTGAACAGTTTGCAGAACGCATAATTCTCTCTGCAAGTAAAAAGTTCCGAAACAGACTGGCAACCAACAGATCTTGCCGGAATAATCTCTGAAATAAATCTGCAAAGATATTAAAATCAAGTGCTCATTTAAACTTTCATGAAAAAAGAGCTAGAAGCATAATACGAGTATTGTTGTTATCAAATATCCGAACCATGTGGAAGAACGTTCCAGGCGATTGTGTCAGTGACGGCAGTGAAAATCCAGTTCAGCTCACCAAGAAGTGTTTTACGGTCAGTTTGACGACCGGGAATTCTGTCTATAAGTGAATAATCGAGTGACTCGTGTAATAAAGAACGGGTGCAAAACCTGTAGAGTTCAATGATATCAGAGATCTGGATGCAAAATATATTTATCTAGTGTAAATAAAGACATTTGAAAGAGCACTCACCATCTCAATGCGATCTTGATGGGCGTTGTAAGGCAAGAAGTAAACACATCAGCAGGAAACTCGTGACTTTGCGGTAAGGTCTCGTGTGCTTCACAAGCCGCAAGTAGAATACAGTCACGTGGTGTGGTTCCCGAGGTACTCGATGGATTCCAATCTTGAAGCTATATAATAATTATAATTAAATAATTTGCCACATACTGATAAAAAGATCATAAAAACTGCTAATTTATGATACCTCAATGAAGGCATTGACTATCATTCCGGCTGCTGAACAATCAAAAACGTAAATTGATGGAGTCTTCAACCACGAATCAAGGTCACTTATAGGCAAAGGAATATACTGTGTATAACTCTACAACATTTAAGAAAACAAAACAAAAAAGATAAGTCTAATAAAATCAGTTTAAAAATGCACGAAAGACGAAAAGACTCAAAGATAAGAATTATGTATTACCCTGTTAAAAAACCAAATTTCGCCATTGGCAGTTGGCTTAGGCACACCATGCCCATTATAATGAAATAAAACTCTTTCCGATTTGGCGAATTTGCGACATGAGGTACAAAGTTTCTTCACTTCTTCGACTGTGGGATCTAACTGAAACTTGTATCTGGCCTGTTCTCACGGTTTATTAAGTTTAGATGACACTTGCATGGAGATTTTCGAGTACTATATATAGTGTAATACCGTAGCAATACTTTATAACCTCACCTTTGGTTGCCACCTTTCATACTGAAAATGCAACGTTTTGCCAATTGTGTCAAGTGCTTTTTGAGGGGCCATGGAAAATGGATCTGTTTATAACATCAGGATGATAAATTATTAAAAGGCATTTAAACTTATCAAAAAGAAGGAACTAGAAAATCATAACGATTAACGATACCTATCCAGCACTCCATTCTGGCACAAGGTGAAATCTTTATAACATCAGGTGGGTCCACACTAATATTCAAACATAGAACAAGAGCAACACACCCTGTTTTCATCTGCAGTTCAAAGCAACGTATTAAAACTAACTAGACAAATGATGCTTCAAGAAAACCTTATTTGTAGAGAACATAGGCAGGGTCGCGGCTTAGTTATTGTCCGGGGGGCGCCCGCCCTTCCCCCCCCCCCCCAAACTTTTCGATGCGTAGTGTTATGAATAGTACTTTCGTATAGATATATACGTTGCCGCCCCCCTGGTTTCGGAAAAATTGGGGGGGGGGGGGGGGGAGTTTGCCAATGAACATAGGACTGGTCTAGAGAAGCTTCTTATCAGTCCCATCAAAAAATAGTGACAACATCAACAAAAATTGCATTTTTCTAACACCAGAAAATTACTATCTTCTTCCTCTCTGACATCTGATAATAATCTTTTCCACGATGCTTAAAAACATCAAAAATAAACTAAAAGAGCTAAAAAGCACTTGTGCCAAAGCGTCACGTTGATGTAACCTTGGCATGGTTTAAAAAAACGGCCGAGGCGGTCGTACTGAGGCGGGCCTCAGTTCGAAACGGAGGAAAAAAGCATATGAGGCGGCGCCTCAGGTTCAGAAATTATACGGACGCCTCAGTTGAGTGAGGCGTAAGTTTCAGATCTGAGGCGGTATGAAAATGGCGAGGCGTAAGTATATTTTTTTAGGCGGGATTTTAATGATGGATTAGGGTTTTTAGGCGCCAAAACCATATTTACGGCAATAAAAACTAGCAGCGCCATTATTTTTTTTGTTTCTTTAAATAGACATCCAAAAAACAGATGCATCTGGCATTATTCTTCAATCGTGATTCTTCACAACTACAGCTGCTATTTCTTTGAATCTTCTTTCAATCTTCAATACAATTATTTCATTCAATCTTATTCAATCTTCAATACAGGTAAGTTCTCTTCACTGCTTTCTTGATTTTTATTGATTGTGTTAATTTGTCTTGCTATGACTTATGGCTGCTTTTTATTGATTCTTGCTATGGCTGCATCTTTCAATTCGTTTTTTATTGTTCAAGATACTTGCTTTCAATTGATCTTGTTATGACTTATGACTTATGGCTGTAGCTTGATAATAATGTTTGTTATGCTATTAGAGTTAATTAGAAACTATTTGTGTTTTTTTATGTTAAGTATTTGATGAACTTTGAATCTTTTTTATGTTTTTAAATGCTGATTTGATGAGAAAAGTCATTTTTTGATGTGAAGTATTTATTATTTTATGATATATATAATTTTAATATTTATTCATTAATACCGCCTCAGCCTTACGCCTCGTTCCGCCTCAATACTTACGCCTCGTGAGGCGAAGGGAAAACGCCTCGATACTCGTTTCCGTTTTTTTAAACCTTGAACCTTGGTTTTAAAAGGCACAAGACCCTACGAATCGTTAAGTCCCCAAAGCCGAGGCGTGAGGCAAAAGTTTGATGTAAGCAAGGTGTTTGGTATTACACACAAATTATTAAACTATTGGTATATAATATGTTAAACTTGATAATTTATAAACACTAAAATACAAATAATAAAACAGATAAATACGGAAAAATAGCTCTAGCTACATCTAAAGAAGCTTTATGTACAACTAAAAATAGCCTAACTATTAAGTACTGAGCAGCTCACTGAGCTGCTCAGGTACCAGTAGTCTACATGAACCCTATGACTCTAAACGTAGCGGGCGTTATCTCTCTAAAGTTGGACTCTTTTCATGTCTACTAGTCTTTATCAAGTTGTTCCAAATATGTGCATGATAACCTTTTGATTAGCTATATCTCATATATTACAGTTTATCACATGATCCGCTTTGTTCAAACATTCTCGTCCATTCCTTACCGACCCGTAACTCCAAACATAGGGCTCTTTTCTTACCCACTTGAATACATGTAGTTGTTCCAAATATGAGTTTGATAACCTTGTAATTAGCCCCTGTTCATTTATCAAGGTCTACACATGAATCGGATAGTTGAGTCGTTCATGTTCAATTGTTCATTATTCACGAACCCTGTAACTCCAATCGTAGCGAAAGTTATGCCCTTTTATGATCAACTGTTTGTACGTGCACTCTTGGTTTAAAAAAGCGCAAAGCGCTCCGAAGCGTTTTGGTTCCAAAAGCTTTAAGCGAAGCTTCAAGCGCGAAGCGAGAGCTTCACGTATACGAAGCGCTCCATATTATATATAATTATATATAATGTTAATTTTATATATATGTATAAAAAATAGCTATCCATATTATATATATGTATTTTATAATGTTAATTTTGTACTTTTATGCATAAATTAAAAAGTTTAAGGACCAAATGTAAACTACTGAAGATAGAGGGGGTTAAATGTTTAAATAGACAAACTATCTTTACACTTTTTAAGTAAAAAGTTAGAAGTTTCAGGGACTGAATGTAAACTAATGAAAGATAGAGGGGTTAAATGTTTAAAAACCTTAACTTATAAAAACCCTAAAAGCCTAAAAGACATATACGCAGCAGCCGCTCTCAGCATCTCTCTTCTTCTTCCCCCTTCTTCCTGGTTTCCCGCTGAAAGCAACTCCGTCGCCGGAATTTCTCGCCGGATTTCACATAGGAAGTCGCTATATCGTCGATATAAGGTCGATATGTACCTTGTAAAGACTGTTGGGCTTAAAAAATGGCCCAAATGGTGATCTGATTGGCTGGAGCGTCGCTTCACAACTTCATCGCTTCGCCGCTTAAAGCTCGCTTCACGTAATGTAACGCTTCAGACCCAAAAAAGCGTTTTTCCCATCGCTTCATCGCTTCACGCGCGCTTGAATTTAAACACAGCGTGCACTTGCCTAAATCTAGTTTTTTCCCAAATATGAGCCTGATATAATGTTAAGTACCTCTTTATCATTTATCGCAGTTTGTCAAATGTCCTGCCTGTTGATCGCATTTGCTTTCAATAAGTTGATCACATACGCTTTCAATAAGTTGATCACATGCATATGCATTGTTAAGTTATTTAGCCTATAAATGAACATTCGAACGAAACCACTGAAGCTTGATTTTGTTTTACGGACAATTATTTATCACTACTATAAAATGGGATGCTGAGAAAAAAAAAACAGCTTTTCCAAAATACAGCAGAGAATGGACCCAAGGGATGAACATTATTTCTTACTTTTTATTATTGGCTGAAATATGTGCACTAGAAACACACACACACACACACACACACACACACACATATATATATATATATATATTCCAGCTTTTGTTTAATTACCCTCTAGAGAAAAGTCCTATAAATTATCTATATATGTTGGGAATTCCTACTTAAAAAATATACTATGAATACAAAAATTGAGAAAGTTTATTCTCTATCTTCTTAAAATCTTCACTTTCATTTATAAATCTTTGATCTTGATGGTGTGAAGATTTCTATTTCCATTTAATCTTGATTGATTATTTTCCTTTAAAGATCAGAGTGGGATCCTGTCCTTTCTTCCTATCGTTACTAGCTTATAGTTGTTAGTCCGTTGCTTAGCAATTATGTTCTTAATTTTGAGTTCAGATATTCGTTCTTACCCGTCCTTTGATTTCACATCATAAACTAACAAAAAGAAACAACTTTTTTCCTAGCATCCAGCACTAATAGCATACAAACCTATAGACAGCGTACCTAGGGTTTGGCAAATACAACCTATGTAGCTAGTGGCAAACAAGCATGTATCCAAATTACCATACTTTATGTTCAACACAAACAATCATACACCTTATTTAACTAGCAAATTAACTCCAAATTATACAAAACTCAAAACAAAAACAGCAAATTACGGAAATTACCCGGTCCTTCGGCCGCCACTTCGAAACCAGCCCACTTTCAGCAGGACCAGGAGTACAAGCCTCAAACCCACCATGTCTCAACTCCGACAACACAACATTCTGCGGCAAATACGCCATACTAGTAGCCGGCATCCCAATCCCCACCACATTTCCATTTCCCATTCCATAACCAGTAGTACTAGCAACCGCCTCAGCATCCTCCCTATCCGTGTTCCCATGACTCTCCACCACCGAATCCGACGAAGAACCCCTATCCCCATCCCCATCCCTATCCCTATTACCATCCAAAACCACATCTTGAACTACAACAACAGCAGGATTCACATCCAACCGATGCGAATTCGAATTCGAATACCGATCCACATGATTCGTCACCACCGCCACCATAGATTGCGACTGCGAAAACCTAGACTCCATCAAGTCCCCTAATGCCATTCAATTTCAATAAACCTAAACCCTAGCACCTTAATCGAACACTTACCGGTTGCTTCTCGTTGAATTGATAAAAATTTTAAAGCGATTGAAGGAGTGATAACGGAAACCCTAATCTACGAAGCCACTGAACCAGCGGCGCATGGAGATTCGACGGAGGAACGAGAGGAGGATATCCAGCTTCGTCCAGAAAGGGCTAGGGTGATTGGATTTGAAGCGATTGTGTGAAGTGTTAAACCCTAGATGAAGATGAAGATGAAGAAGACGATGAAAATGAAACCCTAGAGTTGAAGCAGGTGGTGAGGCATGTACAGTCAGAGAGAGAGAGAGAGAAGTGGTGATTTTTTGGGGTTAAAACTTAGGATATATTTGACATGTCACGTTAAAAAGATGGATTTTGTAGAAGAAGAATATTACAAAATATATGGAAGGAGGAAAGGAATTTATTGAGTTGCATTAAAGGTTTTAACAAATTTAGAAGGGAATATTATTGTTTTATGTTTTTGTCAATGGTGAAGCTTGAGATTTCGGGGTCGAAAACGTATATGTCTAATAAAATTACAAAACCGGGGTCGACAATGTATATACCTGAAAAATTTTACACGAAAACTAGATACCGGACACTACTGAGCGAAAAGCTAGGAGGGTCGGACGCCCCCGGCCCCTACAAAGTTGCGCCACTGTTTTTAGTTATGGTGTAACATCGAATCTATAATCTATAACTGAAGTTTTGATACTTGTGGTACGATGATAATCCAGTGGTGTGTTTTTTTATCCAAATTTGCAATTCAAAAAACTTTAGTGGTCTGTCAATTATCCAAATTTGCAGTTCAAGAAAAAAGCAATTTTTTTGTTTTTAGATTTTTATAATTGATTGGTTCATTTATAATAATAGCTCATTCTGTTCTCACGCCCCTAAAATCTTATTTTCACATCTTTTTCACTCTATCTTTCTTTATAGGAAAAATTACAAGTTTTGTACTTTATTTTTATACTACTTTTCAGACGGTGTCCTTTTTAACAAATGTTGACAGACGGTGTCCTTTACTAGGTATTTTGTTGCAAGTTTAGTCCTTTACACCCAACCCAGTTAAAAAATCATGTTAATTGTTGGGTGTAAATGACTAAACTTGCAACAAAATACATAGTAATGGACACCGTCTGTCAATAAATAACAAGGTTTTTTAACCAGGTTGGGTGTAAAGGACTAAACTTGCAACAAAATACCTAGTAAAGGACACCGCCTGTCAACATTCATTAAAAAGTACACCGCCTGAAAAGTGGTATAAAGATAAAGGACAAAACTTGTAATTTTTCCTTCTTTATATGTATCTATGTATATAGAGAGAGATAAAGGGAAGAGGTGTGTGAATATTAAGAGCATTCATATCCATTTCATCAAATTGTGTGAGTGGAGTTTTTATAATATGAAGAGTATAAAAAGTGGTTGTGAGTTGAGCAGAGAGAAAATGTTATTGTTCATCTATATATTTTGAGGGACACTGTTCACCTCCTATAATTTTTTAATATATTTTGAAAGTGGTTGTGAGTAGATGAGAGAGAAAAGGTAATGATAAAGGTATAAAAATATATTATTTAATTGAAACGGAGAGAGAAAATATAGTGTATTTTAGTGTAATTTAGGGTGAAAAAACGGTGGAATAGATGTGAATGCACCCATTATAATTGATTAGGGTGAAGGAAATTCAATCATTCTCATCATTCTTAAGTCATATCCGCGCTCCATCACAATTTTATTGTTCATTGATTTCATACCAAATCAATGGAATCAATCATCACTTTCCTCAAACTATTTATTTAAATTGTATATATGTATTAATTCATAACAAAGGGATGAATAGTTAACTTTTTTGTCTTTTGTGGAGTTTTTTTTTTTTTTATAGGATTTCTTTTGTAATAGAACTTTGTTTTTTTATATGATTTGGCACAAATGTTAAATGAGTTTAGTCTTTTATTTGTTTTTTTACGTTTTTTTTTTCCAGATTTGGTCGTTGTTTGTTGCTACTTAGCACGGTGTATGGTATTCATATTTGGTCTCTCATGTTTTTATTCCTGGACTTTCTAATATGTGTCGATATAAATTCGACTTTGTCTAGAATTTGCTTCATGTGAGTCACTTGGTGTTAGAAATTAGTGTTTTGATCGTCGTTCGGTTGCTACTTAACATAATTTTACCCCCTCCCCTCGCCCAATGCAACGATGGTGGCACGGTTTTACGCCCCCGCCCGCAACGCGTGGGGCTTAAAACTAGTTATATACTAATAGAAAACAAACTGTGAATAGTGATTTCAATATATATTAATTAAATGAATAGTGATTTCAACATATATTAATTAAAACAAATGAATAGTGATTTGAACATATATTAATTAAAACAAACTAAATCAATATTGATCTAGGAAATATAAGAATATGGGGTATGGGGCGGGGGTTGTGACGTGCGTTGGGTACAAACGCCCAAGTCACCACCCCGGGTGGGCTTGGGTTTCGGCGTGGCCCCTTGGGCGGGGGTTTCAGCCAGGGCGTTGGGCGGGGCTATCAAGATGACATGGCGGGATCTCATTGGCCAAGACAAGTAGCCGTTTGGGCTAGCCGTTGGCCAACGGCTATGTGTTTAAAAAAAAGATATAGGAAATATTATGTCACACCCCGATTTCCACGTGTCACCGGTGGGCCCGGTGGGGGAGTATCGTGACGTGGTTGGCAACGTAATAGTCAAACAACACAATATAATAATGCACAGCGGAAGCAAATTTAAAATAAGATACAACCGAATTTATTTATTGTAAACAAAGTCACAATTATCCGGTGTTTATCCACAGTAGGATCGAATAATAAAATACTGTTTATGGTTCAACAGACTTCGGCATCTTAAGTTTGCGAGACTTCTAGTGATGCTTAGGAGAATCCCAGCCTATTTCGCCTAGTACCTGCATTTAATCTTTTTGGGAAAATACGTCAGTTTACACTGGTAAATACATTCAACTGACTCATTTTATAAATGATTGAAAATTTGTTTGGATGCACATGGCATAAACATTTTTATTAACTTGGGAGAATTATTTAATATAATAATCTTGTGAACGATTTACATGTTACTTATGCGTTCAGTAGCCCGGACGTATCCGGGTTAAAGATCAATAGACACACCACTTATGTGAGTTATACACGGGAGTACGCCTACACCCCGTGCTCAGGTCGTGGCTATCTCGTAAGATAATGCCAGGGATATCCGGGACATGGTCATTAACCCCCCAAAGGCTGTAAAGTAAACACATCTGTTTAAAACGAGCCGATCAAATTATTCAATTAACCACTAAGCGTGGAAGATTTGATGCTCGATCAAGCGGTACGCTATGTACCGTAACCCAAGCCCGTATAGGGAAAATAAGTTAAAAGTATTTACCTTTGCAAGTATAAATCCTTAATCGAATAAATTGCAGATAGCTTTTACCGGGCTCCTAATCTGGAACGAAGGTTTAATATAACCTATTAGAATACTAACGGATCTTTAATTAAGCTTAAGCTTAGACCGGTTAGTTTAACGATACGGTTCGTACGCGCGATTAAGCGAAGACCGGATAGAATGTGATTTAGACCCGACAAGTTTGAAGACTTGTTTAATATGGGTTTATTATTCACATTCTGGATTTTGAGATAATAATGATATCGTTTGACCCGTTTCGGCTAGTTTATGCAAACTAGTTACATAACCCGAACCGAACGCGTATAATGCATAACGGGTAACCGAAAGGGTCGCGAACAGGTTTCCTAAGTTAATACGCTTTAAATATGTTGTGACATCATTATGATATCTTCCATAATGCCCATAACGAGTTTATTCCCTAATTATGCCCCGTAGGGGTAATTTGGTCATTTTAACGACCATAAAAGGGATTTATAGTATTTCTGAGATACGGGTCTGATTAAATCAGAAAAACATCTTAACTTAACAGGTTATGTCTACTGGTATTAAGTCTTACGTGGCAAAATGGTTTTAATACTAAACTACGCGTTTAATACGCGTATAAAGCCGTTTTAAGCGACGTACGGGTTAAAATACCAATCTGAGTTTTCTAATCAGCAAAACAAGTTCAAAATACTATATTTATTATTTTAAATCAGTGGCAATTGGATTGGTATCAATCGGATTCGTAAAACTCGTTTTATGGCCTAAAAGGGCATATTCGGTATTAACCGAATCAATGCGATAAGCCTAGCTTAAAACCAGCTTAAAAATAATTAAAAATCTTCAAAAATGCTAAAATATTATTTAACATCAGCGGGTAATAGTTTTGGTACCGAAAATCGGGTTTAGATAGGCTATGCGCTAATCGCGTCGTTTAATTAATAAAAAGCTTATTATTTACGCTAATGCGCATATCTCCTAATCTAGACCTCCGCTTGACGTGAAAATTTACGTACATGTTAAATAATCAGTAACTAAGATTATTGTATTTCCACATTTTCAAAATTCTCGTTATAAGGTCATAAGGGCGTTATGGTCCAATTTAAGCGATTAACGGAAACGTGTGCATGCATCGGATAATCAATGAAACAAGTACAGAGACTTATACTAGCATGTAACCCAATCCTAATAAGACTCTAAGGCATGTCTAAATCCAACTAAAACGGGTCAGAACCGAAGTCAACGCAAAAGTCAAGGTTTTGCGCCTTTCGGTTCCGAACCGGGTTTAAACAGAAAATTGTCGAGTCGGGCAAGCGCAAACAAGTTTTTATACTTATTACCAAGTTATATTAAGGTTAAAACAGGTTGCATACCTTACGGATCATTAATTGTGCATTAAATTGCATTTTGTAATTCTGTTGACTTTTTCGGTCAACGTTTGACCCGACAAACGACCTAGTTAGGTCTGGATTTGGTACTTGCCCTTCTAAGGGTTTAACACCCATATAATTACCTATCTAACGGTACTTTTAATTTGACACACGACTGAGCTATCGTTAATTAATCACGAAGTCAACCGTTTAATACGATATGTTGACTTTTAAGCTAAAAACTAAACTAGAATTAATTTAGAAGGGTTTAGAGACTTACTAGTTGATTAATGGATGATTAGGAAGGCTCTTGATCAGTTTGCAAGCTCCCCAATAATCAGAATGCTTGAAAATGATTTGTGAATGAAAGTGGTGAATGAAAGGGTCCTTATATAGTGGGTTTGCCACCACAATCACTTGACACAAGAGTCTAGGATCAACCACAAGTGATAAACACATGTCTCTAGCATGTAGGGGTGTCTAAGGGCCATGAATGTGCAAGAGAAACCGGCTAAGGAGGTCACAAACGCACACAACAGCCAACAGCAAGTCTGCTGTCGCTGGGCGCACCCTCGCGTAGCGCGAGGGGCTGTCGCGCTACGCGACGCCTTGCTCTGATCCGAAATTTGTTGTTTGTTGATGGTTTGAAAGGGCAACTTGTATATTTCGAATGTGGGACTTATTTTATCAGTAGGGGGCCTCCAATAAGTGTCTAACACTGAACATACCCTACCAATTATCCCTTGTTTCAATTGATTGCATTTACAAGACCCGTAAATAACGGTTTATCGTTCAATTCATCATGGGACCTCATCATGCATTATCAAGTCCATTATTGTGAACCCTTTTCTGAATTGAGGGTATATTAGATGTATATAACATTTAATCGGGTCTTGGGATTTATTATTGAGGTGTTCAGAGGTAACAATTTAACATGACGCCACTTTAAATCCTACCGAAAACATCTTTATTACATCCGGGTTTTCAACGCGTTTTTGTCTTACGTGACACGTGTCGTTTTAATATTAACCCGAAATTTGCGAGGTGTTACATCCTCACCCCCTTAAAATAAATCTCGACCCGAGATTTACTGAAACAAGTAAGGGTACTTTTCTTTCATGGTGGATTCTAACTCCCACGTAAACTCGGGACCTCTTCGGGCATCCCATTTGACCTTTACAAAAGGTATGTGCTTTCTTCGAAGCTTCCTTACCTGTCGATCTTCAATCGACAAAGGTTTTTCTACAAACGTTAAGCTCTTATCAATTTGCACATCTGTATGAGGCATGACATGCAAATCGTCAGCGGAACACTTCTTTAGATTGCAAATGTGGAACACATTGTGAATTCCACTGAGCTCTTCTGGTAAGTTCGACTTGTAGGCAACTGACCCGACACGTTCGATAACCTCGAAAGGTCCTATGTATCTCGGGCTTAGTTTGCCTTTCTTACCAAATCGCATCACCCCTTTCCATGGTGACACTTTGAGTAGGACTTTGTCACCTACTTCAAAGTGAAAATCCTTACGACTTGGATCCGCATAACTCTTCTGCCTATTCCGGGCAGCTTGGAGATTGTTACGAATCTGGACAATCTTGTCCGTTGTTTCAAATACGATTTCTGGTCCTGATAACTGGACTTCTCCAACTTCCGCCCAACAAACTGGCGATCTACACTTTCTACCGTATAATGCTTCAAAAGGCGCAGCCTTTATGCTGGTATGGTAGCTATTGTTGTAGGAGAATTCGATCAAGGGTAGGTTCTTATCCCAGCTACCTCCCAAATCAATCGCACATGCACGCAGCATGTCTTCCAACGTTTGAATAGTACGCTCACTCTGACCGTCTGTCTGAGGATGGTAAGCTGTACCAAAGTTTAAACGCGTGCCCAAAGATTGCTGGAAACTCTTCCAAAAGTGTGACGTGTACCTAGTATCCCGGTCAGAGATAATAGCTACAGGTATGCCGTGTAGGGCTACAATCTTATCAACGTATAACTGGGCTAACATATCGGAGCTATAAGTCTCCTTGATGGGTAGAAAATGAGCTGACTTAGTCAGTCGGTCAACTATAACCCATATCGTATCATTGCCTTTCCTTGTCTTGGGTAACTTGGTAATGAAATCCATAGTTACCATTTCCCACTTCCACGTAGGAAGTTCAGGCTGTTGTAGCAAACCTGACGGTTTCTGATGCTCGGCTTTGACTTGCGCACATGTCAAGCATTTTGCTACATGGGCGGCCACAGACTTTTTCAAGCCTATCCACCAATAATTTGCCTTTAAATCCTGGTACATCTTGTCAGCTCCAGGATGAACTGAGTATTTGGAACTATGGGCTTCTTGGAGGATGACATCACGAAGTCCTCCAAAAATCGGAACCCATATTCGTCCGTTTAACCGTAAAATTCCGTCCTTGCTAAGAGTTAACTGCTCCTCAGTTACTCCTAACTTTTCATTAGGATAGTTAGCTTCCAACACAGCTTCCTTCTGTGCAGCTAACACCCTTTCTATCAAACTGTTCTTTATCTCCATACGCTTGGCGTTAATTCGAATGGGTTTAACCCTTTCCTTTCTGCTCAAAGCGTCAGCGACTACATTCGCTTTGCCGGGATGATACTTGATTTCACAATCATAGTCATTCAAAGTTTCCATCCAACGGCGTTGCCTCATGTTTAATTCTTTTTGGTTAAACAGATGCTGGAGGCTCTTGTGATCAGAAAAGATCACAAACTTGATTCCATAGAGATAATGCCTCCACAGTTTTAGTGCGAACACAACGGCACCCAATTCCAAGTCATGGGTGGTGTAATTCTTTTCGTGCACCTTTAACTGTCGTGATGCATAGGCAATCACCTTGCCTTTCTGCATAAGCACACACCCCATGCCAGTGTGTGATGCATCACAATAAACTATGAATTCTTCAGCGCCTTCCGGTAAGGTAAGCACAGGAGCGTTGCTCAACCTTTGTTTCAAAACATCGAAGGACTCTTGCTGCTTAGGGCCCCAAACGAATTTTACTTTCTTCTTGGTCAAGGAAGTTAGGGACGCAGCAATCCTTGAAAAATTTTCAATAAAACGTCTGTAATAACCCGCCAATCCCAGGAAGCTACGAATCTCCGTAGGTGTCTTTGGCTCTTGCCAATTCATAACAGCTTCCACTTTAGCGGGATCCACCTGGATACCACGCTCACTAACCACGTGTCCAAGGAATTGGACTTCTCGTAGCCAAAATTCACACTTAGAGAATTTGGCGTAGAGCTTCTCCTGACGTAGAAGTTTGAGAATACAACGAAGGTGTTTCTCGTGGTCAGTTTGATTCTTAGAATAAATAAGGATGTCATCGATGAAGACGATAACAAATTTATCTAAGTAAGGTTTGCAGACACGATTCATGAGATCCATGAACGCGGCTGGTGCATTAGTGAGCCCAAAAGGCATCACTAGGAACTCGTAATGACCGTAGCGAGTCCTGAATGCAGTCTTGTGAACGTCTTCATCCATAACCTTCAACTGATGGTATCCTGACCTCAGATCAATCTTTGAGAAGTAACTTGCCCCTTGAAGCTGATCGAACAAATCGTCGATCCTGGGCAATGGATATCTATTCTTGATCGTGACTTTATTAAGCTCGCGATAGTCGATGCATAGACGCATCGATCCATCCTTCTTCTTGACAAACAGGATTGGTGCTCCCCAAGGAGATGAACTAGGTCGAATGAAACCCTTAGCTAGCAATTCATCTAGCTGCGTCCGCAACTCCTTCATTTCCGTGGGTGCCAATCTGTATGGAGCTCTAGCAACTGGTGCCGCTCCGGGGATGATATCGATCCTGAATTCGACTTGTCTATCTGGTGGTAGACCAGGTAGATCTTCAGGAAACACTTCTGGGTATTCCGAAATGACAGGGATGTCTTCTAACTTTGGTTTAGGCTCGTCAATGATCACTTGCGCCATGTAAATGACACATCCCTTTTTCAAACACTTTGAAGCCTTGAGCATAGTCACGTGCTCAGGCAGTCCGTACTGGGTATCTCCCCGAATGGTAAGTGATTCACCAGACGGAGTCTTTATCACTACTTGCTTCATGTTACAGACGATTTGGGCCTGGTTATGAGATAACCAGTCCATACCCAGAACTATGTCAAAACCGGCTAACTTAAAGGGAAGTAGAGATAGAGGAAAAGAATGGTTCTTAATGGATATAGCACATCCATCTAACTCAGTAGAGACGGCTTCAATGGTACCATCTGCTAACTCTACCTCATAATTCACTTTTAGGGTTTTGACAGGTAAATTCAACAATTTACAAAATTCATGATCTACGAAGGACTTATCTGCGCCCGAATCAAAAAGTACTCTTGCAAAAACATCGTTTACAAGGAAAGTACCTGTTATAACGTTATCATCCTGCACAGCCTCCTTCGCATCCATCCTGAAGACTCTGGCATTGGTCTTCTTAGCCTCCTCTGGCTTCTTGTTGTACTTAGGGCAGTTAGTCTTTATGTGCCCCTTTTCGTTGCAACGGTAACACGTTGCATCTTTCATCTTCTTGCAATCCAAGGTTTTGTGTTCCTTGGACTTGCACAAACCACAAGCGAAAGACCTGGGCTCGTTATTCGAGGTTGATTCGAATCTGCACTTTCCAAAGTGCTGTTTCTTGCAAGTTTTGCATGTGGGCTTCTCCCCAGAACGATGCCCATCTTTCTTCGAATCTGATCCCTTCTTGTGATCACCGCTCCAACGGTGTTTCTTGTTCGACCTACTCGAACCGTCATTATCATGCTTCCTCTTCTCAGCCGCCTTATTCCTCTGCGATCTCTGCCGGACCGCATCCAGTGTGAGGGATAAGGAAAGGTCAGTCACAGACCTGAAGGTAACTGGCCGAGAAGCTTTTACACTGGCTTTGATCTCGGGTTCCAAACCTCCAATAAAACGAGCGATCCGTTTAGGCTCCGGGGTTACCAGATAAGGTACCAACCGTGATAGTGTATTGAAGCTCGTCAGATAAGCTTGACAATCGAGGTTCTTCATTACCAGTGATAGGAAATCATATTCTATCTTTTCCACCTCATGCTGAGGGCAGAAATTTTCCTTGATCAAGGCGATGAACTGATCCCACGTCATGCTATACAACGGGATCTTTCCGGAAGCCTCCATCAGAGCTCTCCACCAAGCTAACGCCTGACCTTTGAAGGACTGTGAGACAAATTTAACCACATCACCTTCAGCACATCCGCTGATGTCCACCACAGTGTCCATCTCATCGAGCCACGTCATACAGTCGACGGCTCCCTTCTCCCCATTAAAATCCTGGGGCTTGCAAGATACGAAGTACTTGTATGTGCAACCCTTGTTACGGGGTCCCTGATGCAGTACCAACTGCTGAGATGGATTACTTTGGTGGTTGGTGGACTGGCGATCATCACCGTTTTTCTTTGGCACATCCTTTTTAGGAGGAGGCTTGTTATGAGCCTCTGAATGTGTCCTTGGCTTTGAATGGGATACAGAGTGGGTCCTACTTCGGGTACCACTGTATTCTTCATATTGTCTATCCAAAGCCTGGGTGATAGCGCCATCTATGATTGCTTTTAGTTCAGCGCCCGTTAATGTAACCTGGGCGTTCTCATTCGGCTCCACAGGATGACTATTGACTTCATTGGAGTCAGCCATTTGTATTGAACTGTTGCAGAAAACAAGGTCAATATTTTATTTGGGAGTTCATTATGGAATTGCCCCTTAGGGTAATTCATTAACCATGGTAACAGAGACCATATTTGGTTAACTTATTAATCGTATTAATTTAGGATTTTAATTAAAATTTATCCTAAACATAAACAATAACAATATATATTAGCACATAAGGCTTGGTCACATGGACAATTTAAATTATAAGCTATGACTTCAGAGAATCAAAACTTTTAAGGTTTGAACCTAGTTCATTACCTTTATTAGACAGGGAGTCAAAGCTACCACTGTCTTTTGGCTCATATGGAAATGAGCAGGGCCCGTAGGCATTATATTACCACGTATGGTAAAAATGTGATCATCTTAATTGATGATGTACCCAGGATTCAGAGATCATTAAACTGGGTTAGGAATCTTCTAAAGAATTCCTTTATAAAAATGACGTATGTGATTTTTAACGAATCACTTCTGCCAGGAGTGTTAACATGTTTTAAGATGTTAACAGCGAATTGAATCTTTTAAACAGGTCTTACCATTTTGGCCCGGTCTTATATTTGACACGTGGCTAGGTTTCACACTTTAAGATCCTTAATTAAATAAATTTCATAGGCAGATTAATTTAAAAGGAATGATTTTAATTTATTTATTTCATTTATAATTTATATATGCACATAATGGCAAACATGAAATTTATAAAACAAACATTCCATAAATTTTACGTAGGTTACATATTGCCCTAAGCGGGTCTTTTCACACAAACAATTTCCCACGTAGGGGTCAAACAAGTACATACCCACGCAGGGGTTAAATTTAAAACACAAGTCCTCGCAGGGACTGATTACTTAATTAGATGTCCACGCAGGGACTAGGTACAAAGATAAATGTCCACGCAGGGACTACTTACACACATAAATGTCCACGCAGGGACTTAAGTTTAAAGTAGACATACACACATAAAGGATTTACTGATCCTTCTTGCCCTTTCCCTTGATTAAGTTCGTCAAGGTCTTGAACATCCCCTGGTTACGCCTTCGGTCTTCCCGTGCCTCATGCCGCACCTCCCTAATACTTTGTAGGATTTCCTGATGCAGTGGTGGCGACATCTGCAGAGACGGCGGGGGTTGTTGGTAGTACGGGGGTTGTGTAGGCATCTGGTATCCCTGTGCTGGGCAACCTACTCCCCAAGGACCTCCATACGGTCCCTCCTGGTTAAGGGCGTTGTAGTTAGCTGCTACCAAATACGGGTCGGCTTCAGCGTATCCGAGGTTAGGGTGAGTCGGTGGCTCAAACGGGTTGTACATCGAAGGACCCGCGTATGCTGGTATCTGATTATCGAAACCCGTCGGTGGCGGTTGTTGCGCGTAGGGGTTTGATGGTCCACCTATCTGTGGGACTTCTGGAAGCGGCTGATAATTTCTGCCACTTGATTGTAGAGGAGAGTTTAAGTGAAACTCTTCTCTTCGTGTGGACATCCGAGCTCCGGATCTCCTATGTCTTTGCGGCTGTGGAGGCGCCGGCTGAACTGGTGGCGGTGGAGGCGGTGGCGTAACTGCCTCAAACTGGTGATTCCCAGAGGAATCTTGATGATGCTGCTGCTGCTCATGTGGCGAAGAATAGTGAGGCTGATGCTGCTCATGCGGCGACGAATGGTGAGAAGGTGTAAAATACCATTCGTGCCGAGTAAAGATAGCCTGGAAGCTATCTGGACCATTATAGGGTGGTCCTTGGTAAATGGAACTATCCGAGACCTCGATTGGGTGGTTGGGAGTTCCTGATGCGGGCATTTCGGGGTCGTCTTCCTCGTCCATATCATTTCCTCCAGAAAAATGGTCCTCCGGCCCCAATGGGTTAAAACCCACTGGTTCCTGTATATAATCTGCCGGGTTAAACCGGCCTCGGAAGAATGGAGTGGGGTCTCCGAAAGGACGGTGCGACATAGATCGCTGTAACGGTATGTGTGAATGGTGAGGGTCTCTAGGCTCATTTTCCGAATGTGGCCCGTATGAGTCTTGAGCGGGAGTCGATGAGCTGTTTGAAACCGACCGTCTTGCCGGTTGAAATAGACCTCTCTGGTTCCGTCGAGTACCGTCACTCTCGGCGGGGATAGGAGCTTGTGTATTGGATGGCCCAGCTTCATGGTCGTTGGGGGCGGTGGTCGGCCCCTTTCCTCCTCGTCCTCGCATACGTAAAAATCTCGGAGGCATCTTTGTTATTCCTGTCAATAAAACATAAGATACAATAACAAAAATATAAAGTTTTAAAGGACAACAAAAACCGAATAAGGTGGAATTTGTCCTATGTTATAAGTCTAGACTCGAAAGTTTAGATATGTGCAATTGTGTAACTGTGATTAAACACAAAAGGCTAGTGTTTAATTCACTCAGAGTTGGCTCTGATACCAACCTGTCACACCCCGATTTCCACGTGTCACCGGTGGGCCCGGTGGGGGAGTATCGTGACGTGGTTGGCAACGTAATAGTCAAACAACACAATATAATAATGCACAGCGGAAGCAAATTTAAAATAAGATACAACCGAATTTATTTATTGTAAACAAAGTCACAATTATCCGGTGTTTATCCACAGTAGGATCGAATAATAAAATACTGTTTATGGTTCAACAGACTTCGGCATCTTAAGTTTGCGAGACTTCTAGTGATGCTTAGGAGAATCCCAGCCTATTTCGCCTAGTACCTGCATTTAATCTTTTTGGGAAAATACGTCAGTTTACACTGGTAAATACATTCAACTGACTCATTTTATAAATGATTGAAAATTTGTTTGGATGCACATGGCATAAACATTTTTATTAACTTGGGAGAATTATTTAATATAATAATCTTGTGAACGATTTACATGTTACTTATGCGTTCAGTAGCCCGGACGTATCCGGGTTAAAGATCAATAGACACACCACTTATGTGAGTTATACACGGGAGTACGCCTACACCTCGTGCTCAGGTCGTGGCTATCTCGTAAGATAATGCCAGGGATATCCGGGACATGGTCATTAACCCCCCAAAGGCTGTAAAGTAAACACATCTGTTTAAAACGAGCCGATCAAATTATTCAATTAACCACTAAGCGTGGAAGATTTGATGCTCGATCAAGCGGTACGCTATGTACCGTAACCCAAGCCCGTATAGGGAAAATAAGTTAAAAGTATTTACCTTTGCAAGTATAAATCCTTAATCGAATAAATTGCAGATAGCTTTTACCGGGCTCCTAATCTGGAACGAAGGTTTAATATAACCTATTAGAATACTAACGGATCTTTAATTAAGCTTAAGCTTAGACCGGTTAGTTTAACGATACGGTTCGTACGCGCGATTAAGCGAAGACCGGATAGAATGTGATTTAGACCCGACAAGTTTGAAGACTTGTTTAATATGGGTTTATTATTCACATTCTGGATTTTGAGATAATAATGATATCGTTTGACCCGTTTCGGCTAGTTTATGCAAACTAGTTACATAACCCGAACCGAACGCGTATAATGCATAACGGGTAACCGAAAGGGTCGCGAACAGGTTTCCTAAGTTAATACGCTTTAAATATGTTGTGACATCATTATGATATCTTCCATAATGCCCATAACGAGTTTATTCCCTAATTATGCCCCGTAGGGGTAATTTGGTCATTTTAACGACCATAAAAGGGATTTATAGTATTTCTGAGATACGGGTCTGATTAAATCAGAAAAACATCTTAACTTAACAGGTTATGTCTACTGGTATTAAGTCTTACGTGGCAAAATGGTTTTAATACTAAACTACGCGTTTAATACGCGTATAAAGCCGTTTTAAGCGACGTACGGGTTAAAATACCAATCTGAGTTTTCTAATCAGCAAAACAAGTTCAAAATACTATATTTATTATTTTAAATCAGTGGCAATTGGATTGGTATCAATCGGATTCGTAAAACTCGTTTTATGGCCTAAAAGGGCATATTCGGTATTAACCGAATCAATGCGATAAGCCTAGCTTAAAACCAGCTTAAAAATAATTAAAAATCTTCAAAAATGCTAAAATATTATTTAACATCAGCGGGTAATAGTTTTGGTACCGAAAATCGGGTTTAGATAGGCTATGCGCTAATCGCGTCGTTTAATTAATAAAAAGCTTATTATTTACGCTAATGCGCATATCTCCTAATCTAGACCTCCGCTTGACGTGAAAATTTACGTACATGTTAAATAATCAGTAACTAAGATTATTGTATTTCCACATTTTCAAAATTCTCGTTATAAGGTCATAAGGGCGTTATGGTCCAATTTAAGCGATTAACGGAAACGTGTGCATGCATCGGATAATCAATGAAACAAGTACAGAGACTTATACTAGCATGTAACCCAATCCTAATAAGACTCTAAGGCATGTCTAAATCCAACTAAAACGGGTCAGAACCGAAGTCAACGCAAAAGTCAAGGTTTTGCGCCTTTCGGTTCCGAACCGGGTTTAAACAGAAAATTGTCGAGTCGGGCAAGCGCAAACAAGTTTTTATACTTATTACCAAGTTATATTAAGGTTAAAACAGGTTGCATACCTTACGGATCATTAATTGTGCATTAAATTGCATTTTGTAATTCTGTTGACTTTTTCGGTGAACGTTTGACCCGACAAACGACCTAGTTAGGTCTGGATTTGGTACTTGCCCTTCTAAGGGTTTAACACCCATATAATTACCTATCTAACGGTACTTTTAATTTGACACACGACTGAGCTATCGTTAATTAATCACGAAGTCAACCGTTTAATACGATATGTTGACTTTTAAGCTAAAAACTAAACTAGAATTAATTTAGAAGGGTTTAGAGACTTACTAGTTGATTAATGGATGATTAGGAAGGCTCTTGATCATTTTGCAAGCTCCCCAATAATCAGAATGCTTGAAAATGATTTGTGAATGAAAGTGGTGAATGAAAGGGTCCTTATATAGTGGGTTTGCCACCACAATCACTTGACACAAGAGTCTAGGATCAACCACAAGTGATAAACACATGTCTCTAGCATGTAGGGGTGTCTAAGGGCCATGAATGTGCAAGAGAAACCGGCTAAGGAGGTCACAAACGCACACAACAGCCAACAGCAAGTCTGCTGTCGCTGGGCGCACCCTCGCGTAGCGCGAGGGGCTGTCGCGCTACGCGACGCCTTGCTCTGATCCGAAATTTGTTGTTTGTTGATGGTTTGAAAGGGCAACTTGTATATTTCGAATGTGGGACTTATTTTATCAGTAGGGGGCCTCCAATAAGTGTCTAACACTGAACATACCCTACCAATTATCCCTTGTTTCAATTGATTGCATTTACAAGACCCGTAAATAACGGTTTATCGTTCAATTCATCATGGGACCTCATCATGCATTATCAAGTCCATTATTGTGAACCCTTTTCTGAATTGAGGGTATATTAGATGTATATAACATTTAATCGGGTCTTGGGATTTATTATTGAGGTGTTCAGAGGTAACAATTTAACATGACGCCACTTTAAATCCTACCGAAAACATCTTTATTACATCCGGGTTTTCAACGCGTTTTTGTCTTACGTGACACGTGTCATTTTAATATTAACCCGAAATTTGCGAGGTGTTACATATTAGAATATGGGGTATGGGGTATGGGGCGGGGGTTGTGGCGTGGGTTGGGTACAAACGCCCAAGTCACCACCCCGGGTGGGCTTGGGTTTCGGCGGGGGTTTCAGCCCGGGCGTTGGGCAGGGCTATCAAGATGACATGGCGGGATCTCATTGGCCAAGACAAGTAGCCGTTTGGGCTAGCCGTTTGCCAACGGCTATGTGTTAAAAAAAATAGATCTAGGAAATATTAGAATATGGGGTATGGGGCGGGGGTTGTGGCGTGGGTTGGGTACAAACGCCCAAGTCACCACCCCGGGTGGGCTTGGGTTTCGGCGTGGCCTCTTGGGCGGGGGTTTCAGCCCGGGCGTTGGGCGGGGCTATCAAGATGACATGGCGGGATCTCATTGGCCAAGACAAGTAGCCGTTTGGGCTAGCCGTTGGCCAACGGCTATGTGTTTAAAAAAAGATCTAGGAAATATTAGAATATGGGGTATGGGGCGGGGGTTGTGGCGTGGGTTGGGTGCAAACGCCCAAGTCACCACCCCGGGTGGGCTTGGGTTTCAGCGTGGCCCCTTGGGCGGGGGTTTCAGCCCGGGCGTTGAGCGGGGCTATCAAGATGACATGGCGGGATCTCATTGACCAAGACAAGTAGCCGTTTGGGCTAGCCGTTGGCCAACGGCTATGTGTTTAAAAAAATTATCTATTCACTATAAATACTCACACTTCTATTCATTTTTTACCACAACTACTCCACCTCTTCTATAATGATCTCTATCTTATTTTTAAAAAAAAAATCATCTTCCAACCACAATACGAAAAATGAATCCTCATAATCGTGGTTTTGACCCGAACAATCCGTGGGCATTCCAAGAAACGCCTAGCCCAGCATCCAATCGTCCAACTGCTCCCTTTTTAATGCACTCCACGATGCCGGATATGACTGGTTACGCATCGTTTATCTCGAATCGTTTGAAGAATAATGTCGGTCAGTTTACTTACTGTGTGTATAAAAGGTAATCTAAACTGTGCAATTACTTGCATTGCTACGTTGCTACAGGATTTTATGAGCTCGGTACCAATCGGTACCGAAAATACCGTTATCGAAATCCCAAAAGTATGTACCGGTACCGAATATACCTGGTACGGTACGGTTCGGTACCGGTTGGTAGTGGTACAACACCGGTATTTGAGGGTAAAAATCGGTGAATACCGGTGCCGAACCGGTACCGAAAATACGTTACGTTTTAGTTCGAGCTACTTTTTTGTTATTTGACATGTTTTGTCATTCTTATAGAACGATTTGGTTTAGCGCGCCGCAACGCGCGCGCATGGTAAACAACTAGTAAATAATAAAAGAGAAAGGAGAATGAAGAGGAGTGATGAGGTGGTTAGCATCACGGATCTAGTATTTGGATGGGTTCCTTGGTATTGAACACCTTCATTCGGTGTTCACTTTGGTACCTGGCCTCCAACTCATTAGGGCTGACAATTTTATTTCGCTCTTAACATATTGTTTTCGTGTCTTAACAGGTCGTATGATACACTTGTAACTTTTGTCGTGTCTTAATTGGCCGTGTTTGTGTAACCTGTTTATTATCAGGTTCGTGTTCGTGTTTAGAAAAACTGACACGATAAGATTTCGTCTCGTATTCGTGGTTACTTGTTTCGCGTCCGTGTCATATCGTGTCTTAACAGGTCATGTTTGACACGATATGCCAGCCTACAACTCATCACCCTCATTTTGTCATGGATGTATTATGCCTAGCCTTATTAGAAAGCTGGTTTCGGTTAACCGTTGGCGTTAATGCGTTATACGTGAGGGTATTAAAGCTCGTTTCGACTAATAAAGTTAAAATTATGTCTTGATTTTGATTCAAGTAAAATTTTGTCAATCATTTTAATTTATAGATGAGAATAAACGACAAGTATTATGCTATTATAAAGTTTATATGTAATAAGTTAAAGAGTAAACTGCCATTTTGGTCCCTGTGGTTTGGCCAGTTTTGCCACTTTACTCCAAATCTCAAACTTATTACATCTAGGTCCCTGTGGTTTGCATTTTGTTGCCATTTTAGTCCAAATTTCAAATTTGACCAGATTTCCCATTAATGACCTGCTATTTTGTCTTTACCCTCAGGGGCATTATGGTCATTTTAGATTTATTATCTTTTTATTATATTTTGTCTTATCATATTTTTTCTTTACTCTCTCTCAACATACAACTGTGCGCCTCTCTCTCTCAAATGGGAGAAACCAAATCATCATCGGAGAACAGATTGAAGCAATCAGCAAAGTACTCCGATGAGAATCGAGTGCCGTTAAGGGCTAAAAACAACAATGCACAGTCGAATTTAAAACCCATATCGATCTGGGGTTCTAACATCGTCAAAGGTTTTGCAGCTGAAAAGAAAACCAGATCTGGCGTCCACCACGAATTCCAGAACCCCTCTTGTTCGTAATCGAGCCAAACGATCACTTATTGGGGATTTATCGTGTTCTGCCACTGCTACACAAGTTCATCCTCAAGGTGGTGGTGGTGGGCAAGAACGACGGCGGTGGTGGTGGTGCTTGGCGGAGGAGAGAGATGGGCAAGAACGGCCACTGCTACACAAGTTCATCCTCAAGGTGGTGGTGGTGGGCAAGAACTGCTACACAAGTTTAATAGATAGTCTTCTTCGGAGGAGGAGAGAGATGGGCAAGAACGGCGGCGGTGGTGGTGGTGGTGGTGCTTGGCGGCGAGAGGGGGGTGGTGGTGGTGGCAGGTGGTGGTGCTTGGCGAGATGGGGATGAGGGTACTTGAATCGGATTTGGTTTCTGAACAATAACACCAGAAATCCTGAACAATAACACCAGAAATCCGATTTGATTTCTGAGGGTACTTAAATCCGATTTGTGTTCTGCCACTGCTACACAAGTTCATCCTCAATGGATGTTCAGAAATCGGATTTGTAATCGTTTGTTGATTTTTGTAATTTTTCTGGGTTTTGTTGATTTGTACTGAACTAGTTGGTTTGTTGATTTTGTTCAGTAATCGAATCGGATTTTGTTGATTTGTACTGAACCAGGTGGTGGTGGTGGTGGTGGTGTGGTGGTGGTAGTTTAGAGAGAGAGAGAGAGAGCAGAGTTGAAGAGAGAGAGGATGTGTTGTAGATCTGCAAATAGATAGAGAGAAGAGAGACAGGTTTTTTTTTTGTCCAATTATGGGTTTAATTGGTTTAATTATTTTTATTTAGAGGTTAGTTATAATAATTTCAAAATGACGAAAATGCCCCTGAGAATAAAGACAAAATAGAAGGGTTTAAGTAGGAGAATCTGACCAAATTTGAAATTTGGACCAAAATGGCAACAAAATGCAAACCACAGGGCCCTGGATGTAATAAGTTTGAGATTTGGACTAAAGTGGCAAAACTGGCCAAACCACAGGGACCAAAATGGCAGTTTACTCTAAGTTAAAATAGTTATCATATCAATATTTTTAAACTTATTACATGTGGTATACGTTCTTGTTATCAATGAGGATAATTATGTGGATTTCTGCTAAATTTAATTACATTATATTTAGTTTATCTTCTCATAATGAGGATAATTATGTGGATTTCTGCTAAATTTAATTACATTATATTTAGTTTATCTTTTCATAATTTTCATAAAGCAGCTTTTATAGTTTGAATAAAAATTAATATCACTCAGATCTATAAACGTGTGTTATTTTTCATTGTTTATTTCTTGTATATTTTTTTTATATTCTAGATAATAATAACAAAATATAGTATTTTTTTAGCAACTACAATATAAAAAAATTAGTAAAGGCGTACAAACCTCTCTTTGTCTTTATTTTAAAGAAACTATAGTGAGTTAAATGCTTGGTTGGTTCCTGTGGTTTGCAAAAATTGCAGACTTAGCCCTAGTGGTTTACTAATTACATGCGTGGTCTCAAAACTTGTCAAAAATGAACTCGGTTGGTCCCCAGCACTAACATTTGTTAAGTTTTCCAGTTAAGTCCATGTTAAATGACCAAAATACCCTTGCTTATTAACAAAACCCACCAAAGTCTTCACAGGTCTCTCTCTTCTCAAACAAGAAGCACAACCACCTCTGCATCATCTTCATCACCATCATCATCTTCATCGCCAACCCACCCCCAACATACCATCGGTCAATGTTTCTAATCCTGTAAATAATACCACAATATTGTGGGCCATTTCTCATCATCTTCAAACAAGAAGCACAACCACTTCTCACTTCCACCGGGCACCCCCAAATACCAAAACACCGAAACCCACATCTACCACCGGGCAGGCCACCACCACCAGTATAAGTACTATCAACAAGATTCCCCAAATAAACAGCAAGTGTTTGATTAGTCCTAAGTAAAGAGTAATACCTAGTAATGTCTTTCTTCACCGTCCATTCGATACCGGTGGGTCTCGGCTCAGCGGTGCAGCTTCGCAGCAGCTCAACTCCACCGAGCCAAACCCCGAAAATCCTGTCAAATTGTCTGCCTTTACAAGTAGCAGCCCATTCAAGAACAATCTTGTCAAAGTTACTTGATGGGCAGTTTGATGGTGGTGTGTATTGGGCCGAAACCGGGAGAGAAGAGGGGGGAGGAGGTGGGCGTGGTGGATTGGTTGATTCGCCGGAGAAACCTGACGGCCGACAGGTCGCCGGAGAAATAATCTGGTGACTAGATTTTTAGAGAGAGAGAGAAGAGACCTGGGGGTGGGTTGGTGATGAAGATGATGATGATGGTGATGAAGATGATGCAGAGGTGGCTGTGCTTCTTGTTTGAGCAGAGAAAGACCTGTGAAGACTTTGGTGGGTTTTGTTAATAAACAAGGGTATTTTGGTCATTTAACATGGACTTAACTGGAAAACTTAACAAATGTTAGTGCTAGGGACCAACCGAGTTCATTTTTGACAAGTTTTGGGACCACGCGTGTAATTAGTAAACCACTAGGACCAAGTCTGCAATTTTTGTAAACCACAGGGACCAACCAAGCATTTAACTCAACTATAGTCTTACACGTTTAATATAAAAATCTGTATTATTACAATAGTTATCCAAGCTTTTGATAAAATAATATACGCCAATAGTGACTTTATTTCTTTTCTACTTACATTTTATATACGCCAATAGTGACTTTGGCCATTTGAGGTAAGCTTTGATGTAACTGTATAATGTATAATTAGTCACTATCTTATCTTAATATATAATCTATTAATAAGACAACCGAAATGAATAGTGTTTTTTAGTCGTGGTTTATTGTGAATGGGTAATTTGGGCGGTTCTTCACACGTCCCTGTTTCTTTCCCAATCCACCTCCCTATTTAAATCACATTTTCTCCACAACCGCCTGGAATTCCCCCACCATCGCTTCCGATCATCCACACAGGACTTTCGTGCTCATCTCAAAAAGATGGAGGCTAATGAAGCTCAGAGATCGGAAGCGGTTTTCCGACGGAGGTTGTGACAACTCGAGTTTTCAAGGTCTTTCCTCGACACGCTACTTGATTTACAACTGTGTTTGCTTATTATGGTTGTCTTATAAATTGTGCATGTGTACTATATGTTTGAAATATTGTGTTTCTATTTATGTGACTAATATGTTAATGTGGTTAGTCTTATAAACTTAGGCATTATTTAAAACTTAGAAAAACCCTACTTGATGAAACATAGTTTCACCACAACTCCTGCTCGACGAAACACAGGAGTTTCGCCACCTGGGGATTTCGTCAAACCCACCACGACGAAACATGGGGATTTCGTCGTCCCTGTGAAGTTTCGCGGACATGGGCTTCGGCCCAGACGAGGCCCAGTTGTCCGTTATATTTTTATACGTGCACAAGGATACGAAACCTTTCTTTTAGAAAACCCTAACCATTCGATGGCAGTTCCTTTCTTTGCAACCTCTCCTCTCCTGCTAAACATATTCCTGGTGATTCAACCGTTCGATCTTGTGGTTAGTGCACCATCTTTATTATTGGATTGTTCACTATAGAATTGTTTGATGATTGTTGTAGTGTTTTTGTGAGTATAGAATCCTGATAGAAATCGGATTGCCATAATGAGTTGATTAGGGTTGTTTGTCTCATGAATCTTACATATGTTGCTATACGATCATCGATTACAATTATGTTATGACTATATAGGGTATATGGAAACTCGGTAAACCGATTGTTCGTTGGGTGCAAGTTAATGTGTGATGATTTGCTGCTTGATTCGATGATCCTGTTTATTGAAGTTATATTGTGTGGTTATGGCTTATGATTGATGGCCGAATGTTGTGTTGTTGATGATTGAAATTACTGTGTTATTGTTTTGAATAGGAGGTTGTAGACTGTTAATTGATGATTTAGGTTGTTAACAATGATGAATTTGATGTAATGGCGATCATATGTGTTAGATTTGGTTCGATGGAATGATTTGTTCATGATTGTTCTGATGACGGCAGTTAGGGTTTTCTGGGTGCATAGTTTAAACTGTTAAACAGGCGACGAAACCACTTCCTCGACATAACTCATATATCTCGACGAAACACTTATAGGGTTTCGCCGAGAGGGTTCACGACGAAACCTAGGGGTTTCGTCAACGGGGATTCACGACGAGACAGGGGGGGTTTCGCCGTACAAGGGGGTTTCGCCGTAAGGATCTTGGCATGAAATAGTAGGTTAGTATGTTATGACTACTGTGCGAATGTTAGTGATTGTCTATGTGAATAAGACTGTTATGATTGTAGCCAAATGATATAAGTTGGTTCTTACAACCAATACACTCAACTGCTAGATATTGTGACGTAACATACATATGAACAATGGACTGATACGAACTAGAACAACTGTTAAGTGCTATGTGATAGTATTGCATGAGTATACATCCATGATCATGACCTATATGCAAACAATGTGGATGCCAACTGATTATGTATGTATGATTGTAATAGGCTTGGATTGAATTATTTGTGAGCTAGTAGTTAATCTTACCGAGCAAACCGAGGTGAGTTCACACCCTTTCCAAGGCATGGGATTCCCAAGGGTTGGGAATGGGTTAATGAATTAAAACGGAAACTACATATTCTCCTTGGGTAGGATATGTACGGCCATCCTCCATGGGTAGGATGCCAAGATTAAACCTCGCGTATTCTCCTTGGGTAGGATACGTACGTTCGTCCTCCTTGGGTAGGACAATAAGATTAAACACACTGGACCAAAACTCTATCATGAAGTCCCTCATTTTATATCGACTTAATCGCCGAGGCCGATGGTGAGCGGGTCATTAGTTAATAGCGCTATTAGGTGTAACAAACCTCACACCGTGCCAGTAGGACGGGCGTGTACTAATGGACTAAGGCAAAGGGTCAATGATGATAGACATTGACTTAGGGCACAACTTATTTTCGTTAGTAGTCGATATGGTATGGTCTGGTAACGCACATGGGAAGCCCCCACTAAATATCATAAAGATTTGGGAAACAAGGATACTGGGTAACACATGGTTATGAAACAAACTTACGATTTTCTGAAATGAACTCAATAACTGAACAACCAACTGTGAACTCGCTCAACTTTGTTGTTGACTCGTTGTTACATGCCTTGCAGGTCGTTAGGTACTTCTGGAACTTGCACGGGGAGGCGTGATTGTTGTGGGATTTGGACTGTTATGTCCTACATTTCACATTTGAACGTTAAACTATGTTTTGGTTATTTACACATTACTATGCTTCCGCTGATTTCTTAAACATGTTTGGTTTATTTTAAAACACCAATTATATTGGGTTTGGTTTTTATTTACTTAATGGTATTGTTCGATATGATTGGTGGCTTGATCTTGGTCAGTCACGCCTCCAAGCGGTGATACTCCGCATGTGGATTTTGGGGGTGTGACAGATTGGTATCAGAGCCATTGGTTATAGTGAACTTGGTTTTAAAAAGGGGAAAAACTTTTTGGTAAAACCAGACAATAACCTGTACAGTGCTCAACGATCCACAACGACGCTTCACTCCGCATGCAAGGCTCAACACTATAGGTGATATGATTTATGTTTTATTGCCTACTTGCTAGTTACATAGAACTTTGCTCATGGTATGCTTAGATGAATGTAACAACTACTGCTTGAAACACATGCGTGCTTACTCTCTTCTGTCATCGCACTTTCGCGATACCTTTTCTCACACATGTTTCCTTTGATATGAAGATCATGGGTGGACGTGTTAACCTAACTCAAGCCCAACTAACGGCTTTGATCAATGAACAAGTTACTGCAGCACTCGCAGCTGCCCAGGCAGGAGGTATAACCTGCCATCACAACTTACTCTAGGATCTTTAGATCCTACTCTCGTAAACCAACACTTGTGCTTAATTTTGTCGATTCTTGCACACAACAGATCAACATGCTCAGCCGCCTGTGTGCACGTTCAAGACTTTTATGGATTGCCGACCTACTACTTTCAACGGCACTGAAGGAGCTGTAGGCCTCCTCCACTGGTTCGAGAAGCTCGAGTCTGTTTTGGAGATGTCTGAATGCCCTAAGGCTCGTAGGGTGATGTATGATACTGGTACTCTCGAGGGCATAGCGCTCACGTGGTGGAACGCTCAGGTTCAAATGCTGGGGATAGTTGCTGCTAATGCCACCCCATGGAACGACTTCAAGGAGCTGATCAAGCGAGAATACTATAATCGTGATGATATTCACAAGTTGGAAGTCGAGTTCTTCAACTTGAAGATGACAGGGTCGGAAATTGAAGCATACACGAAAAGATCAAACGAGCTGGCGATCTTGTGTCCTACTATTGTGGATCCTCCCATCAAGCGTATCGAGTTGTACCTCAGAGGCTTAGTACCAGAGATTCAAAGCTATGTGACTTCGGCTAACCTTGCTACCATCCAAGATGTTATTCGTCTTGCTCATCGTCTCACAGACCAGGCAGTGGAACAGAACAAGCTGCCTAAGCGTATCGGTGCTACTACTACTATTACTTCTGCTATTCCCAGCGATAACAAGCGAAAATGGGATGGAGCCTCCAGCAAAGGTTCGACTTCAGTTCAGTCGCAGGCTCAGCAGCGAAAGACTGATGACTACCAGAGTCCTGGTCAACAATCTTCTGGTAGTCAAGGGCAGGGTGGATATCGAGGAAACCACCCTAAGTGCAATAGATGCAACAGACACCACAGTGGTCAGTGCAACAAGGGTCGTTGTCAGAGATGTCTCAAGATGGGTCATGAAGCTAAGGATTGCAGGGGCTCACGACCTGCAAATCAAAATCGCCAACAGCAACCACCAGCCCTACAGAACCAGCAGCAACAGCAGCAGCAGGGTAACAGGGGATGCTTTCAGTGTGGTGCTGAGGGCCACTTCAAGAGAAACTGCCCCCAGCTGAACCAAAATCAGAACAACAATAATCAAGGGAACGGGAATAACAACGGGGGTAACAACGACGGCAATGGTGCCAGGGGTCGAGTGTTCGTGATTGGTCAGGGTGACACAAGGAATGATCCTAACGTGGTGATGGGTAAGTTTCTTCTCGACGACTTCTTTGTTACTGTATTATTTGATTCGGGTGCCGATACCAGTTATGTGTCTCTAAAAGTTAGTCAAATGCTTAAACGCACACCAACACTTTTGAACACCAAGCATGCAGTAGAGTTAGCAAACGGTAAAAGTTTAGAAGCCACACACATAGTTAAGGGTTGTAATCTCGTCTTAGTTGGTCAGACCTTCTCTATCGATCTCATTCCTATAGTTTTGGGTAGTTTCGACATCGTCATTGGGATGGATTGGTTATCACAACAGGAAGCAGAAATTCTTTGTAAGGAGAAGATGGTTCGTATTCCCCGTTCTGGTAAAGAACCTCTCGTGATTCAAGGCGACAAGAGTGGTGCTGTTGTGGGCATTATCTTCTTCCTTAAGGCCCAGAAGTGTTTGCGAAAGGGCCACACTGCTATCTTAGCACTCGTTACTGACGCATCAACGAAAAAGAAGAAGATAGAGGATATTCCAATTGTACGCGACTTTCCTCAAGTGTTTCCTGAGGAATTACCTGGTCTACCGCCTCATCGCCAGGTCGAATTTCAAATCGAGCTAGCTCCTGGAGCAGCACCAATAGCTCGTGCACCGTACCGCTTAGCTCCATCAGAATTGGAAGAACTATCTACACAACTGCAAGAGCTCTTGGACAAGGGTTTCATACGTCCTAGCTCTTCGCCCTGGGGAGCACCAGTATGATTTGTAAAGAAGAAAGACGGTACCTTCAGGATGTGCATTGACTACCGTGAGCTCAACAAGGTGACCATAAAGAATCGTTATCCTCTCCCGCGCATTGATGACTTATTCGACCAGCTGCAAGGGTCGAGCTACTACTCCAAGATTGATCTGAGATCGGGTTACCATCAACTGAGAGTCCGAGACGAGGATATCTCTAAGACAGCATTCAGAACTCGTGACGGCCATTACGAGTTTCTGGTCATGCCTTTCGGATTGACGAACGCACTGGCAGTCTTCATGGATCTTATGAACAGAGTGTGCAAACCTTACCTGGATAAGTTTGTTATTGTTTTCATCGACGACATCCTGATCTATTCTAAGAGTCAGGAGGAACACGAGCAGCATCTGCGACTTATCTTGGAACTTCTTCGAACAGAGCAACTTTATGCTAAGTTTTCAAAATGCGACTTCTGGCTTCGAGAAGTCCATTTCTTAGGTCACGTGGTAAACGGGAATGGGATTCACGTTGATCCATCCAAAGTCGACTCGATCAAGAACTGGCCTGCACCGCGTACACCAACAGAAATTCACCAATTCTTGGGTTTGGCGGGATACTACAGAAGATTCATCAAGGATTTCTCCAAGATCGCGCAACCTCTCACTTCACTAACTCAGAAGGGTGTCACCTATCGTTGGGGAGATGCACAGGAATCTGCATTTCGGCACTTAAAGGATAGACTTTGTAGCGCACCAATTCTCTCATTGCCAGAGGGCACAGATGATTCCGTGGTTTATTGTGACGCGTTAATTCAGGGTCTTGGTTGTGTGTTGATGCAATGGGATAAAGTCATTGCTTATGCATCGTGCCAACTCAAGATTCACGAAAGGAATTACACTACACACGATCTGGAGCTGGGAGCTGTTGTCTTCGCACTTAAGATATGGAGACATTACCTGTACGGTACCAAGTGCACCATTTACACCGATCACAGGAGTCTCGAGCATATCTTCAAGCAAAATGAGTTAAACATGCGACAACGTCGATGGGTCGAGCTTTTGAATGATTACGAATGCGCGATCAAGTACCATCCGTGCAAAGCCAATGTTGTGGCCGATGACCTCAGTCGAAAGGATACTACACCTAAACGCGTGCGAGCGTTACAACTTACCATCCAATCTAATCTTCCTACTCAGATACGAGATGCTCAGGTTGAAGCATTGAAAGCAGAGAACATTAGGGCGGAGTCTGTAACAACTCTCACTAAAAATTAATACTTAGTAGGTTAATTATCTATTTAGAAAACCTTAATTGAGAAACCCAAGTAATTCTGCACTAACCCTAAAATTTTCAGAACAATCGGAATCAGGACCAGGGCCCCTAAAACTCAGGGGGGGTAAAACCTAGTCGATAATATCCTTACAGTTTGCTGTCAAAAATTTAAATTAACACGAAACCAACTCACCCAAGCTACCTGGACACGAACCCACCCTATGCTAGACTAGGGTCTCTCGCGCCACGCGACGCGCATAAGAGATCCTTTCGCGTGGCGCGAGGGGGGACATTTTTTGGGTATAAATACAGGGCCTTGGGACTTGAATTCTGTCTTTGAAACGACATAAATTCGGTTTACGTAGGCTGAATTATAACAGAAACAGTCCACAAAACACACACTAATCTCGAAACGCTGCCGCAATCAGGGTAATAACTCGATCGCTATTACGATTCAACGTCCGATCGATTATAACTATCCAACGATTGTTTAAGTGCCGCTCAAATTGAGTTTATACTTTGTTAATTCATCGTGATTTCGACTTGAATGTTTGAGTACTGCTCGAATTCGGACTATACTCTGTCATTCGTTGTGAATCCGCTGAATTGTTAAGTATTGCACTAATAAATCGTTGTGAGGGTTTAATCTCGTGAATTGTCGTAACTGCTGTATTAGTTACTAACCTGTTGTGTGTGCATTGTTATTTAAATTAGGTTAATCAAGGCTAATCAGTAGGCTTATATTCTGCTCGTTAAATCTACAATGTGAGTCATTCTCTTTTTATCAAATTATTTTCAAAATCATGTTTATTTTCAAAGGTTATAATTACAATGATTAAGTTTATGTAATCACCAAATTACAGCTGGTATGTGGGGTATTGTGCACAGTATTGCTGTTTTATCACTTTAGGTGGGAGAACCTAAATTTAGTGATATTCGTCATTCATTGGGGCAGCCAATGGTGATATGACCACAGTCACCGAAAAGAGTCGAGTGACAAATACTGTGGGTAGTTGGTTTGATATCAGAAACATTGTAATTTCTTAATACTGTGAATTATAACAAACAAGTCGTTTTAATAAAACTGAATGATTCACTCAGTATTTCCCTGTTGACAAAACCTTTTTCAAACATGTTTCAGGTAATCTGCTGTGAGCAAAGGAAAAGTGCCGTGGAGCACTACAAGCTTAGAAAAGTGGCTCAATGTAAATAAATAAAGAAACATGTTTTGAGAAATAAAGATTTCCCAGTAAAATCACTTTATTGTAAATTATGGGATTTATTCCTATATTATATATATAAACGAGCAGTTTTAATATTAATCGATCCTGTTTAAAAAGACTTCCGCTGTTACTTAATTAGATACCATCGGATTTCCTGCCTCACGGCTCTGGACCGGGTCAAACCGGGGCTGAGGGCCGTGACAGAGTCCCTACGCGGATCAAGGAAACGGTTAGAACAAAAGGAAGACGGCGCTTACTACGTTACAGGGCGCATCTGGGTCCCACTTTATGGAAACTTACGCGAGCTTGTGATGGATGAAGCACATAAGTCTCGTTACTCAGTACATCCTGGTTCAGATAAGATGTACCACGATTTAAAGACTACGTACTGGTGGCCTAGCATGAAAGCCCATATAGCAACCTACGTTGGCAAATGTTTGACTTGTGCGAGAGTCAAGACTGAATATCAGAAACCATCGGGCCTACTCCAACAACCAGAGATACCACAATGGAAATGGGAACAAATTTCCATGGATTTTGTTACTGTCCTGCCTAGATCTCAACGTGGAAATGACACCATTTGGGTGAAAGTGGATCGATTGACTAAGTCTGCACACTTTTTGGCTATCAAAGAAACGGATAAATTCTCCACCCTAGCAGACGTCTATCTTAAGGAAGTTGTCTCAAGGCACGGGGTGCCAACCTCTATTATTTCCGATCGTGATGCACGTTTTACTTCAGAACTGTGGCAAGCGATGCACAAATCTTTTGGCTCTTGATTAGACATGAGCACAGCTTATCACCCGCAAATGGATGGGTAGTCTGAACGCACCATCCAAACTCTTGAAGACATGCTTCGTGCATTTGTAATCGATTTCGGCAACGGCTGGGAAAAACACCTCCCTTTGGTGGAGTTCTCGTATAATAACAGTTACCACACTAGCATCCAAGCCGCTCCGTTTGAGGCACTGTACGGGCGTAAGTGCCGATCACCTCTTTGTTGGGCAGAAGTTGGCGACAGCCAAATCACTGGCCCAGAGCTCGTAGTTGATACTACAGAAAGGATTGCCCAGATACGACAACGCATGGCGGCAGCTCGTGACCGTCAGAAAAGCTACGCTGATAAGCGTAGGAAACCTCTAGAATTTCAGGTCGGGGACCGGGTTCTACTTAAAGTCTCACCCTGGAAGGGTGTGGTTTTCTTTGGAAAAAGGGGCAAACTCAATCCGCGTTACGTCGGACCGTTCGAAATCATTGAGAAGATTGGCAAAGTGGCTTACAAACTAAACCTACCAGTAGAACTCAGTGGAGTTCACAACGTTTTTCACGTGTCGAATCTGAAGAAGTGTCTGTCAGACGAGACCCTCATAGTTCCTTTGAAGGAGCTCACTATCGATGATCAGCTGCGATTCGTCGAAGAACCTGTAGAGATTACAGACCGAGACGTGAAGGTTCTCAAGCATACCAGAATACCTCTTGTTCGAGTTCGTTGGAACTCCCGTCGTGGCCCAGAGTTCACCTGGGAACGAGAAGACCAAATGAAACTCAAGTATCCCAGTTGTTCGAGAACAATGCAACTACTACTGAGGCTGAAGCTACTACAGAATTTCAGGACGAAATTCCAAACCAACGGGGGGATGATGTGACACCCCAGGAAAACCAGGAAACAGCGCAACATAACTAGCTTCCTCAGTAACCACGTGCTAAATTTCGGGATAAAATTTCTTTTAAGTTGGGGATGATGTGACAACTCGAGTTTTCAAGGTCTTTCCTCGACACGCTACTTGATTTACAACTGTGTTTGCTTATTATGGTTGTCTTATAAATTGTGTATGTGTACTATATGTTTGAAATATTATGTTTCTATTTATGTGACTAATATGTTAATGTGGTTAGTCTTATAAACTTAGGCATTATTTAAAACTTAGAAAAACCCTACTTGATGAAACATAGTTTCACCACAACTCCTGCTCGGCGAAACACAGGAGTTTCGCCACCTGGGGATTTCGTCAAACCCACCACGACGAAACATGGGGATTTTGTCATCCATGTGAAGTTTCGCGGACATGGGCTTCGGCCCAGACGAGGCCCAGTTGTCCGTTATATTTTTATACGTGCACAAGGATACGAAACCTTTCTTTTAGAAAACCATAACCATTCGACGGAAGTTCCTTTCTTTGCAACCTCTCCTCTCCTGCTAAACATATTCCTGGTGATTCAACCGTTCGATCTTGTGGTTAGTGCACCATCTTTATTATTGGATTGTTCACTATAGAATTGTTTGATGATTGTTGTATTGTTTTTGTGAGTATAGAATCCTGATAGAAATCGGATTGCCATAATGAGTTGATTAGGGTTGTTTGTCTCATGAATCTTACATATGTTGCTATACGGTCATCGATTACAATTATGTTATGACTATATAGGGTATATGGAAACTCGGTAAACCGATTGTTCGTTGGGTGCAAGTTAATGTGTGATGATTTGCTGCTTGATTCGATGATCCTGTTTATTGAAGTTATATTGTGTGGTTATGGCTTATGATTGATGGCCGAATGTTGTGTTGTTGATGATTGAAATTACTGTGTTATTGTTTTGAATAGGAGGTTGTAGACTGTTAATTGATGATTTAGGTTGTTAACAATGATGAATTTGATGTAATGGCTATCATATGTGTTTGATTTGGTTCGATGGAATGATTTGTTCATGATTGTTCACGACAGTTAGGGTTTTCTGGGTGCATAGTTTAAACTGTTAAACAGGCGACGAAACCACTTCCTCGACGTAACTTATATATCTCGACGAAACACTTATAGGGTTTCGCTGAGAGGGTTCACGACGAAACCTAGGGGTTTCGTCAACGGGGATTCACGACGAGACAGGGGGGGTTTCGCCGTACAAGGGAGTTTCGCCGTAAGGGTCTTGGCATGAAACAGTAGGTTAGTATGTTATGACTACTGTGCGAATGTTAGTGATTGTCTATGTGAATAAGACTGTTATGATTGTAGCCAAATGATATAAGTTGGTTCTTACAACCAATACACTCAACTGCTAGATATTATGACGTAACATACATATGAACAATGGACTGATACGAACTAGAACAACTGTTAAGTGCTATGTGATAGTATTGCATGAGTATACATCCATGATCATGACCTATATGCAAACAATGTGGATGCCAACTGATTATGTATGTATGATTTTAATAGGCTTGGATTGAATTATTTGTGAGCTAGTAGTTAATCTTACCGAGCAAACCGAGGTGAGTTCACACTCTTTCCAAGGCATGGGATTCCCAAGGGTTGGGAATGGGTTAATGAATTAAAATGGAAACTACATATTCTCCTTGGGTAGGATATGTACGGCCATCCTCTATGGGTAGGATGCCAAGATTAAACCTCGCGTATTCTCCTTGGGTAGGATACGTACATTCGTCCTCCTTGGATAGGACAACAAGATTAAACACACTGGACCAAAACTCTATCATGAAGTCCTGCATTTTATATCGACTTAATCGCCGAGGCCGATGGCGAGCGGGTCATTAGTTAATAGCGCTATTAGGTTTAACAAACCTCACACCGTGCCGGTAGGACGGGCGTGTACTAATGGACTAAGGCGAAGGGTCAATGATGATAGACATTGACTTAGGGCACAACTTATTTTCGTTAGTAGTTGATATGGTACGGTCTGGTAACGCACATGGGAAGCCCCCACTAAATATCATAAAGATTTGGGAAACAAGGATACTGGGTAACACATGGTTGTGAAACAAACTTACGATTTTCTGAAATGAACTCAATAACTGAACAACCAACTGTGAACTCGCTCAACTTTGTTGTTGACTCGTTGTTACATGCCTTGCAGGTCGTTAGGTACTTCTGGAGATTGCACGGGGAGGCGTGATCATTGTGGGATTTGGACTGTTATGTCCTACATTTCACATTTGAACGTTAAACTATGTTTTGGTTATTTACACATTACTATGCTTCCGCTGATTTCTTAAACATGTTTGGTTTATTTTGAAACACCAATTATATTTACTTAATGGTATTGTTCGATATGATTGGTGGCTTGATCCTGGTCAGTCACACCTCCAAGCGGTGATATTCCGCATGTGGATTTTGGGTGTGTGACAGAGGTGATTTTGGGGTTCTCTCCAACGACCAGTATACCTTTGCATGCCCCATTTTTACCCGGATCGAATGGTCGACGATTCTGCAAGCTTGAAGCGGTTTTCGACGGAGATAAGCGCCACCCACTGATTTCGCTGGAGGATATTTGTAACACCTCGAAAATATAAACCTTTTATTATAAATTCAATGTTTGTAATAAACAAAATGAACTAACTAGGAATAAAGAAAAAGGTAACCTAGTTAGATAGATGTCTTTTAGTAATATGTTAGTGGGTTAAAAACACCTAAAATAAAAACCTAATAATAGTTGGAGGGCCAAAGGTGTTAAATTTGAAACAAGTTTTATTTAAAAAAAATTAAAACCCAAACACACACTTTTGTGTGTGTCTGGTTCGATTAAACACATGGGGCGACCAAAACTTCTCCTCTAAACCCTAGTTCTTGCTAAATTGGTCAAATTGAAGGCTCAAATCAATTCCAAAACGAAATCCAAGCACAGATTAGTGATCTCCTCAGTAAAGGGATCATAAGGTATGTAAAATTTCGTTGAATGATTCTACCTTGAACTCTAGATGAACACATGAGATTCGAGATTTGAGCTTGCATGATCGTTGTTTGGGTGAATTTGAGATGAAATCATGTCTAGGAACCCTAGCCATTAATTTGTTGAATTGTGTTCATCATTGTGAAAATTCATAATCACCAATATAGGTGTTTAGTGGGTTTTGTAGAAACATGTTAAACACTAGGATTATGATTATCATTCTAGTGTATTTTGAGCTCCATGAGGTAAATTCAGATTTGTTGATAGGAAAATTTGACATGAACATGCCTAATAGATGTTAATCTTGGCTAAATAATTAGTCGTGAACTTAATTGTAAATTGTATGAAATTATGCCCTTTAGGTGTTTGTAGAAATGCCTAAAAGAAAGCTAAAAGTTGGAAATTTGAAGTAAAACGCATACTTGTATAGGCAAGGAAAATTTGACATGAACATGCCTATGCGTTATGTGATATGAAAAGAGTTCTAAACGATTCGTGGTTGAACTCTATAGGCAAGGAAACCGGGACGTTAAGCGGACAAGCCAGTGGTGATACGCGTTTGAAGGGAGCACTTTAAACGTATGTAACCTTGTTTCGTTACATTATGTTAAATGGATATTGTAGTCGCTCGAAATTGTGTTTTTAAGAAAGGGTAGCATTAGTAGAAGTGACGATGATCACTACTTAGTTAAACGAGTCAAAACTTGATTAGAAAATGTTTGGTTGTTGTTGAAATGGTGGACTCCATAAATCAGCCAAATGGGTCAAATATATATATGTTAAGTAGGTATTATGAAAGTGTTTTGAATATCATTTGATGATTATGGATCACAAAAGCGTAAAACCATGGAATTGGTAATGATACGCCAATGATCTTAAGCCCTGGAAATGGGTAAATATGCCTCGAAGTCATAAAATATAAGTGGTAGAATTATGATGCAAAACCATGTGAATAAATAAAAAGGGGACTTTTAGCCTTTTCGTCTGTAAACTCAACTTTTGACAAGATAAACATGATAGATGCGTTGGTAATTAAATTACGGACGCGTAGGAAAAAGAATCACCTAAAACGCGCCCTTAGATAAAAAGTTATGAACGTTTGAAGTTGAGATTTTTAGAAAATTTGGAGCTGGGCAACTGCAGCTATAAAAAATGCAACAGTCTGTGAAAAAGGGTCTCTGGCGCCCCGCGATAGAATCGGTGTTGGATATTTTAGTGTAATTTGAGATTGCGTGTGACATACAAATAAGAGTGCACGCTTATTTGAATGTCATCGGGACTAACAGGGGATCCAAGGGGGAAGCGCCCCCGAGAGAAGCGGGGTCCAGGGGCAGAGCCCCTGGCTGGGGTCCAAGCAGTTATGGAAAACTGCAAATACGCTCTCTCACAAATTTGAAAACCCTAGAGGAATTCCAGATCGGATCAATCCCTCAAAATTCTCTCAACCAAATTCTCATACAGAAATCTAGAATCAAATATGATTTTATCCGATCAAAGATTGGTAGCCACTCCAATTGTTTGACCTGAAAGTGAATACACGACGTCAGATTTATCCAAGCAATTTCGAATTTCCCCAACAATCGGCAAATAAGGTTGCGCCCCGCCAGCGGCTCTGGCAGCCTGCGAAAGAAGGGCTCAAGTCTGTCGCGCCCCGCGACAGACTGAAATGCTGGAAATTTTGTTTGTTTTGCTGTTTTTGCAATTTCGAACATGTTTTAACCGTTTTAATGTTCATCAAAACTAATCGTAATGTTGTTTTGATATTAGGTGTTGTAGGTGACATTCCGGATGGCGATCAAGCATACGATAAGAACCGAACGCACACTTTTTGAAGCTTCCGCGAATGATGTTATTAATGTAGTTGTTTTAAAAACATGTGAACTACTGAATGTTTTAAGTTACTAGAAATTTTGTGATCTTGTACAACTTAACTACGAACGTCTTTTTAACTCATCAAAGTTTTTGTATGGACGCAATATTATATATATACATATATGTATATATATAGGGTAGGGATCCTGTAAATTAATCCAAAAGTGTGAGAAGTGTGAGAAGTGTATTATAACACTATATATAACACCATATAAACACCGTATAACACAATGTAACACCATATAACACTATGTAACACTATATAACAGTATATAACAATATATAACACTATACATCTATCATAGACATGCTATCAGACAAAATATAGTGTTATATTTGTTATATAGTGTTATATAGTGTTACATAGTGTTATATGGTGTTATATGGTGTTACATAGTGTTATATGGTGTTTATATGGTGTTTATATGGTGTTATATAGTGTTATATATAGTGTTATAATACACTTCTCACACTTCTGGATTAATGTACAGGATCCTAAATCTATATATATATATATATATATATAATGCTTATTTTGTATAAAATTTGTCTATTATGAGACGGGTGTTACAATATCGTCTTGCTGTTTACGGATATGCTCTTCTCTGTTATCTTGATTTATCTTTTTGGTTTTGCTTTATTTTTTTGCTTGATTTTGCGTGCTGTCGAATTTCTTTTTGTTGTTTCATGTCTTTGTTCAGTTGCATGTGATTTTTAGGTTTACTTGATTGTGATTTCGGGCTTCCATTTTGATGTTTATTTTCTAATTGGATAAGCTCTTTGAAGCTGGGTTTTATGAAGCCCACCAACTGTTTGTCAAAATGTCAGTAACAAAAAATGTAGGGATTTGTCTAATATCCGAACTTATTGGTTTGTGAATTGTAGAATAGGCAAATGACAATATACATTCTCGATGGAATATCCACCATCTGAAAAAACCGATTTCATTATACTCGCATTCTTCAAGTTTTAAAATTTGCAAATCTAATCGTTCTTTGTAATTTGATCTACAGAAATGGAAGATGATAACGATTTGGAGCATGTTACGAGGAGTCCTTCATTCGGAGAGAATGAATTTGTTCATGTTGAGTTAGTTGATTCTGCTCAAATGGATGTTAATACGATTGATCAGGTGATGATTTAAGAGTCCGTTATGGAACCCTAGATAACACATTTTAGGTTTACTTGTAGTGATTGTGTATAATGATTATGAATTATGGATTATGATTACTGTTATTCATGTAATCTAATGGAGTCACCTCTCACTGTATTTTTCTAAAGTAACTTATTTTAGGAATGTTAAAAGAGATATTTAATAATGTGATTTTGAGCTATAGGACATGTCTATTTCACTATTGCAGGGATACGGGAATCATGTCTTGGATGATGCTTTCTTTTGCCCATCCACCTTTTTTTTGTTTTTTGTTTTAATGATATATAAACTGAATAAAAAAGTAAGTAACTTGGTTTAAAATTTGCAGGTATAGAACTAAGTATTAATGCTTAAATTTTTCTTTAGTTTATAGGTAAGCCGTAAGCTGTTTGAAGATTTCATGTAGAATTAATTACCCTAAAAGCCCCCTTTTATTGTTATTTCATATCAATCAAGAATTAAATTTTGGGAATTCTTTGTTGATGCATATTTTGTATCTGTAACTTGTTCTTTATTAACGATGTAATTTTACGGTCTTTTGTTTATCGAGTCTGTATGTATTTGTCTAGTCGACCAAGTCGGATATCCTCCTATCTAACTTTGGTACGACGTTTGTCTCTTTATGTTGTAAGTTGAAACCAATGCATGTTGCATTTGGTGTGTTTGTATGTGTTGTGTTTATATATGTGTTTGCTGCAAACTGTTTGACAGTTTACAGCACACACTCTGTTTTGCAGCCTGTCGACGAAACACTATGTTTCGTCGTTAACAAGTGTGATGAAAGACCTCTTTATGGTCATCTAGTGTTTCGTCATGAACAGTGACGAAACACCTGGTGTTTCGTCACCCATGGTTTTTCGTCATGCCCCCTTGTATGTTTCGTCATGTTTGGGACAGGCTGCCTATATAAACCACACTTGGTTTCTGTGTGAAACTAGAGATGAGAGCCTAGACTACTGAGAGTTTATCAAACATTGTGTGTATGTGTTTGTAATTGTTCTCATCCCGTTTAATCAATGAAACTGTGAATCGTTGGTTACTTCGTGTTCTTGATATACTGTGTTTGGTTTGCATCTTCACGGGGATTCCGCACTCGTGATTGTGTTTGTTATAAACAGGGATTAGGTTTTCGTTATCGATCCTCCGAGAAAAGCGGACCTACAAGTGGTATCAGAGCATTGGCTCTTATCCTTGTTTAAAACCAAACATAGTTGTGATTTTATCAAGTGTTTAAAGTGATTTTCATTATTTTCTGAAAAAGGTTTCTAAAAATCTGTCAAGATCTTGTTTGTTTGCTAAAAGTTTTATCAAAAACCTTGCTAGATTGCATGTTTTCATGGTAAAACTGGGTTTTCATTGAAAGTTTTAAGCAAATTTGTGTTTCGAAAATTTCTCCGGTGAAAAACTTGACCGGAAACTGCATAACTTCATTTGTGTTCTTCAGATATTCAAGTCTCCTTCAAAGTGTTCTGGAATTTTAAGATTAAAAGAAAATTGAAAATTGATTAAAATATATCTTACACCATGCTGGTTGGTAAGATGGGTAGTTGGTAAGTTGAAATTGTATCTGTCAGTACAATAGGATAAGATTTGCTTTTGAAAAATCTCACCAACTCTCCGTATCAGTGTCCACTTTGTCAACGAAAAACCCAACGACGAATTACCCAGTATTTTGTCAAAGTTAACTTCGACGAAACACAAGGTTTTTCGCATAGGTGCTTTTGACGAAAAACATAGTTTTTCGTGGAGATAGTTATTGATGAAAAACCATCTTTCATAAGCAAATTGTTTTTGAAGAAAAACCTGTTTTTCGTCTCACTTGGTTTTTCGCCAAAAACTCTGTTTTTCGTGGACACTTGTAATAATTTTTCACAGAAGGTTTGCAAAGGTCATTTAACAGTTTGTTTTCAAGTGTGTGACCAGGTACTCTCATTCATACATCAAACATGAGTACAAATCCTTGGGATTGGAGCACTGGCTCAGGATCTGGTCAAGATCCGACCTCCTCAGTGGCGTGGATGAAAATGATGATGCCACAACAATCTATTACAGCGAGTCAATGGGCATGTGTAACGAATCAGAATCAAAGCATTCAGAATTTGTTGTTAAGTGAAAGTGAAACGGGCAGCAACAATCGCCCATCAAAGCTTAATCATATGAACGACTATCCATTATGGAAAGGTCAATTTCACACCTATGTTCTAGGGCAAAACACCGAGTTATGGACGTGTTTCACTACGCCATATAACATAGCTCTTGAAGAAGCAGGATCAAATCCAACGACCTTGGCAAATATGTTGGAAAATGACAAGAAGGCATATGATCTGGAAAAGAAGGCGTTTGCTATTCTTACACAAGCACTCCACAAAGACATTTATCATCAATTCGGCTATTGTACTAACACAAAAGCCTTATGGGACGCCTTGGTAGCAAGAGGAGAAGGAAATGCGGCTGCAAGAAAGACACGCCATGATTTGTTGAAGAAGGAATTTGAAGCATTTCAATTTACGGAAAACGAAACATTAAATGATATGACAACTCGTTTTTATCATTTAATCAGTGAAATGTATTCTTATAATGTTGTTGCAACTCAACAGGAAATGGTTGCAAGGTTTGCAGATGCCCTACCCCTGAAGTGGAGTTCATTTATTGAATTGTTAAAACTTACGGGTGTTTTAGATACTTCCACTATCTATGAATTCGTTCAGAGACTGGAAAACAAAGATGAAGAAGAAATCCGGAAAGCTAAACGCATTACAGTTCCTCAAAATTCGGAAATGTACCTCGGAGGGTTTAATCCGGCATCCAGCTCCAGTCAGCAACCAAAATTACAAACGGCCTTTGTATCCAACACAAGCCCCTTTCCCCAGTCAGCTCCTCAGGTTTTCGATCCAAATGCTTATCTCCCACCACCGCATCTTATTGCACAAGCTCATTCCCTTTCAAAACCTCAATTAGATCCGAGTGCCTGGCTCCCTAAACCCCAACCTCCACCTCAAGTATCCACAACTCAACCTCAATTTGATCCAAGTGCCTATATTCCGACACCATCACAAGCCCAACCACAACCTCAACAAGCCCAACCTCAACAAGCAAATTACAGTAACACCTTTCAACCCCAAAACCCCAACACAGTCAGAGTTGATACTTCAAACCTTTCAAAAGTCAGTATAGAAGTTGCAAAGGAACATATGGAACTTCTCAACACAATGTTCAGTGCCTATTATGGATTGGTTGCAGGTCAAATTGGAAACATTAATTTGACAAATGAAGATTATCAACAGATAGACCGTGATGAAATGGAGTTGATGGACATTAAATGGGCGTTTGCGAGTGCTGTTCGAAGGGCTAAGGATTTTATGAAACGAACTGGGAGAACTACCTTGGAAAGCAAGAAGGATACAAAGTATGGTTTCGATAAGGAAGCGGTTACATGTTTTAATTGCGGCGAAAGGGTCACTTCAAGCGTGAGTGCACTCGACTGAGCAAACAAGGCAACCAAAATCCCTTCCGAAATCAGGCGAGTCCTTCCAACACAAATCAAGGTAACCGTGAAAGAGGGATAGTAGCTGTGAACAACACCACCAACCAAAACCAGTCTGGGCCTTCAAACACCAATCGTGCATTAGTCGTTCAAGCTGATGAAGGGTGTAACTGGTCAGTACAGTTTGGAGATGGTGACGAAGGAGAAGGAGGAACTGCATGTTATGCCAAGATCATCAATCACATCAAGCATGTTCACAAAGAAGAGTTTTCTGAAAGTGATGATAGCTCGGGTTATAGTGGCGGTTCGGATGAAGAAAGTTCAAGTATGGGAGGTTATAATTCAGAATCGGATGTGAAGGAGGAAATGGATTCTAATGTTGATAGCTTGCTAAAGGAAGCTGAGGAGTTAAAGTGTCAGAAATCTATTCTTATAAAGAAGGCTGCTGTTGCTTCAAAGGAAATGGAGAAGTTCTTCTTTGAAGATGGATCTTTTTCTTATCAGACTGCCTTTATGGCAAATGTCTCAGGCTCGACAAGTCAGGTAAATTCCGACACTCCTACTCCTAGTGTATGCAGTAATTGTGCAGATTTGAAGCTTGAATCAGAAAAGATTCATAGTCACAATCAGAGTTTGGTTGTTGAGCTGTCAAAATGCAAAGAGGCTAACATGGCTTTAACTCGAAATGAAAAAGAATTCAAATCGGTAATCGAGACTTTAAAGAAAAGCGTTTCCGAATTAACAAAAACTGTTTTCAACAAACAAACTGGTATTAATAACTATATTAATATCATTGAGGAAACAAAGAAAGAGTTAGCCATGGCAAAATGCGTGCAAGATGCGATCAAGCTCAAATTGGAGAGTTATTCTAACTCCCGATATGTGCTTGATCACATTATAGACGTTCAACAGCTGAAAGGGAAAAGGAAAGGCGTTGGGTATAAGTCGTGTTCGCCCCCTTTGATACACAACTATACCAAAATGCCCGATGAGGAGGATATGCCTCGTTTTGAACCTAGTGTGCCTCTTGATTATGAGGAAGTTACTACAGGATTAGGGTTCAAACCGGACAGTTCCTCAGGTAACTCATCTGAAGGAACAGGAAATTCAACATCTGTGAATCAAAGTCCTCCAATTGTTGAGGATTATGATTCGTCTGATGATGAATCTGATGTGAGTGATCAGGATAAATCTCTTGATAAGATGAAAGGCGTAGAAATTCCCATTGAGAATCATATTCTGTGTGATCCTCCTACTCCTGCTCTGCAGCCTGTTTCCAAACAAGTGATAGATCATGTCAAGGAATTTGTGTCTGCCGTTAAAAGCGATAATGTGTTGTATACTTTAGTCGGTGATGCTAAAATCTATTCAAACAAAGATTTTCCAATTAAAAATGTCAATCCATCTTTAATTGATAAAGTGTTTGAAGATACTACCAGTAAATTTTTGGGAAAGACGATCCCAGGAGTTGTTGTAACTCAGTGTGATCCTATTCCAAAATCTGAAGTTAGAAAACAATTTGGAAATCAAAGATTACCGACAAAGCAACGACCTATTGCTTCTAAGGGTAAACAGCAAGAACAATGAGCTCAAAAACCTAAAGTTCCACAACCAAAGTTTGAAACAAAAGGAGCTCGTTACAAAAAGAAAAGCAATGATGTTAAATTTGTAGCATCAAGAGGTACTGATAAAGTGGAGACTTTTGAAAATAAATCAAATACCGATTTTGTTCAACAAGTCAGAATTTTAAAACGTAATAGTCAAAACAACTACACCCAACACACAAATGGGTGTGATGAAAGAGCAAGTACCTCTGGATCTACAGGTTCGACATCTGTTCGTCAATCGGAAACTCCTAAGTTTGTTGAAAGGAGAACTTGTTTTAAATGTGGGGAATTTGGACATATTATTAGAAACTGTACAAATACTCCCAAAGAAAAGTTTGTTGAGAGAGATCCTCCTAAAAAAGGTCACCAACAACGTCGTCCTGTTTCACCAAAACAAGATAAGCGAACTGTTAAAGAACAAGAAACAAAACAACGACGTCAAAACGTCAAGGCAGTAGAAAAGGCTTTAAAATCGGAAGCCAAATCTGTTAAAAGGGAACCAAGTTCATCACAACCACCGTTAAAACCAGAAACTTCAAAATCTTTTCATAAGACTGAAACTGGTAAACAAAATCAGACTTGGAAACCTAAAACGGGTGAAGGTTCAGGGGGAGGTGCTATATTTCAAAATCATCAAGAAATCGAGATCACATTTCGTGATGCTCAGGGACGACCCAAGACCACTAAGGCTTGGGTCCCCAACCTCAACTGATTGTTAAGTGAAATGTGCAGGATGTTCCAGGAGGAACTGTTAATAGTCATTGGATTGTTGATAGTGGAGCATCTAGGAACATGACGGGCGACTTACGGCTTCTTTATGATGTGAAAAACATTAGAGGAGCTTATGTCGCATTTGCTGGAGACAAAGGCGGATACATCACCGGAGAAGGAAAGATCTCTAATGGTGTTGTGTGTTTCGATAAGATCAATTATGTACGACAAATTGATCACAATCTTCTGAGTGTTTCGCAGATCTGCGATAAGAAATTCACCGTGCATTTTGATGATGCCGGTTGTTATGTGCGGAAGCCTGGATTTAAAATTCCAAAAGAATGGATTCTCTTAGCGGCTCCAAGAATTAATGATCTTTATATTGTCGACATGAGTCAAGCGATTACGACATCTGCACAAGTTACATGTTTTGTCTCGAAAGCCACAGAAAAGGAGTCTATATCTTGGCACAGACGAATGGGGCACATTCACTTGAGAAAAATGAACCATTTGGTGAAAAACAATCTTGTGAATGGTGTGCATGTGAAGAATTTTCATCTACAAGATGTCTGTGTTTCGTGCCAGAAAGGAAAACAAACGAAGAAGTCTCACCCGATTAATAAGATCAACACTGTCAGCATGCCTCTTGAACGTCTTCATATGGACCTATGAAACACAAGACCAATTTTGGGGATGCTTGTTGTCTGGTGGTTACTGATGACTACTCTAGATTTTCTTGGGTATCATTTATGGCACACAAGAGTGAAACTCCTGAAATCCTCAAGAATCTTCTTACTCTTCTAGAAAATTTGTACTCGTTGAAAGTAAAGAGGATTCGAAGCGACAATGGAACTGAGTTCAAAAATCGTATAATGGATGAGTTCTGTACCTCAAAGGGCATTCTTCATGAGTACAGTTCTCGCTACACTCCACAACAAAACGGTGTCGCTGAGAGGAAAAATCGAATGATAATAGAAACTGCAAGAACCCTGTTGGTAGAGTCAGAGCTTACTGTTCAGTTCTGGGGGGAGGCTGTGTCTACTGCTTGTTACACTTTAAACAGAGTTCTCAAAGTTAAAAGGCATGACAAGACTTGTTTCGAACTGTTACACAAAAGGAAACCGGACGTTTCTCACTTGGAACCATTTGACGCTCCATGCACTATGATTGAACCACACGGAAAGTTTGGCGCCAAAGCTATCGAAGGTTTCTTCCTTGGATATGCTACTCCGAATTTTCGTGTTTGGAATTTGACAACCAAAAAGATTGAGTTATGGAGTGAAGTGAAGGTTCAAAGGTATACTAATCCTGTTAGAGCTCCGAGTGATCCTTGGATGTTTGATTATGATGGGCTATTCGACTCCTTTAATATGCCAACCTTTGATGAAGCGTCTGCAGCTGCTCAAATGTTACTGGAAAGTGATAATGCTGTTGACTCGTCTTTGGTGCGACCAATTGTTGTTAACCCTCAAGGTTCTACCTCGGTTAATAACATTGTTCAAAATGAGGAATTTGAAGATGCTACAGATTAAAATGCGTCGTCGAAAGATGACGAGTTCCACGATGCGACCGAAGGCACTTCAGCTCCAGTTGCTCCTGTTCAAGGTGCTTCTGAAGCAACTACTCATGTGTAGAATGTAGATACTGCTGAAGGAAATGTATCCACATCTACATCAATGCCAGGCGTGGAATTGGTTGTTGATCTTAATCTTAACAATCTGGGTATTAATACTCGTGTTCCTGAAATGAGAATTCATGATACTCACCCGCAGCAGAATATTATTGGAGATGTCCATAGTAGAGTGCAGACGCGTAATCAGCTGAGAAACAACCAGAATGTTGGTTTGTATTCAGCTATCAGAGAATCCGGTTTACAAAATGATTGGTCCTTCGCGTGTTATGTCTCACAAGAAGAACCAAAGTCTTAGAAAGAAGCTTTAAAAGATAATTCTTGGCTGGAAGCCATGTAGGAAAAACTGCAACAATTTCAAAAGCTGGGTGTCTGGAAGCTTGTTGAAAGGCCTGAAAATTACAAGAAAATTGGCACCAATTGGGTTTTCAAATGCAAAAAGGACGATCGTGGAGTAGTTATTCGAAACAAGGCAAGATTGGTTGTTCAAGGATTTCGTCAGATCGAAGGAATTGACTACAATGAAGTTTATGCACCGGTTGCACGTCTGGAAGCTATTCGGATCTTTCTAGCTTATGCTTCATTTAAAGGATTCAAGGTCTACCAGATGGATGTGAAAAGTGCTTTCTTACACGGTGTGGTTGAAGAAGAGGTGTATGTCGAACAGCCTCCTGGTTTTGAAGATCCTATTCATCCTGATCGGGTTTGGTTGCTGAACAAAGCTCTTTATGGTCTACATCAAGCACCACGAGCTTGGTATGCAACCTTATCTAATTATCAGCTGGAGAATGGATTTCAACGAGGTCTTATTGATTGCACTCTCTTCATCAAAGAACAAGATGGAGATCTTCTGCTGGCACAGGTATACGTTGATGATATCATATTTGGTTCAACTAATGATTCTTTGTGCAGCCATTCGAGCGTGTGATGCAAGAAAAATTCAAGATGAGCGCAATGGGGGAAATGAATTTCTTCTTGGGCCTACAAGTTCAACAAACTGAGTCTGGGATATTCATCCATCAGACTAAATATGTTGGTGACATCTTGAGCCGGTTCCAGATGTCTGATGCAACGCCCATTGGTACCCCACTTCCACAGAATCACGGGATTACTCCGGACCTGAAGGGTGAAAGCATTAACTCTTCTTATTATCGCGCAATGATCGGATCTCTAATGTTTCTCACAGCCTCGAGGCCCGACATCATGTATCCGACGTGCCTGCTAGCAAGATATCAAGCCAACCCGAAGGCCTCACATCTGGGAGCTGTAAAAAGGATTTTCCGCTATTTGAAGGGTTACCCGGACACCGGTCTCTGGTACCATAGGGATGATAGCTTCGACTTGATCGCGTTCAGTGACTCTGATTTTGGTGGTTGCAAAATCGACGGCAAATCAACAACAGCTGGATGTCAATTCTTAGGAAATCGCCTAGTCATATGGCAGTGCAAAAAGCAAACCTGTGTTGCTACATCAACTTGTGAAGCTGAATACATTGCTGCCTCAAGTTGTTGCTCCCAAGTTTTGTGTATCCAACAACAAATGCACGACTACGGTTTTGAATTCCTATCTACCCCTATATTTGTTGATAACAATGCTGCCTAAAAGATCACTAGAAATCCTGTGCAGCATTCCAAGACCAAACACATCGAAATCAAATATCACTTTATACGTGATTGTTTTGATAAGAAACTTATCGATGTTGTTAAAATCCACACTGATCACCAACGTGCCGACCTGTTCACAAAAGCTTTTGATAAATCACGTTTTGATTATCTTCTTTTGGTCAATGGCATTAAGGTGATACCCGAGTAAAACTTCTTTGGCTAATCGTTTTTGTAAATATTTTCTTTAAAAACTCTAAAAATACAAAAAAGATTTTCCTTTTAGTAACCTTTTCGCATTTTAGGGGGAGAAATTTCAAGAAAATACAAAAACATTTGAAAAAGTCAAAAATCCAAAAATATGTCTTTATGTTCGTTTGAAAAATTCAAAAACTCAAAAAAATTTGAAAAATTCAAAAAAATTAGAAAACCAAAAATGAGTTTCTTGGATAAAGGAAAATGATGAGATTCACTGGTGTGGTCGGTCAACATGGTCAAAAATGTAAAATAAAAAAAATTGAGAAATGATAAGTATCTCTTCTAATGATGTATCGGTAGGCTTACAATCAGATTAAAATGTGCAGGATGATACAAACCTAACAGACTTCAAGTCAGGTGGGAACCATTCGTTGGCATATGGTCTTAGTACCGAAATTTCGTTTGATTGATTGCCGAGGTTCTGAGATATTCGGTCTTTATGCTGTCTTATCATCTGGGTATCATGGTTGTATCTTTTACCGAAATATAACGGAGAGGAAGTCTAGATCTTCCATGATACTATACATACGTGTACATACTGCATTCGACCTCAATAAGTGATCAACAATCACATGTCCAATCAAAATAAGTGATAATATATCACATCTATCCGGTCAAGTTCGTCTCTTTGCTGTACGTTTGTACTGACCTGTTCACGGACTTGCTCCTGTGCCCTCATGCATCTGAAAATCAAGTTCCTCATCAATAAGTGATTCTATCACATAGGGCTTGTTTTCAATCAAAAAATTAGTGAGTATCTCACATCTTTTATACGGTCAAACAGATGATAAGCGGTATACTCACCGGTAAGATGAACTCTCGTGCATACCTTGATACGGGAATGTGTCGTGTGTGGATGAACACTGACTTGTAAGTATGACCCTTACCGTAAATCGTATCTCCTAATTATGATTACATCTGATCAGTTTGAGCTTAGGTGGACAACAATACCGATAATCATGGTAGTATACTTATCTAAAGCTTTAAACCGAAACAAAAATCATGTTGAAAAAGACCGTTAGCTGGTATGATTCTTTTTCCTTGAAACTCGCAAAAAGTTTGACATTGTACAGTCGTTTACTGCTTTTTATTGCTTCTCGTTAGTTTACCGCACTTTAAATTCTGATCTAGTGTAAGTTGTAAAGTTCGTTTTTTATTAGCCGAAGTTGAAACCTGGAGTTTTCTGCCGAAAGCCTGAAACCGACTTCATAAAATGTCCTTTGAATTTGGTAAACTTAATCACAATGAAAAACCTGTTCAAATTAGTAAAATCTGTTCAATTTGTGAAAATTCAGTGATTTGGTGATTTGGTATGAAAATGATGCACGAAAGACTTATAGGTCCACGAAAGACCTAAAGGTCGACGAAAAACCCTTTCAAAGTCAACGGCGCTCAGTCTTGGTCAAAATTTAAAGTTTTTTCGACGAAATACATGTTTTTCGTCGAGGTCATGACGAAAAACCCTTGGGCTTCATGGACTTTCGTCATGGGCTTACTGTACAAGCCCATCCACGTTTTTCGTAGGGCCCAATAAATGTTTCGTCGAGGTCAGTTTTTTCGTCGAAGGTAAGGTTATATAAGGGGTCCCAGTACATTATTGGTTTCATTTTTCAAATCAACTCTCCTGTTCATCTTCATCCACAAGCAAAACCCCCCATACCTCACTACCGACTCAAAATCCTTGATTATTCTCAGTGATTTTTATCAAAACAAGGTATACAAAGGGACATTTAACATTAACCGAATCATTTAGACCCTCTGTGTTTTGCTCGAAACTGTTTGATAAACCCTCGGAGACCCGTTTTGTTTGTTCTCTTCATATTATTCTCTGTTTATTCTTTTTGTTTTTCATCAAATCTGATAGACATAGTGTTTTTATGTTGATTTGTACATTGTTTGGGTTTTTGTATTTGGGTATTAAAACAGGGTGGGTTGTTGATTGTTGTTTTAAACATGTTTGGATACATTCTCGGTTAAATGTTGTGTCGATTACATATCTGGGTTTGTTCGCATCATGTTTGGGTTTAACAAAGTGTCTTGTGTGTTTGATTTTTGGAATCATTCGTAAATTAAACGTCAGTCGGCGAAAAACCCTAAACCCCCAAATTTTATGTCGGCGAAAAACCCTAACTTACGACGAAATTCCTCAGACGACGAAACACATTTTTCCTCAAACTGCTTGCGACGAAACATCTGTTTGACAAAGAAGTATGTTTCGTCGAAAGCCTGTTGACGAAAAACCTATGGTCAAAAGAAAATTCTGACTTTGTTTGACCAAGGGGTTTTTCGCCATACATCATGTTTTTCGTCGCAATTCTGGTTTTTCGTTGTCCAACACTTGGAATATTTTCAGTTTGTGTACCCTTCACAGTTTATATGTATATCCATGTTCATTTATCACTTTATACATGAACATGTATGCATATATGTCCATTTCACCTAATATGACATTATAACTTATTGTGGATGTTTTCATATATACAGTATGGCACCAAAAGAAAAGAAACGAAGGCCCGCGACCAAGAAGACTGACAAACCGGAAGAGGAGATTATGTCCGAGAAGCGTCACAATATGATTGCATATCTTGATCCTGAAGGGAAGATCACGGAACTAAAGGAGATCACGCAATGGATAAGAGAATCTCGGATAAAAAAGGCCGTTACCTTTTCAACTCCGGTTTACAAATCGCTCATCAAGGAATTATGGAACACAGCAAGTGTTATTGAAGTTGACGGAACGGAGATTATACAAGGGCAAGTGAATCAAGTGAACGTGAATGTATCTCCGGATATCTTAAACACTCCGAACGCACCGTATTCTATTCCAATCATGTGCACTCGCGGTTGTTTGCTCAGAATGAAGTGTATCGGTGATATTTTCAGCACTTAAATCAACAAGGGAGATCTGCCAATGTGGTACAAGTTTTTACTACACGTAATTATTCAATGTCTTAGCAACAGACGAGCTGGATATGACATGGGAGGCAATGATCTCGTAGGATTCATGGTGGCATTAGTGTTAAACAAACCGTTTAGCATTTCGAAGTATATCTTTGCCAATATGAAGGAAAATATGACAAGGACTGGTGGTCGTACAACTGGGAATAAGTTCTAGATGTATCCTCGTTTTCTGGAAATGATTATGAATGTCCAGCATCCCAATCTTCCGAAAGCCGATGATGATGTTCTGAAGATAGATTCTATGGTCGAGATTTCACTGAAGATATTCAGGGGCATTGCAACGAAGATATACAAAGAAAGCAAGCCACCTAGAAAGTTGTATGGTGCTCTTGATAAAACAGACTACGTCGCTCCAGAAAATGACAAATGGCGTCACAATAACAACCAATCTGACGATGACGAGCCAGAATTGAAAAAGAAGATGGAAGAGAAGTTTGTGTAACAACTCTCATCAAAAGTCATAATTATTAAATAATTAGTCCAAAAGGAAACCCTAATTGAGACACCCAAGTGATTCTGAACAAACCCTAAAATTTTCATAATTTTCAGAATCAGGATTAGGGCCCCTAAAACTCAGGGGGGTTAAACCCTATGGACGATTATCCACTTAAAACGTTGGCAGCAAGTAATTTTCGAAAATTGTCAACTCAGCAAAGCTAGTGCCAACCGTGGCAACCCTAGGCCTAAAAATAGGTCTTACGCGGGCCGCGTAAGGGTCAAATTTCACCTATAAATAGAGGACAGTGGGACTGGAACTTCTGCGTTGATTTGACGTTTAAATTCCTTTCGTACACGAAGTTATAGTGAAAATAGTCTGATAAAACACACGGGTCTCGAAATTCTGCCGCAAAACAGGGTATTAGCACGATCGCTGCTACGATTCATTTTTCCGATCGATCAATGTACTCAACGGGTGTTTAAGTGCTGCCCAAATTAGGGTGATGCTTTGTCATTAGTCGTTAATTCGACAGATGTTAAGCATAGCACTTTGTCACTCGTTGTGATGGTTGATCTCGTGAGTTATCGTAAATGCTGTATTGATTACTAACCCAGTTTTGTGTGCATTGTTATCTAAATTAGGTTAACCAGGCTAATTCATAAGACTAGATTCTGTCCGTATTAAATCAGCAATGTGAGTTATTCTCTCTTTTTATCAAATCTATTTACAAAACCCTATTTATTTCAAAGTTATAATTACAGGGATTAAGTTTATGTAATCACCATATTACAGCCGGTATGTGGGGTTTTGTATACATTACTTGATAATCTTCACCATTGGGGCAGCCAATGGGTGATATGACCATAGTCACAGACACCATTGGACGGAAGGGCCAATGGGTCGAGTGACAAAGTACTGTGGGTAATTGGTTTGATATCAGAAACATTGTAATTTTCCTTAATACTGTAAATTATAACAAATGTGTCATTTTAGTAAATAGAATGATTCACTCAGTATTTCCCGCTGACAAAACCTTTTTCAAACATGTTTCAGGTGATCTGTTGTAATTCAGGAAAAGTGCTGGGGAGCATTTCAAGCTTAAGATAGTGGCTCATTATAAAATAAAGAAATAAATTTTGTAATATCACGATTTCATAGTAAAAACATAATATTGTAAATTATCGGGGTTTTATCCCGAATTGTGAAATAAAATAAATCGGGAAAATTTAGCTTTAAACGATCCTGATGTTAAACTTCCGCTGTTAAACTCAATTAAATAAATACCACGGGATTTCTGTCCCGCGGCTCCTGAAACGGGTCAAACAGGGTCGGGGGCCGTGACAGAAAAAGGTGGTATCAGAGCCACTGAGTTAAGCTAATTAAGTATTTAGAAATACTTAATTTTTCCTGATTACTATTATGTGATTATGTGTGTTATTAACTGATTATTTGTTAATTACAGTATGGGTAAACAAAAGCTAGCAAGTATCTATCTTAAATTAGATAGATCATCCAATGAGAAGGGAAGTTCATCCCGAACCAAATCCTCGAATCAAGCTGAAATTCCTGAAGAAGGAATATTTGTGCGAAAGGCACAATACGAGGAATCACTTTCTCCTAGAAGGAGGGAAATGATTATTAAGAAAAGTAAAGAGAAAATCCGAGAAAAGAAGATTAAACGGGAAACCCAGGAATTAATTGATAAATCACCTTGGGAAGATAAGCTAGATGAAAAATGAGCAAATTTATATATGCTAGCCACAGTAGCAGAAAATATAAATCTTTAAAAAGTTTAGCACTTTACCCTTACAATCTAGAAACCTTGTGCAATAAATAAAATCTCAAAACCTAAGTGTGTCTTTCAGTTATCTTTGTAATAAATTAGTACACAGTATGTAATAAATTAAACGGTTATTTATGAATTTTAACTTAGTATTTTATGCATTTTGCATATATGCTACATCAGCATGAGTGGGATATCTGAAGCTTTTCAGAACCTTAATCTTTACCCGGTGAATATCGAAGTTTCCAAAGAATTTACTGGATACTTTCCGGATATAGAACAACCTGTAGAATTTACTGCTCCACCCTTGAAAAGCCAAAACCCAAGAAAAGAAGGAAATACGTTTGGGGGAGTCGTATCCGTAAGAAAAAGCCAGCTACAAAACTTCCCAAAATAAACAATCCTTTGAAAAAGGGAAAAGAAATTATAACCGGAGAAAGTTCCAAACAACAGGAAATGGAAACTGAAGACAAGAAGGAGGTTAAGGAGATAGGAATACAGATAGAGGAAGGTACTAAAGAAATAGTAATGGAAGTTGGGCAAGGCTCTAGACCAACTCAGATAGAAATCGGAGAGAGCTCCAATCAAAACCAGGGAAGGACCTTTCAAGATGAGATAGATTTCCTATTGGCAAGCTGTGAAACAATTCAGCCTGTCAATAATAATAATAATATTTTTAATTATCCTCTTGAAAACCAACTCCCTATGAATTGGGAACCAGCAATCCCAGACCCAATAGTTCACTCCCAACCCATAGGAATGGACGAATGGTGGACAAACGATTGGCAATTCCAAAATATTGTCAACGATCCTTACTCTTTTCTTCCACAATTCGATCCAGAACCCCTACCTAATACACCCATGAGTAATGAAAACATGGCTGAACTTCGCCACTTTGGTGAAGAGTTGTTTGATGCTGGAACTAGAATCAGGGAAATAGGGGGACAAATTGCCTGGAAGTACGATGAGAGGGAACTGCGTTTTTAGAACGGCAAGTGACGAGAGATAGTAGGATGGTAAAACGGTGTTTGTATAATAGTAATAGTAAAGATAGTCTGTAAATAACGAATAAAACTCTGTAAGATATTGGCGAGTAATGATGCATACTATACTAGATATGAAATGAAATCGAGAAATCGATTGTTTTGACTATACCTGTATTGTAGAATTTTCTGGTTGTTTGTATATAATTGTTATTTAGCAGATACTAATAAAAATTATATATATATTATCAGATGGAAAACGTTGATAATGAACCAGTAAATGAGGTTAATCAGTCTGAACAACATTCAAGAGATCAATATATGACTCGGCAAGATATCGAAAACATTGTTGCTCAAGGGATAGCCAATGCTATTCCAGCATTCGTCGCTGCTATAAAGAATCCAATCGAACCGCAACAAATTGTCCCTAGTAAACAGATTACTGAAGATAACTTCAGTAACAGTGTAAATGGAGGCAATAATCATGTTAATCATAATAGGGAACCACATCAAGCTCCATTACCCAAGAAAATGAAAACTGCAACGCCTGGTTGCACTTTCAAAGAATTTCTTGCTTGTAAACCCACTGAATTTGCAGGCAATGAAGGAGCAACTGCATCACTGCGTTGGTTAGAGAAAACCGAAGCAGTCATTGCAATAAGTAAATGTGGTAAAGATGATCAGGTCATGTATGCATCAAATCTCTTCAAAGAAGGAGCACTCGAATGGTGGAACACTGTGTTACAATCAAAAGGAAGAGTAATAGCTTATGCTATGACTTGGGAAGAATTTAAGGGTTTGGTGGAAAGAAAATTCTGTCCCGAATATGAAAAGGAACAGATGACGAATAAGTTTCTAAATCATCGGATGATGGGTGTAGATTGTCGTGGTTATACCTCGACATTCTTTGAATATGCTAGAGTGGTACCAACACTGGCTTCGCCAGAACCGGTACTCATTTCTCGCTATATTTGGGGGCTAATTAGCGAAATCCGCAATATTGTTAAAGCTGCTAGACCTCGCACTATTGATGATACGGTAGAATTAGCCAATACTCTAACCGATGAACTGGTGCGCACAAGAGATGAAGATAGGAAAAAGGAACTAGCTCAGAAGATTACCCAAGGATTTCGGGCGGGTAATAGTAATAATTTCAAGAAAAGAGGAACAGGGCAATATTCAAATCCACCTTTCTGTAGAAATTGCAAAAGGAAGCATTACGGAAAATGTAATTTAACCTGCAACCTTTGCAAGGGTATAGGACACCGTGAAGAAAACTGCAGAAAGAAAATCGTAATCTGTTTTAACTGTGGAGAAGCAGGGCATTATAAAACAGAATGTCCTAAATTGGTTAAACCAGTAGACAACAAACCTAAGGCGACTGAAGGAACTACTAAGAAGAATGCCAGGGCATTTCAGCTGACCACTCAAGAAGCATAACTCATTCCGGATGTGATAGCGGGTACGTTCTTAGTTCACAACGTGTACCAAAAGTATTATTTGACTCTGGTGCAAACCAAAGTTTTATCAATATTTTATTCTGTCAAGCTCTTAAGTTACCTTTAACCAACATTAGGCAGATTTTTACAGTTGAAACAGCAGACGGAAATTCAGTTAAAATAGATAAAGTTTTGCAAGAAGGAAACATAGAACTTTTAGGACATAAATTCTCTACAAAACTATTGCCGATGAATTTAGCTGAATTTGATGTTGTATTAGGAATGGATTGGTTAGTAGCCAACCATGCTAGAATCCTTTGTGATCAGAATTCCATCGAAATTCAATCACCCACCGGAGAAATGATTAGGATTACAGGAGATAAACCACGTAAGCCCATGAAGTTCATATCAGTAATGAAAGTTGCTAATTATGAACGAAAACAAGGAATAGTGTATATGATTTCGGTAATCATTAGCACTAAAGGTAAAGATCTTAAGGAAATACCAGTAATCTCAGAATATCCTGATGTATTTCCAGAAGATTTACCGGGATTACCTTCAGACAGGGAAGTAGAATTTAGGATTCATCTAATTCCAGGAACTACACCGATAGCTAAGGCACCTTATCGGTTAGCACCCACAGAAATGTTAGAACTGAAAAAGCAATTAGATGAATTACTAAGTAAAGGATTCATACAACCCAGTTCATCCCCTTGGGGAGCGCCAGTGTTGTTTGTAAAGAAAAAGTATGGTTCAATGAGAATGTGTATTGATTATAGAGAATTGAATAAAGTCACAATTAAGAATCGATACCCATTACCTAGGATTGATGATCTTTTTGATCAACTTCAGGGGGCTAGATATTTTTCTAAGATAGATTTACGCTCCGGATATCATCAATTAAAGGTACAAGAAGAAGACATACCTAAGACTGCTTTCAGAACTAGGTATGGTCATTACGAGTTTACAGTCATGCCCTTCGGATTAACAAATGCACCTGCAGCATTTATGGACATGATGAATAGGATCTGTAAACCGTATTTGGATAAATTTGTAATTGTCTTCATAGACGATATACTTATTTATTCCAAAAGTCAGACAGAGCATTGTGAACATCTTAATGCACTCTTAACTTTGTTAAGAAAAGAAAAGTTGTACGCCAAATTCTCGAAATGCGAATTTTGGCTAAAGGAAGTACAATTTTTAGGACACATGGTGAATCACGAAGGTATTCATGTAGATCCTGCTAAGATAGAAGCAATTACCAAATGGAAGGTTCCACAAACAGCAATGGAAATAAGAAGTTTTATAGGATTAGCTGGGTATTATAGACGGTTTATTAAGGATTTTTCCAAGATAGCTGTACCATTAACTAAGCTAACCTGTAAAGCTACTAAGTTTGAATGGGGACCTAAACAAGAAGAAGCTTTTAGAATTCTGAAACAGAAATTAACCCATGCACCAATCTTAGCCTTACCAGAAGGAACTGAAGATTTTGAAGTATATTGTGATGCTTCAAAATTAGGATTTGGATGTGTGCTTATGCAACGCAAGAAGGTAATTGCGTATGCATCAAGGCAATTGAAAAAGCACGAAGAAAACTATACGACTCATGATTTAGAATTAGGAGCCGTAACTTTTGCCCTTAAGATTTGGAGACATTATCTGTACGGAAGTAAGTTTACTATCTATACAGATCATAAGAGTTTAAGATATATATTTGGGCAAAAAGAGTTAAACATGAGGCAAAGGAGATGGATGGAAATCTTAAGCGACTACGACTGTGATATTCAATATCATGAGGGAAAGGCAAATGTAGTTGCAGATGCCTTAAGTCGTAAGTATTATGAGAAACAATGACGGGTTCGTGCTCTCAGATTAAATCTACAAATAGATTTAATGGAACAATTGAAGAATGTTCAAACTACAGCAATCAAGGATGATGCTGAAGGAATGAAAGGACGAATCAAGAAATTAGAACAAGGAGTTGATGGAATTTGGAGATTCCACAAAAGTAGAATTTGGGTACCTAAACAGGGAGACTTAAGACCTAAGATTTTAGAAGAAGCTCATAAATCTAGGTATACCATGCACCCAGGAAACAATAAGATGTACCAAGATTTAAGAAATAACTTTTGGTGGATAGGAATGAAAAAGGACATAGCAAGATATGTTTCTAAATGTCTTACTTGTTCACAAGTTAAGGCAGAACATCAGAAACCTTCAGGTCTACTACAACAGTTAGAAATGCCGGTATGGAAATGGGAACTTATAACAATGGATTTTGTTACTAAGTTACCCAAAACCAGAAAAGGTAATGATGCGATTTGGGTAATTGTGGATCGATTAACCAAATCTGCTCACTTTTTACCAATGAAAGAAACCTTTAGCATGGAAAGACTGGCTAAATTGTATGTGGATGAAGTTGTATCCTTACATGGAGTTCCACTCTCCATTGTTTCGGATAGGGATAGTCGTTTTACTTCCCATTTCTGGTAAAGTTTTCAGCAAGCTATGGGAACTCGATTAAATTTGAGCACTGCATATCATCCCCAAACAGACGGACAAAGTGAAAGGACAATCCAAACTCTAGAAGACATGCTCCGAGCATGTGTAATAGATTTTGGTGGAAGTTGGGATGATCATTTACCATTAATTGAATTCTCCTATAACAATAGTTATCATTCCAGCATTGAAACTGCTCCATTTGAAGCATTATATGGAAGAAAGTGCAGAACTCCAGTTTGTTGGGCAGAAATAGGAGAAAGTCAATTATCAGGTCCTGAAATAGTGCAAGAAACGACTGATAAGATTACTCAAATCAAGGAAAGACTGAAGACAGCTCGAGATCGCCAGAAGAGCTATGCTGATAATAGATGCAAGCCATTAGAATTCCAAGTTGGAGACAGAGTACTGTTGAAAGTTTCTCCTTGGAAAGGAGTTGTTAGATTCGGTAAGAAAGGAAAGCTAAGTCCAAGATACGTAGGACCATTTCCAGTGATCCAACGTATAGGACTAGTAGCTTATCGTTTACAGCTACCAGAAGAATTAGCTGGAGTACATGATGTATTTCATGTATCCAATCTCAAGAAATGTTTAGCAGATGAATCTCTGGTAGTACCTCTTCAAGATATAGAGGTAAACGAAAAGTTAAAATTTGTGGAGAAACCTCTTCAGATAGAAGACAGAAAAGTGAAGTTTCTCAAGCACAAACGACTAGTGCTAGTTAAAGTAAAGTGGGATTCAAGGAGAGGACCTGAATACACTTGGGAGCTAGAATCAGAAATGAAGAAAAAGTATCCTCAATTATTCCACTAAATCTCGAGGACGAGATTTTTCTTAAGGTGGGGAGAATGTAACAACTCTCATCAAAAGTCATAATTATTAAATAATTAGTCCAAAAGGAAACCCTAATTGAGACACCCAAGTGATTCTGAACAAACCCTAAAATTTTCATAATTTTCAGAATCAGGATTAGGGCCCCTAAAACTCAGGGGGGTTAAACCCTATGGACGATTATCCACTTAAAACGTTGGCAGCAAGTAATTTTCGAAAATTGTCAACTCAGCAAAGCTAGTGCCAACCGTGGCAACCCTAGGCCTAAAAATAGGTCTTACGCGGGCCGCGTAAGGGTCAAATTTCACCTATAAATAGAGGACAGTGGGACTGGAACTTCTGCGTTGATTTGACGTTTAAATTCCTTTCGTACACGAAGTTATAGTGAAAATAGTCTGATAAAACACACGGGTCTCGAAATTCTGCCGCAAAACAGGGTATTAGCACGATCGCTGCTACGATTCATTTTTCCGATCGATCAATGTACTCAACGGGTGTTTAAGTGCTGCCCAAATTAGGGTGATGCTTTGTCATTAGTCGTTAATTCGACAGATGTTAAGCATAGCACTTTGTCACTCGTTGTGATGGTTGATCTCGTGAGTTATCGTAAATGCTGTATTGATTACTAACCCAGTTTTGTGTGCATTGTTATCTTAATTAGGTTAACCAGGCTAATTCATAAGACTAGATTCTGTCCGTATTAAATCAGCAATGTGAGTTATTCTCTCTTTTTATCAAATCTATTTACAAAACCCTATTTATTTCAAAGTTATAATTACAGGGATTAAGTTTATGTAATCACCATATTACAGCCGGTATGTGGGGTTTTGTATACATTACTTGATAATCTTCACCATTGGGGCAGCCAATGGGTGATATGACCATAGTCACAGACACCATTGGACGGAAGGGCCAATGGGTCGAGTGACAAAGTACTGTGGGTAATTGGTTTGATATCAGAAACATTGTAATTTTCCTTAATACTGTAAATTATAACAAATGTGTCATTTTAGTAAATAGAATGATTCACTCAGTATTTCCCGCTGACAAAACCTTTTTCAAACATGTTTCAGGTGATCTGTTGTAATTCAGGAAAAGTGCTGGGGAGCATTTCAAGCTTAAGATAGTGGCTCATTATAAAATAAAGAAATAAATTTTGTAATATCACGATTTCATAGTAAAAACATAATATTGTAAATTATCGGGGTTTTATCCCGAATTGTGAAATAAAATAAATCGGGAAAATTTAGCTTTAAACGATCCTGATGTTAAACTTCCGCTGTTAAACTCAATTAAATAAATACCACGGGATTTCTGTCCCGCGGCTCCTGAAACGGGTCAAACCGGGTCGGGGGCCGTGACAGTTTGGTCGCAAAAAGATTGACATTTTCGGTGATACTTCTAAAAGTGACGATGATGGTGATGATGAAGGTGGTGATGGTGGAGATGCTGGTGCTGCTGGTGCGTCTGCTGCTGGCACAACTGGTGCTAGTTCAGCTGGAGGTGATGAAGAGGATTCAGAATCTGACGATAATCAACCTGAGCCTGGATACGAGTTCTATTTCGATGAACGTGGTGTGAGGAAAGTAAGGAAGATTAGACAAGAGGATGATGCTGATTACGTTCCTTCGGATTCTGAAGCTGAACGTCTAAAGAAGAAGCAAACTGCTGCACATCGAAAGAAAAAGGGCAAGGAAGTACATTGGTACCTCTTCTGTGCAGCAATCCGTACCACAGCAAGAGCCTGTTCAAGAAGTTAAAATGGATCCGAATCTTTGTCTAACGGCTGAAGAAGCTTCCGCAATGATATCATCTCCTCCCAGATCATCTGAACCAACTCCAGTGTTCACTTCAGCTGCTGAAACCCCAACTGTTACGCCTCAAGAACCATCATGCTCAATTGCATCGACCATTCGTGCAACTACTTCACAGCCGGCCCCAGAGCGCAGACAAAGTAGATTCTCTCAGATGCAGCAGGATAAAGAGATAGATTTCCTGTTTTCTCAATTACAAGCTGCTGCAGGTCAAATCAATAGGCAATCGGATGTGATAAACGTTACAAGAAGTGACATGATCAAACAATAGTTGGAGATAAACACGTTTAATTCCACTGTTGGATGTTAACAAGCAGAGATCACGCGCCAACAAGCAGAAATTGAACAATTGAAGGCTGAGAATGCACGCTTGAAGATGGCTGACGAAGAAAGAGAGCGTCAATTGCAACAAATACGAGCTGCCGATAATAATCGTGGGATTGAAATGAATCGATTGAAAGAAAGAAGTACTGCAGTTCAATGACTTGCCGATACTCTTAAAGCGAAGCACGACGATATGAGAGAATGGTACAACACTCACAATACCAAGATACAAGAAGGGGTTAAGAAGATCACCGATGGTTTCGAGGCTGTAAGAAATCGTGTTAACATCTTGTGGGGCGATCGGTGCAAACAACAAGAAGTCCTAAAGAAAAGGGATCATGATTCTGAGGATCCGGGGAACCCTGACCCTTCTGCCACATCGGAGCAACCGCCAGCCACTGCCACTTCTCGAATTGTTGTTTTCAAGCATTCGCAGCTTGGATCTACACAAGGAACCTCTGGTGGAACCGTAGAAGAGATACAACAACTGGAGAGCAGTTCTTACATTGAAATCTCTATGGCTGGTACAACCTCTGTCCCTAGCACTGCTGATCTTGCTTTGCAGGTTGTGCATCCTATGACTGGAGAAGTTCTTGAAGAGGGAGAGTTTGTTGCGGATCTTTCACATGAACAGCTGCTTGCCTTGAATGAAATGAAAACAGTTGAAGATTCAGTTATTGATCAAATGCCGGTTGAACCAGAAACTGTTGATGCTGAAAACATTGAAGAGATAGTGTTTGAAGGCAAAACAAGCAAATCAACGTATGTACATGCCGATGGAATGGAGTTTGATCCGTTTGATGAAGAATGGATGAAAGAAAATCAGGAAGATATTGACGAACAGTTAAAGAATCGTACGTCAACAGATAATCCGAAGGATTCATTCCAAGAATGGAGAAAAAGGTTCTTGTCGAAGGTTGAAAAGCCTACGCCTCCTGAAGCACAAGTTGATTTTCTGAAGCTTGAAAAAGTGAAGCCTCATGGGAAGATTCTGAGCTGGATGTTCGTGAAGGAAATTCACTGTGTTGCGATCAAGCACGAACACGGAATCCAATATTTCAACACAATGCTGAGTATCTTATCCTTGCCATTCTATGATGTTGCCGCCTTATCAAAGTTGGAAATAATAAATCGTTCTAATTATTTTGGCGCAACATTATTTGCAAGGAAATTGAAGTTCGAACGGAAGAAAGGGTGGAAGGATGAATCGTATAAACCACAGTTTCCGGTGTATCAACAAATCAAGTACACGTTGGATCCATTGACCAACTCAGCTCGATACAAGCTCATATAACAGCAGGCGAAGGTCATGGACAAGATTCCGCTGATGCCCATGAAGTAGAACTTTCTTGAAGATATGGCGTTGTGGTGTTATGATTCGGATACTCATGAAGCGGTTATACTTTTCAAAGGTGATAAAGAGAACTTTCGGATGCTGGATCCGATGTGGATTGTGAACATGTCCGCGGCCGACATCAACAAGCTATTCCGAGATGATATCTTTTACGAAGATAAGGACGCACATCAAGCGTTACAATTTCAACGCGTCGCTTGTTTCTGTTTTTACCGAGGGATACACGCCTGAAGCACCTGGTCATCGAAACACTGAAGATTGAAGACCGAAGACCAAGTAACAGACAAGGGGGAGTTTGTTGATGCATATTTTGTGTCTGTAACTTGTTCTTTATTAACGATGTAATTTTACGGTCTTTTGTTTATCGAGTCTGTACGTATTCATCTAGTCGACCAAGTCGGATATCCTCTTATCTAACTTTGGTATGACGTTTGTCTCTTTATGTTGTAAGTTGAAACTAATGCATGTTGCATTTGGTGTGTTTGTATGTGTTGTGTTTATATATGTGTTTGCTGCAAACCGTTTGACAGTTTGCAGCACACACTCTGTTTTGCAGCCTGTCGACAAAACACTATGTTTCGTCATTATCAAGTGTGACAAAAGACCTCCTTATGGTCATCTAGTGTTTCGTCGTAAACAGTGACGAAACACCTGGTGTTTCGTCACCCATGGTTTTTCGTCATGCCCCCTTGTGTGTTTCGTCATCTTTGGGACAGGCTGCCTATATAAACCACACTTGGTTTCTGTGTGAAACTAGAGAGGAGAGCCTAGACTACTGAGAGTTTATCAAACATTGTGTGTATGTGTTTGTAACTGTTCACATCCCGTTTAATCAATGAAACTGTGAATCGTTGGTTACTTCGTGTTCTTGATATACTGTGTTTGGTTTGCATCTTCACGGGGATTCCGCACTCGTGATTGTGTTTGTTATAAACAGGGATTAGGTTTTCGTTATCGATCCTCTGAGAAAAACGGACCTACAAGTGGTATCAGAGCATTGGCTCTTATCCTTGTTTAAAACCAAACATAGTTGTGATTTTATCAAGTGTTTAAAGTGATTTTCATTATTTTCTGAAAAAGGTTTATGAAAATCTGTCAAGATCTTGTTTGTTTGCTAAAAGTTTTATCAAAAACCTTGGTAGATTGCATGTTTTCATGGTAAAACTGGGTTTTCATTGAAAGTTTTAAGCAAATTTGTGTTTCGAAAATTTCTCCGGTGAAAAACTTGACCAGAAACTGCATAACTTCATCTGTGTTCTTCAGATATTCAAGTCTCCTTCAAAATGTTCTGGAATTTTAAGATTAAAAGAAAATTGAAAATTGATTAAAATATATCTTACACCATGCTGGTTGGTAAGATGGGTATGTTGGTAAGTTGAAATTGTATCTGTCAGTACAATAGGACAAGATTTGCTTTTGAAAAATCTCACCAACTCTCCGTATTTGTGTCCACTTTGTCAACGAAAAACCCAACGACGAATTACCCAGTATTTCATCAAAGTTAACTTCGACGAAACACAAGGTTTTTCGCATAATTGCTTTTGACGAAAAACATAGTTTTTCGTGGAGATAGTTATTGACGAAAAACCATCTTTCATAAGCAAATTGTTTTTGAAGAAAAACCTGTTTTTCATCTCACTTGGTTTTTTGCCAAAAACTCTGTTTTTCGTGGACACTTGTAATAATTTTTCACAGAAGGTTTGCAAAGGTCATTTAACAGTTTGTTTTCAAGTGTGTGACCAGGTACTCTCATTCATACATCAAACATGAGTACAAATCCTTGGGATTGGAGCACTGGCTCAGGATCTGGTCAAGATCCGACCTCCGCAGCGGCGTGGATGAAAATGATGATGCCACAACAATCTATTACAGCTAGTCAATGGGCATGTGTAACGAATCAGAATCAAAGCATTCAGAATTTGTTGTTAAGTGAAAGTGAAACGGGCAGCAACAATCGCCCACCAAAGCTTAATCATATGAACGACTATCCATTATGGAAAGGTCGATTTCACACCTATGTTCTAGGGCAAAACACAGAGTTATGGACGTGTTTCACTACGCCATATAACATAGCTCTTGAAGAAGCAGGATCAAATCCAATGACCTTGGCAAATATGTTGGAAAATGACAAGAAGGCATATGATCTGGAAAAGAAGGCGTTTGCTATTCTTACACAAGCACTCCACAAAGACATTTATCATTAATTCGTCTATTGTACTAACACAAAAGCCTTATGGGACGCCTTGGTAGCAAGAGGAGAAGGAAACGCGGCTGCAAGAAAGACACGCCATGATTTGTTGAAGAAGGAATTTGAAGCATTTCAATTTACGGAAAACGAAACATTAAATGATATGACAACTCGTTTTTATCATTTAATCAGTGAAATGTATTCTTATAATGTTGTTGCAACTCAACAGGAAATGGTTGCAAGGTTTGCAGATGCCCTACCCCTGAAGTGGAGTTCATTTATTGAATTGTTAAAACTTACGGGTGGTTTAGATACTTCCACTATCTATGAATTCGTTCAGAGACTGGAAAACAAAGATGAAGAAGAAATCCGGAAAGCTAAACGCATTACAGTTCCTCAAAATTCGGAAATGTACCTTGGAGGGTTTAATCCGGCATCCAGCTCCAGTCAGCAACCAAAATTACAAACGGCCTTTGTATCCAACACAAGCCCCTTTCCCCAGTCAGCTCCTCAGGTTTTCGATCCAAATGCTTATCTCCCACCACCGCATCTTATTGCATAAGCTCATGCCCTTTCAAAACCTCAATTAGATCCGAGTGCCTGGCTCCCTAAACCCCAACCTCCACCTCAAGTATCCACAAGTCAACCTCAATTTGATCCAAGTGCCTATATTCCGACACCATCACAAGCCCAACCACAACCTCAACAAGCCCAACCTCAACAAGCCCAACCTCAACAAGCAAATTACAGTAACACCTTTCAACCCCAAAACCCCAACACAGTCAGAGTTGATACTTCAAACCTTTCAAAAGTCAGTATAGAAGTTGCAAAGGAACATATGGAACTTCTCAACACAATGTTCAGTGCCTATTGTGGATTGGTTGCAGGTCAAATTGGAAACATTAAATTGACAAATGAAGATTATCAACAGATAGACCGTGATGAAATGGAGTTGATGGACATTAAATGGGCGTTTGCGAGTGCTGTTCGAAGGGCTAAGGATTTTATGAAACGAACTGGGAGAACTACCTTGGAAAGCAAGAAGGATACAAAGTATGGTTTCGACAAGGAAGCGGTTACATGTTTTAATTACGGCGAAAATGGTCACTTCAAGCGTGAGTGCACTCGACCGAGCAAACAAGGCAACCAAAATCCCTTCCGAAATCAGGCGAGCCCTTCCAACACAAATCAAGGTAACCGTGAAAGAAGGATAGTAGCTGTGAATAACACCACCAACCAAAACCAGTCTAGGCCTTCAAACACCAATCGTGTATTAGTCGTTCAAGCTGATGAAGGGTGTAACTGGTCAGTACAGTTTGGAGATGGTGACGAAGGAGAAGGAGGAACTGCATGTTATGCCAAGATCATCAATCACATCAAGCATGTTCACAAAGAAGAGTTTTCTGAAAGTGATGATAACTCGTGTTATAGTGGCAGTTCGGATGAAGAAAGTTCGAGTATGGGAGGTTATAATTCAAAATCGGATGTGAAGGAGGAAATGGATTCTGATGTTGATAGCTTGCTAAAGGAAGCTGAGGAGTTAAAGTGTCAGAAATCTATTATGATAAAGAAGGCTGCTGTTGCTTCAAAGGAAATGGAGAAGTTCTTCTCTGAAGATGGATCTTTTTCTTATCAGACTGCCTTTATGGCAAATGTCTCAGCCTCGACAAGTCAGGTAAATTCCGACACTCCTACTCCTAGTGTATGCAGTAATTGTGCAGATTTGAAGCTTGAATCAGAAAAGATTCATAGTCACAATCAGAGTTTGGTTGTTGAGCTGTCAAAATGCAAAGAGGCTAACATGGCTTTAACTCGAAATGAAAAAGAATTCAAATCGGTAATCGAGACTTTAAAGAAAAGCGTTTCCGAATTAACAAAAACTGTTTTCAACAAACATACATTTTCTTCTAAATTCAGCCATTAATCATTTGCTTGAGCCTTGAGCTCGGCTCGAATTCTAAGTCGAGCGTAGTATTTGAGCTGGGGCTCGACTTGGTTCACTTATACATTTTCTTCCGAATTCAACTGTTAATTATTTGCTTGACCCATGGTCAGCTTGAGCACGGCTAGACATTTTCTTCTAAGTTCAGCCATTAATAATTTGCTTGAACCTTGAGCTCGGCTCGAATCTAAGTCGAGCGTAGTATTTGAGCTGGGGCTCGACTTGGTTCACTTATACATTTTCTTCCGAATTCAACTGTTAATTATTTGCTTGACCCATGGTCAGCTTGAGCATGGCTCGAATTTAACCCGAGATGGCTCGGAAATTCGGCATGTGGCTAGAATCCTGAACCAAGCTCTAATTTAACCAGAGATGGCTCAGATGTATTTATATATATTCTTTCAAATTTAACCACTAAACATATGCTTGAGCCGGCATGAGCTCAAAATCAGCCCTTAAAGCAATTCTAAACTTGGCTGAATATTTGAGTTGGGCCTAGCCTCCCTTACAAACCAAGCCAACATGATTAGGCTCGGGTCACCTTAGCTCGATTGCCTTGGTTCATTTATACATTATAAGGGTATTTGGTGTAGGATGTGTATGATCATCTTATTTAACTGGTGGGTATTTAATAATTCATCTTTTTTTGTATTTTTCTTATTTTGTTTTTAATTTCAATCCAACTGTATTAGTATTTTCTGTGTAGAAAACTCCGCGGCTTGTGAAATTTCTATAAGGCTTTTTATGTATAATTTAGGGTAAAGGGATTGTGACTAAGTTTTATATAGTTTAGGGTTAAATTAATCAAATTTGGGCGGTAAGGAGTAACTGAAGAAAACTGAGATTGAATTCGAGTTCCAAACGACCCGTTAACGATCCATTAAATCACTAATTTGATACTGATTTGTGATTAGACGAAGGCTAAGCTCGAGAAATCGATGGTTGCTGAAAATGAATCTGGTAAGAGTATTGAGAGTGAGGTTCGAACGAGCTCGTGCATGTTTCTTAAGAAACCTCAGGTCGGTGGTAGCTATATTTTTATTATATTTAGAAACATCATGTTGGTTTCAATTAATTATGTTAATATGATGTTAGGTTGTTGCTAGAAGTTTGTGTGCTGTACTTGTGTGTAGCTAGAGTTAAAATTATGTTAATATGATGTTAGGTTATAGCGCCAACCCACAACGTTTAGTCTTGTACAATTTGTTTTTAGTACCTTTTTATGAAATTTACCATTTTATGAAATTTACCAGTCATTGAGTTATTTGTTTGGTTTTAAGGTGACATGTTCTGTATTGGATGTGCCTTTACAAAAGGAGTGTTACAATTTGAAGAATCAACATCAGATTAGATTATGAGATAATATCACCCTTAAGGTTAGGAGATAGTTGAGTAAGTTTATATTAATGGCAGTAATCAGTATTCTCACAACAACTTTTTACTTGCTACTGATTGCTTCACTTTAAAGAATCGGAATAATAAATTGTTTTAAGTCGAACACAACTTGTAGTCATCAATTAGTCTAGCAACATCAATTGATGAAAAAAGATTTTTGTTTTTTAGTATTATTAGTTACTGATGTAAATTGAGTAATATTTATTTTAGTTTTTAGTATTATTAGTTACTGATGTAAATTGAGTAATATTTAGATATTTGTCAAATATCTTATAGTCATCAATTATCTTGTACGTGTGTAAGTTTAAACATCTGATAGTTTGATGGTTAAGTAAGTTTAAATATCCGATATGTTTATATATACATGGTGAAGGTAGGAACCAAGATGAGAGTATGCTCTACGTGTAGTGGTAGAGTTCAAGTTATGAGATCCAAGATTTGTGATGAATTCCCCTCTTGCAACAAACTCTATCATGATAACACGACAATACATATTGTAAATTGCGCAACGCGTGACAATGGATAACACAATACATATTGTAAATCGCGCAACGCGCGGCAATGAATAACACTAGTTTTAAATAATATGAATTTAGTCACTATTTTAATTAATATATTGGATAATATAACTATCAAATCAAATAAATTGAAAAAGCTGCAAGTATTTGTGTTTGTTTTTTTATCACAAATCAATATAACTGTATAAATCATTTTCTATGTAAAAAATAGTAAATTCTCATCAAATTTTAAGATAACATATGAAATGTCAAATTAAAATGCCTAACTTTTTGTTATTTCCATTCATTCATACCTCTCTATACCTTGACCAATGGTATTTATGTTTAATACATCTATACTATATATTAGATTATTTATAAATAATAAAAAATAAGCTTTTGGATAATAAACTCATCACATTCATCAAGAACGTATATTAAAAATTACATTCTATTGTATTTGAGTATTTGGACTAAAGGACTATTCAGTGAATCAAAATTAATCAAATTTAACATTAAATGTGTTTTGTAATTTTAGAGAAGTTAGTTAAAAATTTAGATGTAAATTGTCAACTCTGCCGCAACGCGCAGGTTTCCCACTAGATAAAAAAAATGTTGCAGTATACGTTATAATGTTTATTACAAGGATTTCCTTGTTTATCATAAGGGTTTCCCATGCATTGCAGCCGCGAAGCTCGAGTGCTTTTATATATACACACACAACATATATATGACTTTTTAACGTTTTTAGGTTTGCATTTTGTTCTCGGCTCATATTGTCGACCCTGCCGCAACGCACGGGTTCCCCACTATTCATCAAAACAAATTAAACTTGGGTGTAGCTACTTCTAAATCAATCCCTATATTTTTAAGAGACTGCATATATTATTTTTAAGTTTTAATTTGGTTTTAAGAAAAGTTTGGGTTAACTCTTGGACAAAGTGGTGTAGAGCTGCAACAATGTATCGACAAACTTGCGGGAATTCCATAGTGGACAAATGTATATATTATACACTTTGTGGTACAGAACCAGAATCAACAACCCATTTGTTTGTTTCATACAATTTTTCAAAATCAAATTGGACTTTGGAGGCATATCAGGTTATGGTGCGAAATAAACCCCGCAGGTATCGATTAATGAGGTCTTTGACATGGTTAACTTGTGGCCAAGTACGTCCTACAACACATAGAAGCGTGTTGAAAGCGATTACTAAGGTATGTTGTCGCTCCATTTGGCGTGCACGTATTGAAAAATTGTTCAAGAACAAAATGATAATGACAGGCAACATCATGGAGGAGATAAAAGCTTTATAGTTCTTGGATAAAGAAAATATTTCTTTAGTTTTGTCACAACCCCCGACCCCACCCAGGGAGCGGGAGCCGCGAGCCAGTCAGATGGTATCGGTGTTTATTAAATTGGCAGCGGAAATTTTCATCAGGACCGTAGTTAGGAAATATTTTTATCAGAGTTAAACACCACATTTTTATAAATATAAATACATGGGAAAAACCCAAGTTTTTATTACAAACATGTTTATAATAAACAAGTGGGATAAAATCCGATTTTCATTTGGAACATATTTATAGGGATAAACCCTAATTTATGGAAAACAATTCTCCTTTTTATTTAGGTAACTTTTATAGCCACTTTTCTAAGCCTTTAGTGCTCTCCAGCTGGCTTTTATTGGCTTCACACTAAGTTACCTGAAACACGTGTTTAAAACATTTTATCAGCAAGAAATACTGATGAGTGCATCCCAGTTTAATCAAAACAGTTTTATCAATTTACAGCATTGAGGGCAACCCGCAATTACATTTGCTTATCTATTCAATTACCACCCACGGTACTGTCAATCCTGACTTGTGGTCATGCTACTACTCACAGTGTAGTAGCAAGTTATGTAAACAAAACCCCAACATACCGACGATAATGTGTAGAATACAACTACTCAATCATTGTTAATTATACTTTAAAATAATTAAGGTTTTATAGAAACAGTTTATGAAAAGCAGATGTACTCAAATTTATAGGCTTAGGTATTTCTACAGGCTTCTTGGTAAGTAATATAGCTTCCTGATAATATTATAGCTTCCTTGTACTATTTATGGATTATTTTTTAAAAATATAAATAATGCACACGTGTTAGTAAAATAACCCAATTTACATTAATCGTACCACTCGAGACAGAACTCCAATGACTGAGTCAGGCAAAGCCTTGACATTCATTACGGAGTCCTAGATCAATCGGGTGTAACAAGGGACATAATTCCAACGACTGAGTCAGGCAAAGCCTTGACATGCGTTACGGAAATTCTAGATCAACCGAGCATGATAACGAATAGGGTTATAATACTTACAACAAGGCAGAGCTTCGCTTATTAGGGGGTATTAGGCTATAGCTTCAGCCTATAGAAGTTGAGAGAGAAAATTGAGAGTTGAACGATTGACGAATGAAGCTGAACGTCCAATTTATAGTCTGCTCAGAGGCGGCTAACGCCCCGCGACGCCCTCTTCTTCTTCGGTCGCAGCCCGCGAGAACCCTAAAGGCGGTAATGGGTTTGATGAGTCATCGACACGTGGCGGCTCAGGTGTTAATCAAGCAACATGTTGTCGAGCCCCGCGACAGAGTTAGGTTATATAACACCCTTAAATTTTCACTTGATTTTAATAATAGACTATACCGTTTGTAAATATAAGTTCCTTACTTATATAAATTTCGTACAAAAAGTTCACACGTAGCATGACCATAGTTCACTACACTAAGTTAAAACGTTTCAAAAGTTACTTAATAATTGTTTACAACCCATAAACCAAGTCTGGTAAAGATTTAAAAACATTGCGGAAGCTTCAAAAGTAGTGTTCGGTTCTTCATCGTTCGCTTGACCGCCATCCGTAAGATCCACCTTGCTACCTATGGTCAAAACCTTTAAAACATTAGTTTTGACATTACTATATATTACGTAAACACAAGATCCAACATCAAATTTTAAAAATATAAAATACTAACTTTTCTGGTTCCACCGTAACTTACGGTATCACCGTAAGTTACGGTAGGTTCTGGAATTTCCTGGGCCACCGTAAAACAGGGGTGATCTACCGTAAGCACCTTACCTCTACCGTAAGTTACGGTAGTTCCTGGAAATCCTTATTTTGTTTGTTTTGTTCATTGCACTCAAACCCAACTCTCGGATTTCGCTTTTCTAACAAACCAATACATCAGATTGTCGTATTTCTAACATGTTATATATTAACCAATATCAAAGATTAATCTATCATATTCCGGAGCATTAACTATGCTTTACTTGATTATTCGACCCGTTTGGCTCGTCTAAGGAATCCTCCCATATAACGACTACCAACGAGTTCCAACCAAATTGAACCAATCATTCAATATTGCGACTTCACCGCTTAGTTCAAAACATCTCTTATTCAAAAATTCAATTACGCATTATATAATCATCAAAATCTACTTAATGTAACGGGTCAAGTTACATACCTTTATAGCACACCCATCAAGCGAGTATCTCCCCCGGTGTGTCCGCTGGACGTTCCGGATTCTTTACCTAAAGAGTTCAATTTCACAACAAGTTTAGAACTCTTTCGTAAGTTTTAACGCATAATTCTCTATAATAATCAAATCTGCGTTTTTGTCCAACTTTCAACATTTCAAATTCTCACTCAGGCATTTCCACAAACACCTATCGGTCAGATAATCACATAATCATCACTAAGTTTATGACTTGTAATTATTATCCAATTTCACTTCAATTAGTCAACTTTACACCTATCTTCATTTCAATACTTCTGAAATTACTTCTTAAATTCAGATTGTGCTAGAACAAAATTATAATTTTAGCATTTATCAAGTTCTCTTCAAGCTCATCAATCACCCTAAATGGTGATTATGAAGCTCTACAATCATCATGCAATGTTTTTCACAAAAATCCTCTAGGGTTTAACTCTAGACATCATATAACTTCAAGATTCAACCATGCAACACATATTCAAGCTAAATTCTTGATCTTCTTATTTAACCTAAAACTGATCTCGAATCAAAGTACTAAAATTTTACATACCTTTTGATCCCTACATCAAGGTGATCTCGAATTCGTGTTCAGAACTTGATTTAGAGTGGATTGAGGCTTTGATTTGTGAATTTTATGTGAAGTTAGGGTTTGGAGAGTTCTCCTGGTCGCCCTCTCTCTCCTGTTCGATCGATGCCCACCCACATTGAGTGGTTTTTGTGTTTTGTTTATTATTTTAGTATTAAACTTTCAGTTTTGACTAGTTTGGTCCCTCAACTTATCATTTAACTTTAAGTTTAAGTGTTTTAACTTTAGAGTAAGTTATTTCAAGACTATCAACTGACTGGGTTATAGGTTCCTAGTTCGTTGATTCTTGTTAAATTAACATTACATAATAAACGCAAAGTTTTATATTTTTGGGGTGTTACAAGTCCACCCCCTTAAAAGGGTTTCGTCCCCGAAACCAAAGTACGTACCAAATAAAGTAGGGTAGAGACATCGCATCTCCTCTTCGGACTCCCATGTGGTATCCGCACCCTTCCTGTGTTCCCATTTAATCTTCACTTGGTTAATTACCTTGTTCCTCAAACTCTTCTCTTTACGATCTAAAATCGCAATAGGTTTTACTGCATAGTTGAGGCTGTTATCCACCTCGATATCATCGTAGTGGATATGAGCAGTTTCATCTGCTAAACATTTTCGGAGATGTGACACGTGGAATGTGCTATGAATCCCGCTCAACTCCTCGGGTAATTCGAGACGATATGCCACCTTACCAACCCGTTCAACGATCCTAAATGGCCCAATAAATCTTGGGCTCAACTTTCCTCTTTTTCTGAATCGTATTATTCCCTTCCACGGCGATACCTTCAGCATAACCTTGTCGCCAACCTGGAATTCGATTGGCCTGTTCCTTTTGTCAGCATACGCCTTTTGTCTATCTTGAGCCGCTTTCAAGTGCACCCGAACTATATCGATCTTTTCATTCATGGCTCGTACTATATCTTGGTAGGCGAGTTCATGTGGACCCACTTCACCCCAACATACCGGGGTTCGACACTTCCTACCATAAAGCATTTCGTACGGTGCCATCTTAATACTAGATTGATAGCTGTTATTATACGAAAACTCGACTAATGGTAGGTGAACATCCCAACTGCCTCCAAAATCGATTATACACGCCCGTAGCATGTCCCCCAATGTTTGTATCGTTCTTTCACTCTGTCCATCCGTTTGAGGATGGTACGCAGTGCTAATGAACAATTTGGTTCCCATTTGCTCTTGGAAATCTCGCCAGAAATTCGAAGTAAACCGGGTATCCCTATCAGACACGATGGATACCGGCACCCCATGACGTGCTATAATTTCATTAGTGTAAACTTCTGACATCTTTTCTGACGTATAAGTCTCACGAATCGGAATGAAGTGAGCACTTTTCGTCAATCTATCCACCACTACCCATATGGCATCGAAACCACGATTCGTTTTAGGCAACTTGGTTAGTAGGTCCATTGTGATATGTTCCCATTTCCAAACCGGAATTTCTAACGGTTGGTGTTTGCCGTATGGTTTCTGATGCTCCGCCTTGACTTGTAAACATGTCAAGCATTTTTCCACGTACTTCGCCACATCCCTCTTCATTCCAGGCCACCAATAATTTTGTTTCAGATCATTGTACATCTTGGTCGCACCCGGATGAATTGAATATCGAGATTTATGAGCTTCATTAAGTAGAAGCGCCTTCACCCCACAAGTATGCGGGACCCATATCCTTCCGGATCGAGTCTTCAACCCATTATTCTCATCCAACAAATCTTTCAACTGACTGATTATTCTTTCTTTCTTCCAATTCTCTTCTTTCATTGCTTCTAATTGCGCCTCTCGAATACGTTCAAGTATACCCGAGGTCACCACGAGTTGCATCGACCTTACTCGTATTGGGACATAGTCCGCTTTTCTGCTCAGAGCATCCGCCACCACATTAGCCTTTCCGGGGTGATAATGTATTTCACAATCAAAGTCTTTCACCTTTTCTAGCCATCGCCTTTGTCGCATATTTAACTCCTTCTGATCGAAGAAATATTTCAAGCTCTTGTGATCGGTGAATATAGTGCACTTTACCCCATATAAGTAGTGCCTCCATATCTTTAAGGCAAATACCACCGCAGCCAATTCAAGATCATGCGTGGGATATTTCTTCTCGTGTATCTTCAATTGTCTCGAGGCGTAAGCTATAACTTTGCCCCGTTGCATCAAAACGCATCCGAGCCCCGATAGTGAAGCATCCGAATAAACCACCATATCTTCGACTCCGTCCGGCAATGTCAGTACTGGAGCTTGAGTTAACTTTTCCTTTAGCGTTTGAAACGCTTTTTCTTGATCGACACCCCAAATGAACTTTTCTTTCTTTTGGGTTAGTTTTGTTAGCGGTGACGCAATCTTGGAGAAATCTTGAATGAATCTCCTGTAGTATCCCGCAAGCCCCAAAAAGCTTCTAATTTCCGAAGGGTTCTTCGGGGGATTCCATTTTGACACAGCCTCGATCTTGGACGGATCCACCAATACTCCGTCGGCACTTATGACGTGGCCGAGAAATTGTACCTCTCGTAACCAAAAGGCACATTTAGAGAATTTTGTATATAATCTCTCTCGCCTAAGTGTCTCCAACACCTCTTGTAAATGGTGTGCATGTTCCGCTTCATTTTTCGAATACACCAAGATGTCATCGATAAACATGATGACCGACTTATCCAACATTGGCTTGCAAACCCGGTTCATGAGGTCCATAAAAGCCGCGGGTGCATTTGTTAGCCCAAATGACATCACGAGGAATTCGTAATGTCCGTATCTCGTGCGGAAAGCCGTCTTCGGCACATCTTCTTCTTTGACCTTTAGTTGGTGATACCCAGATCTAAGGTCAACTTTTGAAAACCAGTTCGCACCTTGTAATTGGTCGAATAAATCATCTATCCTCGGGAGCGGGTATCGGTTCTTTACCGTGAGTTTGTTTAACTCCCGGTAATCGATACACATGCGCATGCTCCCATCTTTCTTTCTCACGAACAATACCGGTGCGCCCCAAGGAGACACACTCGGCCTTATGAATCCCTTATCAAGCAGGTCTTGAATTTGGGACATTAACTCTTGTAATTCTGACGGTGCGAGTCGGTACGGGGCCTTTGCTACGGGTTTTGCGCCCGGAATCAACTCGATCCCGAACTCTACTTCCCGTTCAGGCGGTATCCCTGGCAAATCCTCCCGAAACACGTCTTCATAATCCCGTACTACCGGTACATCTTCAATCTTTCGCGATTCCTTCTCGGGCTCATTTGCGTATATCATGAACGCCTTGCATCCTCGCTTCATAAGCTTGTGAGCTTTCAACATTGAACACACTATGGGGTTACCTCCCTTTTCGCCATAAATGGTGACGTGTTTTCCGCTGGGAGATGTTAGTTTTATCTCTTTACGAAAACACACGACGTTTGCATGATGCTGGGCCAGCCAATCCATCCCAACGACTACTTGAAATTCTCCCATCGACATCGGGATTAGGTCTATCAAGTATTCCTCATCGTCGATGCTTAATTTGCAGCCTCGACAAACATCACAAACTATAAAACTTTTGTTGTCCCCTATTTCAACTTCTAAGGGCACAGGTAATTTCGTTACTACAAATGAAGGATGTCGAATAAATCCATGCGAAATGAAGGATTTATTCGCACCCGTATTAAACAATACACGTGCTGGAATTGAGTTAATTGTGAATATACCTGAAACCACATCGGGTTCTGTCTTCGCTTCAGCCGCGGTAAGTTGGAAGGACCTAGCCTTCGCTTTAGGAGCTTCTGTTGGAGACTCTTTTATGTCTCTCTTTCCCACCAACTCAGGGCATTCAGATTTCTTGTGACCGGGTTGATAACACTTGTAACAAACAGAAACTTTCCCGGGACATAGTGATGCGGTGTGCCCCGTCTTCCCACATACCGGGCACGGCTTGTCTTTGAAGCGGCACTCGCCTTTGTGCCCTTTACCACACACTTTGCAACTCGGCGACCCGCCTTTAGCATCCACTTTCTTTCCCGATTCAGTAGTTCTAGCTTTCTTTGTAGGGCTTGGATTCACATCCTGTGCCCTTCGTTCACCTCTCTCCACTTGTTTCTTTAACTCGATTTCCCGCTCTCGGGCGGTGTTGATAATCTCCGTGAGGGTTTCGTATTTTGACGGAGTCATAAATTCCCGGTACTCGGCACTCAGCATGTTGTAATAGTAATATATCTTTTGCTCTTCAGTGGTGACTAACTCGTCACAAAATCTTAGCTTATCCATGAAGATGCCCGTAATCTTATCAATTGTTTCACCCTTTTGTCTCAGCTGGATGAATTCTTCCTTGATTCTGTTAATAACCGCTTTGGGACTGTGGTGTTTAAGGAATGGTACCTTAAACTCGTCCCAAGTCATAGCCCTCGCCGCTTCGGCTCCCATTTCCTTCTTTTTGTTATCCCACCAATCATTGGCTTGATTTCTCAATTGACCCGTTCCGTAAGCAACAAAGTCACCTACGTCACAATGGGTTCGTTCAAACACTCCTTCAACATCACTTATCCATCTTTGGCAAATTATCGGGTCAACCTCCCCGTTATAGATTGGCGGTTTACACGCCATGAATTCTTTGTACGAACATCCCTTGCGTTCTCCCGTTTTCTCCCTCATAAGGTTGACAATATCCTCCAACCTTTTAACTCGCTCTTCCACAAGCGACAACACCGTGTTTTGAATTTTGTCTATAAACCCGGATAGACTTCCTTCAATTGCCTTTCCTACCTCTTCGGCAATTGTCTCTTTCATTTGTTCGGTGCTTGTTTGCACCGGATTATCATCATTCCCATCAGACATCTTGAAGCTGAAATGTTTACATTTAAACATTAAACATTTCATTTATAATATTGCTTCATTTGTTTCGGTTTAGCCAAGTTCCTAACTTGCTTTAACCGTTCACACTTAATGCACTTTCCGGGTTTGAGTGTGTTAACACACTCTTCCCATGCATCTCAATTTATTTCCCATACTTACATAAGGTATAATCTACTAACATAAATAAGTTAATTCTTACCGGGCGATCGATCAAGCTTGAACCGAACACTTTGTTGACAACCTTAAGCTCTGATTACCAACTTATAACACCCTTAAATTTTCACTTGATTTTAATAATAGACTATACTGTTTGTAAATATAAGTTCCTTACTTATATAAATTTCGTACAAAAAGTTCACACGTAGCATGACCATAGTTCACTACACTAAGTTAAAATGTTTCAAAAGTTACTTAATAATTGTTTACAACCCATAAACCAAGTCTGGTAAAGATTTAAAAACATTGCGGAAGCTTCAAAAGTAGTGTTCGGTTCTTCATCGTTCGCTTGACCGCCATCCGTAAGATCCACCTTGCTACCTATGGTCAAAACCTTTAAAACATTAGTTTTGACATTACTATATATTACGTAAACACAAGATCCAACATCAAATTTTAAAAATATAAAATACTAACTTTTCTGGTTCCACCGTAACTTACGGTATCACCGTAAGTTACGGTAGGTTCTGGAATTTCCTGGGCCACCGTAAAACAGGGGTGATCTACCGTAAGCACCTTACCTCTACCGTAAGTTACGGTACTACCGTAACTTATGGTAGTTCCTGGAAATCCTTATTTTGTTTGTTTTGTTCATTGCACTCAAACCCAACTCTCGGATTTCGCTTTTCTAACAAACCAATACATCAGATTGTCGTATTTCTAACATGTTATATATTAACCAATATCAAAGATTAATCTATCATATTCCGGAGCATTAACTATGCTTTACTTGATTATTCGACCCGTTTGGCTCGTCTAAGGAATCCTCCCATATAACGACTACCAACGAGTTCCAACCAAATTTAACCAATCATTCAATATTGCGACTTCACCGCTTAGTTCAAAACATCTCTTATTCAAAAATTCAATTACGCATTATATAATCATCAAAATCTACTTAATGTAACGGGTCAAGTTACATAACTTTATAGCACACCCTTCAAGCGAGTATCTCCCCCGGTGTGTCCGCTGGACGTTCTGGATTCTTTACCTAAAGAGTTCAATTTCACAACAAGTTTAGAACTCTTTCGTAAGTTTTAACGCATAATTCTCTATAATAATCAAATCTGCGTTTTTGTCCAACTTTCAACATTTCAAATTCTCACTCAGGCATTTCCACAAACACCTATCGGTCAGATAATCACATAATCATCACCAAGTTTATGACTTGTAATTATTATCCAATTTCACTTCAATTAGTCAACTTTACACCTATCTTCATTTCAATACTTCTGAAATTACTTCTTAAATTCAGATTGTGCTAGAACAAAATTATAATTTTAGCATTTATCAAGTTCTCTTCAAGCTCATCAATCACCCTAAATGGTGATTATGAAGCTCTACAATCATCATGCAATGTTTTTCACAAAAATCCTCTAGGGTTTAACTCTAGACATCATATAACTTCAAGATTCAACCATGCAACACATATTCAAGCTAAATTCTTGATCTTCTCATTTAACCTAAAACTGAACTCGAATCAAAGTACTAAAATTTTACATACCTTTTGATCCCTACATCAAGGTGATCTCGAATTCGTGTTCAGAACTTGATTTAGAGTGGATTGAGGGCTTTGATTTGTGAATTTTATGTGAAGTTAGGGTTTGGAGAGTTCTCCTGGTCGCCCTCTCTCTCCTGTTCGATCGATGCCCACCCACATTGAGTGGTTTTTGTGTTTTGTTTATTATTTTAGTATTAAACTTTCAGTTTTGACTAGTTTGGTCCCTCAACTTATCATTTAACTTTAAGTTTAAGTGTTTTAACTTTAGAGTAAGTTATTTCAAGACTATCAACTGACTGGGTTATAGGTTCCTAGTTAGTTGATTCTTGTTAAATTAACATTACATAATAAACGCAAAGTTTTATATTTTTGGGGTGTTACAGGTTATCTGGGTCGCGGCCCGCGAGGGACCCAGAATATTTGTTTTTCTTGATTTTTATTAATATTAATGTTATTCGGGTTCGTTTCTCACGTACGGGATGTCTTTAGGAACGTCTAGGGGTGTTTTCGAGGGTTGTTATACATTGTGAACTTTACTCTTGATAAAACTTAATTTTTGTGAATTCGCCAACTTTATTGTTGACATGTAGTTACATGCTTTGCAAGTCAGTAGGTACAGCTAGGGACGGACGTTGCAATCGGCTGGAGTGGGTGGTTCGTTAAAACTTTATGTTTTAAACATTTATTAAGCTTGTGGTTTTAAGTTTTTTATGGGTTTTACGTTATTTTTTTTTGCTGCAATATAAACCATGTTTTGGATAATTAAACTCTATCGCTAATCATGTTATTAGTGAAGTTTTATGAATTTAAATAGTTAGTTCAACATGATTAGTGGCGAGATCCTAGTCAGTTACACGCCTCGCGCTAAAACTCCGCATGTGGAAATTGAGGGTATAACACAGATTGTACCAAGTCTCAAAACAGTGAGTTTTGAGCACCTTCTTCTTCATTTTCTTCTTGTTTTCTTACATCAAGCTACTTGGATGACCTCCAAGGATGTTACCCAAGGTTCACCAAAGTGTAACAAAGTGGTACATCACTTGCATAAGGCTCCAAAGTCATATTTGAATTATGTTTTATAAAAACTTTGCAAACATGTTTCATTACTTGTTCTTCTTGTGGGAATCTTGTACCAACCCTGTTCCCAATCAAACTCATGGATGTGGTGCTTGTGTATGGTTGATTTCCAGATGATTAGAAGCCCAAAAACCTCACTTAACTACTGCCCTAAAGGTTCTAAACAACCTACAAAGTGTTGAAGCCAATCCAAGTCGTCAATCCTCAATGTTGAAAGACTTTTGTTTTGGTAAAGTGTGAACAATGTAGCCTTGGCTTTCCAACTATGATTCCACTTACTCACTTAGTTAGTTAATCTATTTTTTTAACCTATGTCATTAAGTAAACTTTCTAGTAACAAAGTGTCCAAACTTCACCAAGTCTCCAAATATTTGTCATGATTGGAATGCACTAGTCTAGTTTGAGCACACTTGGTTACTTGGTGATTTAGATGATACACTTTCATTCTTTTCCCATTCATGACCAACCGAAATCATCAACTAAGTTGATGATTTTATGATTTGGTGAATCCATACAATCAGGTTAAATGGATGGAATTCATCCTACCTCCATGCATGACCATATATGACTTGGACTACGTAATTATAAGTATATATGTATATATTAGAACTGAATCATAACATCAACCAAACCCATGGTTAAATGTTATGCATTATGGTAATTTTCATCTTGGCCTAAGTTCCTCAAATTATGGATTCTAATGGGTGAATCGGTACCCATGAAAACATGACCAACATAGTGTCCATATGAGTGCTTTTAGACAAGTTGTACTTTCTTGCAATATACATACTTTCACACTACTTTAAAGCCCTAATCTAACTCGATACCGAACTTCGTAACTCACACGCCTTTGTTTTCCCCTTGTAGGGTGACCTCGGCGTTCCCGAACTCTCAACACTTTTCACTCATGTTTTTTGGAAGCTTTTGCAAAACCGTGAGTATACATGACCCACTTTTTACTTTAAGTACACTTTTGGGGTGCAATATATATGCATATCAAACTTACACATACACAAACATTCATATGATTCAAACAAACAAGTCCATACATACATGCTTAATACGTTATACACTAGGATACTTGCATGCTAGAAGCCCTTCTTTCATGAATACTTGTCATTAACTTCACGAATACTTTATGAAGCCCTTCTTAACATGCTTCCAATCAATGTACTCGAATATTTTAAAATAATATAAAAATTGCTATTAAATTATTGTCATAAGATAGTGGTTGTGACGTCTTTTACAATCTCGTTTTTCGTCCCACTCCAATGTTTCCGTCATCGGTTGGGGTGTGACACTAATAACCCATTGAATCGCATGTTAACCTTTTTAACCAAATAAACAAAAACAATTTTATTAAAACAATAGATTTACTCACCAACTTATGTTGACCAATTAACTGTTTTTACACATGATACATGTTTGAAGAGATGGATGATGATACGTAGGGATGAGGCCTTAGAGAATAAAACTGATTATATTATGTTATGTTTAGTTTAAAGGATTATTTGTTTTGTGACATTGTTTAAATTGATTATTAATTATATTTAAACTTTCAAATACCTTGTCATAGGCTGCGAGCAATCAATCATGCCCTGGTTACCTAATCCGCTAAGGGGCGGGGTGTGACAACGCAAAGAGAGAGAAGAGGGGTCCAGCGGTGGTTGTTCTTTGTAGGTAGGAAGTGTGGTGATGGTGATTACGAGTTGGGAGGTGGTGTTGTATGTTGGTGCAAAGATGGTGCGCTGGTTTACTGATGAGGGGGATGGAAGTCGTGGGTTGTGGAGATGGTGATCGACGGTGGGGTTTTGGTCGGAGTTGGTGGAGAGAGTGACGATGGTGGAAATGATTTCTGGTGGTAAGTGTTGCTTGTAGGTTAGGGTATGGTGTGTGGGTGGTTGTGGTGGTGATGTGCAGCAGCAATGGGTGCTCCGGTGGTGACTAGTGGTGGCTTTAGGTGGTGAGTGGAGGGTGGGTTAGATTTGAAGAGAGAGATAAAGAGATAAATTTGTTTTTTTTTTTTGTAGTTTTTTTAACATAGAGGCATTTTGGTCATTTCACTAACCACTTAACGGTGATATGAATGTCGTTAGTAGGGGTGGGTTCAATTGAAACAAAAATGAAAGTACTGCCACTATTTTAACAATTTTTAAACTAATGAACTGTAACACTTATTTTCAACAAATCATAAGGACGAAAAAAAGTAATTAACTCCAACTAAAATAAACAAAACAAAGCCGATTCCATCATAAGGACGAAAAAAGTAATTAACTTCAATTAAAATAAACAAAACAAAGCCGATTCCAATCATAAGGACGAAAAAAGTAATCAACTCCAATTAAAATAAACAAAACAAAGCCGATTCCATAAAAGAAAATTTCAAATCTGTTTTGATTTGAATGCAAAATCCTCTAACATCCTTTAATTACCAAACTAATTATTAATAAAAACAATCTATGAACATTTAGTATGAATTGATTAATTCAACTTTTTTTAACTATTTAAAGTATGAATTGATTAATTCAACTTTTTTAAACTATTTAAAATATTTTCGCACTCTTTAAATCAATCAAATATACTTTAGCATGAAGATTTTTTAGATTTCATGCTTAATTTATTTAAGGACCAGACTATTCACACACGCCCCTTGTCTATTCACACATACCACAAAACGCCCCGCTTTTCGGTGTCACGCGTACCACTGTCACATCACCTTTTGTCTGAAAACTAACCCTAAACGCCCCGCTTTGGCTAAAGCGGGGGCGCTATTTGCATTTTAACCATGGTTGTAAAAGTCCCGTCTAGGCTCCGAGTACTCCCCGAGTACTCGCTACAAGGTAGGTTGCCGAGGCACGAATACTCTTCTCCCAGGCCAATTACTCCCCGAGTATTCCCGAATACTCCCGAGTACTCCCGAATCCGACTAGTGAGCGCCTAGCGACTTTTGCAACCATGATTTTAACCCGTGCGCTATTACTTCATTTTACACCCCTCAACCTTTGAATTTTATCATTTGCTTTTTACGCCTTTGCACTATTACTTCATTTTTAATGCCACCCCCCCCCCCCCCTCAAGTTTTCAACTTTCCATTTTTACTCCTTGCACTATTACTCCAATTTTTACCGGCACCACCCCGTTAAGTTTTAAACTTTATTTTTTTTATCGTATTATTACTCTATTTTTATACCTCCTTAACTTTGAATCCATTTGATGTTTCCAATATACCCGCGCCGCAACACGCACAGGTCTAATAGCTAGTTTTTATTATAATATAAAAGATAGATCACAGGATAGTTATGATGAGTTAAAACTAAAACTTTAGTGTGATAAGTTTGGTGATATACTGATATTTATCTTTAATCGGTTCAGTAAGAAAAAAAAATTAACCAATACGTAACCCACCTACTATTCCTAAAATATATGTTACCGAGGTATAAACTTGGGTATTCTTCCAAGAGATCATTTTACCGCTTACCACTCTACTTGGCTACAACACAAGTGGCTTATTAGGACGCAACGGAGTGGGGGCGTGGAGAGGGGAGGGCAAGCACATCACCCCATCCATACATTAAATGGGCGTTGCCCCTCAAAGAAGGCAATATCTTGACTGGTGTTGCCCCTTCTTCACTTTCACCCACTTGACCTTTTAGCCCCCAACCTACCTTGCCTTTCACAACCTCATGGTTTTTGTGAAATGGAAGACAAAGTCCCCAGCTCAAGATGAAAACAAAACAAAATTGAATTGGCTTGAGTGGGCAATGTGGAGTAACAAAACAACAACAAAAATCATAAACCAATTGGCCCTTTTTTAATATATTACCGGTTTAAAGAAAACTAATTTTACATAAAAAAAAAAAACTTACAGGACTTAATAAATCTTCTATTATATATCTAGAACTTGAGTGAAGCTATTTATCCCAAAAAAAAAAAAAAAAAAAACAGAGAAAGAAAGAGAACCATTTAACCCAGATATATCAGTCACATTACCATCTTCTATATCACAACCATTCTTGCATATTGATGATAGTTTTGATCCCGTTTCACAGACCCACCATCACCAATTTCTTTTTTAGCCACAAACCCGTCTTTTGGTTGGCCAATTTGTACTTTTAGATTTTCTTGTTTTGGGGTTTTTGTTAAAGATCTGCCATAGTTTCTTTTGTCAAACACACTCTACAAACCCTAATTTAGTGTTTTTGTTAAAGATCTGCCATAGTTTCTTTTGTCAAACACACTCTACAAACCCTAATTCAGTTTCTTCAGTTTCTCTCAACCTAATACCCGGCTTCAACAGAAAACCTAGAAGACGAAAGAGAAGAAAAGTAATTTAATACTAACCTTTGCAAGAGGCGAGAGCAAGCAAGATGGAGATAGTGAGAGCAGAATGATGAAAGGTCTGGAAAAGAAAGAGAAAGATGTTGGAAGAAAGAAATGAGAAGGTAAAGGTAAATAAGACAAATGAGGGGCAGGTATGTCATTTGATCGGGTCACCGACCTTTGTATTTAAGATTATATAAATTAATCTATAACAAAAATACACAACATCTAATACATATTCTAACATCCTTTAATTACCTAACTAATTAACCCGGAACAGGTGGCATGGTGGGCTAGGGGCTCCGTGCGTGCAGGTTGGGCTGCCGCGGGCAACCTTTAGGCCAATGGGTGCCGCGTACGGAGTACCCGATGATTCTTATGCTGGACGTTCAAAAAAAAACTAATTAATATATAACAAAAAATACACAACATCTAATATACAATAATAAAAGTTGCTAAAAAACATATATAATAAATATAATTTTATAAAATTCACTGAACAGATCATTCTCAATCCTATATCTCGTTTTACACCCCATACCTACGGCTACTTTTTTTGTATTGGAATTCAAATTCGTCAAGACTCAAGATATAGTAAAATCTTTATATTTTGCCCCACAAACACTCCACCTCTTCGTTTCTTTTAATGTTTTATACTTTTGTTAATTTGTTTTTACCGTGACAAATCAAACCGACTCTGAATAAACATGGGTACTTGTATCAGTATTAGAATAATAAGTATTCGTTTTTATGGTTTTCGATGGATGTAAAATAAATATCGATTTGGGTATATCACAATTCTTTTTTTCTTTTGGCTTTCTTTTGTGGATGCTATAGCGAGTGTTGACATAATAACAAATCGAACAGATGCCGACCGAATTCTCGCTGTGTAGCGTGAGGAAATCCCTCTAGTTGTATATATAATATTCGACTACAGTGTGTGTGTATATATATATATATATATAATTTTAGATAGTTGCATATCACCTGCAAAGGCTATTATTCAAAACTCCAAGTTGACATGGTCACATGGATATTTAATTCAGGGCATCCAAACGTCACATATTTAATAAATGGAACATCTCACTCAGTCTTAACGCGTGGTTTTGGAAGACCAGGTCGCCTGGTTTTTTTAGAGAATTTTCTTATACCACTTGTCACCTGTTTTCGCATATATAAAGTCTCCCTCTTGGATGGTAAGTTTAACAGGCAATCGGATGCCATTCAAGCGCTCACACATAGTTCAGATGTTACAAATTTTCAAATACTGACCAAGAAACCTTTCACAAAAGTTCTGAGTACGATCTCAAGTACGCAGTCAGCAATACATATAGTTCGATCAGATGTTACAAATGTTTTTCAATATTTAGCTCAAGGCTCAAGCTCATCTAACAGCGAAGTTAGAAAACAAGGTACTTTTTACGTTATCCTAGATTTTAGCCAACATAACTTAATAAATCTATACTTATTATGGGAGCAAACGTTATCCTAGATTTTAGCCAACATAACTTAATAAATCTATACTTATTATGGGAGCAAACGAATCAAGCTAAAAGCTCAACTTGAGTCAAACTCAAGCCCGTCCCTAAGATTTCAAAGGCGCTTCTTGACAAGTAAAAATGGGTCAGTCAAAATATACATACAGGGTAGTAAGAATCCTAAGAGAACCACAAGTTATTTGAGAACTTAAGAGTCGAACCACTATCAACCAAGTAAATTTTTAAATTTTGTTTCAACTTTTTTTGTTAAAAAGTTATTACTGAAAAAATAAAAAAACAAAAGAGAAATATGTAGATTGGCGATATACATATATGTAGCATGAAAATGTACACATATTTAGTTAGTCATGAGAAAACTAGTTTAAACGAGAAAACAAAAAAATTAACTAAAAAAGCCTAAAAAACATAACCATTTTTTTTACAATTTTTTATTAAAAAATCACTATTTTTTATGTATGAAAAAAAAATTTCAATTTTTTTTTTACTGCACATGTTCACTAATACGGAAAGCCTAAACCACTTAACCCAGCCCCCACCGACACTCCCCAAAAACCTAAACCCCCCCCCCCCCCCACTCCCACCCCTTAAAAACCAAAATTCACACTTCCACCAAAAGCCTAACCCCCTAGCGACATATAAATAAAAGCAAGAAAGAAGTTAAAAAAATTTGCTTGTTGATAGTGGTTCTCTCAGTTCGTAAATCTTTATGGTTCTCATTTGATCCTAATCATATATATATATATATATATATATATATATATAGGGTGAAGTTATTGTAAAAAAGACCAAAAGTGTGAGAAAGGTAAGAAAGAATCTCAACCATTAGATCTAAATTAATTGAAAATGGTATAATTGTAAATGCATTAACAAATTCAAATATGGTAATCCTTGATTTAAGGATTTGGAGAGAGAAAATCCTTGATTTAAGGAATTATAACCGTCCATAACATCATTCATTTTTTTTTTTTTTGCATCATTCACAGAATCAGAGCATGTTCATGACATGGTGTTTTAAAAAAAATCATAGTTCAATTCATGGTGTTTTTACAAAATAGTATAACACCATTCAGTAAACAAAAAATATAACACCATTCAGTACACAAAATAACACCATTCAGTACAAGATATAACACCATTCAGTAAACAAAAAACAACACCATTCAGAAACAAAATAATACCATTCAGAAACAAAATAACACAATTCAGAAAAAAAATAACACCATTCAGAAACAAAAAAACACCATCAAGTAAACAAAAAATAACACCATTCAGAAACAAAAAACACCATCCAGAAACAAAAAACACCATCCAGTAAACAAAAAATAACACCATTCAGAAACAAAAACACCATCCAGTAAACAAAAAACACCATCCAATGAACAAAAAATAACACCATTCAGAAACAAAAAACACCATCCAGAAACAAAAAACACCATCCAGTAAACAAAAAATAACACCATTCAGAAACAAAAACACCATCCAGTAAACAAAAAACACCATCCAATGAACACAAAATAACACCATTCAGAAACAAAATAACACCATTCAGAAACAAAAAACATCATCCAGTAAACAAAAAATAACACCATTCAGAAACAAAAAACACCATCCAGTAAACAAAAAACACCATCCAGTGAACATCTAGAAGTATATTCATAATTCATTGATCGAAACCTTAATTAGACTGCTACTTTGACTTATATAGGTAATTATTTGATAAAAGTCAGACAAATCAAATTGGAACAATCCGGAAACATGAACAACTAGAAACATATTCATCGAGAACCCCTATTTAGACTATCATTTGATAAAAGTCCTGACAAATCAAATGACGGATCGAGAGAAACATGAACAACTAGAAGCATATTGATAGCGAAACCGCAACTAGATCAAATAGGAACATCTGATACAAGTCAAACATATCAAATAGGAACAAATCCTGAAACATGAATATACTCATCGATCGAAACCGTAACCAGATCCAGAAACACGAACAACTGGAACTACATTCATTGATCGAAACCCTAAGTTGATTGAAATATGGAAGAAGAAAGAGAGAGAAAGAGAGAAATTAGGAGCGTATGAGAGAGAGAACGAAAATGCAGGGATTTTGATTTACAAAAAAGAGATAAAAAGACACAATTGCCCCTAGATGTTTCAATTCAGTCCAAGTTAACAAAAATATTTTACAATTTGGTCCCTATTGATCTCAACCATTAGATCAAAAGATCTAATGGCTGAGATTCTTTCTTACATTTCTCACACTTTGGGCCTTTTTTACAGGATCCTTTACCTATATATATATATATATAGGGTAAGGTTCAAATGAAAACCACTAGTTAATGCGAAAACTCGAGAACTAACTAATACATGTTATATATTTTTTTGAGGTTGCCCATTAAACCCACCCGTATATAGCTATCTCTCTCTCTCTCTCTCTATATATATATATATATATATATAAATGGGATCAGGATAGAACGATTTGAAGTGTGAGAACAGTGAGAACGATTTTCAGCCATAGGATCTTTGTGATTTGTGGCTAAGATGATGCGGTGGCATTTTTGTAAATAATGAGAATCTTATAACTACCAGGAGGGGTAAAATTGGAAGATTCAAACAAGGGTGCACATGCTAATCACATGTTATTTTCCTCCATCATATTTAAACGCCAATAACTTTTTTATGCGTGATTATTTTTCTAAAAAAATTACACCATAAAACTTAGCGTTTTTTATCTTTCCAACGAGTATACTATTGATATACTTTTTGGAAAAAAATAAAATGAGTTTTATGGCGTTTTTCTGAACTGGGTGTTTTATGGCGTTTTAGACTAGCTATTTTTATGGCGTTTTTCTGAACTATGTATTTTTATGGCGTTTTAACTAGGTATTTTCATGACGTTTTTCTGAACTGAGTGTTTTATAGCGTTTTAAACTGAGTTTTTCATGGCGTTTTTCTGAATTGAGTGTTTTATGGCGTTTTTAGCTGGGTATTGTCATGGCGTTTTTCTGAATTTGGTGTTTTTATGGCGTTTTATTTGAACACTCAGTTCATGCGTGTGAGTTTTTTGACAATATTACCCCTTAGGGTAATTTAACATCAATGCCACATGTCAACTCCAAAATCGTTCTCATCGTTCTCACATTTTTCACCGTTTTCTCTAAATCTCGACCATATATATATATATATATATATATATATATATATATATATATATATATATATATATATAGAGTAGGGTTCGCACGGAAAGTGTGTTTTTCCTAGAAAGTCTAGGAAGCGATCTGGTCCATCCGATTGATGTGTTTAAGGGTTGAGATTAAATCAATGGCAATCTTGTAATATTTGAGTTTAATTAATTGATTGTTTTAAATGAATAGGGGCAATTTTGTCAAATGGCCGTTTTTTTAAATCAATTAGATAACTGCAATCCCTACTTTCATGGGATTTTCCCTCTCTCTCTCTCTCCATTATTGATTTGATTTTCTCTCTCCAATCCAACCCTAAACATAATAAAACCTGCGATCTCTACTCCCCCTTGCTGTTGGCGACGCAAAACAGGACCCCAAAAGCATTCAGATTTCGGTTCCAAGGCTTGTTGATACCCCTTTTCTTCACTAGGTATTCATATCTTGTGTTGTGATTAAAGTTCTTGAAGTGCATATACGTTTTCGGTCTTAATCTGCTTGTAACTTGGCTTTGTTTTTTCTGTTTTAATTAAAACCTGCGATCTCTACTCCCCCTTGCTGTTGGCGACGCAAAACAGGACCCCAAAAGCATTCAGATTTCGGTTCCAAGGCTTGTTGATACCCCTTTTCTTCACTAGGTATTCATATCTTGTGTTGTGATTAAAGTTCTTGAAGTGCATATACGTTTTCGGTCTTAATCTGCTTGTAACTTGGCTTTGTTTTTTCTGTTTTAATTGATGATTGTAGAGAGGCATGTAAAACACAGCGTCAAGAATCTGCTTGCTGTTAAAACACAGCGTCAAGAATCTGCTTGCTGTTAAAACACAGCGTCAAGAATCTGCTTGCTGTTAAAACACAGCGTCAAGAATCTGCTTGCTGTTAAAACACATTCAGAGTGTTAAAATGCAAAATAACTCTTAAAACACAACCTGATTATATATTGACTTCAGATTGTTAAAACACACTGACTTCAACCTCTCTAACTGGTAAAACACACCACCAAGAACATGCTGATAGTTTCAGATAAACACATTGACTTGCAGATTTGAATTCGAAAAACAATAAAAATTCTGAAAATCATGGAATTTTAGTTAATGAAGATACATTCCAAAAATAAAATTAAAATGTGAAATTACATGATAGCCCTTCTACTTAAAATCCCTCAATGACACATGTCCAAATCTTATTCCTTCCTAGACTTTCTAGGAAAAATAGACTTTCCACCAAACTCCTACTCTATATATATATAGGGTAGAGATAGTGTACAAAGTGTCTAAAGTATGAGAAGTGTAAGAAGTGTTTTAAACCATTAGATCTTTGATCTAATGGTTTAGATCAATAGAGACCAAATTATAAATTGTGTTTTAATTATTTGGACTGATTTGAAAATTGTAGGTGTAATAGTGTCTTTGTACATGTTTCAAATTAGGTAACCTCTCCTAAATTCTAGCGATTCACTCCTAAATTCTTGCGATTCAATTTTAAACTTATTCTAAAATCCGGACATTCTAAAAAATCCAGAAATATGTAACTGCTAAAAGAAATATATAACACTATACATCCATCATATAACACTATATAACACCATATAACACCGTATAACACTATGTAACACCATAGAACACCATGTAACACTATGTAACATTATATAACACTATATAACAATATATAACACTATACATCTATCATAGACATGCTATCAGAAAAATATAACACTAATATAACACAACATAACTCTAAATAACACTTTATAACACCATATAATACCATATAACACTATATAACATTATATAACACTATACATCCATCATATAATACTATATAACACCAAAAAAACACTATATAACACCATATAACACTATGTAATACTATATAACACTATATAAAAATATATAACACTATACAGTTCTGAATGGTGGTTGCAGTGTTATATATAATGTTGTAGTGTTATATAAAGGTATAAAAGGGTTATATGGTGTTATTTGCTATTCGTAGTGTTTTATAGAGATTTGTAGTGTTATATAAAAACCTTCATTCTGCATCTATCACTATATAACACTTTATAAATTTTCATTCTGCGATCTTCAGAATTAATAATTGATAAACGAGATGACACAAATTCGTAGATTAATTCTTAATTCGAATTCTTATAATTAATATATATATATATAAAGGGGAATGTTTCCTTAAAAAGGATTTTTGTTTTGGATAGAAATCATCTCAAACGAACTCGAATTGAATTAATTCTAGTAGTGTTGAAATCGACTTTTTAAACCTAAATCCTAAAAGCTAAATCTTAAAAACTAAACCCTAAAATATAAACCATAAAACATAAACCTTAAACTTTAAGCCATAAAGTCAAACGCTAAAACTAAAGCCTAAAAGCCAAACATAAATGGTGAACTCAAAAAGTTAAAGATAATAGAGTTTGATGAGCCAATTCGAAAATTGAACATAAAGTTTTTTTTATCTCTCAAGTCTTAACGTCCAAAACGTATTTTCTATTGGATACAATTTGGTTTTACAATAAAGTTAATGCATAAAAAACTGAATATATAAAATGATATATTTATATTAGATGTTAAAAATTACAAACTGTTTATATATAAAAAATAAATTAATTAAGGCAGTTGCCACGAGAGAACCCTGGTTACAACAGTATTACAACACACCAAAAAAAAGTTACAAATTATTACAATAATTACTTACTAAAAAGACTTCAATATCAACATCAGTAGATCGATTGCTCTATGCTTCTTGTAAATCCTCATCATTAGCCAAGCCTAGGTTTTGTATAGTGTCGTCAGTAAACTGCTCTGTCAGTTGATCAGCTGGTTGCATATCATCATTAGCCAAGCCTAGGTTTTGTAGAGTGTCGTCAGTTAACTGCTCTGTCAGTGCGTCAGTTAACTGCTCTGTCAGTTGATCAGCTGGTTCCATATCATCATTAGCCAAGCCTAGGTTTTGTAGAGTGTCGTCAGTTAACTGCTCTGTCAGTGCGTCAGTAATCTGCTCTGTCAGTTGATCAGCTGGTTGTATATCATCATTTTCCAACACCTGGGTCTTGTAAAAGAATCTTGCAAGGAAACAATAGAGTATGAAGTTTGCTGAACCAAGACATACCAAAACCACATAATACTTGTCTAGCCGACTATCATTAATATTGCCCTTGAACCATCCTTGAAGTGTTATGATAAGAAGAATGTTTAGCAACTTTCCTATCCCCTTCCAAAACTCAATATATTCCTCTGAATAACGCTGTAATTGTTCTTTTATTTGTGACTTGTAGAAATTTAGAAGCCCTTCCTCAGTAAGTCCTTCCATGCACCCAAGCAAAAAGAACTGAGGTGCTAACCGTAGAAAACCTATGGAAGTCTTCGTACCTTCTTCTAGATTACTGACTTCTTTTAACCTATAAACCTCTAGTTGCCATGCACAAATACAACTTGCAACTCCACAAACTATTCCTACCCCAATTTTGACCTTCTCATTTTTTGGTAAACAACAAATCCAACGTCGTCCATATAAAAATGGGATAACAAACTTTGAAAAAGCTTGAACCAAGGTGTAGATTTGTACTGCTATGCCGTTGTCGGTGCCTAGGCTACTGTATTGTTCTAGAAAGAATGTGTTCCCAGTTGCTGATATGATGGACACAACAGAAAACACTAGCCACATGGGAAGCATTTTTAACAGGCTCTTTAGAACCACCTTATCTTCTGAGTGTAGTGTTTTATCCTGTTTAATCCCTTCATTTTCTCCCTTTTCTATATCCGAATTGTTTGAAGGCGTGACTTGTCTTGAAAAAATCTTGAAACACCTAGTCGAGTACAAAGTATGTTGTGATTAAGATTCTTATGAATGTAACACGTAACTATTTACCATTAATATATCATTTGACGAACGTACACCCTTTTTAAACGTTTTTCAGATATAATGTTTGGAAATTATAATCAGAGAAGAGAGAGTGAATGAAGATATACCCAAAGATGTACTTAGGTAGCTTCTTAAAACACGCTTGAAACACTCCAATGAAGTCGTTAACATGTCTTACTGTAAGCTCACCCCGATGATAAACCACATGACCAAATCCAAATAAAATCACAGCTAATGTCATTATGATTATGCAAATCAAGAATGAAATCTCCCAAGAGGAATGAACACCACCAATAGCATCATGGGCAACCCACAGTAACGATATCAAGGAACCAGACGCCCTTGTTACACATAGCCAGATTGTTTTACGTGCAATAGACCGTGTTTCATTTGGATCTGCTGAGTTGTCAATGTCATTTACTACGTCTAGAAGCTCATCTTCCAAAATTTTGTAGCTTGATGTTCCAAGAGCTAAAAGAACTACAGCGACCACAAGAACCCAGATTTCTTTATTTGGATGAAACGTCCATAAAAGCACCAAAGCCTGTAGCAAAAAGCATGTAAATGATAAGGATTCCTAGTTGATAGAGAACATAATTCATTACTACAAGATTCCAGTCACATACTAAATCGTAACGTTAAAAAGCAAGTTTAAAATGGACTACCAATGCATCTGGAGAAAACTCATAGCAAAAAAACAACAACAAAAACAAACCACAACCAAACAAATAGAAAAAAAAAACACCATAGAAACTAGAAAGCTATCAATAACAAAAAAAGGGTGGTGGGAGTACTCTGGCGTAGTAAATACAGTAACCATAAAACATAAACACATTTATGAACTAAATGAAAGGTTATTTATACATGGTTTAATTTTTTAGGGTGTACATATTGACACACCGAGGTGCCTATTTGCACACCAAACCCTAGCTTTATATATGCCGCGTATAGGTCTATACGTGACGTATACCCACCTTTTTCAATTTTCAAGAGAATCTCTGATATGATGTGGGAATTTGTCCCTTTATATACGCCGCGTATAGACCTATACGCAGCGTATATAAATGGTGGTTTTTTAAGAAGCATTGTTATACATTATTTATCGTTTTAGCAAACTTTTATAATAAGTAATTTTAAAATAAATCATTCTATTATCTCAAGAATAATTTACATCGAGATAGTTGGTAAACGGGCAACAAGCTGCGCCGCCACCCCTTTTTGAATAGCAAATAAAACATTGTTAAGCATTTTGTCGTATAGTATAATATATATCTCGTATAGGCCTATGGATGTATTATCGTCATATAGTGTAGTATAAATCTCGTATAGGACTATACGTGTAACATAATATTGTATCCTATCGTATCGTATAGTGTAGTAAAAAACATTGTTAAGTATTCTATCGTATAGTATAATATAGGTCTCGTATAGGTCTATGGGTGTAGTATCGTATCATATAATGTAGTATAAATCTCGTATAGGCCCATACACGTGTAATACAATATTGTATCTTATCGTATCGTATAGTGTAGTATAAGTCATGTATAGGCATATATGTGTAGTATCGTCTCGTATAGGCCTATAGGTGTAGTATCGTATCATATGGTGTAGTACTGTAGTATAAGTCTTGTATAGGTGCCGTATAGGCTTAGATGTCTCGTATAGGCCTATGGATGTAGTATAGTTCCCACGTAGTCCTATAGGAGTAGTATAAGTCTCTTATATGACTATATGTGTAGTTTAGGTCCCGTATAGGCTTATAGGTCTCGTATATGTGTACTTTAGTTCCCGTATACTATACTATAATGTACTGTACTGTACTGTACTGTACTATACTTTACTATACTATACTCATAGTTGTAAAACAAGGCTTCCAAGGCTGAGTACTCCCCGAGTAGTCACTACAAGGTAAGCTGCCGAGGCGAGTTTCTTCAACTCCGTCTGATTACTTGGAATCGATCAAATGCGATCAACCTCAGCCAAAATCAGATCTAGTAGGTTAATTTGGGCTCTGTTTGACTTAAAAAATAATAAAACATAATTTTTATGCGTATCATATTAAATAATTAATATAATTTTCACGTATTTTGTTATAAATATTAGTAAATTTATGTTATTTTGTTATAAATATTAGTAAATTTATGTTATTTGACATATACTTAATTTCCGAAAACTAATTTCTTTATAATTTAACATGTCCGGGTACTCTCCGCCTAGGTCGAGTACTCTCAACTCCCCAGTTGACCGACTAGGGAGCGCCTAACGACTTTTGCAACCATGACTATACTATGCTATGTTATGCTATGCTATACTATGCTATACTTATAGAATAATATACGATACGATACTACATCCGTAGGCTTATACGAGGTCTTTACGAGACTTATAGGAGGTCAATACATGACCTATACTACACCTATACAACACGATACGATATTAATCGTATAAAAATGATTAATGTTGTATAAAAAAGCTTGTAAGAAATACTTACTTTTTTATTTATTTAAAATAGAAAACTTTTTTTTAAACTTTACTAAAACGATTAATATTGTATAGGGGAATGTTCTATGCAGAACACAAAATATTGCGAGAACACGTAGAACACAATGAATCACCTATTTTTTCAATCCTAAAAACCTAAAAAGTAAATGAAAATGTTGCAAATGTAAGATTTATTGTTTCTTACACTAGAATTCAAAACAAAATATGAAAAATTTTCACTTTTTCTATAACCTACATATATGTAGGTTACGTGTAGGTTATGTGTAGGTTAAATTACCAACATTTATGTAAGCTACGTGTAGGTAAAAAAAATATAGTTTTTTATGTATATATAATACACATATGAATGTAAGAAACATAAAATTTAAAAAAACATGAAACTTAAATCCCAAAATTTAGTGTTTTAGAGTTGTTATTTTTGTTCTCGCAATAGTTAGTGTTCTGTAATGATCCTCATCCATATTGTATAAATGTTTCTAAAAAAACACTTTATATATGCTGCGTATAGGCCTATACGCAGCGTATATAAAGAGTTAAAAAGACAATTTTACCCCTGTTTGGGATGGGTTTAGCCCCTAATCAAGGGGTAAAATTGTCTTTTTTTACCAAACTTACCCCAGATATACGCCACATACAGGGTTATACGCGACGTATAGTGAAAAAGACCATTTTACCCCTAGATTGGGGCTATATGCAGTCCAAACAAGGGGTAAAATTGTCTTTTTAACCCTTTATATACGTTGCGTATAGGCCAATACGCAGCGTATATAAACCCTAAAGTGTGCAAATAGGCACCTTTGATGTGCCAATAATTTAAGCCATTTTTTTTTATCTTATAACGCCAACTTTCATTAAAACAAGCTTAGAGCATTCACATTCTAACCATCAAATTATGTGAGGAGAGGTTTTATATTATAAAGGGTATAAAAAGTGGGTGTGAGTAGAGGAGAGAAAAAATGTTACTGTTCATCTGTATATTTGGGGGGACACTGTTCACCCGTTATAATTTTTTAATATATTTTGAAAGTGGTTGTGAGTAGAAGTGAGAGAAAAATGTAATGATAATATTATTTAATTGAAATGAGAGAGAAAAAGTATTTGTTTTTAGTGAAAATATATTTATATAGGAGTTGTTTTTTAGTGGAATGTATGTATAATTTGATGGTTTGGATGTGAATGCTCTTACTAGCAAGCCGTTAGAGAGGCAAAAAGACAACACAACAAAACAAATTACACATCAAAGTTATCCCTTTAATCCAATCTAACCATAAGGACTTAGACCAGGGGCGGACTCAAGTAATGCCCAGGGTGGGCGGGCGCACCCCCGGGAAAAAAAAATTTTAGTGCTAAGTTCCGTCGAAAATCCCGTCCGCACCCCTTGGAATTTTTCGTCCGCACCCCTTGGATTTCTTCGTCCGCACCCCTTGGGTAAAAAATATTATGGATTTATATTATAATGTTGAGAAATTATATAATTTTTTTTAAACACGGATTGAAACCCGACGAAATTATCCTAACTAACCCTTTAATAAAACTTAAATTAAGTATTCAGTCCATTAACCAGACATTAAAACAAACCCATTAACTAATAAGCCCAATAACTTAGCCCACTTCAAACATTAAAACAAACCCATTAAACAACCACAACCCAATCGCTGCCACCACTGATCAGACTCCCGCTCTCCCTCCTCCTGCCAGCGACGACGACAACCTGCGACCACCCCTGCAAAATTCCGGCCGCACCCATCTTCACACCGACAATAAACAGGTATGTCGATGTTCTTTTTGTTATTTTGATGTTTATTTCATTAGGAGATTTTGTTCAAGACTCATGAGATGGGATAAAAAAGTTTAAACTTTTATATGTTTTGAGCTAATTTGGGGTTGTTCTAGTCTTTATAGAATGGGTTTGTTGTCTCTTAATCTCTTATTGATTATATGATTCTAGTATAGGGTTTGAAAAGATGAAATTCTAGGGCTTGAAATTCAAAATTTTAAATTGAAAATTAGAGAATATGGGCTATGGTTGAACACTTGAAGATCCTTGTTTATTTTGTATGTGATAGGATTAGGAGGAACCGTGATTAGGAAAGTTATGACACGATTTCTCAAGAGAAAAGGGGATGAACCACTTTTTTCGTCGGATTCTTCTAACTGAAGACTAAGGTATGTTTTTTTGAACTTTGATGCCTTTTTGTTTACTTACTTATGATGTTCTTTTATGATGTTTACTTGTTTTACTTGAAACTTTGTTTGTTTATATGATAGGAAGTTAGGAACTAGGGTTTGATTCTTTGAAAATTGAAATTGAACCGACCTGACCCGCTATGAAACTTTGTTTGTTTATGTTTACTTGTTTTACATGACCCGACCCGATCCGACCCCCTATGAAACTTTGTTTGTTTATGTTTACTTGTTTTACATGACCCGACCCGATCCGACCCGCTATGAACCGAAGTTTTTTTATATAGCTACGGGTCTAAAATCTTTAAAAAATTTCCGCACCCCCAGGAAAAAAATCCTGGGTCCGCCACTGACTTAGACCTATTAGAAATCGATGATTAGTTAGTTATGACTATTTTTCACCAATCCTTACCCCGATATAAGTAATATTTGAAAACATGAGTGCTTTGAATCTCCCAATAGGTGAATCAGCTATATAAGTCGCAAATAGGACTAAAATCGATGATAACGCTCCATTTGCGTTTGTTAAAACTGAAGACTTCACTGAACCATTTCCAATGGATGTCAAATACCATGATAAAACACCCACAATTGCACTGTTTGCCAAGGAACGACAAAACACCAAACCTGACAACAAGTTTGAACATCAGATTATCAATTAGTATATCGTTAGGAATCAGACACGACACGAACTATACACAACTAGCTACAGTAGTTGGATTTGGATCGAGATCACTTAAAATTACCAGCAAGAAAGAGGAGACGATGATTGTAGACAAAATAATAATCTTTCCAACGATGAATTCTAGATGATGATGACGCAACTTCCATCGATTATGAGGACTTGATTTCTTTAAGTAATTTCTTTTTCTGTGTAGTTTGATCAATTTACAATTCGGTAATTTTTTCAGGTTTTGCTCATTTGTTCATAAGTATACATAGTCTTGAACTTTCGAAGAAAGTTCCGGGAAATTAGTCAAATGTTTGCGACCTTCGTCATTGACCGACCTTACTTCCCACAAGAGAGTGTTGGTACCATAACGTACGATCATACACGCATGTTATAAATATGTGGGACCGGCTCGAACTTGTCATTATTGGTCCAGTCTTAGCCTCGTAAGTACGTCGAAATTTTATGTGTTTCTCGTCAGGTCCAGAACGGAATTAATCATCTGTAACCAAGCCGACCAGGGTTTTTTTTAATTAAAACCGAACTAGTGTTGAGTACCCCCGCATTGCGGCGGGGTGAACACCAATGCCACACTACTACCAGCAACCACCAACACTGAAGTTGCAGCATGTTAATGAGAAGAAATTAAACCGAAACATAAAACATATAAAAAACAACTAAGTTGATCTAGGACCCAAGGGTTATGACTTATGATGGACCTGTCAAACGGAAAAAAATAGACGACGTAAAAACGTTTAACCATACACGTACGTTGTGCCGTGTTAACTCGCAAAATTATTTATAGTATTTAAATGAAATACAAATTTGTCTTTAGTGGATACAACCCACTTATAAGCATTATGTTACAAATCATAATGCATAGATATGTTACAAATTATATATATATATATATATAATATATAATGACCACAAAGTATAACAAAGAAATGCACATAAAACAACTAAAGCAAAAGTTACAACACACTTTGCACAATCTTGCTGCAAAATTATAGTATATAATAAGTTATTTGTTCACCATTAACTACAAGGTTGACCACGAGATGCGGCGGGAAACACAGATATTTTGAGGATGTGTATTATTCGGTTGGTTAGGTTATTATTCTCAATCGAAACTGAAGTCATCGATTAGTCTATTTTATTAACCAATCGGTTTTCGGTTAATCGGTTTGGTTTATCTGGTTAGATTGACAGTTTTCGGTTTAATTCGTTAAATTTCGATTAATAGCCAAAACCAAATTTAGGTTAAAACTTTTGCATATTAATACATGAAATTTAGAAATAGATACATGAAATGGAAGTATAAATACATAAAGACATGCGAAAAATTACTGACATATTTAAAACATGCGAAAAATGAAAATTACTGACATATTTAAAATTTTTTTAACGGAAATAAGGATGTGTAGTTTGATTTTCCATGGATTAACTACACATCCTTATTTACGTAAACATGGGTCATCATAAAGACATGCGAAAAATGAAAATTCGTCGGAAATAAGGATGTGTAGTTTAATTTTCCATGGATTAACGGAAAAATTACTGACATATTTAAAAAATTTTAATAAAATCATTTTTCAACGAACAAATTTTTAGAAAAAAAAGAAGCTTGTTTTCACGCGGACAAATTTTCCATCACAAACCCCTTGCTAAAATATTTTTAGTATCAACTTTTTTTCTCTTTTGAAAATTCTCACAAACATTATTGTTCATTATTTTTACACATCCAAAGCATGATGTACTATTTAATACAAAATGATTTCCCCATCACTTACAGCTTCTGTTTAACGTTATGTCCCGTTTGCGGTATGCACATATAATGTATATATGTGTGGGCGCTCGGAGGCAAAAGAATTTCGTGAAAATAACGTTAAAAGTGGCAGAAGGTTAATCATGCATCATATGGTGACGTTGATAGCTGAAAGACACGGGGGTACATGCACCAATCAGTATCTGTCCCGATTGTCTGAGTGTTATGTGTCTTAGGTCCAAGGCTTAATACAAAACTACAATCGAGCCGGGTGTCTCACTAGAAGCAGCCTCTCTATTCCTACAGGGTAGATGTAAGACTGTCTACATTTATCCTTCTCGGGCTCTACCTTAGCTTTGCTATTGGTGGGATTTACTTAGGGGCTGTTTGGGAACCATTAAGAATTTTACCAATGAAAAGGTAGAAGAATGTGACATATGATGATTTACCATTCAGAGGTTACCTCTTAACCATTCAGACTTGAGGTTACCTCTTATTCATTCAGAGGTTTTAAACCATTAAGAGGTAGCATCTGAATGGTCATTAAGAGGCTACCAAACAGTCCCTTAGTATGATGATGATGATGATGATGATGATGATGATGATGATTACAGCTTCTCTTTCATGCTAAACCATCACAACCCCCCTTTCTACCACAAACTCTACTAGTACCCCCTTTTTCCGGCGACTCAAGATTCACAATGACACCACAAGCGACCACTCTGTTAGGGATTCTTTAACGAACTGGAACCATTGCAAGGTATAAGACATGTCTACATTGATTATATAGGCATTAAATGTAGGCTTCATAGACTAAATGAGCTCCCTCGCCCACCAAACATGTTTGAGTAGTAACAATAATATCAGAGGCAAAATCCGAATGGTGTCTGGAGGAAACCAACCATGACCAACGTGGTCATGACCCACGAGGACATTGGCGTTTAAGGAAGGTCTAATGTTATGAACTAAAATCATTACAAGGTATGAGGCTTGTCATATATCGGCTGTATGGGGACAAATGTGGGTTTTATATAGAGGTATACAAAAAAAAAACAAATTTTAGAACCGAAACCGGGAAAAAACCGAAACCTGTTTTTTTTAACCGGTTTTTTTATAACCGGTTTTAGAACATAACTGCGGATTGTAGACCGGTTAGGGATATTTATCTTCGAAATCGATTATAAAAAACCGGTTTAAACCGGTAAAAACACCGGTTTTTTTGGAATAAACCAATTAAAAACCGACACTAACCGGTTGGACCGGTTATTGTTTTGAGTAAAAAAACCAGTTAGTAACCGAAATCGGTTATTAAAAAAAAAACCGGTTTTTGATGAAGAAACCGGTTCGATTAATAACCGGAATCGATTTTTCAAAAAAACCGATTTGTACATCTAAGGACCTGCAAAAATGTCCCACAACACTCCGTAAGTGAAAACCCGGACCCCTAAAACCCTAATCCTTGTGAAAAATCAAGAAATTCAAAATTTGTTGATCTGTCGCGGGCCACGTAAGACTTAAGGAAAACTTACGCGGGGCGTGACAGCTTGAAAGTTCTTCAGATAAGCTTTACGCCGCGTGTCAGACACGTGGCAGACCTACGTCGTGACACGGCAGCCCTAGTCGTAGCTAGGGTGGCCCTCGCGGGCCACGTAAGATGTTCTTCGAGTTTACGCGGGCCGCGACAAACTCAATTTTCAGCTATAAAAGGGACGTGCATGGGCATTTCGTATGTACTCGAAAAATTTACTTCAAAGACGTTCTAAACTGCTTAAATTCGTATATTTAAGTGTCGAAACACCGCTACGATTACAGGGTAATAACTCGATCACTGCTACGATACAATGTCCGATCTATTGAAACCGATCCGATGGATGTTTAAGTGCTGCCCGAATTCGGGCTATACTTTGTCATTCGCCGTGAGGGTTTTGATTTCGTGAGCTTATCGTAAATGTTGTATTAAGTTACTAACCTAGTTTCGTGTGCATTGTTATTTAACTAGGTTACCAAGCTTAATCAGTAGGCAAAACTCTGTCCAACTAAACTTGCAATGTGAGTCATTATCTTTTTATCAAAAGTGCTTTACAATACCTAAATGTTTTCCAGTTATATGTTACAGGGATTAAGTCTTTGTTATCTTAAATTACTGGCAGTAAGTGGGGTATTGTGCACAATTACTACTGTTTTATCACTTTTAGGTGAAAGGACCTAAATTGTGATACTCGTCACTTTTGGGTGAACGGACCCAATAGTGGTATGACCACAGTCATAGATCCGGTCGAGTGACAACCGAACCAGCTAATTATAAGATAGGGGCAATTGTAATCGCTCTTAATACTGTAATCTATAACAATGTGTCGTTTTATGCAAATTGAATGACTCGCCAGTATTTCCCCGCTGATAAAATCTTTTTAAACATGTTTCAGGTGATTTACTGTGAACCAGGAAAAGTGCCGCGTAGCACTACAGCTTGAAGAAAGTGGCTCAGTAAATAAAATAAACATGTTTTTGTAATTAGGGAATTTCCCAGTGAAATTCCTCTGTTGTAAATTACGGGGTTTGACCCGAAATTTGAAATAAAAATAAATGGGGTGTTTTCAGTTAAACGATCCTGTTAAAATTTCCGCTGCCAAATTAAACACCGATACCATGGGTTTCTGTCCCGCTGTTTCTGAAATGGGTAAAACCGGGTCGGGGGTCGTGACAGAAAAAGGTGGTATCAGAGCCACTGATTTAAGCCAATTAAGTATTTAGAAATACTTAATTTTTCAGGTTGCCATTCTGTGATTCTGTGAAAAAAATAAATTACAAATAAATAAAATTTTAACTTGAATTTTTGTGTGTGTTTCTTCATGTGTGCTAACAACATGAATGAACTGTCGGAGGTACTCCGAAACTTTACTATCCATACCACCGATATGGATACAACAGGGACCCAATCCGGCTATCAAGCGGATACTGAGGAGCCACTAGTGTTCCAGGCCCAGCCCCAGGAAAAACCCAAGCCTAAAAAGAGGAGAAGAATCCTGGTCTGGAAACGCGTACGAAGGAAGAAGCCACCTGCCCAAAAGGTGAAAAAGAAGGAGGACCCAAAAGAGAAAGGAAAAGGAAAGGAAATAAGGAAGAGTTCCGGTCAAGCCCAGGAGATGCCCCCTGGGAAGAACTTGATAGGAAACTGGCGAATTGTGACCTCATCGGACCTACAGACGAGACTCTTTTCAATTTCCCAGCCCAATCTGAAATTCCAATTAATTTAGAACCTGCTATTCCAGACTCTATTGTCAATCCCCAACCTTTTACAGGGCATTTGGAAGAGTGGTGGACGAGCGACTGGCATTTTCAGAATTTCATGAATAACCCCAATGTTTATTTTCCCCAGTTTGATCCTGAACCTGCACCTTTCCCACCGATGAACGCCGAGAATGTTGCCGAATTACGCCGATATGGCGAGGAACTGGTGGATGCGGGGAATCGGATTCGTTAAGTGGGGGGAAATATCACATGGAAATACGACGAGAGGGAGCGTCGTTTCTGAGAAGCCAACTAACTGTGGTGGAGTGTTTGTATAATACTAATATGTAGAAATATATATATATATATATATATATATATAATAAAATATAATAATAATATAGTATAATGTTGTATTATAATCCTAAAATAAAACATCTGTAAATACTTGGTGTGTACGGATGCATAATATTATATAAAAATATGGATGTCGCAAGGTCGACAATTTTGGCTATACGTATTGACTTAACTGTGTTGTGATTATCTTCTGTGTTTAATTGTTTTAAAGTTTGTGCCAATAATTTATATATATATATATATATATCTTGTTAATTATTCAGATGGAAAACGCAATAAACCAACCGGCAACTGAAGTTAACCAATCTGAACAAAATAATGAAGACCATTTTCTTAATAGACAAGATATCGAAAATATTGTTGCTCACGGAATAGCCAACGTTATCCCGGCAATTGTCGCTACTGTTAAGAATCCCGTTGAGCCTTCACAAGCCAACCACAGCAAACGCACTCGCCGAGATAATTTCAGTAACAGTGTAAATGGAGGCGGCAATAATAACAATAACGTGGTTCAAGCCCCAATACTTAAGAAAATGAAAGTTGCAACACCTGGTTGCACTTATAAAGAATTTCTTGCCTGTAAGCCAGTCGACTTTGCAGGCAACGAAGGGGCAACTGCCGCACTGTAACACCTCGAAAATTCACGTCCTATAATGTGTTGACACGTGTCATATGTTTAAAACGTGTGAAAGAAATATTATAGAAGGACTAAAGTTGACAATCATGGAAAGTATGTGGATATACATATTCTAAATGTCAACCGTGAATAAGTATATTGTATATTAACCCTACAAGATACTCATACCTTCAAACGAATAAATCATGCATCATACGAAGCTAAAAGTGAGAGATTACAAACTACAGGGGCTAAATGTGTCAACATGTTTAAATTATACCTCTGAGTGACCTTTTGACAAACCCGAAGCTTTGTAACGGTTAATTATGCTCACTAGAATACACGGTTTAAATTTCGTAAAGTTTCGTTAACGTATGAGAAAGTTATGATCAAATTCGTGTGCGAAGGGTTAAAGCGTAAACGTTGAAAGTTAGGAATTTTCGGGTAACAATAAAGTTAACCGGGGACTTAGCAAAGTGGGTATATGTTTTAAAGCCTTTATAGATCAAATACGAGGGTTTACAATGCAAGAAAACAAGTGCCTAATCGAATTTTGAAGAGCCAAGGATCAAATCGCAAAAATCACAAGTTCTGATCAGACGAGGCCTAGCGCGACGCGAGGGGGGGTGGCGTCACGCTAGGGGTGCCCAGTTCCGAATTCTTTGGGCTGTTGTCTGCCATTGTGTAACACCCCGAAAATATAAAACCTTAAACTGGAATTAGTAAGGTTTAAATAAACGAGAATTTACTAACTAGGAATTTTAACCTAATTAGTTATAAGTCTAGAAATAACCATAAAGTAGAGTTAAAATTAACTAAAATCAATGTTGATCAAAGTGGAGGGGTTTAAGTTGTCAAAATTGAAACTTTAATTCTAATAAACAAATAAAACATAAACTTAACACCCCACTTTGAATCCTTGGTCGACCAGAACATCAGGGGCGACACCCACCTTCAACCAAACCTAGAATTCTACTAAAATCTACAAATTGAAGGAGCAAATCTGGTCCAAACGAAAATCCGAGCATAGAATCGTGATCCTCATCACAAGAGGATTACAAGGTATGTAAAATTTAAGGATTTCTCTCAACTTGAAATTTTAATGAATTGGGAAAAATCTGGAATTAGGGTTGCATGTGTATGTTATGATGATTGAGGAATAACTATAGTGTCTAAGGACAAACCCTAGATCAATAGAAGTTGAAATCATACGAAATTTTGGGTGAATCCATAATCACCATGGTAGGTGATTAGTGGGTCATGTGTATTTGGATGAACACTAGAAAGTAGATTGTTAATCTAGTGTAAATTAGCAATCTGGAAGTGATTTCAGCAATTAGAAGCTAACATTCATGTAAATTGGTTGATTTATATGAAAATAGGGTTAAATGATAAACAAAAGATGTGATGTTTAATCATGTAAAAATCTGCTTATGAAGTGTTTGTTGAAATGCCTCTATGAAGGCTTAAAAACTGAAATTTTGAGTTTAAACGCATAATCATGATGTTCGGTGTATCATGCGAATTATGATTTGAAGAGAGTTCTAAACATGTCTTGAATTGAACTCTATAGGACAAGATACCGGAACGTCGAGTGGACAAGCCGGTGGTGACTCACGGTTGAAGGGCGTGCGCTAAGGTATGTAACTTGTTCCGTTACATTTATTATATCGGATGATTCAAATATGTAATTGAATTTTGAATAAGAGTTGTTTTGAATTAAGCATTGAAGTCGTTATACTGATTGAATTATTAAATTCGGTTGGTACCCGTTGGTAGTCGTCATATAGGAGGATTCCTTAGACGAGCCAAACGGGTCAAATAATCAAGTAAAACATGATTTATACTCCGGAATATGATGGATTGTTCTATGTTATTGGTTAATATTTATCACATTGTTAGAAGTACTAGAATTGGATGTAATGGGTTGATAGAAAAGCAAATTACAAGATTGGTTTGAATGAGATGAACTAAACAAAACAAGACATGGATTTCCAGGACCTACCGTAAATTACGGTAATACCGTAATTTACGGTAAAGGTCAGACATGCTACGGTGAATATCTCCTGGTTTACGGTGACCAGGAATCTTCAGGGCTCACCGTAAATTACGGTGATACCGTAATTTACGGTGGATCCAGAATAGTTGTTTTGTTTTTATTATTTCAAATGTGATGTTCAACCTTGTGATTATATTATACAATAACGTCAAAACTAATGTTTTTAATGGTTTTGATCATAGGTAAATTGGCAAATCTTACGGGTGGCGATCAAGTGATTAATGAAGAACCGAACACTACATTTCTAAGCTTCCGCTACGTTTTGAATCTTTAAAACTTTTGTGGATAGGGATGTAAACATGTTTTGAACATCATTTTAAATGTTTCAACTTAGTTATTAGTTGACTAAGTTTGATGTAAGTTATGAACTTTGATATGAAAGTCAGGTTTTGTAAACAATATTTTACTAGAAATGTTACAAACTATTATAAACATCAAGGGTAAAATTTAGGGTGTTACAAGTTGGTAATCAGAGCTCAAGGTTGTCAATAAGTGTTCGGTTCAAGCTTGATCGATCGTCCGGTAAGAATTAACTTATTTTGTTAATAAATTATGTACTACGTAAAGAATGAGAAATGAACAATATGCATGAAAAGAGTGTGTAAGCTCACTCAAAAACAAGAAATGCATGAAACAAGAATGATTAAATCAAGTTACGAACTTGATTGAATTGAAACAAGAATGATTAAATCAAGTTACGAACTTGATTGAATTGAAACAAGAATGATTAAATCAAGTTACGAACTTGATTGAATTGAAACAAGAAGTGATTGAATCAAGTTATGAACTTGATTAAATCAAAACAAGTAAAGCATGTGTTATAAATGGAATGTTTAACAATCTATGTAAACATTTCAGAGATAGAGATGGCTGAGGGAGGTAATGATAATGCGGTGCCAAGAGTCACCGAACAAATGAAGGAAGTGATTGCCGAACAGGTGGGAAAGGCAATCGAAAACAGTTTGTCGGGCTTTATTGATAAAATTCAAAACACAGTTTTATCAATAGTAGAAGAGAGGATCAAGAAACTGGAAGATGATTCCAATTCAGCAAAGGAAAAGCATGGTGGACGAAAGCCTTGTTCATACAAGGAATTCATGGCCTGTAAACCACCATTATATAATGGAGAGGTTGATCCAATTGTGTGCCAACGATGGCTAAGTGATATCGAAGGAGTATTCGAGAGATCTCATTGTGATGAAAACGACTACGTAGCTTATGGTACGGGTCAATTAAGAGGTCAAGCGAAAGATTGGTGGGATAACAAAAAGAAGGAGATTGGAAGTGAAGCGGCTAAGGCCATGACATGGGAGGAGTTTAAGACGCCGTTTCTTAAACACCATAGTCCCAAAGCGGTCATAAATAGAATCAAGGAAGAGTTTATGCAACTCAGACACAAGGGTGAATCCATAGACAAGATCACGGGGATATTTATGGACAAGATAAAGTTCTGTGATGATTTGGTGACAAACGAAGAACAAAAAGTCTATTACTACCATAACATGCTAAGTGCGGAGTATAGAGAGTTCATAACCCCTTCAAAATACGAGACCCTTACCGAGATTGTCAATGCTGCTCGGGAAAGGGAGATTGAATTGAAAAAGAGCATAGAACGGGGTGAACGAAGGGCACAAGATGCGAATCCAAGCCCTACTAAGAAGGCACGAACAAACGAAAATGCAAAGAAATCTGAGACAAAAGGCGGGTCGCCAAGTTGTAGAATCTGCGGGAAGGGTCATAAAGGCGAATGTCGTTACAAGGATAAGCCTTGTCCCATATGCAAGAAAACGGGACATATGGCTATATCATGCCCGGAGAAAGTGACGGTTTGTTACAACTGTTATCGAACGGGTCACAAGAAGTCGGAATGCCCGGAACTGGTTGAAAAGAAGAATGGGCAAGAATCGAAAAGTGAAGCCCCGAAAGCAAAGGCAAGATCTTTTCAACTAACTGCCGCAGAAGCAAAGGTTGAACCTGACGTGGTCTCAGGTATATTTGCTGTAAATTCAATTCCTGCACACGTGTTATTTGATACGGGTGCGAATAAATCCTTTATTTCATATGGACTTATTCGACATCCTTCATTTATTCTAACAAAATTACCTGTGCCTTTAGAAGTAGAGATAGGTAATAACAAAAGCTTTATTGTTTGTGATGTATGTGAAAATTGTAAACTGAGCATCGACGATGAAGAATATTTGATAAATCTAATTCCTATGTCGATGGGAGAATTTCAAGTAGTCGTTGGGATGGATTGGCTATCTCGACACCATGCAAAGGTCGTGTGCTTCCGTAAAGAGATAAAACTAACATCTCCGAGCGGGAAACATGTCACCATTTATGGCGAAAAAGGAGGCAACCCCATAGTATGCTCAATGTTGAAAGCTCACAAGCTAATGAAGCGAGGATGCAAGGCATTCATAATATACGCTAATGAGCCCGAGAAAGAATCACGAAAGATTGGAGATGTACCGGTAGTACGAGATTATGAAGATGTTTTTCCGGAAGATTTACCGGGGATACCGCCTGAACGGGAAGTAGAGTTCGGGATCGAATTGATTCCGGGCGCGAAACCCGTAGCAAAAGCCCCGTACCGACTTGCACCGTCGGAACTACAAGAGTTGATGTCCCAAATCCAAGACCTGCTTGACAAGGGATTCATAAGGCCGAGTGTGTCTCCTTGGGGCGCACCGGTATTGTTCGTGAGGAAGAAAGACGGGAGCATGCGTATGTGTATTGATTACCGGGAGTTAAACAAACTCACGGTAAAGAACCGATACCCGCTCCCGAGGATAGATGATTTATTCGACCAACTACAAGGTGCGAATTGGTTTTCCAAAATTGACCTTAGATCGGGGTATCACCAACTAAAGGTCAAAGAAGAAGATGTGCCGAAGACGGCTTTCCGCACGAGATACGGACATTACGGATTCCTCGTGATGTCATTTGGGCTAACAAACGCACCCGCTGCTTTCATGGACCTCATGAACCGGGTTTGCAAGCCAATGTTGGATAAGTCGGTCATCGTGTTTATCGATGATATCTTGGTGTACTCGAAAAGTGAAGCTGAACACGCACACCACTTACAAGAAGTGTTAGAGACACTTAGGCGAGAGAAGTTATATGCAAAATTCTCTAAATGTGCCTTTTGGTTACGAGAGGTTCAATTTTTAGGCCATGTCATAAATGCCGACGGAGTATTGGTGGATCCGTCAAAGATAGAGGCAGTGTCAAAATGGAATCCCCCGAAGAACCCTTCAGAAATTAGAAGCTTTTTGGGGCTTGCGGGGTACTATAGGAGATTCATTCAAGATTTCTCTAAAATTGCGTCACCGCTAACCAAGCTAACTCAAAAGAGAGCAAAGTTTATTTGGGGAATTGATCAAGAAAAAGCGTTTCAAACGCTAAAAGAAAGGCTAACCCAAGCTCCAGTACTGACATTGCCAGACGGAGTCGAAGACATGGTGGTTTATTCGGATGCTTCATTATCAGGGCTCGGTTGCGTGTTGATGCAACGGGGCAAGGTAATAGCCTATGCCTCGAGACAATTGAAGATACACGAGAAGAAATATCCCACGCATGATCTCGAGTTGGCAGCGGTGGTATTTGCATTAAAAATATGGAGGCATTACTTGTATGGGGTAAAATGCACCATATTCACCGACCACAAGAGCTTGAAATACTTCTTCGATCAGAAGGAGTTAAATATGCGACAAAGGCGATGGTTGGAAACGGTGAAAGACTATGATTGTGAGATACATTATCACCCCGGAAAAGCAAATGTGGTAGCGGACGCTCTTAGCAGAAAAGCGGATTATGTCCCGATACGAGTACGATCGATGCAACTCGTGGTAACCTCGGGTATACTTGAACGTATTCGAGAGGCGCAATTAGAAGCAGTAAAAGAAGAGAATTGGAAGAAAGAAAGAATAATCGGTCAGTTGAAAGATTTGTCGGATGGGAATCACGGGTTGAAGACTCGATCCGGAAGGATATGGGTCCCACATACTTGTGGAGTAAAGGCGCTTCTACTTAACGAAGCTCATAAATCCCGTTATTCGATTCATCCGGGTGCAACCAAGATGTACAATGATTTGAAACAAAATTATTGGTGGCCCGGAATGAAGAGGGACGTGGCGAAATATGTGGAAAAATGCTTGACATGTTTACAAGTCAAGGCGGAGCACCAGAAACCATACGGCAAACTTCAACCGTTAGAAATTCCGATTTGGAAATGGGAACATATTACAATGGACCTGTTAACCAAGTTGCCTAAGACGAATCGTGGTTTTGATGCCATATGGGTAGTGGTGGATAGATTGACGAAAAGTGCTCACTTCATTCCGATTCGTGAGACTTATACGTCAGAAAAGATGTCAGAAGTTTATACCAATGAAATCATAGCACGTCATGGAGTGCCGGTGTCCATCGTGTCCGATAGAGATACCCGGTTTACCTCGAATTTTTGGCGAGATTTCCAAGAGCAAATGGGGACCAAATTGTTCATTAGCACTGCGTACCATCCTCAAACGGATGGACAAAGTGAAAGAACGATACAAACATTGGGGGACATGCTACGGGCGTGTATAATCGACTTTGGAGGCAGTTGGGATGTTCACTTACCGTTAGTCGAGTTTTCGTATAACAACAGTTACCAATCTAGTATTAAGATGGCACCATACGAAATGCTTTACGGTAGGAAGTGTCGAACCCCGGTATGTTGGGGTGAAGTGGGTCCACGTGAACTCGCCCACCAAGATATAGTACGAGCCACGAATGAAAAGATCGATAAAGTTCAGGCACACTTGAAAGCGGCTCAAGACAGGCAAAAGGCGTATGTTGATAAAAGGAAAAGGCCGATTGAATTCCAAGTTGGTGACATGGTCATGCTAAAAGTCTCCCCATGGAAAGGTGTTATTAGATTCAGAAAAAGGGGGAAGCTAAGCCCAAGGTTTATTGGACCATTTAAAATTATCGGGAAAGTTGGAAAGGTAGCTTACCGCCTTGAATTACCGGAGGAGCTAAGTGGAATCCATGGCACGTTCCACGTGTCGCAATTAAGAAAGTGCCTAGCAGACGAAACGACCTATATCCATTACGATGATATCGAAGTGGATAATAGTCTGAATTACGCTGTGAGACCGTTGGAGATTTTAGATCGAAAAGTCAAACACTTACGAAATAGACAAATCGATCAAGTCAAAGTCAAATGGGAGCATAGGAAGGGTTCGGACACTACATGGGAGTCCGAAGAGGAGATGAGACGTCTTCACCCTACTTTATTTGGTACGTATTACGGTTTCGGGGACGAAACCCTTTTTAAGGGGGGTGGACTTGTAACACCCCGAAAATATAAAACCTTAAACTGGAATTAGTAAGGTTTAAATAAACGAGAATTTACTAACTAGGAATTTTAACCTAATTAGTTATAAGTCTAGAAATAACCATAAAGTAGAGTTAAAATTAACTAAAATCAATGTTGATCAAAGTGGAGGGGTTTAAGTTGTCAAAATTGAAACTTTAATTCTAATAAACAAATAAAACATAAACTTAACACCCCACTTTGAATCCCTGGTCGACCAGAACATCAGGGGTGACACCCACCTTCAACCAAACCTAGAATTCTACTAAAATCCACAAATTGAAGGAGCAAATCTGGTCCAAACGAAAATCCGAGCATAGAATCGTGATCCTCATCACAAGAGGATTACAAGGTATGTAAAATTTAAGGATTTCTCTCAACTTGAAATTTTAATGAATTGGGAAAAATCTGGAATTAGGGTTGCATGTGTATGTTATGATGATTGAGGAATAACTATAGTGTCTAAGGACAAACCCTAGATCAATAGAAGTTGAAATCATAAGAAATTTTGGGTGAATCCATAATCACCATGGTAGGTGATTAGTGGGTCATGTGTATTTGGATGAACACTAGAAAGTAGATTGTTAATCTAGTGTAAATTAGCAATCTGGAAGTGATTTCAGCAATTAGAAGCTAACATTCATGTAAATTGGTTGATTTATATGAAAATAGGGTTAAATGATAAACAAAAGATGTGATGTTTAATCATGTAAAAATCTGCTTATGAAGTGTTTGTTGAAATGCCTCTATGAAGGCTTAAAAACTGAAATTTCGAGTTTAAACGCATAATCATGATGTTCGGTGTATCATGCGAATTATGATTTGAAGAGAGTTCTAAACATGTCTTGAATTGAACTCTATAGGACAAGATACCGGAACGTCGAGTGGACAAGCCGGTGGTGACTCACGGTTGAAGGGCGTGCGCTAAGGTATGTAACTTGTTCCGTTACATTTATTATATCGGATGATTCAAATATGTAATTGAATTTTGAATAAGAGTTGTTTTGAATTAAGCATTGAAGTCGTTATACTGATTGAATTATTAAATTCGGTTGGTACCCGTTGGTAGTCGTCATATAGGAGGATTCCTTAGACGAGCCAAACGGGTCAAATAATCAAGTAAAACATGATTTATACTCCGGAATATGATGGATTGTTCTATGTTATTGGTTAATATTAATCACATTGTTAGAAGTACTAGAATTGGATGTAATGGGTTGATAGAAAAGCAAATTACAAGATTGGTTTGAATGAGATGAACTAAACAAAACAAGACATGGATTTCCAGGACCTACCATAAATTACGGTAATACCGTAATTTACGGTAAAGGTCAGACATGCTACGGTGAATATCTCCTGGTTTACGGTGACCAGGAATCTTCAGGGCTCACAGTAAATTACGGTGATACCGTAATTTACGGTGGATCCAGAATAGTTGTTTTGTTTTTATTATTTCAAATGTGATGTTCAACCTTGTGATTATATTATACAATAACGTCAAAACTAATGTTTTTAATGGTTTTGATCATAGGTAAATTGGCAAATCTTACGGGTGGCGATCAAGTGATTAATGAAGAACCGAACACTACATTTCTAAGCTTCCGCTACGTTTTGAATCTTTAAAACTTTTGTGGATAGGGATGTAAACATGTTTTGAACATCATTTTAAATGTTTCAACTTAGTTATTAGTTGACTAAGTTTGATGTAAGTTATGAACTTTGATATGAAAGTCAGGTTTTGTAAACAATATTTTACTAGAAATGTTACAAACTATTATAAACATCAAGGGTACAATTTAGGGTGTTACACATTGCCTTTGTGCACGATTCTAATCGATTTTTCACATCTCCCTTGGCACCTAAACGACCCCTAAACATCTAGGACACTTGTTGGAAGGGTATGGTGAGTTGTAGACCCCAAGTGTCAAGGATTTGTGGTGAAATTTTCACTATAAAAGGATCATGTGTTGCAACCTTGCAAACACACCTTCATCTGCATTTGTGGATCACTTTTGGAGCTCAAACTTCCTCTCAAGTGTTCTCTAATCAAGCTTAGGACTTCAGTAAGTGTTCTAATCCTCCTTTAATAATGTTTAGCTTAGTTATTTAGCTAAAAGTCAAACCGTCGTAATCACGGTTTAACTTCGAGATTAGTCAACAATGGCTCAGTCATATCTCGAATTAAAAGTAGATATAAGTTGGTATTTATGTGGGTAATAAACCCTCAAAAGGGTTCCCCCTGATTACCACTCTAACCAGGTCAAAAGTCAGGTCAAACTAGTTTATAAAAAGTCAACAGGATACTTAAAATGCCATTTATGCATAATTAACATTATAGATCATATACAACCTGTTTGATCATTGTTATAACTTGGTAATAAGTGTAAGAACATGTCTAAACATGTTCAACCCGACAATTTCCTGTTTAGACCCGGTTCGGAACCGAAAGTCACATAGTTTGACTTTCACTTTGACTTTCAGTTCTGACCCATTTAGGCATGTTTTAGAAATGCCTCAGAGCTTTAATTGGACTAGGTTACATGTTAGAATAAGCCTCTATGATTATACACCTTGGTTCATTAGCTATCCAATTAATATGCAGGATTCCGTTAATTGCTCATATGTTTACCATTATGCCCTTTTCACCTTAAAACATTATTTTTGGAAATGTAAAAGAGTAGAAACTTTAATTACTAATATATAAACTTGTATGCAAAGTTTGACATCAGTTTGAAGTGTAGATTAAGGGTTATGCTCGTTAGCGTAAAATTAAAGCCTTATGTTAATTAAACGGCGTATTTAGCGTATAGCCTACTTAAACATACTTTTTGATATCAAATCTTTTACCCATTGATGTAATATATTATGTTGGGATTTTTAAATATTTTTAATTAATTTTGGGCTGAGCATAACTCATAGTCGTAGGCTTAATCCGGTAATTGTCGGTTTTGCCCTTACGGGCCATAAAATGAGTTTTACATATCCAAACGACCCCAAACCTTTTGCTACTGATCACATATGATAAATAAATTATTTTAAGCCTTCTGGAAATATAAAAATATCACATTTATGTATCAAACCCGGAAATGGCCTTTAATCGCCTTATTAAGCGTTTTTAACGCATAGTATGTATTAAAAACTATATTAAACATACCCGGGTTGATACATACTGATATTATAGGAAAATTATGATATTTTAACAGTAAGAAAAAGTTGATTAACTCAGACTTCAGTTTTGAGCTTTTCGGCTTATGTGAAATTTCCAAAATACCGCTACGGGGCATAGTTTGGTTATAGTTGATAAATTTCACATATATATTTTATCCTACTGATATAACTTATTAAATTGAGTATATTTGCTAATTACATCAGACCTGTAACTCAGCTTGTTACTTAAATTCTTTTATAAACTTTTAAATGACCAAACTACCCCTACGGGGCCTAGTTTGTGTTTAAACACGTTTCGGGCATAATGAAAGACATCTTACTGATGTCACAACATATTTGAGGCATAATTAATTTAGGAAACCTGTCTATAGCTCTCATGAATACCCGTCACGCTTATTACGCGTACAGTTCGGTGTATTTAACAAGTTTACATAAATTAGCCGAAACGGGTCAAACCTTAACGGTTTTATCTCAAAATCCAGAATGTGAATAATAAACCCATATTAAACAAGTCTCTGAACTTGTCGGGTCTAAATCACATTCTATCTGGTCTTCGCTTAATCGTGCGTACGAACCGTATCCTGAAACTAGCCGGTCTAAGCTTAAGCTTAATTAAAGGCCCGTTAGGATTCTAATAGGTTATTATAAAACCTTCGTTCCAGATTAGGAGGACCAGTAAAAGCTACTTGCAATTTTGCTTATTGTGATTATTACATTGCTCAGGTAAATACTTTTAACTTATTTTCCCTATACGGGCTTGGGTTACGGTATACAGCATACCGCTTGATCGAGCATCAAATCCTCCACCGTTGAGTGGGTAATTGACTAATTTTATCGGCTTGTTTAAACAGTCTTATTGCTTAAAGCCTTTGGGGGGTTAATGACCATGTCCCGGATATCCTCGGCATCATTTTACGAAATGGCCAAGACTTAAGCGCGGGGTGTAGGCGTACACCCGTCAGTGCACAAAAGAATATTGTGGTGTGTCTATTGATCTTTAACCCGGACAAGATCCAGGCTACTGAACGCACAAGGAACATGTAATTCGTTCACAAGATTATAATATTAAATAATTCTCCCAAGTTAAAAAGGTTAATCTTGCCTCTGTGCATTTTAATCAAATTATAAAACATTTATACCATGTGCATCCAAACCAATTTTAAATCATTTTTCAAAATGAGTCGGTTAATTGTATTTACCAGTGTAAACTGACGTATTTTCCAAAAAGGCTAAATGCAGGTACTATACGAAATTGGCTGGATATTTCTCCTTAGCATCAATAGAAGTCTCGCAAGCTTAAGATGCCTAAAAGTCTGTTGAACTATTGTCTCTATTTTATTTTCTATCCGTCTGTGGATAAACTTCCGAATATTGTGACATTTGATATTACAATATTAAATTCGGTTGTATTATATCTTTTAAATTGCTTCCGCTGTGCATATTAAATATTGTGTTGTTTGACTATTATGTTGCCAACCACGTCACGATACTCCCCCACCGGGCCCACTGGTGACACGTGGAAATCGGGGTGTGACAGGTTGGTATCAGAGCCAACATTGAGTGAATTAGACACTAGCCCTTAGTATTTAATCTCAATGACACAGTAGCACATTCCTTGACCTTCTGAGTCTAGACTTAACTTAGGAATATTCTCAATCCTAATCTAGAAATTTTTACTTCCAAATTTTATTGGATACGTCACCAAGCGAAGAAGCCGTAATAGGAGTTCTCCACACCCGGAGCCCTGAGATGCTGAGCTTCGTACCGCGGCTAGAATGAAACGAGCATCCAAGGAAAAAGCATTCAGATATAGAATGAAGAAGAAACTCCTTTTGTTGAAGATCGTTTCCTTAATAGTCCTTATAAGGACATAATTATCTTGCAGTCCCTCCGAGGATATATTATTCCTTTCAAGGCCCGCTTAGGGCAACTCTGTATTTTTATTTTCATATAATGGATTTACTAAATTTAAAATTTTCATCCTAAACATGAAAAATGAAATAAATGAAAAATAACATTTCTTTTATAAGATCTACCATTATAATAAAATGGCAAAATCTACAAAGGGCAAGACCTAGCCTCGTGTCATATTAAGACCCGGCCAAGATGGTAGTTCCATAATTAGATTCAGATCCATATTAACACCTCAATTTAAAATTGTTCTGCGCTAATTAAATTAAGAATCTTAAGTGTGAAACCTAGCCTTCGGGGTCAATTATAAGACCGGGCCATGATGGTAAGACCTGTTAAAAAGATTTAAACCATTAATTAAGAATCTTAAGTGTGAAACCTAGCCTTCGGGTCAATTATAAGACCGGGCCAAGATGGTAAGACCTGTTAAAAAGATTCAAACCATTAACTAAGAATCTTAAGAGTGAAACCTAGCCTTCGGGTCAATTATAAGACCGGGCCAAGATGGTAAGACCTGTTTAAAAGATTCAAATCCCTGTTAACATCTTAAAACATGTTAACACTCCTGGCAGATGTGATTCATTTAAAATCGCACACGTTATTATTATATAAGGATCTTTCTAAAGATTCCTAACCCAGTTTAATGATCTCTGAATCCTGGGTTTACATCATCAATTAAGATGATCATATTTTAACCATACGTGGTAATATAGTGCCTACGGGCCTTGCTCATTTCTACATGAGCCAAAATACAGTGGTAGCTATGACTCCCTGTCAGAAAAAGGTAATGAACTAGGTTCAAACCTCAAGGCTTTGATTATCTGAAATCCTAGGTTATAATTTATAAATGTCCTTGTGACTAGGCCTATTGTACCAGAATACCTTCATGCTTTGATTCTCTGAAATCATAGCTTATAATTTATATATGTCCTTGTGACTAAGCCTGTTGTGCTAATATACTTAAAGGCCTTGATTCTCTGAAATCATGGCTTATAATTTAAAAATTGTCCTTGTGACTAGGCCTTTGGTGCTATTAAATAAAACTGTTATTGTTGCTTTGATTCTCTGAAATCATAAGCTTATAATTTATAAATGTCCATGTGACCAGGCCATTGGGTGCCACTAATAAAACTGTTAATGTTTTATAATTAGGATAAATTATAATAGAAATCCTAAATATAAATGATTAATAAATTAACCAAATATGGTCTATGTTTACCATGGTTAATGAATTTCCCTAAGGGGCAATTCCGTAATAAACATCTCTTAGAAGGGAAGTGCCTACGGGCTATAGTTAATGTCCTCTGAGACTAAAGACAGTGGTAGCCTACAGCTCCCTGTCAGGAAAAGGTAATGAACTTTGATTCAAACCTTAATGCCGCGATTCTCTGAAATCATGACTTATAAATTAAACTTGTCTACGCGACTGGGCCATTTGTGCTATTATTATTAACTTATGAATTAGGATTTATGATAAAAATCCTGAATAAAATAAATATCCTTTCCTTCCCTGCCAGTATGCATTTTAAAAGGGAATCTTAAAGGTGAAACCTAGCCTACGCGGCCAAGATGGTGAAACCTACTCAAGGGATTCAGATCCTTGTTAACACCTAAGAACGTGTTAGCACTCTTGACAAATGTGATTCGAGAAAATCACAACGGTCATCCATATATTGGATTCTTCCAATTCCCTTATCTAACCTAGTGATTTAGGAATCATGGCTTATATCATCCTATAAGATGATCATATTATAAACATCAGTTAGTGATGAAGTGCCTACGGGCTAAACTTGTTGTCCGATAAGACAACGACAGTGGTGGTCTTTGACCTCCTGTCTAAAATGTTGGACTATGTCCAAACATAATAGTCTATATGATCAATGCGATCATGACTAATATCATTTAATACGATGATAATATTATTTAACATCCTTTAGTGATGTTTTGCCTACGGGCTATAATATATTGTCCATTTGAGACATTGACATTGTTATCTTTATGATTCCTTGTCTGAGGTGGTGAGCTATGCTCAAGCCAAAATAGTCAATATGATTAATGCAATCATGAATTATATCTTCTAATAGGATGAACCTATTATAAACATCCATTAGTGATGTTTCGCCTATGGGTTATATTATATTGTCCAATTGAGACAAGGCAATTGTAATCTTTTGTAATTCTTTGCCCAAGGGGTGAGCTATACTCAAATCCCATAGTCTATACTATCATTGCGATCCTGACTAGTATCATCAGTATGATGACCAAAATATTAACATCCCTTGTGATGAAATGCCTACGGGCTATACCTTATTCTAGTGTCAGTATGACAAAGATAGTAGTGATCTTTATGATCCCCTGTTCAAAATGGTGTGATTATACCCAAACCTAATAGTCAATATGATCGATGTGATCATGACTAATATCATTAGATACGATGGTTATATATAAACATCCATTAGCGATGTTGATTGGCTTACTTTTCTGCCAAATGAATCGTCTTTCAAGACGATGACAGTTGTAGTCTATGGCTCCCTGTCCAAAGGTGAAGAACCACGTTCAAACCTTGAAGCCCTAATCTAATAAGATTGCGGCTAATAAATTAAGGTCCTTGATGATAGACCATCGAGTTATGTTTTAAAGTCATTCATGACAAGCCTATGTGCTATAATTTGTCCTTCGTGACAAGCTAACATATTAAATGTTAACATTCCTGGTGACATGCCTTTGTGCCAGATTTGATAAATGTCCTTATGACAAGGCCGTTTGTGCCATATCTAAATAACCTTTGCGACAAGGCCTTCGTGCCGTATAATCATTTATGTCCTTCATGACTGGGCTTTATGCCATATCTTTCTACGTCCATCGAGACAGGCTTCTATGCCATATATGTATATATATAATAAAAGTCTTGTAAGACTAGCCTTTGAGCTATTTATAATCGTCCTCGTGACAAGGACAGTTGTGACATTATGGTCCCCTGTCAAGCAGGTATTGGACTCGCTCCAAACCTTAAATGCCATTGATAGTCCTTTGGTGACCTAAGCTAAATGTAATGAATATACATTCAAATAGCATTCATTAAGAATGTTCCGAACAGAATAGCCCATACGGTTTATGAATGCCGTGGCTAATCTAAGTCAAGCCATCAGGATAATGACTAATAATTGTTAAATCTTGGTGATTAGTACCAAGTTTCGAGTATGGAAAACTCGGATGAGGTAGACGACAGTCGCAATACTATTAATGCGACGAAAGTTAATAAAACTACAAACGTAAACCTCAATATTAATGGAGTTAATCTCCAGGCTGTGGTTGACGCAACAGTTGGAAGGACCATAGAAAGATCATGAAACAATCCAAAGAGCCGAATGCTCCTCGCTCTGAATTTCATTCAAAACCATGTTCAATTGCTCATGAGAAGAGTTTTGTTCACACTTCGTATATGAAGGATGAACCAAAGGAGGAAGATAACTCCCAGAAATCTAAGAAAGAGAGCAGGTACAGGCTTAATAAAAAGCAACGAAAGTTCAGTAAGAGCCTGTATGTAAGAATTGCTATAAAAGACACTAGGGACAGTGTCAATTAGAACAAAGACCAAAGCAGTGTGGCATCTGCTAAGGAAACTGGTCATCATTCCCATGAATGTAGGGACATAAAGAATGCAGTCTATTACGGTTGTGGTAAGCAAGGCCGCATCAAAACTAGACACCCTAAAGCTGCCAAAGAAGGTACAGCTAAGCCTGGAAAGGCTAAAGGAAGAAATGCCTGAACTCACCTGATGAATGCTAAGAGGCAGTTCACGTTATCATTTACCAATGATAATTTTCTGCTAAGTGTCCTGATTTAATACAGGCAATAATAAATCTTCATAAACCATAAGCTTAGCAAACTTTTATATTATTCACAAGGTATAACTTACCAAGGAAACCATAGTAACCGATTCTTGTAGTATCGGCAAGGAATCCTTCAGAAAAATCTAAAAGTACTCTTTCTTCGCATAGAGTACGACAACATATGTTATTTTAATTATTTTTCTCATTGTTTTTTTTTCTATCGCCTGCGAATGCCAAACTATGTTTGATAAAAGTGCCATATGAGGGTTGGCGTATCCTAGTGTGTCCCATAGATTACTTCCATGCCTGATCAGTATGGAGGTTTAATACATGGAACCCCTAAGATATCCCAATGGTCATATTGTACTAAAGACGACTAGTAGTATTCAAAGAAGATATCCAGAATGAAATTGTCCAAGTAAATGTTCCCGATTAAGGAATTCGTGGACTTATAACATAAATGTGTCACTTATTTGACACAAGCAATGATGAATGAACTGGAGCCTAGGATATGGAAAATCTCTGTAGCCTCCTTGTATCTTAATTATCTTCTCATAAGTTTTTTCCCTGCTTACCTCCTGGAAGGCAGGTAGAACTAAGATTAACATCCCGCTGTGGGCTGGAGTATTGTGAAGATTCCATATTGATTATGGAAAAATTGAAACCTTGATTAAGTAGGTTTTAAGACATAGGCTCATATAGCCTGACTCAATCTTCTGAGGGTTTTATATTATTAAATAAGAAAGACGGTTCATATTGCTTATGTATTAAATGCCGCAACCCTAATTAGGCAACGATTAAGAATTTGCCATCAGCTACCCAGGATCTAAGGGCAAACTATTGGTGGATAGGCTTGAAGAAGTCTGTGGCCACCTATGTAGCTAAATGCTTTACATGTGCGCAAGTCAAAGCCGAGCATCAGAAACCGTCAGGTTTGCTACAACAACCTGAACTTCCTACGTGGAAGTGGGAAATGGTAACTATGGATTCTATCACCAAGTTAGCCAAGACAAGGAAAGGAAACGATACAATATGGGTTATAGTTGACAGACTGACTAAGTCAGCACATTTCCTACCCATCAAGGAGACTTATAGCTCCGATATGTTAGCCCAGTTATACGTTGATAAGATTGTAGCCTTACATGGCATACCTGTGTCTATTATCTCTGACCGAGATACTAGATACACGTCACATTTTTGGAAGAGTTTCCAACAATCTTTGGGCACACATTTGAATTTTAGTACAGCTTATCATCCTCAGACTGACGGTCAGAGTGAGCGTACTATTCATACGTTGGAAGACATGCTACGTGCATGTGCGATCGATTTGGGTGGTAGTTGGGATAAGAACCTACCATTAATCGAATTCTCCTACAACAATAGCTACCATACCAGCATTAAGGCTGCGCCTTTCGAGGCATTATATGGTAGAAAGTGTAGATCGCCCGTGTGTTGGGCGGAAGTTGGAGATGTCCAATTATCAGGACCAGAGATAGTCTTTGAAACGACGGACAAGATTGTCCAGATTCGTGACCGTCTCAAAGCTACCCGGGATAGGCAGAAGAGCTACGCAGATCCAAAGCGTAAGGATTTTCACTTCGAAGTAGGTGACAAAGTCCTACTTAAAGTGTCACCCTGGAAAGGAGTGATGCGGTTTGGTAAGAAAGGCAAGCTAAGCCCGAGATACATAGGACCTTTCGAGGTTATCGAACGTGTCGGGTCAGTTGCCTATAAGTTAAACTTACCTGAAGAGCTCAGTGGAATTCACAATGTGTTCCACATCTGCAATCTGAAGAAGTGCTTCCCTGATGAATCACTGGTGATACCACATACAGATGTGCATATAGATGAGAGCTTAAAATTTGTGGAAAAACCTTTGTCGATTGAAGATCGACAGGTAAAGAAGCTTCGAAGGAAGCATGTACCTATTGTAAAGGTCAAGTGGGATGCCCGTAGAGGTCCCGAATACACGTGGGAAGTTGAATCCACGATGAAAGAAAAGTACCCTTATTTATTTCAGTAAATCTCAGGTCGAGATTTATTTTAAGGGGGTGAGGATGTAACACCTCGAAAATTCACGTCCTATAATGTGTTGACACGTGTCATATGTTTAAAACGTGTGAAAGAAATATTATAGAAGGACTAAAGTTGACAATCATGGAAAGTATGTGGATATACGTATTCTAAATGTCAACCGTGAATAAGTATATTGTATATTAACCCTACAAGATGCTCATACCTTCAAACGAATAAATCATGGATCATACGAAGCTAAAAGTGAGAAATTACAAACTACAGGGGCTAAATGTGTCAACATGTTTAAATTATACCTCTGAGTGACCTTTTGACAAACCCGAAGCTTTGTAACGGTTAATTATGCTCACTAGAATACATGGTTTAAATTTCGTAAAGTTTCGTTAACGTATGAGAAAGTTATGATCAAATTCGTGTGCGAAGGGTTAAAGCGTAAACGTTGAAAGTTAGGACTTTTCGGGTAACAATAAAGTTAACCGGGGACTTAGCAAAGTGGGTATATGTTTTAAAGCCTTTATAGATCAAATATGAGGGTTTACAATGCAAGAAAACAAGTGCCTAATCGAATTTTGAAGAGCCAAGGATCAAATCGCAAAAATCACAAGTTCTGATCAGACGAAGCCTAGTGCGATGCGAGGGGGGTGGCGTCACGCTAGGGGTGCCCAGTTCCGAATTCTTTGGGCTGTTGTCTGCCATTGCCTTTGTGCGCGATTCTAATCGATTTTTCACATATCCCTTGGCCCCTAAACGACCCCTAAACATCTAGGACACTTGTTGGAAGGGTATGGTGAGTTGTAGACCCCAAGTGTCAAGGATTTGTGGTGAAATTTTCACTATAAAAGGATCATGTATTGCAACCTTGCAAACACACCTTCATCTGCATTTGTGGATCACTTCTGGAGCTCAAACTTCCTCTCATATGTTCTCTAATCAAGCTTAGGACTTCAGTAAGTGTTCTAATCCTCCTTTAATAATGTTTAGCTTAGTTATTTAGCTAAAAGTCAAACCGTCGTAATCACGGTTTGACTTCGAGATTAGTCAACAATGGCTCAGTCATATCTCGAATTAAAAGTAGATATAAGTTGGTATTTATGTGGGTAATAAACCCTCAAAAGGGTTCCCCCTGATTACCACTCTAACCAGGTCAAAAGTCGGGTCAAACTAGTTTATAAAAAGTCAACAGGATACTTAAAATGCCATTTATGCATAATTAACATTATAGATCATATACAACCTGTTTGATCATTGTTATAACTTGGTAATAAGTGTAAGAACATGTCTAAACATGTTCAACCCGACAATTTCCTGTTTAGACCCGGTTCGGAACCGAAAGTCACATAGTTTGACTTTCACTTTGACTTTCAGTTCTGACCCGTTTAGGCATGTTTTAGAAATGCCTCAGAGCTTTAATTGGACTAGGTTACATGTTAGAATAACCCTCTGGGATTATACACCTTGGTTCATTAGCTATCCAATTAATATGCATGATTCCGTTAATTCCTCATATGTTGACCATTATGCCCTTTTCACCTTAAAACATGATTTTTGGAAATGTAAAAGAGTAGAAACTTTAATTACTAATATATAAACTTGTATGCAAAGTTTGACATCAGTTTGAAGAGTAGATTAAGGGTTATGCTCGTTAGCGTAAAATTAAAGCCTTTTGTTAATTAAACGGCGTATTTAGCGTATAGCCTACTTAAACATACTTTTTGATATCAAATCTTTTACCCACTGATGTAATATATTATGTTGGGATTTTTAAAGATTTTTAATTAATTTTGGGCTGAGCATAACTCATAGTCGTAGGCTTAATCCGGTAATTGTCGGTTTTGCCCTAACGGGCCATAAAATGAGTTTTACATATCCAAACGACTCCAAACCTTTTGCTACTGATCACATATGATAAATAAATTATTTTAAGCCTTCTGGAAATATAAAAATATCACATTTATGTATCAAACCCGGAAATAGCCTTTAATCGCCTTATTAAGCGTTTTTAACGCATAGTATGTATTAAAAACTATATTAAACGTACCCGGGTTGATACCTACTGATATTATAGGCAAATTATGATATTTTAACAGTAAGCAAAAGTTGATTAACTCAGACTTCAGTTTTGAGCTTTTCGGCTTATGTGAAATTACCAAAATACCGCTACGGGGCATAGTTTGGTTATAGTTGATAAATTTCACATATATATTTTATCCTACTGATATAACTTAGTAAATTGAGTATATTTGCTAATTACATCAGACCTGTAACTCAGCTTGTTACTTAAATTCTTTTATAAACTTTTAAATGACCAAACTACCCCTACGGGGCCTAGTTTGTGTTTAAACACGTTTCGGGCATAATGAAAGACATCTTACTGATGTCACAACATATTTGAGGCATAATTAACTTAGGAAACCTGTCTATATCTCTCATGAATACCCGTCACGCTTATTACGCGTACGGTTCGGTTTATGTAACAAGTTTACATAAATTAGCCGAAACGGGTCAAACCTTAACGGTTTTATCCCAAAATCCAGAATGTGAATAATAAACCCATATTAAACAAGTCTCTGAACTTGTCGGGTCTAAATCACATTCTATCCGGTCTTCGCTTAATCGTGCGTACGAACCGTATCCTGAAACTAGCCGGTCTAAGCTTAAGCTTAATTAAAGGCCCGTTAGGATTCTATTAGGTTATTATAAAACCTTCGTTCCAGATTAGGAGGACCAGTAAAAGCTACTTGCAATTTTGCTTATTGTGATTATTACATTGCTCAGGTAAATACTTTTAACTTATTTTCCCTATACAGGCTTGGGTTACGGTATATAGCATACCGCTTGATCGAGCATCAAATCCTCCACCGTTGAGTGGGTAATTGACTAATTTGATCGGCTCGTTTAAACAGTCTTGTTGCTTAAAGCCTTTGGGGGGTTAATGACCATGTCCCGGATATCCTCGGCATCATTTTACGAAATGGCCACGACTTAAGCGCGGGGTGTAGGCGTACACCCGTCAGTGCATAAAAGAATATTGTGATGTGTCTATTGATCTTTAACCCGGACAAGATCCGGGCTACTGAACGCACAAGGAACATGTAATTCGTTCACAAGATTATAATATTAAATAATTCTCCCAAGTTAAAAAGGTTAATCTTGCCTCTGTGCATTTTAATCAAATTATAAAACATTTATGCCATGTGCATCCAAACCAATTTTAAATCATTTTTCAAAATGAGTCGGTTAATTGTATTTACCAGTGTAAACTGACGTATTTTCCAAAAAGGCTAAATGCAGGTACTATACGAAATTGGCTGGATATTTCTCCTTAGCATCAATAGAAGTCTCGCAAGCTTAAGATGCCTAAAAGTCTGTTGAACTATTGTCTCTATTTTATTTTCGATCCGTCTGTGGATAAACTTCCGAATATTGTGACATTTGATATTACAATATTAAATTCGGTTGTATTATATCTTTTAAATTGCTTCCGCTGTGCATATTAAATATTGTGTTGTTTGACTATTATGTTGTCAACCACGTCACGATACTCCCCCACCGGGCCCACCGGTGACACGTGGAAATCGGGGTGTGACACGCACTACGATGGTTAGAGAAAACCGAAGCAGTAATTAAAATAAGCAAGTGTGCGGAGAAGGACAAGGTAATGTATGCATCCCACCTTTTCAAGGAAGAGGCGTTGGAATGGTGGAACACTGTACTGCAAGCAAAAGGAAGTGACGTTGCTTATACCATGAGCTGAGAAGAATTCAAGGAATTGGTGGAAAGAAAATTTTGTCCCGACTATGAAAAGGAACAAATGACGTATAAGTTCCTGAACCACCGGATGGTGGACGTTGACTGTCGAGGGTATACTTCGAAGTTCTTCGAGTATGCTAGAATTGTACCAACTCTGGCCTCGCTAGAACCGATACTTATTTCTCGCTATATTTGGGGATTAATTAGCGAGATTCGTGATATCGTCAAAGTTGCGAGACCCCGCACGATTGACGATGCGGTTGAATTGGCCAACACTTTAACCGACGAGCTGGTACGCACTAGAGAAGAGAACAGGAAAAAGGAATTGGCCCAAAAGATTACCCAAGGTTTTCGTGGGGGTAATAATGCCAGTAACTTCAAGAAAAAGGGAACCGGGCAATCCTCTACTACTCCATTTTGCAGTACCTGTAAAAGAAATCATTTTGGAAAATGTAAGGGGTACTGTAATTTCTGCAAAATTCCGGGGCACCAAGAGGAGAATTGCAGGAAGAAAACCATGATCTGCTACAATTGCGGAGAAACAGGGCATTTCAGGCCCGATTGCCCAAAACTGGTCAAGCCAGCTGACAATAAGGCCAAACCTGCCGAAGGATCTAATAAGAAGAATGCAAGAGCCTTCCAGCTGACAACGCAAGAAGCGGAACTGATTCCCGATGTAATAGCTGGTACGTTTCTTGTACACGATGTTTATGCAAAAGTATTATTTGACTCTGGTGCAAACTAAAGTTTTATAAATACTTCATTCTGCCAAGCTCTTAAGTAACCATTAACCAAACTTAGGCAGACTTATACGCTAGAAACATCATATGGTAATTCTGTTAACATAAATAGGTTTTGCAAGAAGGAAAGATAGAACTCTCAGGCAATAAATTTTCTTCAAACCTGCTACCTTTGAATTTAGCTGGATTCGATGTTGTATTAGGAATGGATTGGTTAGTAGCCAACCATGTCCGAATCCTCTGTGATAAAAATTCCATAGAAATTCTTACACCCGCTGGGGAAGTAATTGTGGTTACAGGAGATAAGCCGCGTAAACCAATGAAGTTCATTTCAGTAATGAAAGTTGCTAGTTATGAACGGAAACAAGGAATAGTGTATATGATTTCGGTAATCATTAACACTAAAGGTAAGGAACTTAAGGAAATCCCAGTAGTGTCAGAATACCCTGATGTCTTTCCAGAAGAGCTACCTGGATTACCACCCAATAGGGAGGTGGAATTTAGAATTCATCTAATTCCTGGAACTACACCAATAGCTAAGGCACCTTATCGATTAGCACCCACATAAATGTTAGAATTGAAAAAGCAGTTAGATGAATTATTAAGCAAATGATTCATACAACCTAGTTCATCCCCTTGGGGAGCACCAGTGTTGTTTGTGAAAAAGAAGGATGGTTCAATACGAATGTGTATCAATTATAGGGAACTGAATAAAGTTACAATTAAGAATCGATACCCATTACCTAGGATTGATGATCTTTTTGATCAACTTCAAGGAGCTAGATATTTTTCCAAAATAGACTTGCGCTCCGGATATCATCAGCTGAAGGTACAGGAAGAAGACATACCTAAAACTGCTTTCAGAAATAGGTATGGTCACTACGAGTTTACAGTCATGCCATTTGGACTAACGAATGCTCCTGCAACATTCATGGACATGATGAATAGGATCTGTAAGCCGTATTTCGATAAATTTGTAATTGTCTTCATCGACGATATACTTATTTATTCCAAAAGTTAGGACGAACATTGTGAACATCTGCATGTACTCTTAACTCTGTTAAGAAAGGAAAAGCTTTACGCCAAATTTTCAAAGTGTGCATTTGGGCTACAGGAGGTGCAATTTTTAGGTCACATGGTGAATCACGAAGGTATTCACGTAGATCCCTCTAAAATAGAAGCAATCACAAATTGGAAGGTCCCGCAATCAGCGACCGAAGTTAGAAGTTTTCTAGGATTAGCTGGGTATTACAGGCGCTTCATAAGAGACTTCTCTAAGATAGCTGTTCCATTAACTAAGCTCACCTGTAAAACTGTTAAGTTTGAATGGGGACCTAAGCAAGAAGAGGCCTTTAGGATTTTAAAACAAAGATTAACCAATGCCCCAATTCTTGCCTTACCAGAAGGAACAGAAGATTTTGAAGTTTACTGCGATGCTTCTAAGCTAGGGTTAGGATGTGTGCTAATGCAACGTAAAAAGGTAATTGCGTATGCATCAAGGCAATTGAAAAAGCACGAGGAAAATTATACAATGCATGACTTAGAATTAGGAGCCATAATTTTTGCCCTTAAAATTTGGAGACATTATCTGTACGGAAGTAAGTTTACAGTCTATACAGATCATAAGAGTTTAAGGTACATATTTGGGCAAAAAGAAGTAAACATGAGACAAAGAAGATGGATGGAAATTCTAAGTGATTACGACTGTGATATTCTATATCACGAAGGAAAAGCAAATGTAGTAGCAGATGCCCTAAGTCGTAAGTATCATGAGAAGCAAAGAGGAGTTCGTGCTCTTAGATTAAATCTACAGTTAGATTTAATAGAACAACTGAAGAACGTTCAGGAAACAGCAATCAAGGATGATACTGAAGGAATGAAAGGAAGGATAAAGGAATTAGAGCAAGGGACTGATGGAATTTGGAGATTCTATAAGAAAAGGATTTGGGTACCTAGGCAAGGAGAATTAAGAAATAAGATTTTAGAGGAAGCCCATAATTCTAGGTATACGATGCATCCTGGTAATAACAAAATGTATCAAGATTTAAGAAATAACTTCTGGTGGATAGGAATGAAGAAGGACATAGCCAGATACGTTTCTAAGTGCCTAACCTGTTCACAAGTTAAGGCAGAGCACCAGAAACCTTCCGGGTTACTTCAACAATTAGAAATGCCTGTATGGAAATGGAAACTAATAACAATGGACTTTGTTACTAAGTTGCCCAAAACCAGGAAAAGTAACGATGCAATCTGGGTGATTGTAGATTGATTAACCAAATCAGCTCATTTCCTGCCAATGAAGGAAACCTTTAGCATGGAAAGATTGGCTAAGTTGTACGTAGACGAGGTAGTATCCTTACATGGAGTTCCACTCTCCATTGTGTCAGATAGGGATAGTCGTTTCACTTCGCATTTCTGGACAAGTTTCTAAAAAGCAATGGGGACACGATTAAATTTAAGCACTGCATAACATCCCCAAACAGATGGGCAGAGTGAAAGGACGATCCAAACCCTTGAAGACATGCTCAAAGCATGTGTCATCAACTTTGGTGGAAACTGGGATGATCATTTACCCTTAATAGAATTCTCCTATAACAATAGTTACCACACCAGCATCAATACTGCTCCGTTCGAAGCACTATATGGACGAAAGTGTCGAACTCCAGTCTGTTGGGCAGAAATAGGAGAAAGCCAATTATCAGGTCCCGAGATTGTACAAGAAACAACCGACAAGATAACTCAAATCAAGGAAAGACTGAAAACTGCTCGAGATCGCCAGAAAAGTTATGCAGACAATTGACGCAAGCCGTTAGAATTTCAAGTTGGAGACAATGTACTTCTGAAAGTTTCTCCTTAGAAAGGAGTAGTTCGGTTTGGTAAGAAGGGAAAACTAAGTCCAAGGTACATAGGACCGTTCGCAGTTACCCAACGAATAGGACCAGTTGCCTATCGCTTACAACTACCAAAAGAGTTAGCCGGGGTACATGACCTGTTTCATGTATCTAATCTCAAGAAGTGTTTGTCTGATGAATCCCTAGTAGTACCTCTTCAAGACATAGAGGTAAATGAAAAGTTGAAATTTGTGGAGAAACCACTTCAAATAGAAGACAGAAAGGTCAAGTTCCTCAAGCACAGACGATGGGTGCTGGTTAACGTAAAGTGGGATTCGAAAAGAGGATCTGAGTATACATGGGAGTTGGAATCGGAAATGAAGCGAAAGTATCCTCACTTATTTCAGTAAATCTCGAGGACGAGATTTTAAATAAGGTGAGGAGGATGTAAGGACCTGCAAAAATGTCCCACAACACTCCGTAAGTGAAAACCCGGACCCCTAAAACCCTAATCCTTGTGAAAAATCAAGAAATTCAAAATTTGTTGATCTGTCACGGGCCGCGTAAGACTTAAGGAAAACTTACGCGGGGCGCGACAGCTTGAAAGTTCTCCGGATAAGCTTTAGGCCGCGTGTCAGACACGTGGCAGACCTACGTCGTGATACGGCAGCCCTAGCCATAGCTAGGGTGGCCCTCGCGGGCCGCGTAAGATGTTCTTCGAGTTTACGCGAGCCACGACAAACTCAATTTTCAGCTATAAAAGGGACGTGCATGGGCATTTCGTCTGTGCTCGAAAAATTTACTTCAAAGACGTTCTAAACTGCTTAAATTCGTATATTTAAGTGTCAAAACGCTGCTACGATTACAGGGTAATAACTCGATCACTGCTACGATACAATGTCCGATCAATTGAAACCGATCCGATGGATGTTTAAGTGCTGCCTGAATTCGGGCTATACTTTGTCATTCGTCGTGAGGGTCTTGATTTCGTGAGCTTATCGTAAATGTTGTATTAAGTTACTAACCTAGTTTCGTGTGCATTGTTATTTAACTAGGTTTCCAAACTTAATCAGTAGGCAAAACTCTGTCCAACTAAACTTGCAATGTGAGTCATTCTCTTTTTATCAAAAGAGCTTTACAATACCTAAATGTTTTCCAGTTATATGTTACAGGGATTAAGTCTTTGTTATCTTAAATTACTGGCAGTAAGTGGGGTATTGTGCACAATTACTACTTTTTATCACTTTTAGGTGAAAGGACCTAAATAGTGATACTCGTCACTTTTGGTTGAACGGACCCAATAATGGTATGACCACAGTCATAGATCCGGTCGAGTGACAACTGAACCAGCTAATTATAAGATAGGGGCAATTGTAATCGCTCTTAATATTGTAATCTATAACAATGTGTCGTTTTATGCAAATTGAATGACTCGCCAATATTTCTCCGATGATAAAATCTTTTTAAACATGTTTCAGGTGATTTACTGTGAACCAGGAAAAGTGCCGCGTAGCACTATAGCTTGAAGAAAGTGGCTCAGTAAATAAAATAAACATGTTTTTGTAATTAGGGAATTTCCCAGTGAAATTCCTCTGTTGTAAATTACGGGGTTTGACCCGAAATTTGAAATAAAAATAAATGGGGTGTTTTCAGTTAAACGATCCTGTTAAAATTTCCGCTGCCAAATTAAACACCGATACCACGGGTTTCTGTCCTGCGGTTTTTGAAACGGGTAAAACCGGGTCGGGGGCCGTGACAGTACACATCTAGGTTTATAGTCCAAGTGGGCTCCCTCACCCACTAGACAAGTCTTTTGGGATGAGTTCCCTATTTTGGGTGTTTACAATTGGTTGTTGGTCGCCCACGGAGTGGTAGTCTGGAGGTAACCAGCCGTGACCAACAAGGATGTTGCTTTTTAAGGAGGGTCGAATATTACGGACTAGAACTATTGAAAGGTATGAAACTTTTCCCGCACCAATTGTATGAGCAACAAATGTGTAGTTTATAAACCAAATGGATTGTTATAATGGAGAACCCACCCTAAAAGACTAGTCTGACGGGTGAGAGAACAAACCCATTTGGTTTATAAACCCCACATGTTCCTATACAACCAATGTAGGACAAGTCCCATTCCTTGCATTGGTTTTGGCCCATAACAATTTCCCTTTCGACAGGAGATGTAAGTCTGAGGAAGAGGTTTGAGCAATGAGGAGACGTGTGATGTTCACTTATTCGCCTTTGATTCCTTTTCATGGCGAAATTTCACTTAACAATTTCTTATTGAGTTCAATTGACTCAATGATTTCTTTAATTCCTGAAGGATTAATCTTGATATAGGAAGGAGTAATTAAATAGTTAGAGATAATTATTATTTTAAAGTATTATGTTTATCTAGTTACTTTATTAATTGGTTAATAAGTGTTAGAGTTGGTATTGGTTTAGGATAGCTTGTTTAGCAAGTAATTAGTTTAGTATAAATAGATGGGTTAGGTTATGTAATTACTTGGATGTTTTGCTTTGTTCTTTGTTAATATATAAAATAGTCGTGAGGAGTTCTCACAAAATCATTGTGTTGCAGCGTTTTTGATCCAGTTGATTCCAACAATTCCATATATTTGTTTCAACTTCAAACGTAGGTGTAACCCATTCACTTGGTGTTACGATTCCAATGGTGATGACGAAAATAGGAAATCGGTGAGAAGGCGCCCATCAGATAGATGACTAGCGGATCGGCCAAATAAAGTGCGGCTATATGGAGAGGTGATGGGGTAACCAAGACCAAGGATTATTTAAACTGTAATCTACAGTTGGGATGCAATTTTCATCCAATCATACGAAAAGGTGTACTAAGAATGGTGTGAATGTTGTTAAAAATTGTTTGTTTAACATGGTGACTTAACTAATCGTCTAATCCTCTGTGCTCAGTTTACTTCTGAGGTCTAGATGTATCAGTTGTTTAAATTGCTACATAGGGCAGTTTTTGGACCCCTTGAGTGTTTGATTTTTTTTAATACGAGGCTACAACAATGTTGATCCAACTTGGAATCTATATATGATAAAATCTAAAGTGAATGAACAGTAATCACTCTATTATTTATTATTTATTTTTTACATTTTTAAAGAATAGAAAATATCATTATGAGCAAATGGTATCGGGTATAGGTGTTCTACACAGGTATTCACCGGTTTTTACTCTCAAATACTGGTGCCGTACTAGTACCGACCGGTACCGAACCGTACCATACTAGGTATATTCGGTACCGGTACCCACTTTTGGGGATTTCGGTACCGGTTGGTACCGAGCTCATTAAATCCTGTAGCAACGCGGCAATGCAAGTAATTGCACCGTTTAGATTACTTTTTATACACACAGTAAGTAAACTGTATTTCATTTGAATGATGTTTTATATATACAACAATTTATTTTGATTTTTTTTGTCTTTTTCTGTAATGAATGACTTGTAGCATGTAAAATTAATTTGGATATTTAGAATATTAATGAGCAAATCGTATCAAATCCTGTAAACGAACCGGTATCGTATCGGTACCAAATTTACTATACCAAATCATTTTTGTTACCAATTTGGTACCCACCTTTTGGCGTTTTAAAAATCGTTACTTTCGGTTCGACACCGGTCTAGCACCATGCCTGTATTTATTGATTTTTACCTTCAAATACCATACCGTATTGTACCAAGCATTTTCGGTGCCGGTACCTAATTTCGATGATTTTCCGGATCGGTACTTTCGTTACCGTTACCAGTACCGAGCTCATCCATATTTTAACGTGTTAGCACCGTAATAACTGAACTGAAAACAACCGAATTTCCAACGTGTAGGACGTGTGGGTCCTATTATTATATATTAGGTTATTTAAAATCGTTTTTTTATGACGAAGTGATTATCCTTACCGCGTCATTTTATTTATGTTTTTATATTCGGTATCTGTTTGCCGTTACTGACACGCCTTTTGTAGTCATTGGGTCCCGCCGCAACGCGCGGACGGAAAATAACTAGTTAATGTTATATTCAAAGTTGTGAAATTGTAAGTTGTTTCATATGGTGTTAATATGAGTGAAGTGTCACTAAAATATTTAGTCGATGAAAAATTTACTTGTTATATACATTAAAATTGTTTGATGTTTGCATGATAATTCTTTAGCTTCTATCCTCCCTTTTTTCCTTCCAAAAATACAATTGGATTTGTGCAGTTATGATCTTTCATGTATGTCTTTCTACTCGAAAACATAATTAGTCGGCTACAATTAATTAAAACACTATAAATTAGCAACTTATATATGCATATAGGTGTTGTACTTAGTGCTTAGCAAGTTTTTCAAAAAAAAATTGACTTTTAACTTTTAGTACAAAAGTATTTGCAAAAATACATTTAACCCAAAACTATTTTAACTTTTACTTTTAAGCCAAAACTTTTCATATTTTTCAATTTAACCTCATGACTTTTTTACTTTCAGTTTTGGTCCCCTATACTTTTAATCTTTCGCAAATTTTCCTTTTTACACTTCGTTCTAAATTTCGAGAGTTAACACGGCGCAACGTGCGTGTGTGGTTAAATGTTTTACATTTCGTTCTACGCTTCGTTCTAAGTTTTGCGAATTAATACGATGCAACGTCCGTGTGTGGTTCAACGTTTTTACTCGTCTATTTTTTTCCCTTTTGATGGGTTCATCGTAACGTGCGGGTCCTAGATCTACTTAGTTATTATTTTCTATGTTTTACGTTTCGGTGTTGGTGTTCGATCTCGGCAATGTGGCATTAATTAAAACACTATAAAGAAACAACATATTTATGCATATATGTGTTGTAATCTTGGCTTTGGGGGGGTTTTTCAAAGAAAAAATGGTTATGCATATGGTTGTTGTAAACGTGGCTTTGGGGGTTTTTTAAAAAATTGATTTTTTACTTTTCACCTAAAAGTATTTCATAAATTACTTTTAACCCAAAACTATTTGTATTTTTACTTTTAACCCAAAACTTTTATCTTTTGCAATCTATCCTCACAACTTTTTTAACTTTCAACTTTGGTCCTTTATAGTTTTCATTTTCCGCAAATTTTTCGCTTTATGCTTCATTCTAAATTTTGTAACTTGACACATCGCAACGTGCGTCTTTGGTTTAACGTTTTTACGTTTCGTTCTAAATTTTGCGAGTTAACACGACGCAACGTGCGTATGTGGGTGAACGTTTTTACATCGTCTATTTTTTTCCCGTTTGACAGGTTCAACATAACGTGCGGGTCCTAAATCGACTTAGCTTACAAACTATCTATGCACATGATTTGTACATAATGCTTAGTGAGTTGTATCACTAAAGACAAATTCATATCTATGCATTATGGTTTGTAACATAATGCTTAATGGGTTGTACCACCAAAGACAAATTTGTATTTCATTTAAAAACTATAAATAATTTTGCGAATTAACACGGCACAACGTGCGTGTGTGGTTAAACGTTTTTACGTCGTCTATTTTTTCCCGTTTCACATGTTCATCGTAACGCTCGGGTGCTAGATCGACTTAGTTATTTTTTATATGTTTAACGTTTCGGTTTAATTTTTTCGCATTAACACGCTGCAATTTCAGTGTTGGTGGTCGCTGGTAGAAGTGTGACATTGGTGTTCGCCCCCACCGCAACGCGGGGGTGCTTGATACTAGTTGTGATAAAATTGTACATTTTTTATTAGATATATGAGGTTGTATGCAGTGAAAATATCAACTTTCATTGGGTAAAGTCAAAGCTGACTCACAATTTTCATTGGGTAAAGTCAAAGCTGACTCATGATGTTTACTTTATATTTGTTAATTTTTTTACCGGTACTAACTTTCTTCATTGTTTTATATTGATTTTGAAGACTTGGGCATTTTGGAGAACTTTTAGTTCTTCAAACAGCCTTCTTTGCAGTTAGAAATGCTTTGATATAAACAATGTGTCTTTAATAGAAGTTGCTCATCCGAATTATTAGTTGTGCAAGCAGAGCACTAAAGAAACAAAGAAGGGCCCACATCTTTTGACGAAATTTGATGTTGTCAGGTATGTTTTTAAATATTTTCATGCATTTTTCAAGTTAAAAGACCACATGTAATAAGATAAAATGTTTTTGAGTTTTTCCTCCTTTCAATGCAATACGACCTGCAGATCATATAAGATAGACTTTAAGAGAATTCATGTACAATGATTTTATCTCTACTTTTGGTTCAAAAGAAACACAATCATCAAAAAAATGAAGCTTTATTGATTAAGTTTCTAATATAAGTGATCTGATGCTATATTGTTTAAGTTTTTTTTTTTTTTTAGATTAAATAGTTATTTTGTTTTTCATTAAAAAGCCAAACTAACAAATTACAAACAAGTGGCAGGTAATATAAGTTTCTAATATAAGTTTCTTTTTAGTAATTTTTTGTACGTCAACTAGAAGCTTTAAATGGATCACAAATTGGTAGAACAAAATTGATAACTAGATAAAGGAGTGTGGTAAAAACAATAAAATTTGAAAACGGTCCCCGAATTTTTTTTTTTGCGTTGGGACCCAAAATGGTTAAGCTGATGTTGCACCTCATTTAGATTGCTTCGGTTATAGACTAAAATTGTTAATTTTGCAAATAGTCTTTTTACAAATAGAGTCGAGTTATGCCAACCCGTAAATAGCCTTTTCATTAATGTTTATGTATGCTTTCATGATTAATGTTGATATCATTTTTTTATGTTACAGGAACAAGTAACTACAATTGTTAGGAGACTCATGCTTCATAAACTATCAAATTTACAGTAGAAGGCAATCCCAAGTATCATTACATAAGACTTTACTTTTATTTTTTTATTCATGGACGGTTAGTAGTATTTTTATTCATATCTCATTTTTTGTTTTACTTTCTTTCTTTGGGGTCTGCTCGATTCTTTCTCGTGATTCTTTGGTGGTATAATTCATTATTCTTTCATGTATTTTTCCGTGGTGGTGTGTGTTTTCCTTATGGGTGGGGGTCTTGCAACAGGTCTATAGTAGTAAGTTCCAAACAAATTGTTTTAGATAACCCAACCCAGAATGCACCATATGTTTTTCCTCAGGACTGGTGCAAAAGGGTCTTGAAGGGGGAATAAAGTTTAATGGGGTGGTATGGGTTGGAAAAACGAAGCTATGATGGTCAAATATTAACTTCACATACTTTTTGTTAATACAGTTTAGATTGCACCAACCGTTACTTCCACTTGGGTGAGGAGCTTTGGGTGTTATCTTGGGATGAGTGAGTTTGGTGGTGTGCCAATACCGTAAATTGTTTTTTTGAAAATTTCTTATTGTATCATCTTCTATTTCCACTGAAGCCATTCAAAATTTTCTGTGCCGTGAGTTTAATGGTGTACCTATGGTTAAATTCTAACAAGTACACAGTCGATACGGGTTGATTTTGGTAATATTTCACTATGGGTAACCAAGAGTTACTGTACCATGAAGTTCGTTGTTACCATGTTGGGCATCTATGTTTCTTAAAAAAGTTATACAAATTTTTAATTTATTTGTTACTTAGCCCTCAAAAGTCAAATTAAATACTTACATTTGTTTTATTATTTGGTTTTTTAAACTATACTATAGAGTATTTTTAAGTTTTTTTTGAAGTTGCAGGGTATTATACAGGTATGGTGTGGGAGATGCTTCTATGATTTATACTTGAAATTACAACATGACACCTGATAGACATCTTGGACCAGCTCAGGTTGACTGACTTGGTTTAGAGCTTCTTATAATTAAGACTCATTTATGTGTTCTCTTTCCTAATAGATATTTGTAGTTTATAGTAGTTGCTTTGTTTTAATGGTGAATATCATTTATGAGATTTGATTTATACAAAAACATGTTTTGATTTTAATTAGTTTATGAGATGTGGCTTATAATTTGATTTTAACAACAGCAACAACCATGATGTCGCGAGGACTAATTTGTTTTAACTAATCATTTGTGCCATTAAAAAAACGACTAATCTTTTGTAAGCAAAAGCGATGTAACTTTGAATTCTTAAATGTAATGCAATTTATTTTTTCTTAATTTATATTATATTTTTATGTCTTATACAACTTAAATTGTTCAATCCGTGTATTACACGGATATGCCAAACAACATAGATGGACTATCACACAAAGTGACCTTTGCAGGATGCTTTTTCACTATGCCTATTATATATTGCAACGGATGTTCTTGCTCAAGTTTGAAGCTTTTTTGACCTTCTTTTAATCAATTTTGAAATTTGAACTTTGACGCTTTTATATCAATTTGAGTTGAACAAGTTACACATCTCTACTAATTAAAGGATTAAGAAATATCACATAATTTGTGATTAGACTCCTAACATTACATATACTCATCTTGCTTTTGTATGTTTTTATGGCTATTTACAACAAGAAAAACTTTAAGAAACCGAATTAAAAAATTGTGGTGGAGAAAAAGGAAAGAGTATACTTTAGAGGTTAAAAGTGTTATTTATATACTTTTATTTATTGTAAATTAAGTTTTCCTACCCGGAAAGTATCCGGGTTATAACCTAGTAGAACTTCTAAAGCAAAAGATAATAGAAATGACTAGTCTTAGAATGTTGAACCAAAACACCTATTTTCCAATAATATCATGTCATGTCAAGTCCTCATTTTGCACTCAATCACTGACAAGGTTCAAACATATGGAGAGTTGTAAAGAATTTAAAAAAAATTGTGATTGGTTGAAAGGGGTTGTGACCCACCATTAAACCCCCCTTCTCTCCTCCTTCCCTCCTCTTCCCGCATCGATGAGTATACACCGAAAAAACCTCTCCCCGGTCACCGATCCACCACCGACACCCCTTCCCCGTGCGACAACCCCACTCCCTGATTCCCTTTCCCGCTATGACTCCGACCACCCTAATCATTTCGATTAAAAATTCCTAATTTTGTCATCGAGTTAAGATTTAAGAAGCAATATTTTCCTATGAGTAAAAGGGACCTACCTTATATATATTTTTTATTCTATATTGTTTTTTTTAAAAACGCCTTCAACTTAAACTAGGGCCTATATTGGATTTGGATTAACACACGAAGACTAGCTTTAGATTTAAAATTGAACTAACAATTTAGCCCACTAAAATCTATATATAAAAAAGAAGTTGAATGAACAGTAGATAAAGAAGTTGAATGATAAAATCTAGGGTATATTAGAATATAAGGTATGAGATGAGGGTTGTGGCGTGGGTTGGGTACAAACGCCCAAGTCACCATCCCGGGTGGACTTGGGTTTCGGCGTGGCCCCTTGGCCGGGGGTTTTAGCACGGGCGTTGGGTGGGGCTATCAAGATGACATGGCGTGATCTCATTGTGGCGTGGGTTGGGTACAAACGCCCAGGTCACCATCCCGGGTGGGCTTGGGTTTCGGCGTGACCCCTTGGCTGGGGGTTTTAGCACGGGCGTTGGGTGGGGCTATCAAGATGACATGGCGGGATCTCATTGGCCAAGACAAGTAGCCGTTTGAGCTAGCCGTTGGCCAACGACTATGTGTTTAAAAAAAATTATTTTTTCACTATAAATACTCACACTTCTATTCATTTTTTTACCACAACTACTTCACCTCTTCTATAATCATCTCTATCTTATTTTTAAAAAAATTTCTCATCCAACCACAATACGAAAAATGAATCCTCATAATCGTGGTTTTGACCCGAACAATCCGTGGGCATTCCAAGAAACACCTAGCCCAGCATCCAATCGTCCAATTGCTCCCTTTTTAATACACTCCACGATGCCGGATATGGTTGGTTACGCATCGTTTATCTCGAATCGTTTGAAGAATGATGTCGGTCGAAAACACCAATGCCTTTCGCATAACGCGCGTTATTGAAAAACACTAGTTGGATTAACACACGAACACTAGCCGATTAAGTGATTCAAATCTTCCTATGAGTTGGTTTTATGTTAGCCCATAACCCTTTGTTGCTACATTAGTGGAGTTTTTTCCTTAACATTGAAAAAAACTATTTACCGATCTTCTTTGAAAACTATTTACTAAAATAGTATTTCTTGGTTATTTTATATTTGTTTTTTCTTTTTTTAGCAACATATTAAACTTTTTTTTTATTTCTATTTAATTAATCAAGTATCTATTTTTTATTCTTTAATTATTGATATTTTTTCAATCAACCCAATATTTTTTTTATTTCTTTGATTTTTCAAATCAACTCTTTATACTTTTTAGCAATATTTATGTTTTTTTTCTCAGTCGACATTAGCTATTTAAATTAATCGAACAATCAATGAAACGTCCGTGGCATAAATTTCTTTTATGTTCGTAGACACATGTTTTGTTTGTTTAGTTACGTTCGTGAATGTTTGCTAATTTTCATTCATTTAATTTTTTTATGTTCGTTCATTTAAACGAACGGACATAAAATGAACGAATAGGAATAAATTGCCATTTAACCCAATGGTCACAAATTTTAATTCTTCATTCTCGTTTTTTTTGTCACCTTTCTTTTTCATTCAAACATAGACATGTTAATTTAGTATTAGAAATTTTTCATATGTTTCGATAATCACATGAAGTCACATATTTCTATGGTGAATTTATTCATTTTTTAACAAGACGTACAAGTGTGAGAAAGAGTTATGTATTGAAGGAATTCAATATTAGCGTGTGTCACGTTTATTAGTCATAACCCAAGGTAAATGTCTAAATGGAAAACTCATTCGAATTTAAATGACAAATTATTCATAGTCGTTTGTTTCATATCCGTTCGTTTAAAGAAATGTACATAAACAAATGTAAATGAACAAAAATAAGCGAACGTTCACGAACGTAATTGAGCGAACAAAATATGTGTCCACGAACGTAAATAAACTTCATGCCACGGATGTTTCATTGATTGTTCGATTCATTTAAAGAGATAGTGTCCATTGAAAAGAAAACATAAAATCAAAGAAATAAAAAATTATTTGGTTGACTGAAAAAATATAAATAATAAAGAATGAAAAATAGATACTTGATTAATTCAATAGAAATATAAAATCAAAGTTTAATATGTTGATAAAAAATAAAAGACAAATAAAAAATAAAAAAGAAACACTATATTTGGTAAATAGTTTTAACCGAACACCATTTTGGTAAATACTTTTTCCACCATCACTAGTTTGAAAAAAAAACCAAAACTCTACATTAGCGTAACAGAGGGATCTCTTTAGGTTCAGTCCCGCCAAAATAAGTGTGATGAGCCATTCTTCACCGCTTCGAGCTAAGAAAAAAGGTTGTAAACATATTTAACAACCCGTATGAAGGGTTAAGGTCGAAGCATTGGCGACACTTAGACAGTCATGTTAATATACACAGATTTATTAAGCATAAAACATGTATGTGTAAATTATAAGTATGATGCAAGTGTAGAGTGGGAGAGGGAGGTAGTGAGAGATTAAGCAGGAGATTGAAGATGAGAAATGCCTCAAGAATGAGAGGTAAAGTTCTCTTTATAGAATCGAAATGGATAACTCTAATAAGCCAATCTAAGATGAGCCCGAGCACATAGGATCGATCCAATACAAGGACACTCTCTACACTTTTATACTCCGTTAACAAACCACCAATGTTTGGCAAGATATTATAAGACCTCATAAGTGACCCAACAACATTCCATATGTTTGTACAATTCCAAGTTGGTTTGGAGAGCTACAACCTTTTCTAGTCTTAGTTTTCCCATATCAGTAACTAGAATTATGTTAATCCGAACCAAAAATAAGATATTTACATATTAAAATCTTTTTCATTTACTTAAGTAGAAAAAAGTATCAAATCCATAAAACATTCCAACATGTGGAAAATTAATTCCTCTATTTCAAACATTGAGTACCCGACATAAAAAATCCAACCAAAATTCGTTATGGGTTAGAAGGCTGAGGAGGTGCTGAGTGCACGTTTGTTCGAGGCTGATGTGATTTTCTAGCTTTGATAAACAACAGGTCAAGGGGACATTGACCCCTTTCAGAGCCCAACCCTCCACCCCAACCCACCACCCCAACAGTGGCGGATCTTGCCCGTTGAACGTGCAAGGGCCGAAAAACACGGGCACTAAAAAAAGCCCGGGCCAAACATAGTATATATGAAAATTTTCGATCGAAATGCGGAAAATTAACACTACGGCCGAAAAACTTGCCCGGGCCGTGGCCCTGCCAGAGTCCTTCTAAGAACCGCCCCTGCACCCCAACCCACAAAAGACGCTTCATTTAAACAAGCACCACAATTACCCACCAAAACCAACCAATGCAACCGTTTGCACCAACCAAATTATCCGTCAAACTTATGCACTTGTTTGTAAAGTGTTGTGTCGTTTCATTAAAACAATTGGTGGTTTGATGCTCGTACAAACACAAAACACATAGTCATTCTTGATTGTCTGAATTATTCGGTTGAGATTTTGAGTAACCCATAGAAACATTATAATTTCAAAGTGTTAAGAAAGTTTGGAATCTCGGCATTTGAAAGGGCACATAACAAGGGTTGTTGATATAGTAATACACACGTTCAACTGAGTTGTTAAGATATCCGTACCATCCCACAACCAATATATGTTTGAAATGAACCGGTTATATTATTCCAATACTTGGTTATAGATGAAAAGAAATTAAGAACATGATCATGCATTCAAAAACTAAAAGTTAGGTTTAGTTAGACAAAATGCGTTGCTTATGTGTATAGCGATGTGGGTTTCAACCACTTTGCCCAATTTATGATAGTTCACCACATATCCGCACAAATTTGTGTCAATGTGTTTGGGTCTCCGCATGTTTGTGTGCATGTGTGCGCGTAAATAGTATTTTGAAGTAGTGTTCAGGTAAATATAAATATTCTACGTTTAGCGAACACAATTTTTAAATAAAAAAGAGTTAATTACTGTTTTCGTCCCTGTGGTTTGTCAAAAATCACTAGTTCAGTCCATTAGTTTAAAATTTATGATTTCAGTCCCTGTGGTTTCACTTTCGTAACCATTTCAGTCCCTGTACTAACAGAATAAATGGATTGAAATGGTTACAAAAGTGAAACCACAGAGACTGAAATGGTTACGAAAGTGAAATCATACGGACTGAAATCACAATTTTTAAACTAATGGACTGAAATATTGATTTTTGACAAACCAAAAGGACGAAAACACTAATTAACTCTATAAAAACTTTGAAGTTAATATTTTTTATTCGTTACACGAAGTAGCGAATGTGCTTGCGTGAATTGAGGGTTTTTTCACTGCGCAAATCAAACTCGTGATATTTAGCAATAATTCTAACGTAAAATTATAATCATATTCAACAAAACCATTATTATAGTATTTCTTCACGTGACATAGTTTGGTGGTAAAGCGTCTTCTGTCTACCCGGATGTGGATAGTTGGGATGTTGCAAAAGTGCAAGGTGCAGGCATTGATGGTTAATAAAATTAGATATAGAGTAAGAGTAGATTAGTTTTTTGTTAAATAAAAAACAAGATGAAAACTATACAAAATTCTAAGAATTGTTTTTTAGAACTCCTACAAGTACAACTAGTGACCTTTTGTGTAGTTGTTTGTATTCTCAACCCTCTTTGGCTTTTTATATTTATATATAAAGTGATTGATGTTAAAAAAAAAAAAAAAAACAAACTATGAGCAAATCAAATGACCAATTAATCAGTGATTTATGTCAGGTTCTTAGTCAGCAACACTCAAAGTGTACTTGACTAATTATTATTTTAAAGCATCCTAACCTAAAACTTTTTCGCTATCTATAGGTTTAGTAATAAAAAAATGGAGACAAGTACATACTAAGCATGAGTGATTATTACTCCCATATGAAAGATACTTAAATCACACTAATCCATCAAAGAAAAGCATTAACAGGGAGTCATAAAGTGGTCAATAATGTAAAAGTTTCTTAGTAAAAAATTCCAATTTGCTGCCAATTATTGTGTTTTTTCTTGGTGAATAAAGATTGCTTATATTATATATGCCCCCTATAGGTCGTACAAGTTTTCATTAGATCAAGGGTCTTCATCTTTAGCCTATAATGCACACGAAGAGCCATCCTCTCTAAGGGTGTGTATGGGTCCGATTTGGGCTCAAACCAAACCATAACCAAGATTTTGGCTTATCTGTAAATGAAAATCAATAGGTTTTAGACTTTAGTTTTTCGGGTTTATGTATGGGTCTATGTTTGAGCTTGAAATGTTTGGGTCTGAAAATTTTAATACAAAACAATGAATTTGAGTCTGAAACTTTAGGCCTAAAGTTTTTGTTAACTAGTTATTAATTTATTATTTCACATTTAGGTCTTAATTTTTATAGGTTTTATCTTTTATTATATACTAGGTTATAACCCCGTGTGTTACACGGGTTGAATAAATGAATTTTATATACTAAATAATAAATCAATATATCTTTAAAAACCTCATTTATTTCACGAGTTGAATAAATGTAATTTTATATATTAAATAATAAAAAGTTATATCTATAAGAACCATATGTATTGTACGGGTTGAATAAATGTAATTATATATACTAAATAATAAAAAAAATTATATCTTTAAAACCATGTGTATTACACGGGCTGAATAAATGTAATATTGTTTACCAACTAATAAAAAAGTTATATCTTTAAAAACCATCGTGTATTACACGGGTTGAATAAATATGATTTTACATACCAAATAATAAGAAAAGTATATTTAAAAAAAAACTAATGGATATACTCGGTACATGATAGATATGGTGATTGCGGAAATGAGTATTGAAAAAAAGATATAGTGGTCAAACATGTTATTTAAGAAGCAAATAAGCAGCTATTTGAGTGATAAAATATAAATTATATTTAAAAAACCCGTAAAAATCTAGTTTTATATATAAAGTAATACTGAAAGTTATATACAATTTGTTTAAAAATTATGTAATAAAATCGTTATCATAATTTTTTAATAATGAAAATAAAAATAAATGATATATTAATATAAAGTTTGGTTTTGGTGATAAATATTTTTGTTATTTAAAATATCTTAAATTAAAAATTAAGGATAATATTTTATTAGAAAAATAGGAGTATTCTATCCAACACTTAAAGTAGGATAATATTTAATATTTATTTTTATTTATTTAGTATAGATAAGATAGAAAAAAATATGATTGAATAGTTGGGAGTTTGTATGATAATAAATCGGTTAACTTTATTATAATATCATATGTTTTTAGTTATATATTTTTTTAATTATTTTTTAAAAAAAATTAAGACTTTATTATTGTCAATAAAATCAATGATTTTATATTTGTAATTTTGTTTAGTCCTTTTGTTTTAGTGGCTTTAACCATTTGAGTCCAAAATCAAAATATTTAACGCCCTAAGTTCCTAGACGTTTTTTTATAACCATAAGATTAATATTTATTTTTATTTATTTAGTTAATATAAGATAGAAAAAAATATGATTGAATAGTTGGGAGTTTGTATGATGATAAATCGGTTAACTTTATTATAATGTCATATGTTTTTAGTTATATTTTTTTGAATTATTTAAAAAAAATTAAGACTTTATTATTGTCAATAAAATCAACGATTTTATATTTGTAATTTTGTTTAGTCCTTGTGGTTTAGTGGTTTTAACCATTTGAGTCCAAAATCAAAATATTTAACGCCCTAAGCACTTAGACGTTTTTTTATAACTATTTGATTCCAAATTTTAACCTTTTGAGTCCACTTTTTTAACAAAATTGAACTCAAAATGTTATAAAATGAACAAAATTGGACTCAAAACGTAATAAAATGAACGGTTAGGGACTCAAAGCGGTAAACGTTTTGATTTTGAACTCAAGTGGTTAAAACCACTAAAACGCAGGGACTTAAAAAGTAATTTACTCTAAATAATCTTTAACTTATTCACAAGTTCTTATTTTCTAATCTTCAAAAGAATTCACTTCGTTTTTATTCAATTGATGTAATGATGTCTACCATCTTCATTTTTGTTTTATTCATCATTTTAGTTCGTTTTTATCAATATTATATATAGGGATATATTACAAAATAATAATAATAATAATAATAATAATATATTTTTAAATAATCAAATACAAAAATAAAGTACTTTAAATGAACCGATAAGATATTTTATATAATAACAATTGTTAGTAAAAATCTATAATTAATTAGAAGAGATTAAATAAATAATAATTATCTATAAGAGATTAAACTAAATAATATTTAGTAGAAGGATTATATATAAATAATAATTATCTATAAAACATAGTCTAATATGATGACAAATGTCCCATTAATGGTTTCTTTTATTATATAGTATAGATTACTTGACAATTGACATTCAAAAAAGTTATATGTGTGTTTGTTTGTTCGGTTAAACTTAATTGAACAAACACAAATAAGTCCCAATTTGCGATTGTTTAGTTTGTTACTGCTACGCGTTCACTCCTTTAAGGTTAATTTCAAACTTAATTGTTCGGTTTGATTACACTGCTAAATATACTTATTTATGATTAAGCTGATAATAAATTTATAATTAAAAGTTAGGTACTTGTTAATCCTCTTTAATAATGTAAGCGAGAAAGTTGCATTGCTCTATGTAAATTAATAAATGATAAAATTGCTTGTGATTATTTAATTATAGTAGTACATCTTCCCTACCAAAAGTTGGAACTTAATTAAATAAGGTTGTTTTAGAATTTAGTTCATTTGTTTATTGGGTTGATGAATTAGTTATCTTGATTAATTTTTACCTAATTTTTTCATCATTGGTTTTTTTTTTTTAAAACGTAACTTTCATTAAGAAACCGCCAGCCCAAGACGGGCCGACAAAGGACAAACAGGCGGATTACATATTTACAAAAGAACACTACTCCCCAACTCAATTTCTTTAAATCTAGATCTTTTAGAGAACCAAAGGAAGCCTAAAGCCTTAATTTCGCTTAAAATGCCGTCGATCTTGACCGGAATGTTCGAAAAACAAAGATTGTTCCTAGCTCGCCAAAGGCTCCAACACGTGATCATAACTATACCTTGGACCGCTTCTTTCTTTTTCTCCGACACTCTCAGATTCTTATAGATGTTGAGAAGATCCGAAATGGAGAAAGCATAGATATTCAGAATCTTGCACCATGTAGACACACCTTGCCAAACAATAGCGGCGATATTACAGGATATAAACACATGCTCGGAAGACTCATCAACTGAACCGCAGAGGGGGCACGAGTTGTCTTCGATCACTATATTCCTTTTTTTAAGAGCTTCACCGGTCGGGAGCCTATCCATCTCTGCTCTCCAGACGTGGATGTTGCATTTCGCCGGCACCCAACGACACCAATCAAGCACGAACCTGTCCCCTACCTCCTGATCCGCCTTAATGGACCGTTTCACAACTTTCACGCTGAACTCTCCCGATGAACTTTCCACCCAAACCCACCTATCAAATCTGTCGTTGATCTGCACCCCCTCTAGAGCCGAAATAAGCTGTTGTAAACTGTTAGAAAGCACATCCGAACCAGATTGAGATCTCCACCCCCATTGGAAGACGATACCGGAGCCGTTCCTAACTACGCGATCTGCTACTTTGCATTTTTTATCCACTTCGAGGCTAAACAGTTCCGGAAATCGCTGCTTTAACGACTCGTTGCTGACCCAGGTATCTAGCCAAAAAGAAATGTCCTCACCATTTCCGACTATACATTTAAATAAATACCGAAGTGGCCGACCGTCCACCTTAGTATTAGCTGAGACTTTCGCGATGTTACTCCATGTTCCGCTTAAGGATTTTTTATGCGGAATGCACTCCCACCCGGACCTACTATAATGAAGGGCGTCCACAACTTTCTTCCAAAGATTTTCTTTTTCTGTCTTGTACCGCCAGACCCATTGTTGGTGCACCTTTTTGTGTCTGTAACTAGGCTTGTTTATCGTTGTATTTTGTACGGTCTTTTAACGCTTATCGAGTCTGTATTTGTCGTCGACCAAGTCGGATATCCTCCTATCCGCTTGTGCCTGACTTATTTGTCTCTATTTGGTATGTAATGATATACGAACAATGCATGTTGCATGTAAGGGTATTATTGTCTTTATGTAAGTGTTTATATGTTGCTGCTGTTTGCTGTCTGTTTGCAGCAAACAACACAACTTATGCAGCCTTCGACGAAACAACTTGTGTTTCGTCGAACACCTCACGACGAAACAGAACTTGTCCATTTCAACTCGTTTCGTCGACATCAGCGACGAAACACCCCTTGTTTCGTCGACTGTTAGGCTGCTTCAGGCCCAATGTGTGGTCCAATGTTTGTTTCGTCGAGCCCATCTTTGGTTTCGTCGATGCAAGGCCCAGGTTACTATATAAACACTTTCTAGTTTCACTTTGAAACTAGATGAGAGCATACCCTGAAAGTTATTCTGTCAAACTGTGTGTGTATCAGTTGTTCTTGGTTCTCATCCCATTTAATCAATAGATTGCGTTTCATTGGTTATATTGCTTGTGTTATTAACTGTGTTTGGTTTGCATCGTTACGGGGATTCCGCACCCGTGACATTGTTTGTTATAAACAAGGATTCGGTTTCGTTATCGATCCTCAGATTTCGGGACCTACAAGTGGTATCAGAGCATTGACTCTTATCCTTGTTTAAAATCAAATATAGTTGGATTTTTATCAAGTATTGGAAACTGTTATTTATGATTTTCTGGAAATCTTGTTCTTGAAAAACTAATATTTTCTGGAAAAGTGTTTAAAATCTGCTTGAATATTGTTGTTTGCTAAAGAGTTTTATCAAAAACCTTGTTAGATTGATTGTTCAAGTGATAAACCGGGTTTTTTGTGAAAGTCTTGTCAAATTTCGTGTTTCGGAAAGTTGTTAAGTTACCGGAAAACTCATAATTTCTGGGCTTGTTCTTCATACCTTCAAAGAACCTTCAAACTGTTTTTGAGATATTCTTGGAATTTAGAATTAAAAGAAATTGAAAAAGAATTAAAATCAATTAAATATTATTCACCATACTGTTAGATTAAACAGGCATGATGTATGTTGAAAATTTTGTACCGTGTCACTAAGTGATAAGATTTAATTTGAAAAATTTTACCAACTATCACCCACTTGACCCACTTGTCTGAACCTTATCCACGACGAAAAGCTCAAGCGACGAAACAGACTTGCGTTTCGTCATAAGACATTTCGACGAAACACATTGCGTTTCGTCATAACACATTTCGACGAAACAGGAGTGTTTCGTGGAAAGTGTTTCGTCGTCATCTGTTGTCAATTTTAAACAGAGGACTTGCAAAACTGTTCTAACCTTGTGTTTTCAAGTGTTTTATCAGGTACAGTTCTTCTAATATCAAATATTAGTAGTACAAGTCCGTGGGATTGGAGTACGGACCCACGACCAGGTCAAGATCAAACCTCTGCAGCAGCATGGGTAAAGAATGTTTTTGGTCAGCAATCTATAAGTGCAACTCAATGGGCCTTGGTATCAAATCAAAATCAAAACATTCAGAATCTTTTGCTTAGCGAGAGCGAAACGGGCAGCAACAATTGCCCTCCAAAGTTGAATCACATGAACGACTTTCCATCATGGAAAGGTCGTTTCCACACATACGTTCAAGGGCAAAGCACCGATCTTTGGAGGTGTTTCATTACTCCACGCAACAATGCCCTCGAAGTAGCAGCATCAACTGCAGCGGGGTTTACTAATATGCATGAAGATGACAAGAAAGCCTATGACTTAGAGAAAAAGTCGTTTGCTATTCTTACCCAAGCGCTTCACAAAGAAATCTACCATCAATTCTCTTACTGTGTCGACACGAAAACATTATGGGATGCTTTGGTAGCAAGAGGAGAAGGAAATGCAACTACTAGAAAGACACGCCATGATCTATTGAAGAAAGAGTTTGAATCATTTCAGTTCTTGGAAAATGAAACCCTAAATGATATGACTACACGTTTTTATCATTTGATTAGTGAACTGTTTGCTTATGGTGTTACTACAACTCAACCGAAATTGGTTGCACGGTTTGCTGATGCTCTACCTCCAAAGTGGGGCCCATACATTGAGCTTTTAAAGCATACGGGTGTTCTAGATGATGCAAATGTCAATATCTATGAATTCATTCAGAAACTGGAACACAAGAATGATGAAGAAATTCGGAAAGCTAAACGAATTTCTGCTCCTCAAAATACTGAAATGTATCTTGCAGGTTTTAACCAGTTAGCTAGTTCCAGTTCCAGTTCAGTTCAGTAACCAAAGTTACAAACGGCGTTTGTATCAAATACAAGCTCTTCTCCGTTTCCACAATCAGCTCCATCTCCTGTCTTCGATCCGAGTGCCTATTTTCCGCCAGCGCATTTGAGTGCTCAAGCTCAGGCTTATTCTAGACCTCAATTTGGTAGTGCTTATGTTCCTTTTACACCTCAGGTTACCACTACTCAACCTCAGTTCGATCCGAGTGCTTATATTCTTGTCCCACCACAACAAGCCCAACCACAACAACAACAAGCTCATTATACCAATAATCCTCCACCCCTAAACCCTAACACAGTCAGAGTTGATACTGCAAACCTCTTAAATGTTAGCATTGAAGTAGCGAAGGAACATATGGAACTCATTAATACAATGGTCAGTGCTTACTGTGGTTTGGTCGCAGGTCAAATTGGAAACATTAATTTGACCAACGAAGATTATCAACAAATCAACCGTGATGAAATGGAGTTAATGGATATAAAGTGGGCATTCGCAAGTGCTGTTAGAAGGGCGAAGGACTTTATGGTTCGAACAAGGAGAAGTTCTTTGGAAAGTAAACAGGATACGAAGTACGGATTTGATAAAGAAGCGGTTACATGTTTCAATTGTGGCGAAAATGGGCACTTCAAACGTGAGTGCACCCGACCAAGCAAACAAGGAAATCAGAACCCATTTAGAAATCAGACGAGTACTTCAAATGTCAATGTCAATGTCAATCAAGACAATCGTGAAAGAAGGATGGTAGCGGTGAACAACAATCAGAACCAGAACCAGTCTGGACCATCAAACGCCAATCGAGCATTGACCGTTCAAGCTGATGAAGGGTGTAATTGGTCTGTACAACTTGGGGAAGGTGATCTAGATAGAGGAGGAACAGCGTGTTATGCAAAGATCATCAATCACATCAAGCACGTTCATAAGGAAGAATTTTCTGAAAGTGACAACAGTTCAGGTTATACCGAGAGTTCTGATGAAGAAAGTTCTACTTCGAGCGATTATCATTCTGAATCTGATGTGAAGGAAGAAGCAAGTTCTGATATTGATGACTTGTTGAATGAAGCGGAGGAGTTGAAGAGTCAGAAATCTGTTCTGATCAAGAAGGCTGCTGTAGCATCTAAAGAAATGGAGAAATTCTTCTCTGAAGACGGATCTTTTTCTTATTAGACTGCCTTTATGGCAAATGTCTCAGCCTCTACGAGTCAGGTAAATTCTGAAACTCTTGCTCCTAGTGTTTGTAATTCTTGTGTTGATTTGAAGCTTGAATCTGAAAAGCTTCATAGTCATAATCAAAGTTGGGTTATTGAAATGTCTAAGTGCAAAGAGGCAAATATGGCTCTGGTTAGAAACGAAAAGGATTTTAAATCTGTAATTGAAACTTTAAAGAAAAGTGTTTCCGAAGTGACCAAAACTGTTTATCATAAACAAGTTAGTATTAACGATTACATTAACATTGTTAAGGAAACCAAAAAGGAACTAGCCATTGCCAAATGCGAGCATGATGCAATCAAGCTCAAGTTGGAGAGTTATTCTAACTCCCGATTTGTGCTCGATCACATTATTGACGTTCAACAACTGAAGGGAAACGTGAGAGGTGTTGGGTATAAGAACTGTCCGCCCCCTTTGAGACAAAATTATACTCGAATGCCTGATGAAGAGGATATGCCTCGATTTGAACCCAGTGTACCTCTGGATTATGAGGAAGTTACTACTGGCATAGGGTTCAAATCGGACAGTTCTTCAAGTACATCATTTGAGCAAAAAGAAACTTCAACATCTACGAAACAAAGCCCTCCAATCATTGAGGACTATGATTCGTATGATGATGAATCAGAATCAGATATGAGTGATCAGGATAAATCACTTGACAAAATGAAGGGAATAGAAATTCCAATTGAGAATCACATTCTTTGTGATCCTCTTACTCATGTTGTTCAACCAGCTGTCAAACAAGTGATAGATCCTGTCAAGAATGACAAGAAATCTGTGTCTGCCGTTAAAAGTAATAACGTGTTGTACACTTTGGTTGGTGATTCTAAAATCTATTCAAATCACGATTTTCCAATTAAAAATGTCAATCCATCTTCGATTGATCAAGTTTTTGTAAATAATACAAACAAGTTTTTGGGAAAGACAATTCCAGGAGTCATTGTAACTCAATGTGACCAAATTCCAAAAGCTGAAATCATGAAACAATTTGGAAATCAAAAATCACCAACAAAACAACAACCTATTGCTGCTAAGGGTAAACAACCAGAAAAGCGAGCTCAAAAGCCTAATGTTTCTCAATCTAAATTTGAAACAAAAGGAGCTCGTTATCAGAAGAAAAACAGTAATGTCAGATTTGTAGAATCGAAGGGCACGGATAAAATTGAGACTTTTGAAAACAAATCAAATACCGATTTTGTACAACAAGTCAAAATTTTAAAACGTAATAGCCAAAACAATTACACTCAACATACAAACGAGTGTGATGAAAAAGCAAGTACCTCTGGTTCTACGGGTTCGACATCTGTTCGTCGATCAGATTATCCTAAGTTTGTAGAAAGGAGAACATGTTTTAAGTGTGGGGAGTTTGGACACATCATTAAAAATTGTCCAAACACTCCCAAGGATAAATTTGTTGAGAAAGCACCACCTGAAAAGGTTCACCCTCAACGTCGTCCCGTTTCACCAAAACATGATAAAAGAACTGTTAAGGAACAAGAAATGAAGCAACGACGTCAAAACGTCAAAGCTGTTGAAAAGGCTTTAAAATCTGAAGTCAAAACGGTCAACAGGGAACCAAGTTCTTCACAATTTTTAAAACCAGAAGTTTTAGAATTTGTTCATAAAAATATATCTGGTAAAGCAAATCAAACTTAGAAACCTAAGACGGGTGAAAATTCAGGGGGTGGTGTTATGTTACAAAATCATCAAGAAATCGAGATCATCTTTCGTGATGCTCAGGGACGACCCAAGACCACTAAGGCTTGGGTCCCCATCCTCAACTGATCATTGATGATATGTGTAGGGTGTTCCAGGAGGAACTATTAATAGTCATTGGATTGTTGATAGTGGAGCATCTAGGCACATGACAGGCGACTTACGCCTTCTATATGATGTGAGAAATATTAGAGGAGGCTATGTCGTGTTTGCTGGAGACAAAGGCGGGTACATCACTAGAGAGGGAATGATCTCCAATGGTGTTGTATGTTTCAAAATTCCAGAGGAATGGATTCTCTTATCGGCTCCAAGAGTTAATGATCTTTATATTCTTGATATGAGCCAAGCGATTACGACTTCTGCACAAGTCACATGTTTTGTCTCAAAAGCCACGGAGAAGGAGTCTATATCTTGGCACAGAAGAATGGGGCACATTCACTTAAGAAAAATGAACCATTTGGTGAAAAACAATCTTGTGAATGGTGTGCCTGTGAGAAGTTTTCATCTACAAGATATCTGTGTTTCATGCCAGAAAGGGAAACAAACAAAGAAGTCTCACCCTCTGAAGAAAATCAACACTGTTAGCATGCCTCTCGAACGTCTTCATATGGACCTCTTTGGACCTATGAGACACAAGACAACGTTCGGGGATGCTTATTGTTTAGTGGTTACTGATGATTACTCTAGATTTTCTTGGGTAGCGTTTATGGCACACAAGAGTGATACTCCTGGCATCCTCAAGGATCTTCTTACAATGTTGGAAAATCTCTACACGTTGAAAGTTAAAAGGATCAGAAGCGACAATGGAACTGAGTTCAAGAACCGAGTGATGGATGAGTTCTGTACTTCTAAGGGCATTCTTCATGAATACAGTTCTCGATACACTCCACAACAAAACGGTGTCGCGGAGAGGAAGAATCGGACGATAATTGAAACTGCAAGAACGATGTTGGTAGAGTCGGAGCTTCCTGTTCAGTTCTGGGGGAGGCTGTGTCGACTGCTTGCTACATATTAAACCGAGTTCTTACAGTTAAGAGACATGGCAAGACTTGTTTCGAACTTCTACAGAAAAGGAAACCGGATCTCTCATTTCTAGAACCTTTTGGTGGTCCATGCACTATGATTGAGCCAGATGGAAAGTTTGGCGCGAAAGCTATCGAGGGTTTCTTCCTTGGATATGCTACTCCGAATTTTCGCGTATGGAATCTGGCTACCAAAAAGATTGAGCTATGGAGTGAAGTAAGGGTTCAAAGATATACAAGTCCTGTTAGGGCTCCGGGTGATCCTTGGATGTTCGACTACGATGGGCTATTCGACTCCTTTAATCTGCCAACCTTTGACGAAGATTCTGCAGCTGCTAGAATGTTATTTGATAGTGACAACGCTGCTGACTCACCATTGGTTAGACCTGTTATTGTTAACCCACAAGGTTCTAATTCGGTTAACAACACAGTTCAAAATGAGGTATTTGAAGATGCTACTGAGTACAATGATTTATCGGAAGATGATGAATATCTTGATGCGACTGGAGTCACTTCAGCTCCAGTTGCTCATGTTCAAGGTACTTCTTTAGAAACTCCTCATGTGCAGGATGTTGATACTGCTGAAGGAAATGCATCCACTTCTACGCATATTCCAGGTGTGGAGTTGATTGTTGATCTTAATATTAATAATTTGGGTGTTAATGCTCGTGTTCCTGAAAATCCGGAAATGAGAATTCACGATACCCATCCACAGTAGAACATTATTGGAGATGTCCAAAGCGGGGTGCAGACGCGTAATCAGCTGAGAAACAACCAGAGTGCTGGTTTGTATTCAGCCATTAGAGAATCTGGTCTTCAAAATGATTGGTCCTTCGCTTGTTACGTTTCACAAGAAGAACCAAAATCTTGGAAAGAACCCTTAAAGGATAATTCTTGGGTTGAAGCAATGCAAGAGGAACTACAACAGTTCCAGAAGCTGGGTGTTTGGAGACTTGTTGAAAAACCCGACAACTACAAGAAAATTGGCACCCGTTGGGTTTACAAGTGCAAAAAGGATGATCGTGGAGTGGTCATTCGCAACAAGGCGAGATTGGTTGTTCAGGGCTTTCGTCAAATTGAAGGCATTGATTACAACGAGGTTTATGCACCAGTTGCTCGTCTGGAGGCTATTCGGATCTTTCTAGCTTATGCTTCTTTTAAAGGATTCAAAGTCTATCAGATGGATGTCAAAAGCGCATTCTTACATGGTATTGTTGAAGAAGAGGTGTATGTCGAACAACCTCCAGGTTTCGAAGATCCTATCCATCCCGATCGGGTTTGGTTGCTCAACAAAGCTCTCTACGGGTTACATCAAGCACCGAGGGCTTGGTATGCAACCTTATCTACTTATCTGCTGGAGAACAGTTTTCGCCGGGGTCTTATCAATTGTACTCTTTTCATCAAGGAACAGGATGGAGATCTTTTGTTGGTACATGTATACGTTGATGATATCATTTTTGGTTCTACTAACGATACTTTGTGCAGGCAATTTGAAAGTGTTATACAGGAAAAGTTCGAAATGAGCGCAATGGGAGAGATGAATTTCTTTATGGGCCTACAAGTTCAACAAACTGAGTCTGGGATATTTATCCATCAGACTAAATATGTTGGAGACATCTTGAGCCGATTCCAGATGTCTGACGCAACGCCCATTGGTACCCCACTTCCGACTAATCACGGGATTACTCCGGACTTGAAGGGTGAAAGTGTCAACTCTTCTTATTATCGCGCTATGATTGGATCTCTCATGTATCTCACAGCATCGAGGCCTGACATCATGTATCCAACGTGCCTGCTTGCAAGATATCAAGCCAATCCAAAAGCATCTCATCTTGGAGCTGCTAAAAGGATTTTTCGCTATCTGAAGGGTTGCCCGGACACCGGTCTCTGGTACCCTAAGGATGATGGTTTTGACTTGGTTGCTTTTAGTGATTCAGATTTCGGCGGATGCAAAATAGATGGGAAATCTACAACGGCTGGATGCCAATTCTTAGGAAGTCGCTTAGTCACGTGGTAGTGCAAGAAGCAAACTTGTGTTGCTACATCAACTTGTGAAGCTGAATACATTGCTGCCTCAAGTTGTTGCTCTCAGGTTCTATGGATCCAACAACAAATGCACGACTACGGTTTTGAATTCCTATCTACCTCTATTTTTTGTTGATAATAATGCTGCTTTATCTATCACTAGAAATCCTGTCCAACACTCCAAGACCAAGCACATCGAAATTAAGTATCACTTCATACGTGATTGTTTTGACAAAAGATTAATCGATGTTGTTAAAATCCACACTGATGAACAGCGTGCTGACCTGTTTACCAAAGCTTTTGACAAATCTCGTTTTGACTATCTTTTATTGGTCAATGGTATTAAGGTGAAACAAGAGTAAACTTCTGTCGGCTGGTCGTTTTTGTAAATATTTTCTTTAGTGTCAAAAAAAAAATCCAAAAAGATTTTCAGTTTACTTATCTTTTCGCATTTTAGGGGGAGAAATTTCAGAAAATACAAAAACATGTGAAAATTCAAAAATCCAAAAATATGTCGTTTACTTTCTGTATTTAAATTTGAAAAATCAAAAACTCCAAAAACAATAGAAAACCAAAAATGAGTTTCTTGGAGAAAAGAAGAGAAAGTGATGATATACACTAGTGTGGTCTGTCAGTATGGTCAAAAGAAAAAGAAAAATTGAAAAATGATAAGTAGCTTTACTAACGATGTATCGGTAGGCTCACAATCAGACAAAAATGTGCAGGATGATATAAACCTAACAGACTTCAAGTCAGGTGGGAACCATTCATTGGCATATGGTCTTAGTACCGAAATTTCGTTTGATTGATTGCCGAGGTTCTGAGATATTCGGTCTTTATGCTGTCTTATCATCTGGGTATCATGGTTGTATCAAACCGTAAAAATAACGGAGATGAAGTCTAAGATCTTCCATGATACTATACATACGTGTACATATTGCATTCGACCTCAATAAGTGATCAACAATCACATGTCCAAACAAAATAAGTGATAATATATCACAGATTCTTTGTGGGAGTCAAGTTCGTCTCTTTGTTGTACGAAAGTACTGACCTGTTCACGGACTTGCTCATGTGCCCTCATGCATCGAAAATCAAGTTCCTCATCAATAAGTGATTTTATCACATAGGGCTTGCTTTCAATCAAAATAAGTGAGTTTCTCACATTCTTTTATACGGTCAAACGGATGATAAGCAGTATACTCACCGGTAAGATAAACTCTCGTGCATACCTTGATACGGGAATGTGTCGTGGGTGGATGTACACCGACAAGTAAGTATAACTCTTACCGTAAATCATATCTCCTAATTATGATTACATCTGATAAGTTGAGCTTAGGTGGACAACAATACCGATAATTGTGGTAGAATACTTATCTAAAGCTTTAAACAGAAATTAGAAACCGTTTTGACAAAGACCGTAAGCTGGTAATGATTCTCTTACCTTGAAACTCGCAAAAAGATTGTTCACTGTACAAATTCTTTATGTTATTGTCTTTCGTTAGTTTAACGTACTTTAATTTGTGTTGTAGTGTAGGTTGTAAAACTTGTTTTGATTAGCCGATGGTTGGTATCTCGAAGTTTTCTGCCGGAAGCCTGAAACCTACTTCATAACACGTCCTTGCATTTGAAAACTCAATCAAAATGGAAATGTGTTCAATTAAACAAAATCTGTTCAGTGTGCAAAATTTTCATGCCTTACTGTTTTTGAAAATTGGTGTCGACGAAACAAAGTATGGTCGACGAAACAAATTATTATCAACGAAACACACATGGTCAAAGTAAAAGGTTTCAACTTGGTCAACCTTGGTCAAACCTGTTTTAGTAGTCAACGAAACACCTCGTTTCGTCGAGGTTACGGCGAAACGCAATGGCCCAGTTTTGTTTCGTCGTGGGCTAAATTTTAAGGCCCAAGTCCAGCCCATCATGTCCGTTTCGTCGAGCCCAAAAGCCGTTTCGTCGAGATGAGCGTTTCGCCGAAGTGAGTCGGTGTATAAAAGGGGTCCCAGTGTTCAACTTTTTCAAAACCCTCACTGTTTGCCTTCTCTTTCACTCAAAACCCCATATCTTCTGTTTACTAACTCAATCTCTCAAAACCCTCATTTTTACTTTGAAATCTAACAAAAATCAAAGGTATAAAAAGGATCCTGTTCATGTTTCGAACATTTTGGACCGTTTGTTTTTGTTTGAAACCCTCGAAGACCCTTGTTTACCTAATGATTTCATGATTTAAGCTTGTATCTTGTTTGGTATCGTATGAAATCAGATAGATTTAGGGTTTATGTGTGTATATTTGCTTTGATTTGGGTTTGGGTTTGGGTTTATGTAACAAAAACAGGGGATGTGGGTTTGTTTGTTGTTTAAATTGTTTTGGTGGGTTCGGTTAAAATTAATGACGACTGTGAATCTAAGATTGTTTTCTGTTTGTTTTGGGTAACATAAGTATCAAATTGATGGCTTGTATGTTTATTGATTATCGTTAAACATGATACGGCGAAACTCATTTGATTGGAAAACCCCCAAAAACGACGAAGCGGTGAAACCCTAACTGTTCAAAACCCCCCTTCACGGCGAAACAAGTGACGAAACAAACAAGCGACGAAACGGATCCGTTTTGTCGAGGTACTGTCGACGAAACAAACTGGTCAACGGTCAACTCTGTTTCGTCTCACATCATTCTGTTTCGTCGAAGACTCTCTGTTTCGTCGTCCATGCCTTAGCAAATTTTTCATTTTGGTGCTTGTTAACAGAACATGTGTAATTATGTGTTTAATGTCCATTTGATGTTCAAACATGTTTGTATATAAGTTTAGTACACTTATTATGACATTGTGACTTATTGTGGACATTTTCATATACAGATGGCACCGAAAGAAGGAAAACGTAAGAAACCGACTAAGAAGGAAAACAAGTCTGAAGAGGAGATTATATCTGAGAAGCGGCATAATCAAATCGCTTTTCTGGATCCAGAAGAAAAGCTCACTGAACTGAAAGATATCACGAAATGGATCAGGGAGTCGCGGATCAATCATGCTGTTACTTAGCGGCATAATCAAATCGCTTTTCTGGATCCAGAAGAAAAGCTCACTGAACTGAAAGATATCACGAAATGGATCAGGGAGTCGTGGATCAATCATGCTGTTACTTTCTCAACGCCTGTCTACAAATCTCTTATCAAAGCTTTCTGGGATTCCGCAAGTGTTGTGCAAGTGGATGGAAAGGAAGTTATTAAGGGTCGTGTGAATGATTTGGATGTCATAGTCTCTCCGGATAACTTGAACGATGTTTTACAACTACAAGACCATCCTGATGCTCCATATTCTATACCTATCATGTGTACGAGAGGCTGCTTGTTACGAATGAAGTGTACAGGAGACATCTTCAGCAAACAAATCAACAAGGGTGATATGCCGTTACGCTACAAGTTCCTATTACACATTCTCATTCAGTGTCTTAGCAATAGACGTGCTGGATACGATATGGCTGGAAATGATCTAGTTGGTTTCATGGTGGCGTTGGTGCTAAACAAACCGTTTAGCATCTCAAAGTACATCTTCGACAATATGAAGGAAAATATGACGAGGACTGGAAGTAGAATAACCGGGAACAAGTTCTGGATGTATCCGCGGTTTCTTCAAATGATCATGAATGTTCAACATCCTGGTCTTCCTAAAGCTGACAACGACATTCTGAAGATAGAAGCAATGAACTTCAACTCATTAAGGATAATCAAGAACCTTGCAGCCAAAAGATACAAAGAAAGCGATCCTCCAAGGAAGTTGATAGGTGCGCTAGGAAATCCTGATTATATTGCTCCAGCTGATGATAGATGGCGTCATGATGACAACCAATCTGATAACGAAGAGCCGGAGTTGAAGAGAAAAATGGTTGAAAAGTTTGGTCCTGATCCAGTTGATTCTGATATGTCTGAAAGTGATAGTGAAGGTGATGGCAATGATGGTGGTGATACAGGTGCCGTTGGTGCATCTAGTGCTGGTGCGACTGGTGGTACATCAGCTGGCGATGATGAAGAGGATTCTGATTCGGATGATCATATTATTGAGCCTGGATACGAAATGTATCTTGATGAACGTGGTGTTAAAAGATACAGGAGGATTAGACAGGAAGATGATCCTGAATACGTTCCAGAAGATTCTGAAACGGAACGTTTAAAGAAAAGGAAAGCTGAGAAAGCGGCTGAACATCAAAAGAAGAAATCAAGAAGATATTTGAGTACCTCTGCTCGGCAATCTGTTCCTCAAGAGCCTGTTCAAGAATCTCCAGTAGTATCTTCAGCTACTGAAACTCCAACTGAAATTCCTCAAGCTACTTCGCAAAGATCAATGGCCTCTGCAATTAGAGCGACTACCTCTCAGCCCAGTTCTGAACGCCAAAGGATATTCTCAGAAATGTCTCAAGACGAGAAGAACAACTTCCTATTCTCTCAATTAGAAGCGGCTGCAGATCGTATTCAAAGACAAACTGACTTCATCAGGATCACGAAGAATGATCAACTAAGTCAAATGGTGGAAATTAATAAGTTGAAGTCCACTGTTGATCAGCAGCAAAATGTTATTGGACGTCAACAAGCTGAGATTGATCAACTGAAAGCTGAGAATGCACTTTTGAAAACTGCAGACGAGGCGAGAGAACAAAGCAGCTCTATACTTCAGAAGTTGGCTGAGGATCTGAAAGGAAGATGTGACGTCATGAAAGAATGGTACGAGACTCGTAACAAAACTATAGTTGATGGAGTCAAGACGATAACTGCTGGCTATGAGTTCCTTCGACAGCGCGTTGCTATTCTGTGGGATGATCGATGTAAGCAACAAGAAGTAATGAAGAAAAGGGATGATGATCCTGAAGATCAAGGGAATGCTGACCCTTCTGGTACATCACAGCAACCGCCAGCCGCTACATCTTTTGAAATCGTTGTAGTTCAACCGCCAGGGATCGAATCTACTCAAGGAACCTCCTCTGGAACAGTTCAACAGATTGAAGGTACATCTTCTGTTCCAAGCAGTGCTGATCTTGCATTACATGTTGTTCATCCAGTCACTGGGGAATTACTTGATGAAGGAGAAATTATCGACGATCTTTCACATGAGCAATTGCTTGCTCTACATGCTATGAGAGAGATTGATGACGCTGAGATTGATAAAATGCCGAATGACCCTGAAATAACAAATGTTGAAGATATCGAAGAAATCGTATTTGAAGGGAATGAAAAAAGGTCTTCATATGTTCGACAAGATGGGACTGAATTCGCGCCTTTCGATGAAGATTGGTTAAAAGAGAATGTGGACGTCATAGACGAGCATTTAAAGAATCGTGATTCTTCTGAAAATGCCACAGATGCGTTCTCCGAATGGCGAAAACAGTTTTTATCCAAGGTTACCAAACCTGTGCCAGAGGTCGCTCAAGTCGATTACTTACAGTTTGAAAAAGCGAAGCCGAGTGGCAGAATTCTCTGTTGGATGTTTGTCAAGGAAATTCATTGCATCGCCATCAAAAGGGAATTTGGTATCCAGTACTTCAGTTCGCTGTTGAGCATATTATCTTTTCCGTTTTACGATGTCGCAGCTCTGACAAAGCTTAAGCTCCATAATCGCTCAAACTTCGAAGGAGCTACACTGTTCGAGAAAAGGATAAAGTTCAACAAAAAGTCTGGCTGGAAAGACGAGTCATACAAGCCTCAATTTCCTATTTACCAGCAGATTAAATTCACTCTTGATCCTGCAACGAACACGGGGTGCTACAAGCTTGTGTATCAGCCAGCGAAAGTCGTAGATAAAATCCCATTAATGCCGATGCTGCAGAACTTTCTCGATGAAATGGCATTATGGTGCTACGACTCAGACACGCACGAGGCAGTGATTGTTTTTAGAAATGATCGTGAGAATTTCCGTATGTTGGATCCGATGTGGATCATCAATATGTCCACGGCCGACATCGACAAATTATATCACCACGACATTTTCTATGAAGATAAGGATACACATCAAGCTTTACGATTCCAGCGCGTCGCTTGTTTCTGCTATTACCGAGGAATACACGCTGGTAGTTCATGGTCCGAACAGCACTGATTGAAGATTGGAAGACCGAAGACGAGTAACAGACAAGGGGGAGTTTGTTGGTGCACCTTTTTGTGTCTGTAACTAGTCTTGTTTATCGTTGTATTTTGTACGGTCTTTTAACGCTTATCGAGTCTGTATTTGTCGTCGACCAAGTCGGATATCCTCTTATCCGCTTGTGTCTGACTTATTTGTCTCTATTTGGTATGTAATGATATACGAACAATGCATGTTGCATGTAAGGGTATTATTGTCTTTATGTAAGTGTTTATATGTTGCTGCTGTTTGCAGCAAACAACACAACTTATGCAGCCTTCGACGAAACAACTTGTGTTTCGTCGAACACCTCACGACGAAACAGAACTTGTCCATTTCAACTCGTTTCGTCGACATCAGCGACGAAACACCCCTTGTTTCGTCGACTGTTGGGCTGCTTCAGGCCCAATGTGTGGTTCAATGTTTGTTTCGTCGAGCCCGTCTTTGGTTTCGTCGATGCAAGGCCCATGTTACTATATAAACACTTTCTAGTTTCACTTTGAAACTAGATGAGAGCATACCCTGAAAGTTATTCTGTCAAACTGTGTGTGTATCAGTTGTTCTTGGTTCTCATCCCATTTAATCAATAGATTGTGTTTCATTAGTTATATTGCTTGTGTTATTAACTGTGTTTGGTTTGCATCGTTACGGGGATTCCGCACCCATGACATTGTTTGTTATAAACAAGGATTCGGTTTCGTTATCGATCCTCAGATTTTGGGACCTGCACCCATTTCGACAACAAGGATATGTTCACCTCCGCAAGCTTATTTAAGCTCAAACCCCCGTCTTTTTGTGACAAGAAACACGCTCCCATGCCACCCAATGCATTTTCCTTTCTTCATTAGAACCTCCCCAAAGAAAATTTTTTTATCATCGCTTCTAATGTCATAATAACCTTCTTTGGAGCCTTGTATAACGAGAAGTAGAAGGTGGGAAGACTCTCCAAAACGGATTTAATTATCACAACTCTCCCACCGATCGAAAGAAGATGGGACTTCCAAGAAGCTAAACGGTTTTGAAAAGTATCGAAAATAGGCTGCCAATTTGACACCCGGTTCATGTTAGCTCCCACATTAAGGCCTAGGTATTTAAACGGCATAGCACTCGGCCTACAACCGATTCTGTTTGCCATAACACCCGTATCATCTGAACTCACTCCAATACCATATAAGTTGGACTTGTCAAGATTGATGAAGTAGTTATCTTGATTAATTTTTACTTATTTTTTCATCAAATGGGATATCTCTAGAATTCCAAAAGTTGGAACTTAATTAAATAAGGGTTTTTTAAGAATTTAGTATATATTTTTTTGGGTTGATGAATTAGTTATCTTGATTAATTTTTACTTAATTTTTTCATCAAACGGGATATGCTATAGAAATATTCTAGGCAAGAAAATGCAGCCGAGATTTGGAGCTTGTGATTTGCATAATGTGACTGTGTAACAGTGTATTATCTTTAGAGAACCCTAAATGACAAATATGAAACTAGTTGTAAATTTTCTAGGTTGGAATATTAACTATTAACATTCATTAAAAGTACATTATTAATTAAAAAAACTACGAGTTATAAGTTTTTACAATTTCAAACAATTAAATTTTAATTTTTAGACAATCTAATAAATTTAATAAAAAGAAAACACAGAGATTAGATAGAAAATATGTAAAAAAAAAAGTGATGTTCTACGCTTTCATCCTCCGCCCCGCAAAGAGTGCACATGGTCTAGTCAAACTGAAGATAAAACTCCATTAGATCCCAAATAGAGAAGCCATAGATAGGAGGCACTTTGCACCAATTTGTCACAAAGTTTCACACAAAAGTAGCCACCCCACACCCAATAAACAAATGTTCTCTGGCCCGCAAAGAGTGTACATGATAGAGTCAAGCTGAATATATTCCTTCTTTCAAGTGCATCTAGTGTTGGTTAACGATTCATCTCCACTTTCCACATAAAAATTTTGCATTTGCTCATCACATAGTTACTTCTCACCTTCATGTCCCCATACAATAAAGCTTTAACTAACGCCATCGAGAAAGATCCAGAATTATCGCCCAACCACTTCCAAGAATCATTTTTTTCCATTTCCTCTCGCTGAACCGAACACGTAAACATGTATTCCCTTTCCTCCATTTCTTCTTAGGACCGTGGATCCTTGGACCAATCTAGGGCTGGAAAATCGTATCTTATTTTGTTTAACAGGTCTCTGACGACGCAAATAACACAACTCTTAAATATGAATATTACTCGTTTAACTACTTTATATCTTATCTGTATAACACAGTTGTATGTTTATGTACCTAGAAGAAGAAATTATGGATCCTAGTCGCCTAATTTTATTTATTTTTTTGAAAAGTAAAAAATTACGTAGGGTACCTTTAAATAAAGGCAAATTGGATTTAAATAATCCCAACTCACTGTTATTGGCCAATAATAATCCCAACTCATTTAATCACCAATAATAATCCGAACTATTCACTTTTGTTTGTAAAATACTCCCAGTTAAAAAAATACTAAATAGGTTAAAAAATTGCTGATGTGGCTTGCCACGTCACCTGCCACATCAGTTGCCACGTAATCGAAAAATGCCACGTATACTGCCACATCAGCTGCCACGTCATCAAAAATGCCACGTAGACTGCCACATCAGCTGCCACGTCATCAAAAATTGCCACATCAACTGCCACGTCATATGACACATCAGCTAAAAGGGCCACATCAGATGCCACATCAGCAATTTTTTAACCTAGTTAGTGTTTTTTTAACTGGGAGTATTTTACAAACAAAAGTGAGTAGTTCGGATTATTATTGGTGATTAAATGAGTTAGGATTATTATTGGCCAATAACAATGAGTTGGGATTATTTAAATCCAATTTGCCTTAAATAAACAGATCTAATATGTCTTATTCGGGTGACCTACTGCCAACCCTAGACCAATCCCAAGACCATTCGATAAAATGATCTCCTCACCGAACCCGATCTCTAATCCTACACGTCTTCTTTTGTATTTACATCTCACCTTCTATACATATTTTATCTCAAAATTTTAGAGAATAATATAAAGAACCATCCAAAATACCACTTCATCCGACTCTTTATAATATAGAGCAATTTAGAAAATACAAAAGCAACTCTCTATGTTTAGAAACTCTAAATCAAGCCTCTGTATTTTTTGATTGTATAAGAAAAATAAAATTTATAAATAAGTGTTTGTGAGTAAGATAAAGATAAAAACAGGGAATGCGATGTGTGGAGTTTTTATAAAATAATGTATAAGAAACAGAAAATTAATAAAATAAATGTTTGTGAGTAAGATAAAGATAGAAACAGAGAAAGGGATGTGTGGGGTTTTTATAAAATAAACAAATTTTAAAGAAAGTTATACTTTTTAGTCAAATTATGTAAATAGAGGAGAGTGGGATATGAATGCTCTTGTGTAATTGAGATGATGACGTCTCTATTCTCTATATAAGACTCTTGTAACACATTGGTCATGTTATGGTTATCTAAGAGAGATGTATGAATCAAACCAATAACAAAGTTAGAATTCAGAAGACCGTGAAAATATGGATTGGGTGCATACCAACACACATATCAGGTGATTTGTATATGTGCTCACTTCATGTATGTCATTCACTTGTGACACAGTGTGTGTTGGAAAAATGTGGGTGATGGAAAAAGGTCCCGACCACCTAGACTTTAATTTACCAGGAAATAATCGAAGTCGTGAATTAAACAATAGAACTTGATCTCCTACCCGAAATTCATTTGGTTTAATGTGTTTATCATGCAATTTTTTCATTCTTTCCTTATAAATTTCAGAGTTAGAGTATGCGTGATTCCTTAATTCGTCTAATTCATTTAATTGACAAAATCGATTTTACCGCCTACTTCTAAGTCTAAGTTTACCCGTCGATTATGACAACAAAATCTGTGTTTTTGTAATCATATCAAATATCAATTATGAAATTTCAGACATAAGACTTGAAACTTTAGGGAAGAAGGAGCACTCAAGGGTAAGTACCCTAGCTCTGACCAACCATCACTTGTCACATCAAAAAGTGCTCTAAATACCCATTAACTAGTACTAGTAAGTGGTGGCGGCCCATACCCATGCCGCAAACTATTTTTTTTATTTTTAATTTAAAGAAAGTCAAATGTTAATATAAAAAATAAACTTTATTAAAATAAAAAATACATAAATGAAATTTAACTAAAAATCAGAAAATAAATTAAAAAAACAACAATGTGAGAAAATAAAAAAAAAACCTAGAAATCCGGTAAATGACACGTCGACCAACCATCTTCTCTACACGCTCTTCACTTCCAACATGTATTTCTTCCAAATTATGATCAAATTGTGTTTCTTGAACGTATTCCTCATGACCCTCATCTTCATCAACCACATGAGGTAGTGGTAGCTCCCATTCTTCATTTTCTTCTACAAAATGACATGGGTTTCTATACGTCCCAAACTGTTCGAAATTTTGCTTCGCTTCCGACGAGAAATCTAGCCGAACAGATGGAACCATCGGTTGTGAAAAAAAAATAGTTTGGTTGTTACCCAAAAATATAGGCCGGTAGAATGAGTTGAGTAGTAGGAGGTTGTGGTATATACCCTTCACCACCAAAAACAAGACCTCAGCTCGAACCGAATGGTCATTTAATGATATCTCAGGTGAAGAATTTTCATTTGGCGTTAATGATATCTCAGGTATGTCACACAAAGTACTTGTGCATAGCGCTTAGCTTATATTTGTTTAGATAATGATGTGACTATATGTTGTTTTCTAGTGTATATATAGTTTTCTTTCCATAGCGACCTAGTTTCCTTTTGTTACCTTGTATCCTCTATAGAAATTTGATGAGATACATTTCCCCATGATTACCTGGACCCTAACTGGACTCTGTAACGCCCGTCTCCATTTATCAAGATTTTAATAATAAGATACACATTTTATATGCTAAAATGTGACTTTACAAAAACTTGTTATACTAACATTCCCAAATAATTACAACGTTTCAAAAACAAATTTATAAGTGTTTACATAATTCACTTATAATAACACAATTCAAGATTTGACGCGGAAGCTTCATTTAATGTGTGTTCGGTTCTTGCTCGACGCTTGATCTTCATCCGGGACTCTCGACATTCACCTATGATCAAAACCAACTTAGAAGTCAGTTTTGATAGTTAAATAACAAGTACAACAAGGAAATTGGGTCAAATAATCGAAATAATAAAAAAAATTCAAAATTTTCAGCATTTAGGCCGCCGCCACGCGCGACGGCAAAGGGGCCTGGCCGTGGCGCGACGCCACGGTCTTGTTTCGACAGAAAGTTGAAGCTGGTTGCTGCATATTCCCAGCATAACCCGATTTCACGGAAACGAGCATAACTCTCTCGTTTTTAATCCGTTTTACCCGATTCTTTTTCCTACGCGTCCGTAATTTAATTCTCCATCTTATGAAGTTAAAATCCAACATCCGGCATAATAAATTTTGAGACTTCTAAGCCTTCGACTCATTAACTTTTTACCAAATTTTAACCCGTTTATGCATTTATCAAACAAACATATTCGTTTGATCCTTATTTCACATGCACCTCTTCAATTCAATATTATCTACCATGTTAGGTTCTAATCACAGGTTTCTTACACAATTTAAACCCGTTTTCGCTCGTATGCTTATTTTGACCCGTTAAGGGTATTTAAGTATATTTTAAACATGATTCGCTTTCATTTGTATCTAGCTTTATATTTTCAGATTTCTTACCAAGTAATCTTCCAACGCAACTATGTTTGAGGTGGATTCAATGTGGAGATATATATATTCCGAGTTTTATCCCTCGGACTATCATTTTACGGCAAAGACCCATATAGAATCATTTGACCCAAAGATTCACATATTTCACTTTTTATACATATTCCAAGTATCTATTTGATCACAAAACTCATTTCTAAACAACCTTTAAGGGTCGTTTGCTCAATTTCACTTATAAGGGCATTTTGGTCGCTTTTACCCCTCCAATCACGACGAAGGACCTTTAAAGCCATGTTTGACCAAAATCCCACTTTTAAAACTATAATCTTGTTTAGAAACCATTATATTTCTAAAACACCATAATCATAACTCAATTGATTCGGTTTACCTCAAAGACAACCAAATATCTATATTTTATCCTTGTCTAACTCTTATAGAACCTCAAGTTCTACATGATGAGTTGAATCATTATACAAACCTGGCTCGGATCAATATATTGACCCGTTTCGATACCTTGCCTTAGTGGCCGCTAAGTAATAGCGATGTAAACATCCATGTGCTATTTATTCCTAAAACACACAACTCGACAAACCATTAGTCAATATTATCAAATGGTGATATTTTCACCTTTTGACCTGTTTGGTCTAAATGACCATGAATCTTTATGAGATGTTATTTATTACCATCTTATCTATATGACTCGCTCCGGTTTACACCGTATAGTCTTTTTACTTACAAATCATTTCTCGATTCTTTTGACCCATTATAACTTACGCTATAAAGTGTTTTTCACAACTAACGGTTATTATCAACAAGTGACCAAAATACCGTTTTACCCTTATTATTTGCAATGGTTTACATTTTAAAGTAACCATTTAAAAACTTGTTATCTTTTAGTCATTTCATGACTAAGTAACCGCATTAGCTCCTTATTAACCATTGAACATGGTTTATTAACATTGTCTTTTGTTCCGAACCGCACATGTCGTGTCGGAACATCATAATTCAAGCAAGACTTTATATTCATCATGACCTATAAAACCAATGGGTATTACATAAATAGGTGTAAGCTTTACTTACCTCGCATCCCGATTACGCCTTTCTTCTCGTGCTTGATTCGTTTGACCGCTTCTTTCCCAAGCCTCCACCTAGCTCGTTAGGCGTCAAACTATTGTCAACATTTACGAGGTGGTTAAATTAGTCATTAAAATTACGACTATTCCATCTCACTTGTTTTCTATGTCGAAACTACTATTCAACTTCTTCATTAGTTAACTTAACTTATCAAAAGTTAACTACTTTTGATCATTTACACAATTAAGTCTAGATTAACTTTATGCTTTGAATCCTTATCGATTCATACTTCGCATAATTTGTCATATTATTCAAATATGTGTTTCACCCGAAATTTCAACATTTTAGCGTTCATTTAGGCATTTTACCAAACACCTAATGGGCATACTTTTACATGTTTACAAACTAGTTCATAACTAGTTATTTTTTTACCAAGGTTAACATCAAAATTCAAACCTCCATGTCTAGTGTTCATGAACTACACCTAGTACTAGTATCATAACATCAATATTCATCAATTTAACACTCTAATTCAAGTGTTCATCTTCTTGTCATAAAACTCACTTAGCACACATATGGGTAATTATCAAATCCCTAGTTTTTAACACTAATTCATCAAGTTTTCAACTTGGGTTTGTTTCTAAACATGAATTTTATCACAACTATGTTCATAGATTCATCATTCATTCCAGAATTTCGATTATGATTGTTCATCATAATTTTAAAGCATCACAAAATAGCAAAATTCAACATACCTTGTGATCCCCATGACTATGTGATCACGAATTTGTGTTCATGCATTGATTTGGGGCTAGAATCCATCTTCAATTTGATGTATTTGATCATGTTAGGGTTTGGCTCCTTGGAGCCCTCCTGGTCGTACGCACACACACACTCTTAGTGTGTGTGTTGTGTTTTATTATTTGTTTTAATTAAAACAAGTTTCTCCACTAGGCAACCTTAGTCCCCCATGTTTTATTTTAATCTATGAAGCTATAACTCACTATTTATCACTTAACCACAAACTACTAACTAGATTAATTATTCCTAGTTAACTTTATGGGTTCGGGAAGTTATAACTCGTTATATTTTAGGTCCCGTGAACTCGGGCCTTTTTATCCTTTTTATTTTCGTGGAATCTCTTATTCGTTTTTAATTAATATCAGGGTTATTTATTTAAATCCTAATATTTACCGGGTTACTTTCACTACTAACGGTATTTTACCCGTCTTTTAGTATTAACGATGTTTGATTACCAAACCCGTTTTCGGGGTGTTACAGACTCACTGGCTTTGCTGAAACTCTAGTCGGCTGTCTCTGGAAGTGCACATGACTTGCTCTATAGTTATGCTTTTGCCTTTCTGAATGAGGTATGGTATTTCACTAACTGACTTCCATATTTCTTCTTTTTAGTTGTAGGGATGTATTATTTTTTTCAAAATATCATCAAAATTCGTCATGTTACGAAAACATATCGTCAAAATTCACATATCATTTAACAATAATATGATATTCGAGTCGGGTTTCGGGTAAAAAGGACAAGCCTAATTGGTATGGCCATCTTGAAATAAAATAGATGTAAATAAGTAGGAAATAGAGTTATTCGCTAGATGATAATAGGTTTGATCTAAGGCATTTAACAATAATACGATATTTGAATATCGTATTATTGTTAAATGATATGTGAATTTTGACTATATGTTTTTGTTAATACGTATTAATTATATCTTTTTGTACAACTTTTAGCTTCAAAAAGTTCAAGCGGAATTAGAAAGAGAACGAGAGTCCTGACAAGACATAGAATCCCGTTTCGAACAATTTCAACAAGAGCGCGAAAAAGAGCGGGCCGACCAAGCTGCATGGCAAAAAACTATGTAAGAAAAGCTGAAAAACATCGGAAATAAGTAAAAACTCTCGTCTTGTTAAGTATTAGAATGTTAAAAATCGGATTAATTTTGAATGCTTTTTATTAGGATTTTTTATGCGTTTTGGAATGTTTTAAAATTTTTGGAATGTCTCAGAATGTTGCTTTAATATTTTTGGAATGTTTTAGAATTTTGCTTCAATTATTTTTGGAATATAATAGTAATTTTGCTGCAATTTTTTCCATAAAAATTGGTTTTATTTAATTTCTTTAATGTGTTACAGTTTGTCACAAATCTGTAGCAAACAGCTGCAGGATTTGTTTCTGAGCTGTAGGAAATTTGTGGCAACCTTCTTTTTTGGTTTGTAGGAATTTTGTCATAACCTTTAATTTGTTTTTTTGGTTTATAGGAATTTAGTCGTAACCTTAAAAAAAATTGTAGGAATTTTGTCACAAAACTTAAAAAAAAAACAATTTTAAGTTGTAGGAAATTTGTCACAACATTAAAAAATATATTTTTTATTTGTAGGAAATTTGTAGCAAACTGTTAAGAGAAAGTTTTATAATTTTGTAGAAATTTTGTTGCAAAATAAAAATAATTATTCGTAATTATGGATAATTTTTCTCATTAGTGTTATTAATTTTAAAAGTAAAATATCATAAAATAAAATACAAAAGGAGGCATAATTGGGGAAGAATTGTTGGAAAAACATAAAAAACTGGTTTGTAGGTATTTTGTGGCAACGTTTGTGACGATAGATTTTTGTCGAAAATTTGTGTGAAATTCTGTAATAATTTTGTAGCTAACCTTATTTTCGACAAGCTTATTTTGCACGAAACTTTTTGTAGCAAATCTGTAGATAAGACCAATTTCCTACAAATTTGCTACAAATTTGGCTGTCACAAAGTATGCAGTTTTATAGTAGTGTTTACTCAAACCGGCGCCTCTTTTGCTCGAACCGGTTCCTCATTTGCTCGAACAAACACCTCTTGTTTTTTTTTTGGGGAATCTATTCTAGAGAGTTAATAGAGTTTTGATAATGAAGGATTTTGAGTGTGTGTGTTTAAATTGTGTGGTGAAAGAATATATAGTATTAAAAATAGGTTTTTATTTTATTTTATTGATTTTGACCATTGCTCAATGGTCGGAAATCTCGAAACCATCAGCATCTCACACGAGTATCCCACCTAGCCTCACCAACCCGCCAAACCAACCCACTATGGTGGCGGCAGTGTGCGGGCACAGGTTGGAACCTGTTGGCTGCTACCCGCCAAGTGCCCAGACCTCCCTTAGATTTTAGAGTCAATTTAGTTGACAAATTTAAATTAACAAATGTCAATCATATGTTCATGTTATCATCATATGTTAGTCATTTTTATGTTTCATAATTCATTGGTTTGATATCGAACTTCTCTACTCTGATGCTTGATTCCTAATAAATCTATATATGGTATCGTATTATGATTCGAATTCGGATTCTCAATGAGATGATTTATCAAATACTAATACGTACTACCAAGTTGTGGTTTAACTAGAAACTAAAAAAAGAACAAAATACAAAAAGTGATTGATTGCTTTTAGGTGGCCCCCACAATAAACCATCTGTAATGCCCGTTAGCAGCTTGGCGATGATCTTGTTGGCGCCCTCCAATGTCGCTCCCGCTTTGGTGTTTGGGACGTTATGGTGTCCAGGTGGCGGAGGGCTTTGAGACACAACACCCAAGTTTAGAATAATATACTACTCCGATATATGCGTATCAAGAAGTAATAGTAGACAAAAAGTGATTGGGAGTACATAAGGTTAAATGATAATATTTTAAATAAAAATATAAAAGTATATTAAAAAATTTTCCAAATAGTATTTGTTTAAGAGGACGATAATTCCTAAAAAAACATAATAAAAAAGTATGTACACATACACGTTGAATTTTAGTAACAAACTTTCATTGAGAAAAGTATAATCTCAATTAAGATATTTTTGTTGCAATATAAATAGAATCAAAACAAAGTACAAAGAGAATAAAAACTATGTTGATCTGAAATGGGTAATATCAAAAAAAGCCAAAAACAAAACTTAAAAAAACAAAAGTTAGCAACAGGTTCGGTTAAACTACGTTTTTTTTAATTTAAATGATTTGTTTTATTTAACATAAGAGTATTTTTTTTATTGGCAGATAAGGTGCCTGAAAGTGGGTGTCTTGGGCAAAAAGAGGTGTCGCATCTGGTTACTTGTCTTTCTCTTATTGTTTGCTCTTACAAATCTCAATAGCGATGCCTATTTTGATAAACATATCGGTTAACATGCCTATTTCGATGATTTTCGTAACATGAATTGATGATCTATCCTTTGAACGATAAAATATTAGTGACAATAACATGACATATATATATATATATATATATATATATATATATATATATATATATATATATAAGCTGTAAGCCCATATAGTTAACACCACTTTGGTTTAAACTAATTACATCATCTCCATATTTGAACTACCAATTAATTTCACCTTTCTTAAGGATTGTACACATGATCAATTTGAAGGAATAGCTATATAAATATGTGTGTGTTCCCTCATATGTTATCAGCTCAAATACAACTTCTTAGACTTTCTCTAGCATTTTCCTTTTAATTGCAGAAACTTATATCCACATAACTATGCATAAAGTTCACAAAAAGGTGAAATCAATGTATGTTGATCATGTTCAGAAACACAATTAACTTATATATGCATTTGCCATAAGAAATATACATTAACTATATCCTAAAAGGGCACAGAAATAAATATTTATATAAATATGTATACACTCTCTCAGTCTCTCTCTCACCTCCTTTTCATCTCTCTCTATATGCACACACACATATATGTATATATACACAAAGATACATGATAAACATTAAACTCTCTCTTTCTTCATCATCTTGTCTGGAAACCAATCCTTAATGGCGAATGAATGAAGAATAACCTGTATACGGCCAAGAACACGACTAAAAGGCGCAAATAACAACGATTTCCAACATATTAAGGTTCAGTTTATCGATGTTTTTAATGTATTTTTCTGAAAGAATATACCTGAATTTTTGAAGGGGATATTATTTTTAAAGAAGTATGCATAAGTACAAACAACCCATTATTCAGAAGGAATAATGTTGTATGGGAAAACTGTGAAAAAAAATATTTATTTTTTTGGCATGGTTCACTATAACCAAGTCTCCATAATAATATCCCCTCCTTTGTGAGTGTGCAGAGTGGGCATGTGCATGATGGATGCATCTCGAGGAGGAGCTCATGGGGATGCTGAGATTGTTATTATAAGCGATCCTCAACAGATTCAAAATAAGGATTTTGCTAACAACAACGTTGATGGAGATACACAAGTTCAGTTCTTTCATGGTTTTCTCCGAAGTGTACCAATAAATAAGGTCCTCTCTCTCCTATCTCTCTCTCTCTACATTTGTTTGGCAAGGTGGTGACAATTCAGATTAGTTATGTCTTTTACTTAAATTCATCCAAGAAATAGTGTTGGAGTTCTTGAGTTTGGGAACTATCTTTTACCATGGTATCATTGTATACTAAGACCATTGTCGGTATTAATCTTCGCCGGCAGGATGCCCTCTCTCCTCCCCCTCTCACAAACCTTTTCGGAAAGATTTCTCCACGTCTAAAGCGTTGAGATTCCGATTTTTTTCATGTTATTGGAAATGTGCTCACTATTGATTTTATGAAAATATATTAAAAAAACTACTATAAAGTTGGTTTATTGTGCAATAATGTGATGAATAACCTAGATAAAAAGAGTATAATTTGAATGGAAATGTGCTAACAGTTGTTTATACGAGAATATATAAGAAAAACTACTATAAAGTTGGTTTTTGCGCAATGTGTTGAATAACCTAGTTAAAAATAGTATAGTTTTAATAGAAAATATGTAGATTTTAAGTAATGCACATTGATGTTTGTGTCAAAGCTAAGTGGTTTCCTTTTTTGTAGGGCAAATTTACTAAAGAGCTTGGAAACATTTTTTGAAGGGGTGAAGTTTGCCGTTAGAAATGCAACATTAATTACTATTATATCCAAATATAAAATTTAGGTTTAACACATGTTTTTTTAGTTTTGTTTCCTATCTTTTGTGTTCGGAGGATGTCTTTTTCAAACGTTTGGTGCACTAAAATCTCTGTTTTAAATAGAAAACTTGCTATTTTAAGTGTTTGGTGCCTTAAAACACCTTTTTTACTACTAGAAAACTTGCTATTTATAGCATCTGATTATTAACAATATGTTTCTTGATTATCATACCTAAACATTTTGGTGCTAAAGAAAAAACTTCAAAACCTTCCTATATCATTTTGCACGTTTTTTAATCCCTAAAAACAATAAATAAATAAAATATGGGTAAGTTAGAAAAATGAGAGAGAACGTACAAGATTTGTTCATATTTCATTTCTCTAAAATTAATAGTTTATTTTTCTGACATAAATCAACAAAGAAATGAAAATTTATAAGAAAACCAGCTTAATTTTGTTCTATCTTTCCATAATATATTCTTAACTACATTATCACTGATTTCAATTATATTTTGAAACTGAAACTTTCCATTTCTTTCTGTTAAGCATATATTTAAAGTATGCTAGTATATATATATGACTTCCAAAGTATCAAGTTAGTATATTTCTTAAGATCAATTATTATCACAATAACACTACAAAACAAATTACCTTCACCAACAACATATATGTCCGTCGGAAATCAGAGCTTGGGTAATCAACGACATATTCACTATGTTGGCGATACTCATTTGTGCGATAATGTAAAGTCACAAAGATGTTTCACCATTGAAGACTTATCTACATTAATGCCGTATTCACAAAAATAATGAATAATAGGTTTTGTCATTAGCAGACCCAAGTTTTTATTTACATGGGGGCGATCGGGAGATTAACCAAACTTTTATGGGGAACGATCGACAGGGAGCGCCCGCTACCGCTTGGCGGGGAAAAATTTGACGTTTTTAGTGTAAATTTTGGAAAAATTTGACGATTTTTCGATTTCGTTACCGCTTTTCTTATAAAACATTCCTGCTTGGCGTGAATCCTAGATCCGCCACTGACGATCGAGATGTTAATGTATAAATATCACTATTTTTTTTTCATGGAGGGCAGTCGCCCCCATGGTTTCTATATGGGTCCGCCAATGGGTTTTGTTATAAAATCTGCAAATTGTTTTTTCAGTGTCTTCTATGCGTCCAACGTGAAAGCCAATTAAATTAGGTCTAATAGATAAATTAATATTGTGTTAAAAGCAAAAAAGTGTTTTAAGCCTTTTTAAAATTTGGGATTGCTAGACTATTGTCGGAATTGATTTCTATTTTTTTCCCAGCCACTTGAGTAAGAATTGTACTTTTAAAGTTAGTTTTTCTGTTCATGCGTTTGAATATCAAAAGTTGAACATAATATGTTATATTATTATATGGTGATTGCCATCTTTTGAACATCATAATCATGTAAAGAAATGCATGCGCAATTGAATAGTACCATAACTAAAAAACTCTGGAAAGTATTAGTGTAAAAAGATATTGTATTATATTAATTCATTTCTAAATAACTAATACTTTGTATTTAAGTATATATTATCTGGTATCTGCAGGCAGATTAATTTTGAGTCTTGCTCATGCCAGATACAATGTTTCAGTATTTTGATTAAAAATGGCTTTAAAATCTACTATTTGAATTGTATATTCTTCATAAATCCACACCATTATTGCAACCTTTATTTTTTTTTAAGGTGGTACACAACTAGGTGATTTCCTGAACTACATGTAAAACTAGAGAGTTCGTTGGAGTGGGTAGCGAGCACATCAAGTTTGCTAGCGAACTTGAATTCCTTCCCCGCGTCGTTCCAATATTTCATTTAACATATAATTTGATTTTTCTCTTATAACACGTACTTGCTAAATATAAAAAACTAGACACAGTTTTGTTTAACTTGTTTTTAGGCGTTACGATATAAATTTTATTAAAAACTGAATTTTATTCCAAATAAACAGATCGCTATATTTTTACTAGATATTAGGCATTGCGATATAAATTTTATTAAAAACTGAATAAACAGATCGCTATATTTTTACTAGATAAGCATGTGTATTGAATTACAATACATCTTAATTGGTCAAATGTTATTAGCTAAAACAATTTATCTCCATATTTTATAACCCTTACAAATTATTGATTTGTGCATGCAGGTGGTAGAAGAGATGGTATTGATTGGGAAAGCAGCATGTCCAGTAGCAACAACCACTTTTCTTGTGTTTTCAAAGTCTATGATCTCCATGTTATTCTTAAGCCACATGGGTAAAATTGAACTAGCAGGTGGGGCTCTAGCCATTAGTTTTGCGAATGTCACAGGCCTCTCAATCATGAAGGGTTTATGCATGGGCATGGATCCAATTTGCTTTCAAGCCTATGGTGCCAAAAGGTTTTCAGTACTTAACCAAATGTACATCAAAACCTTCATTCTTCTCTTAATTACTTCTGTGCCCATCACCTTCCTATGGCTAAACATGGAGCCCGTATTCCATCTGCTCGGTCAAGACCGTGTGATCACAAAGGTTGCAGAAATGTACCTAATATTAATGCTCCCTGAGCTCCCAGCCCTAGCCAATTTGCTACCGCTTCGATCCTTCTTACGAGCACAAGGGTTGAACTCACCTGCCACCATGGTTGCAACTTGTTCCACTATCTTGCATCTCCCTATCAACTACTTTTTTATTAGTTACTTAAAATTAGGGGTGAAAGGGATAGCTATGGCGTCGACTTGTTTCTCATATAACATGAATATCGGATTGTTGATCTATCTTTTCATGTCGAAAAACGCGATTAAGCCTTGGGCTGCTAAGAATAGGGCCAGTTTGTTGTCCATTTTTCAGGGTTGGGGGCCATTGTTGAGTATGGCCATACCTAGTTTGTTTTCAGTTTGTTTGGAGTGGTGGTGGTATGAGATCATTCTTTTTCTTAGTGGGCTACTAGAGAATCCTCAATCTTGTGTTGCAGCTACAGGGTTAATCATGCAAACCACTGGTGTTATTTATGTGATACCATTTTCTTTGAGCTTAAGTATATCACAACGTGTTGGGAACGAGCTAGGTGCTGGTCAACCTGCTCGTGCTCGATGGGCAGCAATCGTCGGGATCTCAATTGCCTTCGTATATGGGCTCATGGTGTTTGGATTATCTGTTGCTTTGAGAAATGTTTATGGGAAATTATACACTAATGAGGTCCAAGTCCTTGCATTGCTTTCCTCATCTATGCCAGTGACAGGTCTGGCTGAGGTGGGAAACGCACCACAGACTGCTGCCTGTGGTGCGTTAACAGGGTCAGCCAGACCTAAAGTAGGCGTTAGAATAAACATCGCGGCTTTCTACCTTGTAGGGCTTCCAATGTCGGTTGTTCTTGCCTTTGTTTTGAATATAGGTTATCGAGGACTATGGCTAGGGTTAGTTGCATCACAGGCAGCTTGTGCTTCATTAATGATGTATACATTGGTGAAAACCAACTGGAGAGATCAAGCTAAAAGAGCAGAAGAATTGACTTTGGCTATGGATAAAGATGATGAAACTGAACTTAATGAACTTGTGACTTGATGGTCATTTTGCTTCATGATTTTTTACCAGCAAAAAGTATAGTCATTTTAGGCTTCATTAATTTCAAGAGTGAATATCATTATTTTTTATTTAAATTAATTTATTCTTTTGGCCACTCATTCTTTCTTTTGTTGAAAGAAGTTAATCAAATAATACATAGGAAGTTAAGGCAACCATGCAAGAGTATACTTTTCACATTACTCTTTGTTGTAAATTTTCGTTTATCCATCAGATATTTATTCTTCTCAATTACTTCTTTGTCATTTGTAGATGTGCTTAATTACATGGGTCAACAAATGGACCATGACCTAGTGTTTGTGTTCTAGTGGTATGTAATATTATAATTTGATTAGGCTTTCTTTATAATTAACCTTATTCTATCTTTTATAAATAGTTGATTACAATATCTTTTTGTCTCCTCTTCTGCAACCTATTGATTGGTTGTCGCCCATCTTTCTTATCGTCCTCCTTGCGTGATAAGTTTTCTCTCTCTTCTTCACCCTCACATCTTAGCGCAGGAACGCGTTGCATGCATATAACAATTAGGTTTTATTATATTTCTTGTGTTAGCGTTGTGCCGCCACAATCATAATCCGTGCAACCACAATCGTAACTCCTATCACCATACACTATTGTTGTGCCTCTTATGGTCGCCGCTATGAGCTTTGATCTATTGCCGTTGTTTCCCGCCACTGAGACTATATGTTCTTCTTGTATCAACATATTCATTGTTTTCGCTCCAATGAAAGCATTTGAATTTATCTCCCTCCAACTACGGAGTAGTATTATGTAAAATATTTTTACTTATGGATTATTGTACTATTTCCTGTTGGGGAATTTCAGAAACCGGATGATCAGGGAGGCGTGTAATCACTCTCAGATCAAATTATTTCGGTGGTTCACCCGAATAATTCAATCGGATACAACTCTGATTTTGAGAAATCAAACCAGTGTATGTGCGTTTGTCTGCGAAATTGATTGAACCAGAGAATTGTGACCAAAAGAAACTGTCTACGAAATTGGATTTCTTGGGGTGTAACTGCCTAGTGGCAGTTATCTCGATTTTCAGACAAAATTGCCAAAAAACCGCCAATTTTTGTCATTTCGAAAATGCGACAAATTCCAGAAAATAAAATTTTCTGATGCAGTTTCATTAAGCCAATTTAATGAAAATAAAATTTTTCCAAGCTGACCTGGCAGCTCGACCCCAGCCAGGGGCTCTGCCCCTTGGACCCTGCTCCCATGGGGCGCTGCCCCCGGACCCCCGCCAAGGGGGCGCTGCCCCCTTGGAACCCCCGTAGAGTACGGGCTCCGCCCGTACACTTCGAATTATAATAACTCAAACAAGCGTGCACTCCTGGACCTCCTAACTTGCTTGATGTGTATTATTATTCGCTTTGATCACCAAGTCAATCCCCGATTACACTAAAATATCTAACATTTCCACCATGATTAAGAGATTTGGTTTTCATTGTCTTTACTCTAACCTCCTAAATTTTTTTTTTTTTTTTGAAAGAATTAACAGATGTATTATACACGTTTTTAAGGTTGTTGCACCAAAAAAGGCGCCAAGCCATTAATTAAAAAGAACTAGTTTTTCTGTAACATATATAAGAGAAACTTGTTTTTTTTATTTGTTCGGCGTTTATTTTTTACTTTTTTTTTGTGCAACACCCTTAAAAACATATATATTACATGTGTTATTTTTTTTTAAATAAAGATTGAGAGGTTAAAGTTTTTGGGGTTTTTCTCCCTAACTTGGGTTTCATGTGTAGTTCATCAATAATACATGATAACTCAAATGTTTTATTATTCTATAAATATAAAGGTCATACAAAACGAGCAAAGAAATTTCAAACAAGAAGTTTATCATAATTTGGTCGTTAAATTCGGTCGCAAAATAACCACCACTAGCAAAACAAAATTATTCACACGGATTTTTGTAATCACTTTTATGCCACGCATGCCAATTTCCAAGTAGTATATATATTTAAATAAGGGGGAAGGATCCACTAAAAAGTGAATTTTGTCTACGTAGCCTAAGAAAGGATTGTGATGATGACATGTGGCACTCCTAATAAGTAGGAAGGAGGGACATTTTGGTCCTTATAAATTGGAGTGAAAATGACATGTGGCAATTCTTTTGTTTTTTTAAGAATACAACAAAAAAATCTAGTACAAAACAATCTAGCACAAAAAATCTAGTACAAAAAAATCTAGCACAAAAAAAATGTTATACAAAAAATATAGCACGAAAAAAGTCAGCAAAAAATGTAGTACAAAAAAATCTAGCACAAAAAGTGAGAAAAAAAATTTAAGACAAAAAAATTCAGCACAAAAAAATGTTATACAATGTAACACCCCAAAAACAGGTTTGGTAATCAAACCGCGTTAATAGTAATGAAGGGTAAAATATCGTTAGTGGTAAAAATTAACCCGGTAAGTATTAGGAATTTAAATAAATAAACTTAATATTAATTGGAAAGATGAGAAATACTTTAAGAAAACAAAGTATATAAAAAGCCCTGAGTTAACAGGACTTAAAGTAAAACGAGTTATGAACAAGATAAAAATAACTAGGAAATAAATAACCCAGTTAATTACAAGTCTTGTAGTAATGAGGAAACTTAATTAAAACACCCTAAATAAAACTTGGGAAAAGTAGAGGGGTTAAAAGTGTTAAACCAGAAACTAGTTTTTAATAAATAAAGGGTTATTGGATTTTATCACCCGCAACTATCGGCCTTTGGCCGTTGACACCCACAACTAACACTTTGACACCCGGCACCCCCAACTTGACTTTTTGTTTGCACTGGCACCACTCAGTTAAATCTGCTCTAACTTGGTTAGTCTTTTGTCCGACGTGGCACCATTTCGCAGATGTGTACATGATTACGTGGCTGATGATGTGTTATATTTCACTTCCCTTCTCTCGTTTATAACACAGACACCCCAAAAAACCCTAATCTCCTCCATTCATCCCTAAAATCATTCACTGAAGAAGATGCAGATCAGGTAGTTATTCAAGAAGAGTCATCCGAATCGTTGTTTTCTTTGTCGGTTAATCCAAGGAGGCAATTGATTAATCCACCTGTTGACGTCGATGATAAAGAGGTCAACAGTCCCATAAAAACTAGTTCTTCACCCAAAATGATTGCGAAAACAATCAAGTCTTGCCCTAATGAGGATGCTGATTCTTTGTTGAACACAATTGAGAATCTTGCTCAATGGAAAACACTAAAGTCAATTCCACCAACACCCATTTTCGATCTCCATCAAGAAAAAGAAAATTTGTATTTAGAACAAGAAGATATCGCTATCCCGATAAGTGAAGAACCTATCTTTAAAGGTTCAGATATGAAGGGGAAAGTGAAAAACAACAACACTGTTGTAACAACAAGTCTTTCTAGCTGGTTGTTTGACCCTGAGAAGTCAAAGTCAATAACAGTAAGCAACCAGGAAGAAAGTCAATATTCTACTGGGAATTCATATGCATACTCTGATGAGGCAGTAACCTTCCTGATCCACCAGCCATCGCGATCATAGGCATCAACGACCACCGACAAATGAAAGGCAGCGACCATGGCTGGTCTCATCCTCACCTCCGGGTAGAAACGTTAAATGATTCCACCGGAGTGAGAAGATCGGAGCTCTCTGCGATCAAGATTGGAGGCTAGTGCGGCGAACCGGAACCTAGGTGCTAGCAACGTCGGCGGCGACGACATCCGATCTGTAACAGGAATCGATGTTGTGGGTGTTGTTATGTGGTGTTTGGGAATTTGATGATGAACGGTTGAAGATAAAGAACTGATGATGATTTGATTTTGTATATTGAAGATGAAGAGCCGATGCAGTAGAAGATGATTTGATTTTGTAAATTGATAAGGGTTGTTTGATTTGGGGATAATTTGTTGGTTCTGTATATTGTTATATATAATTAGCCACCTTATCATAACACCTCATAAAAATAAGCCACATAATGATGTCCAGGTAAGCAAGTTGGTGCCACATAGGATTAAAAATTAACAGAGTAAGTGATTTGTTAACTGAGTGGTGCCAGTGCAAACAAAAAGTCAAGTTGGGGGTGCCGGGTGTCAAAGTGTTAGTTGCGGGTGTCAACGGCCAAAGGCCGATAGTTGCGGGTGATAAAATCCAATAATCCATAAAGAAAAACCCAACACCAAAACACACACCTTGAGTGTGTGTTCTGGTCGACACTTTCAACAGGAGCAAAGAACTCCCTTGTTCAAACCCTAACAAGCATAAATTCAAGCAAATCGGAAGGGCAAATCACACCCAAATTGAAATCCAAGCACGAATTAATGATCACCTCACTAAAGTGATCATAAGGTATGTCAAATTTCACTATTTTGTTCCATCTCAAATTCTTGAGGAACCCTAGAATGTCGAAAAATTGATCTTGCATGATGGATATTTGGGTGGAAATAGGATGTATGCATGATTTGAAATAAACCCTAGTTAATAAATTAAGGAATTTGAGTGCATGTTAGTAAAACTCATGATCACTAACTAGGTGTTTAATGGGTTTTGTAGAAACATGATGAACACTAGAATCATGATTATCAAACTAGTGTTATTTGAACTCTATGAAGTTAATCTTGACATTGGACCATGAGTTAGATGATTATTTAGTAAAAGATGTTGAAATTGGCAAGATATGTAATCATGGAGTTTGATTGTTAAGTTTATAAAAGTATGCTCACTAGGTGTTTGATATAATGCCTAAGTGAAAGCCAAATATTGAAATTTAGAATGAAACGCGTATTTGAATAATATGGAAAGTTATATGAAATACGAAACAAGAAGAGTTCTAATCATCATGTTGATTTGAACTTAATGTTGTTAATCATGTGATCGAAAGTAGTTAACTTTAATAAGCTAAGTTAATTAATCATGAAGTCGAATAGTAGTTTCGACATACGAAATAAGTGAGATGGAATAGTCGTGAATAATTATGACTAATTTAACCATCTTACAATTTACAATGATAGTTTGACGATAAACAAGCTAGGTGAAAGCTTGGGAACGAAGCGGGTCAAACAAAGCAAGAATGACGGAAAAGCATAATTTGGAAGTAAGGTAAGCAAAGCTTACGCCCCTTTACATTATTTACAAATTACTTAATTGCAAGTATTATATATGAATGCTAATAAGTGGTTGGTATATGATGTTCCGACACGATTCAATGAGAGTCGGAACGAGGGAAAATGATAAGAAATCATGAATTATGGTAAAAGGGGTAAAAAGGTAAATTAGTCATGTAATGACGAACAAATAAAAAAAACGGTTTTAAGTAAAACAAGATTAAGAGAAAACCGGGATAGGTTTAAAGGGATGAAATGGTAACTAAATACCATCTCATATGGATAAATGGTCAATTAGACTAAATGGGTCAAATGGTGTTGTTAACACCATTTGACAATTACATTTGACAATCGCTTGTTGAGTTTTGTAATCACAGGAAATAACATAAGCATGTGTTGCTTTAACTAGAAAGATTTAAAGCAAAAGTTATGTAAACGGGTCAATACCTTGACCCGAGCCAGGTACGCATATTTAGAGTTTAGTAGAAGTTATACTCTAGTCAAATTTTAGCGAAAGTCCTTCGTCGTAAAGCGAGGGACTAAAGTTGACCGAAACACCCTTGAAGGGTATATTGGGCAAACGACCCATATGGGTTGCTTAGGAACTTGCATTAAGATTACGGAATCATTAAACAGGAATAAAAGTAATAGGAATATACCTTTGTGGGTCAAATGCACAAAAGTGGTCATTTGCGTAAAATGACCAACCGATGGGTAAATTTGGGATAATAAGTTAGTTATGTTAAATCCACCACAAAAATAATTGTGGTGGAACATAAGCAGATATTTAGTTGTGGCATTACGAGGTATTGAAAAGAAACAAGTTTGGAGGTTCTAAATACAAACGGGTCAAAATGTGGATTTTTAATAATAAGCCGAATGCTTAAAAATTTAGAATTTTATTAGTTTGAATGTCGGATTTAAACTCCATGAGAGGGAGAATCAAATTACGATCATGTAGAAAGAAACGGGAGATCAAACGGATACGCGGATTGAAAGATACGGAAGTTTTCGTATCGAAAATGGCAAAGTGAAAAGGGGCTGATACAGGGACCACCGTAACTTACGGTGCCCACCGTAAGTTACGGTGGGGATGAAATTGTTACGCTGACTGCCTACTGAGTTACGGTGGGGAACTTTAATACAGGGGCCACCGTAACTTACGGTGTCCACCGTAAGTTACGATGGAGGCCAGATTGAAGTCCTTGACTTTGGATCAAAAGATTAATGTTGGGATTTCCTTCCATTATTATTATTATCTTGTCTGGTACCGTTAATTAAACTATCAATACTAACATTTAAGCTGGTATTGATCGTAGGTGAATGTCGAGAGTCCCGGATGAAGATCAAGCGTCGAGCAAGAACCGAACACACGTTAAATGAAGCTTCCGCAAGTTGTTTCGTCGTTATTTGATAACGACGAATTAAATTACACTATGTTGTTTTGCTTTCAAGTTTAGAAAAGTTTTAATAACCCCGTATTTGAGCATGAATGTTTAAATATAAATATTCATTAATTTGTGATTATTTACGGAAATCGCTAAATAAACTTATGGGTGTTACATACAACATAGAAATACAACACATTTTAGTGGGTTTTTTTAGTCTTCATATTTTATATAGCAATATGGTACTCAAATTAAAGATAAAAAAAACGCTCGATTTTACGGTGAAATTTTTATGAAAAAATATTGTCGTATAAAAAAGTTATGAACGTTTAAAAAATGAGGGTTGAATATGCATGTGACTTGCATGTGGAGAGAGAAGGTCCATAAATAAGATTTTCCCAAGATACCCTTGCACTCTTTCTTTCTCCTACACTTTAATCTTAACCATTGATTTGAAAAATGAATGGTTAAGATTTCTTCTCATCCTACTTAGGCAAAATAAACTTTTTATTTGATCTTACCCCTTTAAATAAGAGTTCGTAGTGATATGTAATTAAGCTACTGGTATTTGATGGATTTGATTCCAAACATAAGGTGAAAAGACGACCTAAGATTCAACTTAATACCGTGTGTTATAGTTTTACAAATTTTTACTATCACGTCATAAATTAGCTGTCATATCACTGTCACACAGGCATAAGCTCTCACTCACTTTTTTCACCTTTAACGTGTAATGGTTTCACAATTTTTTTACTATTCACTACTTATTAAAATAATATTTAATTAAATGAGTTTAAAAAAGGTGATTACGTGTTGCATCCTGCTAATTGGCCATATGAAAACCTCCACTGCACCAGCGCTAGCCTCTCCTCCCGTTGGTCACACCTCTCTTGGAGAGGTGTACAGTGTACCACGCCCATAACGCCATCCGTCTATGCCACATGACAAAGCGTTATTTCATAACAATCAGGCTGATAATCCAATCAATGTAGCCAAGAGACAAAATTTGATAAAGACACTTGTTAATAAATATTACAAAATTATTAATTATATCGATCTTCACAGAAAAGTAATCATTTTCTACCTTGTATCGACCAAGCATGTCACATGAATTTTTCATTATATTCATGACATTCTTTTAGGTTAGCAAAGGACATAAAAGTAATTAATTTTTGTTCTTCTTTTCTACTATAATAGTTGCTACACCTTTTCGTGACCAATCAATTAATACTAAATTATGCCATCATGCATGTTTAGCATCTTGAAAGATTCTCCAACATCACCTCGGACCACAACATGACTACAAAAAGGTTCATGATCGAATAACTCTTTAACGTCTTCTTGAACACATGAATACTTGTATTTCCCGGACCACATTGGACCAGTAAGAGTTATGATCCAAAGCTAACAATTGTAAATGAAAACAATATGAAAAAATAATGATAGTTAATTTATTAATATATAGGTTAGGTAAATTTTAATTAAATATCATTTTCTAAAGATGAAGTTCATGTTGAAAGTAACGAGTTTAAGCCAATAGCTTTAGCATCACATGATTATCATTTTTTTAGTTTTAATTCAGGAAAGATTAATGCACGCTCGTGAATGTGAACTACATATTAAGAGTATTAGTGTACAAAGTATTATATTTAAATCTTAATTATCATCTTCATTTAGTATTACACAACATTTGATGCTTCAGACCTCTTACTGGTTCAGCATTTAATGAATCAGACTGTTTGTTTCACAAGCAGATGTCTGAATAGTTCAAACATTTGCCTCTGAATGGTTAAGCATTATATTGAGTCTGAATGGTTAAGACCTCTAAACTGAATTGGTCAGACATTTGCCTCTGAACAGTTAAGCATTATACTGGCTCTTAATGGTTCAGACCTCTCACTAGTTCAGCACTTAATGACTCAGACCTCTTACTGGTTCAACACTTAACCATTCAAAAGTTGCCAAACAGCCCCTTAATGAATCAGACTGTTTGTTTCACGAGCAGATGTCTGAATTGTTTAAACATTTGCCTCTAAATGGTTAAACATTATACTGTTAAGACCTCTAAACTGAATTGCTGAGACATTTGTCTCTGAATGGTTAAGCGGTGTACTGGCTTTTAATAGTTCAGATCTCTTACTAGTTCCGCACTTAATATAGTTCAGACCTCTTATTGGTTCAGCATTTAACCATTCAGAAGTTGTCAAACAGTCCCTTAGGGGTTGTTTGTTTACATCTTAATGAGGCTCTTAATGGTTCAGACCTCTTACTAGTTCAGCACTTAATGGTTCAGACTGTTTGTTTCATGAGCATGGTTCAAACATTTGTCTCTGAATCGTTAAGATTTATACAGAGTCTGAATGGTTAAGACCTCTAATCTGAATTATTCAGACATTTGCCTCTGAACGGTTAAGCATTATACAGGTTCTTAATGGTTCAGATCTCTTAATGGTTCAGCACTTAACCATTCAGATGTTGCCAAACAGCCCCTTAGTGTACAAAATATTATATTTAAATCTTAGTTATCACCTTGGTATTAATGCAATTCGGAATAGTGTACAAAGTATTATATTTAAATCTTAATTATCATCTTGATATTAATGCAATTAGGATAAGCATACCTAGTGGGCGGGGTTTGCTTGATTATTCTTTGTTGGAAATTTCGTGATATCACGTTCTTAAGAGTTGTATATTCGTTTGAACATAAAAGTAAATAAAAATTAATGGAAATGAATATATACCACAACTTAGAGCCTAAAATTTGCTATCATGTAATTAATTTTGGGTTTTTTATATTTTTATCTTTAAATGATATCTATCTTTGTTATTATCTATGGGGTCTATAACTATAAATCATAAACTTTGCATTCACTTTCAAGAAAAGTTTGAAATGAGAGACAGGTAAGCCTATTATTTTAGATCTTCAAATAAAACAAACTAAAGAAAGAGATTTAATAAGCCAATGCGTTGAATATAGGAAGTCTATCATTGGTGATTTTCAGTTTCTAGGTGAGAGTCTTATGTCATAGAAAAGGAAGAGCAAACAATGGTATTAATCTCAAGAGTTAAATGTCATTTTAGCCCATGTGGTTTAGGCCATTTTGTCAGTTTAGTCCAAAGGTTTTATTTTTCCTCTGTAGGTCCAAAAAGGTTTCATCGTTAAACCAATCAAAATATAAATGTTAAAACACTAACCATGCACGTGCGTTGTGGACCGTTATGTAAAGTTTTTTTTTTATTAAAAAGACTAGTCTAAATACCCGTGTAACACACGGGTGGTCTTAAAGAAAATGATATAACAATGTTGACGTAAAAATTGAAATGACAAAACGTCCCATTACTTATTACCTACGTAAATATTAATAATGTTTTATTATTATAATTTTGTATCAAAGCATATAAAAGTCTCAACATTGTATCAACTTTTAATATCAGATGTATAAAAGATGTATAAAATACTGTTAAGAGAGACCAAATAAATGTATTTCAGCCTTCCAAAAAATAAACAAATAAATGTATTTCATATCAATCTATTTAATCGGTTGTACTTATTGACCCAGCTGCACTTGCAAAAAATAGAAATTATGGGGCTGGAGTTCCTACTAAATCTGCAATCTCTTTTTGTAACTAACTTTACTCTATAGATGCACAAGACTACATAAGAAAAGAATAAGATGGTGAAAACAACATATATCAACATGTAGAATGACAATATGCAAACAATTGTGATGGAAACTAAAAAACATTAGACTTAAATATTACATAATTGAGGTGCTTCTTGGAAAGAGTAATTTTAGAAAAATAAACACTTTAAACATCTCATAGAGCTCATAATCTGAAACAATGACCAAATTATATTATTCTAATAAAAATAAGCATCAAATAGTAATTGTTCATTGAACATGTAACCATAAGTTTCTTTTTTTAAAGATTAGCACAATTGTAATTTATTTTTATTTGTCTATTCAAAACCAAATGCCACCTTTATACAGAGCGCCGCGTTGCGCTTAACCGAATCATTCTTGGTATGATAACATTGCAAACTCCAAAAATCACGCGTTGCCGTGGAGATCGGTGGGGATCCGATCAGCACCACACTCCATTGTGTGTTCAAAACGTAGATACGGTAACAATGTTAAAACCTGTAACATTTAGTTTACACGACTTACAATTAATATTGAGGTTTAGTGAGGATGAGAAGTAAGGTATCTTGATGTAAGATTTAAAACCTATATACAACAGTCTTAAGAGTAATGAAAAACTTTTGATAATAGAGAAGCTAAGCTACTGCAAAATCATAATCAACCTTAAAAACAACTATTGCATGTAAACATGAATGATGTGTACATTCCCAAATGTTGCTTCAGAACATGCAATTAAAAGAACTATAACAATTTTCTACTTCATTTCAAGTTCATGTAAACTATTTTAATTATAACTCAGAAGTCATATTTATTTAGATCAACATTAATGGTAATAAAATAAAAACTTACAATTGTTGATCAAATGGCGTTTGAACTGTATTGTACCAATCGTAAACTACAGAATCTGCTAGGTTGCTTCGATTTGGACTTCAGACGGCTCGATCTAATAATTGACCTGCATATCCATCTCCTTTACACATATAAACAGAGACAAATGCTTCAATTTCTTTTAGACAGTTCAACAAACACTCGGGGTGTAAATATGACTTTTTACCAAATAGGCAAATAGCATTAAAAAACTGATCAAAAGCAAAACTTTGAAATTGGGTAAATAAAGAGATGCTTAAATCGTTTTAAAAACTAAATAAATAATAATAAGAGTCAACAAATTTGACATACCATGGATGCATAAGGTAGCATCACTCGTCTTTCCAAATATACTTATTATTGGTTGACTCCAACTAAAGCTAACCTACTAACGTGTGCCAATGGAATAGCTTTTCGCTTATGACAAACCATACCAAGTAGCAGCCTCAACTTTAATCCGCATATATCATTTCAAATGTCGACATTACCTAAACGTTTGTATTATTAAAAAATAACTTCAAAAATATCAAATCTTTATTTTAACAATAGTTTTACATATGTGTTTTTACATCTGCCAACTTCATCGGCCACGCCCAGCATCATTCCACACCTTCAAATATATTTTCCCCATTCCCCTCTATTTACATATATCGCATATACACATACCTACCCTTAAAATACAAAAACCAAAAACTGACAAAAAAAAAACCAACAAACTATAAAACAGAAAACAAACTCTACATGTCGATGGCATTTGAATTGGGCGATGACACTCCGTTTTTTATCGGTTTTAGCTTTAATCCCAAGCTTTCAGGAGATAGTAGCTCTGGGGCGATGCATGATAGGCTTACCGGCCTTCGCGAGCAGCCAGTGAACTACCTCATTAGAAAATATTCCACGGGTATAAGGCTATTAGCCTTGCATGTGGTTGCTCTTCTTTCACCATTGATCCACAAACCTGTACCAAAAGTAGTGGTTTAAAGTCTAAATTTTAATAGAAAATTTTTAGTCTTGTTTGCACCCTTTGGTATATTTGAAGTGATTCGAGTTTGGATTGACACAAATCAATCTTTGCATCAATTATATATGCTCATTAAACTTTAAAGTAAAGAACATCCAATAACCGTCAAAAAACAGTAACATAAGCATGATAAATAATTTTTTTAATACATTTAATATCAATATAAGAACTTGTCTTTTTTACCCATTACCGACCAAGCCATTTGCCTCAGATCGGTCTATTAGACCGCCATGGCAAACAATCAACACTAAATGTACAACTATTTGCCAAAATTAAAAAAAAAAACTAAAAACCAAGATGGCAAACTCGTAAACAAACAAATATATAACTATTAACTAAATAGCGAAGGCAAAACATTATAAGCAAGGATATTATTTTTAATATTATATGTAAAGTTTATATGGTGGGTTGGATTAACTTGATAATAAGTAGGTGTTGCTGCTGATGGAAGTGATGATTAGTGAATGGTGGGATGGATTACCAAGTAACATGTAAAGATTAGTAATTCCTAATGTAGGCAGAAGGCTAGAAAATAACTCAAAATATTAGCAAAATGGAAAAAAAAATATAAATTTTCGCAATGTAATGGGCAAAAAACCATTTTTTTTACAAACCGATACAATAATTGCCCAATTTAACAATAATATTAAACATAAAACATCCAAATGAAGTTGTATACATAATTAAAGAACACCAAAAAAAAACTCAATGAAACAAATTTAAGAACACTGCAACTAATATATCAACTAACCAATGCTGCAAAAAAAACCGCAAACGAAACCAAACTAAGTACATATTCTATGATCATCACCAAATCCTGTAACTATTAATAGCAACAAATGTATCAATAACAACCAAAATCCAAATCCGCGACGCTCAAAAACTGCTATATTAAAGAATCTTAAAAAAGTTCATGGCTAAAAATCGAAATTTTAAAGTTACCCATTAGCTTCCATATGCAACTGGAAGCCCTAATTAAGAAAACACCACAATCAAAGACATCACATAACTTAAATTTATAAGTTAATTTAAATAATGATAAATTAAACAAAAAATGAGAGATTGATAATGGAAATCAAAGATAATTAAGGTTGAAGAGTAACGTGATGACCAAAAGCTAACAAAAAACCCAAATCATACAAAAATAATAATCGAGGGACAAAAGATAGAAGAGAAGATTAACCGACCTCAGAACCGCCGATTAGTCGCGATCTAAGCTTTGGAAACCCAATCATCCCCCTTTTCCTCAACCACCAACAATTGCTGCCACCCATACCCACCTTCACATTGAATGATGGTTCCAAAGCCCGGTACCATGGCGTCCGTTCGGCAGTTTCCACCGCTGGCACCACCATCTCCAACAAAACCACCACCACCATCTCGCCTGAAACCACCACCTCCGATAACCACCTTCACCATCTCGCCTCCCCCATGAGCCTTCAAACGCTACTTGATCTGGAGAACTGAGGAGATTATCAAAAGAAAAGATTTTGAAGAATATGGAAATGATTTTGTTTTGTGCTTGAAATCCGGGTGAAACTAAAAGGCCGTAGAAAAGACTGGTTTTGGCGCTCAAACACAATAATCCTAGACTAATTAGTTGCCATGTGGCAAAAAGAGTTATAAGAAGCAGACAAGTGGCCTAAACTTGTTTTGTTTTATTATAATGTATAGATAACTAAGTTGAATCGATAACATTGGTTCATTATGCTACGGACACTCGCTACAACTATATGTTCAAAACAGTTTACATTGATCGAGAACAATAAAGATTAATGGTATTACCAATTGTTTTTTCTCTCATATTATAAAAAATATTTAAAGTTTATATAAGTTAAATATACACAACAAATATTTATGTTTCCTGAAATTATTCTAGTATAAATATATAAAAAAAATAGCAACTATTAAAAATTTCTTTTGATGGTAAAACATTTTTGTTTTATACACACTCGATTAAAAACCGTGTTTAACACTCCAAGACCAAGCATAAACCATGTATATTTGCTTAGAGATGTTGTTGACCAAAGTAATGTTGAACTTCAATATATTTTTACTTACAAACAGTTAGCAAATCGTTTTATACAGAAACTTGATCCTAATAACTTCGGCTATTTGGTTTCACCATTAATTAAGAATGGTTAAATTTTAGCAATCCTTACTTTTGTGGCCAAGTATAACATCATCAACTACTACTTAGGTTCCTACCAATGTATATATTTGCTACTTATGTGTCTTTAGTTGAAACTTAGGTTCCTACCTATGTTTCAATACTATGGGTAGCAACTTAAGTTGTTATTTGTTTAATAGTAAACTTTTCATTCAGCTTTTCTTTCTTTAGAAGGTAGCAACTCCTATTGATATTAGGGGTGTGCACGGTTCGGTTCGGTTTTGAGCCGTAACCGTAACCGAAACCGATATGATCGGTCATTACATATCCTTAACCGATCGGTTCGGTTATTTCGGTTTCGGATAATTCGGTTAATGTTCAGTTATTTCGGTTACGGTTATTTAACCGGGTTTTTTTTGTTTTTTTATTTTTTTTTCAAAAGAGCCAACGGTTAAGTCTTTTTTTTTTAATTAATATCCCTATCTTTATTTTAAATTAATCATAGGGCAAATTACATAAGGATAGCAGGTAGACGGGCAACAAACTGCGCCGCCATCCCCTTCTGAATAGAAAACTCTAATCTACTAAAAATAAAGCCTCGCCCCTGAGGGGAGGTGTGAATGATACAAATACATATTATGATCTAGGGTTTGAATTGTTTTTCACTTTCATTTGTTTTATAACGAGTTAATGCGAACCCGCGCGTTGCGGCGGGTTGTTGATAGGAATTCAATTGACATTAGTTCACCCTCTTACGGTACCAACATATATTATATTATACAAAAGAGATAAACACACAACTCCCACAAATTTCTTACATCACATACATATCCTCATTACCATCCTCTATTCCTCTCTGAGATCCTCTTTCATTAAATAAAAAACATAGCATTACACAATATACAATATTACAAACTTTAACCTTTCTTATTGTTTAAACTTTATATATCAAACAAAAAAAAAAGTTTTCCAACCACCAATATCAAGGTATGAATTTTTTAGCTTTTGAAAATGGCCTTCAGTAAGAAGCAACATCAACAAAAATCTATGCTTTGAAGCACCATCAGAAAGAACCTACCCTTCCAACAAAATGGCCGTTACAACAACATCTATATACATTTGTAGAGCATACCTTAGCCCAGTGGCGGACCCAGGAATTATTTGCTGGGGGTGCGGATGAGTGGCTCAAGCATATTTTCAAGGGGTGCGGTCGGGGTTTTTGCCTAAAATATACACTAAATTTTTTTTTTTCAAGGGGTACGTCCGCCCACCTTGGGCATAACCTAGGTTCGCCCCTGCCTGCCAATGATGGGAAAGATATGAACAAACAAAATTACAATATACTTTTGTCAAATTCATGTTTCAAACAAAATTTCAGTTCATCGATATCACCGTTCTATATAACAAATCATAAACGTACACTATCAGATCTACAACATTTAATAAAGAAGCCACACAATAGTTTTGCTATGGTTTTTTTGTTATAACATAATTTCTAAGTGAATTTTCAATTGGAACCACTAAAGAATGGAATATAAACCACAGCATTCTGTATATTCTGAATCAAAGAAAAAATTAAAGAATGATCCACCTTTTTTGCAAGTCCCCTGCCCTAACACTTCCTTGTACCGCAAATCATACCAATAAAGTAATCCAAATTTTCAATTGGTAAATGTATAAGGGCATAATTAGTGTAATGGCCCCTACATTTGACATTTGTTTTTTATTAATGTAAAATAGGCTTTACTAACTTGGGTCTAAAAACAATGAGCTTCTTAAAAACTTGGACTAGATATAAATATAATCACAAAAATATGCATTGGGACAAAGTATCGGTTCGGTTATGGATAAATCAGTTATGGATTAGTTGTTAACCGTAACCAAACCGATTTTTTCGGTTATTATAAAAATGGATAACCGAACAGTCAGTTAAGGCTCGGTTCGGTTATTTCGGTTATATGTTCACCCCTGATTGATATCGATCCACTATCAAAATAACAATATTTGAAATGACTATTTTAATTTGAACCGTTCAAAGCCTTGAAATCCTTTTGAAATTCCCTCTCATAATTCCAAAATCCAACTTTCTCATGAACCCTACCTATCTCACGCATTATCAACCAAATTTCTTAAAATCAACTCTTCCATAGGTATATTCTTTCAAACTTCAAACCACTACCATTACATGCTATGACAAATTCAAGGAAAACCTCTAAACCCATTACATGATTGACATTTTACTCAATTGTCTTATCACTTATGCCATCACCATCAGCCCAAAAATATATTAACTCCGGTTTTCTAGAAATTAGGACGGTTTAAGAATGTATTAGAGCTCATCTTTAGTCCATCCCAAGTGTATGTCCTTCTTCTCTAGTGTTTATGAATACGTTGGCGATGTCTAAAAAGGGTGAATGTCTTGAAGAGTTAAAGATAAGGTATTTTACGCTATTGTAAACTATACCAACCCATACTATACCGATGACATACCCAACCGAACCGATACCAACCCAACATCAATACCAGTACCGCTACCGATATTCATTTTTTTGTAATTTCTGGTTTCGATATGATTTGTGGTACTTTTTGGTATTTTTTTACTCCCGACACCGAACTGTAAGATTAAATATATTTATTTTATATTTAATCTAGTAGCCATTATAATCATTTACATTATATGGATCAAAATATATAACAATCATATTAAATAATTAGTTGGTAATTGTTGATGAGCCTAATTACCCTTATTAACTAATTAGGGTTTCCTCCTGGGTGCTTATATAAGGAGACTTATGTAGAGGTTCTAAGGTTAGACACATAACCTAACTAATTCACATAACATCATCAATCGACCTCCTCTCCATAACCGATTCCCTTATTCGGTTTTCATAATCACCGTCATTAGATTGCACCCGAAGGAGGAACCAGACAAAGCTGACAATCATGTCAAACCTTATTGCTACATCTACATCTGGATTCTCTGCTGGCCTGTGCTGATGCAATCAAAGGTATGTTTTCATGTTTTCCATTATATCTAAACAGAACTGATCAACATGTGGTATCAGAGCATATGTTGATTAGTCAGTTCTGTTTTCGTATCCATTATTCTGGGATTGAAATCTGGAAAACAGAAGTTTTGAAAACTCAATAAAACTCACGGCTGTTTTCAGGTCATATGTGCCGAGATCAATGTTTTTCGGGAAAAGAATGTTTTTTAAATGACTCGGAATCATAATGGTAAATCTTAATTGTACCGAAATCTGTTTAAAGCCTTAAAATTCAGGTTTCGGGTTCCAGAGTCATGTTTTATTTTTAGGGTTCATCATGTGTTCTTAAGAAAATTCGAAATTCCTTTATGTTTTGGAATATAATTTGGATTTTTGAGTGTTATTTCCCTGTTTGATCCAATTTAATATGTTAAGTTTATTCGAAAACTGTTAAAAGATATACAGTTATAATTTTCGAAATATTATGATAAAATTAGATCATCACTAAAACAGGAAACCATATCTCAAAATCCCTAACAATTCGAATTTTCGGTTATGTTTTCACATTAATAGCTGTAACAGAAGTTTCGAGATAAGTTTTAACCACCCGAGACAAAGGTCTCGACTCGAGACCACAAGAACTCGACTCGAAATCATAAGTGTTCTCAAATGTTTATAACTCGAGACAACGATTTCGACTTGAGATCTCGACTCGAGACCATTGAGGTTTTGACTAAGGGCTTAAATCTTTACAACTGGAGACAAAGGTCTCGACTCGAGACCATAAGGTCATAACTCGAGACCATAAGGTTGCGACTCGAGACCATAAAGCTACAACTCGAGACCATGGTTGTGACTCGAGACCTCATAAGGAGTCAAGATCTCATAATTCATAGCAGTCGAGACCATGATTACGACTCGAGACTGAGGTTGCGACTCGAGACCTTGATGAGTCGAGACCTCATAATTTTACAAGTTGAGTCGAGACTTGACTCGAGATCTCACTCGAGACCTCATAATTGAGTCGAGATCTCGCTCGAAACCTCATTATTTTAGGCTGTTTAATGTGAACTAAGATTTGCTATTAAATGATTGGTTTTGTAAATACTTAGTTAATTAATAAGGATCAAATAATGTTTCACAAAACCAAAATGGCTTAACTTGAATGAGCTTCTGATGTATCACTTCTGGCCAAAGCTGATTTGATGCATCTACTTATCGTTCAAGTATTACGAAAGCTATGTTAAGTGTGCATCATAAACATGAATGTCTTAATATCTGGCCAAAGCTGATTTAATTCATTCATAGATGGCATACTTAACAAGTGCATAACTAAAGTGATTGTCTCAATTTCTGGCCAAAGCTGATTTGTTACAACCACTTTGCACACATGCTTAAATGATTACACTTCTGGCCAAAGCTGATTTGTCTTCGTTTAAGTAGAACTTTAAATAAGTCTATTATTTTGATGTTAGTAATAGACATATCACAACCTCTTCACACAATGATCCTTATATTAATGATCCTTAATTAATTTTTATGATCATTTCGTCTGCCTTATTCTTAGTACCCATAATTTTACTCACTATAATTTTCTTCTATAAGTCTATATCTCATCCACTCTAATTCCTAAATCTAATATGTTTTGCTTAAAGTTTCTATAAGAATTAGCACTTAAATTAAATCCTTGATTATCTCTTAAGACATGATAATCCTATTGCTCTCTTCTGATATAAGTACTACAGAAGAAAAGTAGAGCATGATGATTAGGATAAATCGAACATGATGTCTCTTATGATAATCAAGAATAAGTGCTGTCACTAAAAGGTTATTCCAGATTAAGTCTTTCCTAAGACTAATCTATAATTGTGGAATAATCACTAGAACTCCTAAGATGCATGCCTTCATTTAAAATTATAAACTATAAAGCTAAGTGGTATATGTGAATACATAATAATGTACAATACCATGACCCATAAAGTTAAGGGCCTACGCATGGAAATAAGTACATTTTTTCTAGTACATTACATACTAAGATTTTCACTTGTACAATTTGATGCCTTATAAATCAACTATAACACTCAAAAGTACCAAAGTATAAAGAGTGTGTTGATAAGCAATATATGTACATAGAAATAAATGTTTGAAACTGGAAAATAAGATGTTATTCACCTTACAACCACTAATAGTTTAAAAGAGGATTGTTCTAAGGTCCATAGACAAATTACAAGTGCTAATTCCAACTTTAAGGTTCTTCAAGGGAAAATCTCACTGCATAATTATGTCATTAGACTAGGCATAAGCAACGAGACTATCCATTATTCCAAAGAACAGTTGGATAAGTTAATTAGGTAGTCACTTACTAATGATATTTAAGTCTGATAATTTTTAATATTCCAATTAACACATGATTAGTTGACTCTAATTCCATACGTTTCCTTACCAGAACTCGACAAATAACTAACACGAGAGTTAGTGACAAAAATTAAATGTTAAGACTATAGGAACCATAATAAGCAATCTTCTAATAACGCTTTTCGACACCTTATATATTCTGAAGATTAATCAGAATATAGTATCATAATTAAGCAATGTTATGAAGATTGTGAGGTTTGCATAGTCAACATAAAGTCATACTTACCTTAAACTCTCATTTTATTTGTTCTAAATATCTGGATTAAAACATTACTAAGATAAAACTAGATGATACCTTACACTTTCACAACTTTTGTCATCATGCAAATGAGAATTTGACAAAAGGAAAAATGAGACTTATAAATTTCATCCATTATAACCGAAATTCATGAGAAATCATGACATGGTTAATGAGGATGATTTTTTATCTAATCTCATTCTAAGTGATTTTAAATCATGACGTTATAGCCCTAAATATTACTTGGCTTAAGGAATAAGTATGGGTCCATCATAAGTCATTCATTGACATTCGTGGAACTTATTCCGAATGGAATATTCAGACATAATTTATTTATCATTTGAAAGACTACCAACTTGTATCTAAATTTTGTCGCATATGGCTCACGGTATTAGAAGAAATCAATTCATATACATACTTTATAAGATTTCTATTAAATATGTCCCTAAAGTTTCTTATGATATCTGGACATTAAAGAAATCAAATAAAGTCTAACGTATATATGATAGGTTCCCACGTCACGTACCTCATTGAAACTTCTCTTGTAGCATTTCTAGAGATATTAAAGATCAGTGGGAGCATTAAGTGTCTTAATAATAACTTGTAATAGTTGCAAGAGGTGGGGGAGTGAAAATTTTACATTATCTAAATTTGCACCTCTTGTACAAGACACCGCTCCATCACGACATTGTTCTATCATAACTTGTCTCCTTAAAATCTAATGCTACTCTTACAAAAGTTTCATTGTTGCTTAATTGTGGGCACACTTAGATTTCTTACCTAAACTAACATAATCCTCAACAAGAGAAATCACAACGACTAACGTCATTAACTTGTTTCTCTATTAGAATTTATTGGTCATTAACCATTGACCCTAAGCATGCTGAGTTCCTAAAGTTTTCTAAGGTCAGTGGGAGAAGTCAAAGTCCTTATCATGATTTGTAAGGAATACAAGAGTCGGGGGGAAGAGTGTCATTAAATTTCACTCCGAATTTAACTCCGATTACACCTCTTGTACACCATACTGCACCAACTCTTTCAAACTTAGAAGGAAAATGATAGCTACCTAACCAAGAGCTAATCCATAAAACTGAAACTTCTAATAAACCCAATAATCAACTCAGGAGGTCATCTAGGTTTAAAAGCCTAATAACTTTGATGATTACATAACCTCCCTAACTGAAGTTGAAATGGATTTTGGAAAAGTTTACCGATCCTATCTCTTCAAATTAAGCCATTAGTGTTAATTAATCTTCTAAATGGAATAAAACAGTTTTCTAGTAAAACTGATTTTATGTGTTCGTATAACGTTTGAGATTTGATTGAATTACCTAAGAGTGTTCATAACTAAATCAAATCCTAATATAAACGTTAAGACACTAAGAAACATGATTGATTGTCAAAGGTTATACTTAGGAAGAGATAAATTATCAAAGTTTTCTTTGAGGATCATCACTGTTCTAGTAGCTTATAATAGTTTAAGGCTACATTAGATGAACATTAAAAAACAATTTTCCTTAACAAATGGCTGACATATTTACATGTTCATAAAACAACCTGAAAGTTCCAAACTGAAGGTTAAAGAACACTTTGTTTGTAAGCCAATAAAATCCATGTATGGGTTAATGCAAACATTATAATGTGATGAAATCTTAACGTAATTATTTTCATCAACAACCAAGTGGATTAATGTACCTACCTCAAAATGAGTGGGAGCAACTAAGATAAACCTGTCTATATAGATGATATTCTTTTGACAGGTATATGTTACATAAGTCAAAGCATTGTTAACACAAACTTTGATATAATAGATCTCAGAGATATCTCTTATGTGATAGATATCATAACATACTGAGATAGACCCAATGGGATATTAGTTTCGTTCCATAAGTTTAACATTAAATGGGTCCTTACATATGTAACAATCAATACTGCTCTCCTTCAGAGGATAATATGGTAAATGAGATTATTTTTTACGCTTCATTAATTGGAATCCTTATGTAAGTTTAAGTCTATACTCGCTTAGATATTACTCACATTGCAACACACTAGATATGTCTAGATTAATGTGAAGCATCTAATGGAGTATTACAATATCTTTAAAAGAAACGAGAAGCTATAATTTGAAGAAAAAGTGAGAATTAAAACCGGTTTATTACTCTAATTTTGAGATATTCAAAGATGACAAAATGTAATTTCGGGTATATCTTTATGTCAGCAGACAAAACCTATTTCATGGAGGAGTCATAATGCACTGATATTAACAAACTAAGTTATAACGACATAATATAGTCACTAAATGTTGTTGGAAATTTATCAGTGGACTCATAAGTTTATTAACTCCATATAATTAATGTTTTGAAGACTTAGTGTGATAAAGTCAGCTAGCATGACTCCTTGAACAGTAACAGTTCAAGAGGTGCTGCATTAATTTTCGATACGCAATTAATTATTCGTTTATGAACGAATTGAGGAAACTAAGTTTTGTATCGAATACATTCATGATATGCTTAAGGATCCTATAACTGAAGGGCTATTACCCATAAGTCTTATTAAGAGACGGGTATTAATTAATGGCCATGCGCAATTGCATATCGTACTATGAATGACTAAGTATTAGTTAATTTTCCTCATCAGTTTGATTTTGTATGTCTCTAAGAATATGTCAAGTCGACATAATGGCATATAGACAAATAAAGTTACAAATCAAACAAAGGGCTTATGCATATTTTGATCAAGACGATTAGGTTTTAAATTAAGGCTATAGTATGATTAATGGGGGTCCTGAGTCGCATAATGATTCAACGGCTGTATTTCTCTGCTATAGTACTTGTTTAAGGCTAAAATGAGTGTTAACTCCTGATCAGGCTTATCTAATACTCATAGTAAATGATTACTCGGCTAAGTGGGAGAATGTAAGATTAAATATATTTATTTTATATTTAATCTAGTAGCCATTATAATCATTTACATTATATGGATCAAGATATATAACAATCCTATTAAATAATTAGTTGGTAATTGTTGATGGGCCTAATTACCCTTATTAACTAATTAGGGTTTCCTCCTGGGTGCTTATATAAGGAGACTTATGTAGAGGTTCTAAGGTTAGACACATAACCTAACTAATTCACATAACATCATCAATCGACCTCCTCTCCATAACCGATTCCCTTATTCGGTTTTCATAATCACCATCATTAGATTGCACCCTAAGGAGGAACCAGACAAAGCTGACAATCATGTCAAACCTTATTGCTACATCTACATCTGGATTCTCTGCTGGCCTGTGCTGATGCAATCAAATGTATGTTTTCATGTTTTCCATTATATCTAAACAGAACTGATCAACACGAACCAGTACTCTTTTGATGTGTGTAAAATGCAACATATAAATTACATCAAATGAGGCATAAAACTAACCCTTTTTAAGTACTAATGTTGGAAAAAGAGTGTTTTTGTCTTCCTTTTGTATTTTCAGGATTAAATGAGCTCAAATTCACAAAAGAAGCAAAAAGACAGCTAAATCTAACATAAATACAAGGAAAGGAACATAAGTGGACTGCCCGACCCCTCAACGGCATCTTCCAAAGCAAAATAGAGAAGGCAGAAGACTGAACACGCCCCGTGCTCAGCCAGCACGGGGCCGTGCCCAAGAAGCAGCAGAAAAGACAAACCTATAGAAGCTTCTATTGCCAACCACGGGGCCGTGCCCAGTGAACACGGGGGCGTGGCGAAAGTACAGCAGGCGCATTAATTGTAATTGCGAATTACAATTAATGAGGAGAGAGAGTGTCAGACAGGCATGGGGCCGTGCCCAGCGGACACGGTGCCGTGCCCAGCCCTCTGTTCAGCCTATAAATAGGAGTGCTTGGTTTCATTTCAACTCATCCCTTGGCACACCACCTCTCTCACACTTCACCCACCACCCACCACCATCACAATACCATCATCCACCACCATCATCCATTGTCCATCGTAGAGTGTGTGAGTCGTCTCGGGATCCAAGATTGATCGTAAGAGTTCTTGACAATCAAGGCCATGTTTGCCTAAGTCTCTTACATCACTTGGTGAAGACAAAGTGTCTAGTATAATACTTTTTATTTCTAATCTTTTGCACTTTTTATTTGGTTTTGTATTAATGACTTTAATAACTAGTTACTTATGTTGAAGGTGATCTTTCCTTATCGTTTATCCGTGGTGTCTTGGCATTATTTTACTGTCTATATAAAATAAAGGATTTTCACCATTCATATCTCCACGGTCTATATGGAGGTATGTTGGCTACCTGGTCGGGGGTTAAGGGAACGGTTTGGTAAAGATCTTGTCATTGTTCAGCGTTTAGAGGTCCTGCAATGGACCTGGGTCAAATTTAGTAGGACCTCCTTCAATGTTTCACGGTATTGGATGGCGGGGGTCCAAACTCTTTGATCCCCTCATAAGTTAACTACTATTAATACTATAACCCGGCTATTTAGGACTGTATCCCTGCTGACTCAGACTACTTAGTCGAGGGTAACGTCACCGCCAAAAGCGGGGCCTACCATAATATTGCATTAATAACTTAATTCATTATCTTCCAATAATCCACCCTTTTAGGATTGTATCCTTGCTGACTCAAACTACTGGGGTGAGGGTAACGTCACCTTCAAAAGAGGGGCCTACTACAATAACTAAGATAATCTCTTAATTATGTGCAAAAGTGCGGAAATAATCAAAGGTTATACTAGATACGAGTCGGAACCAAGTGATTTATCTTGTCTATCTGTTTTTCTTTTATTTTTATTTTCAGCATTTTAGTTAGTTTTTATTTTTCTTAGCTTAAAACTTTTTTTTTCTAAACTTTTTATTTTGATTAGACGTTGAGGATAAACCGGTACTAAAAGCTCTTGTGTCCTTGGACGACCTCGGTATCTTACCAACACTATACTACGCTCACGATGGGTGCACTTGCCCATATGTGTGTTTAGTGTTAGTGAAATATCGTGTTTTATAAATTTAAAACTTGGCTAAAATAAGTGTTAAAGGGGCTTAAAATATACACCTAATATATATAACACTTCACACGCATCAAGTTTTTGGCGCCGTTGCCGGGGACACAAGGATTTTAAGAAAGTTAGGAATCAACGGCCTAATCATTTTTTTTTCTTTTTTTTCTTTTTTTTAGGATTTTCTTAGTTTTTCAGCTTCTGCAGAGCTCAGCACGGGCCGTGCCCGCTGAACACGCCCTCGTGCTAAATCATTGGAACTGGCAATCCTGTTTTACGTCAGACAGTAAGCTGAACACGAGGCCGTGCTCACCCAACACGCCCCCGTGCCCAAGATTCACTTACTGAAAACAGAACCGTTAGATCCCAGCGGTTGGTAATTTCTGACATAAACATGAGTGATAGTGATTGTTTTTACTTTCGGCACTCTTATGGTACGTGGTGTCAATTATGTGGTGGCAAACATGAAGAAGTAGAATGCTACTTTCTAAATTATAGGCCCCACTACATGGACCCACCGACTTCTTATAACCTTAAGAGGGGCGAAAGTAAAAAATAAGCACTATTTATCCCTCGAATGCGCCCAGCCAGATATTCTAGGGGAAATGCTCCTTGATGAGTTATTTCAACTAGAAAAGCTAATTCTGAATTGGTTAAAAGAGCTTAGGAAGGATTTTATTGATCCACCCCAAGACGATGACCATGACGAAATGCTGGAACCGCATTCCGACAACCTCGTTGCTCCCGAAAATACCTTCATACCTAGCAAAGACTTGGACGATAGTCGTCCCTGTGTCGATTGTGCCGTGAAGGACTCTCCATCGACTTCGTTCGGTGCATACATAGACCTGAGCGATTCGGCATACACCTTCTTTAACGAGAGCCCGGGAAAGGGTTGGACTTGTCCACCTAGAATGAAAATAGGAATTACCCTCACCGACAACCTCTTGCGTTCTCGCCTTAGTCTAGGACAATTAAGGTATATTAGGCACTTTGGGGTTGTTCCAACCAGTAAGGAACCACCCGATATCGACGAGATCCTTAGAAGTAACAAAACTCCATGAGACAGCCTCCAGACACGGGGCCGTGCCCAGGTCAACACGCCCCCGTGCTCACCAAAAAGATTATCTGCTGATTTTGTCAGAATACGGACAAAATGTGTCAGGATTTCCTCTGCACACGGGGCCGTGTCCAATCAACACGGGGCCGTGTCCAGTGCGCTGTCGTTTTCTTTAAATGCAGCCTGATTCCTGCTCACTTTTGACCACTTCAATAGACAGAGATTCCTGGGATCTTCACTCATACCATCCTAGGTAAGTGCTAAAAGAAGGTTCCCAAGGACCATCTTATCCCTTCCACTTTTATTCATTTCCTCTTCTTTCAAAAATTTTTCAGCATTTCCTCCATGGAAGCTTGGAAATTTCATGATTCCAAGCCTCTATGAGAAGTTTGCAAGGTTATTTGCTAAGGATTCTTATTTAAAGTTAGTTGTATAACTTTATGTTAAATTATCTATGCTTAAAAATTCGATAAAAATCATGAAAATAATTTAAAACTCCAAGAATTCTTAGCCTAAAATCCTGCAGACAACTAGACACGGGGTCGTGCTCAGCGAGCACGCCGCCGTGTCCGAGGCACTGTTTTGTAAAAATTTTGCTTTCTTCGGTTTCTTTCACAGAAAATGGCAAGCAGAACAAGCGGATCATCTTCAAGAAATAACCGACAAGGAAGGAGATCATCAACAACAGAAGACTCTCTTGTAAACTATGTTTACGCCCTAAGGGAGGCTATTGACGAAATGACGGGAGTGGAGGAAGCATTGGTCGACCGTATCAACCATCTATCAGTGGGGCTGGAGGGCTGTCTCCGAGAGGTAAACCTCTTGCACCAGAGGTTAAACCTTCTCGCCTCCCCGCCTTTGGTACCTATAATAACCCAAAGGGCGTGGAACGTGGTGCCCGAAGTCATCATTCCGGCCGAATGGTACGCCATGCACCAAGAGCCTCCGCAAAGGGTGGTGCAAGGAGTCCCGGTGAATGTTCCCCCTCAGCCACCAGTCACTGAGGAAAATGAAGCCGCATTCTTCCATCCTAGGGAGATCGAAGAATGGCTTTAAACAACGTTTAGGGAAGAAATCCTTCGGCTAAAAGTCCTACTATATCGGGAAACTATTCTCGAAATTTTCTTAAAATAGTAGAACTCTTTATGATAACCTAGTGTACCTCCTGACCTATTTAGTTAAGTTTTAAGTTTTATCTAGATTTAGGATTATGTAAGGTCTCTCTATGATTGCAATGAAATGATGGTTTTTAAAGTTTGGATGGTTCTTAATGAATAAAACACACTCATGGTGGTAAGGGATGAAAAGGGAAATGAGAAAAATGACCCAATGCACAAGAACAAGGCAGCCCGACGATTTTCTCCATTACAGAAGGTTCAACACGGGCCGTGTCCAATCAACACGGCCCCGTGCTGAACCACCTGCAGAAAAACGCCCAGTTCAGGTACCTGGACACGGGCCGTGTTCCCCCAACACGCCCCCGTGTCCAGACTTCTGCTTCTCTTGTTTTAATTTTGTTACTGGCACTTGAACACGGGGCCGTGCCCGGACAACACGGGGCCGTGTCCAGCGCCCAGTAACACAATTTTTTTGCTTTTTAACACCATTTTACACATCTAATCAACCTAAAAATTTATTTTTGGGACACATTGAGGACAATGTGTAATTTAAGTGTGGGGGGGATGCTAAAACCTTGAATTTTGCAAGTCCTAAATACAAGCCTTACACAAAACTCTATTGGAACCGCTAATCACCCCAAATTTTTTCAAAAATTTCATTTTTTTACTTGTCTAGGTTTAACTCGGGAAATTCAAGTTCTCAAAAAGGTTATATTTTTACGAATTTACAACCGATAGCGTAGTGATAGAAAGAACCAACATAAGAAAATTATGAAAAGGCATGGCAAACTTAGTTAAAATTTGATTATATATACTTGATCACATAAAAACCCATTCCCACAAAAGTGAGTTTTGAGCCTTTGTTGAGCATACAATTACATATCATTAGACTAAATGCTCATTTTTCGTTTCTTGTGTGAATAGCCGCTTGGTTTTTACAACTCTAGAACTTGCCATGACGATACATTCCCGGTCCTTATCAACTTAAACCCGAGTAAGTAAATGATGGAGGCATTAGGACTAACCCTTTTTATTTCTACACCATTATTTTTCTTTTTCTTTACCACCTACCCAAAAATCCCCCTAGTTAACCCCTTTGAGCCTAAACCTTTTCATTTCATCACCCAAACCAAAAACCCTTTTACCCACCAAAACTTTTTTTATTTTTAACCCTTTGTTTTAGTAATAAGTTCGGTTTTTCGTATGATAAAAAAAAATGTGTTGATGATGAAGCAAAAGAAAATAAACAAACAAGTTCATCAAAAATAACTTTGTTTGAATAAAAGCTTCATCAAAATAAAAAGATACAAAAAAATAGAAAGTCTTACGAAAACCGACACTTGTTACGCTTTTCGCCTTTTTTTCTACTAATCACTAACCACTATCCCAACCACCTACCTTTAACCCAAGCCTAACCATTAACCCATAAAGTCCTCTTGATATTTACAAAGGTATAAAAGTTAAAAAGGAGGAGGATTGATTGCTTGGCAAGCTTATGGTAGAAATAAGTTCCATGCCGCTCTCGAGTGATTCACTAAAAATACACCTTCGGCCGAGTGTGAGTGATTTCTCCCGTGAGGTATGTGAACTTGTATATAAATGGAATTTTAAAAAGGCATGTTATGCCCAAATAAGTAATTTCTCCTATGAAACGTTCTAAATAAATCATTACGAATAGGATTGTAAATAGATAAAAATAAAACCCAAAAAGATCTTGGATATCCCGACACTCTACGACAAGCCCAAAACCTTCTCTTCTACCCATTTCATTTGGGAGTGTAAGCCACATATTAAAGAGTTTTGCTTGAGGACAAGCAAAAGTTCAAGTGTGGGGGTATTTGATGTGTGTAAAATGCAACATATAAATTACATCAAATGAGGCATAAAACTAACCCTTTTTAAGTACTAATGTTGGAAAAAGAGTGTTTTTGTCTTCCTTTTGTATTTTCAGGATTAAATGAGCTCAAATTCACAAAAGAAGCAAAAAGACAGCTAAATCTAACATAAATACAAGGAAAGGAACTTAAGTGGACTGCCCGACCCCTCAACGGCATCTTACAAAGCAAAATAGAGAAGGCAGAATACTGAACACGCCCCGTGCTCAGCCAGCACGGGGCCGTGCCCAAGAAGCAGCAGAAAAGACAAACCTATAGAAGCTTCTATTGCCCACCATGGGGCCGTGCCCAGTGAACACGGGGGCGTGGCGAAAGTACAGCAGGCGCATTAATTGTAATTGCGAATTACAATTAATGAGGAGAGAGAGTGTCAGACAGGCACGGGGCCGTGCCCAGCGGACACGGGGCCGTGCCCAGCTCTCTGTTCAGCCTATAAATAGGAGTGCTTGGTTTCATTTCAACTCATCCCTTGGCACACCACCTCTCTCACACTTCACCCACCACCCACCACCATCACAATACCATCATCCACCACCATCATCCATTGTCCATCGTAGAGTGTGTGAGTCGTCTCGGGATCCAAGATTGATCGTAAGAGTTCTTAACAATCAAGGCCATGTTTGCCTAAGTCTCTTACATCACTTGGTGAAGACAAAGTGTCTAGTATAATACTTTTTATTTCTAATCTTTTGCACTTTTTATTTGGTTTTGTATTAATGACTTTAATAACTAGTTACTTATGTTGAAGGTGATATTTCCTTATCGTTTGTCCGTGGTGTCTTGGCATTATTTTACTGTCTATATAAAATAAAGGATTTTCACCATTCATATCTCCACGGTCTATATGGAGGTATGTTGGCTACCTGGTCGGGGGTTAAGGGAACGGTTTGGTAAAGGTCTTGTCATTGTTCAGCGTTTAGAGGTCCTGCAATGGACCTGGGTCAAATTTAGTAGGACCTCCTTCAATGCTTCACGGTATTGGATGGCGGGGGTCCAAACTCTTTGATCCCCTCATAAGTTAACTACTATTAATACTATAACCCGGCTATTTAGGACTGTATCCCTGCTGACTCAGACTACTTAGTCGAGGGTAACGTCACCGCCAAAAGCGGGGCACTACCATAATATTGCATTAATAACTTAATTCATTATCTTCCAATAATCCACCATTTTAGGATTGTATCCTTGCTGACTCAAACTACTGGGGTGAGGGTAACGTCACCTTCAAAAGAGGGGCATACTACAATAACTAAGATAATCTCTTAATTATGTGCAAAAGTGCGGAAATAATCAAAGGTTATACTAGATACGAGTTGGAACCAAGTGATTCATCTTGTCTATCTGTTTTTCTTTTATTTTTATTTTCAGCATTTTAGTTAGTTTTTATTTTTCTTAGCTTAAAACTTTTTTTTTCTAAACTTTTTATTTTGATTAGACGTTGAGGATAAACCGGTACTAAAAGCTCTTGTGTCCTTGGACGACCTCGGTATCTTACCAACACTATACTACGCTCACGATGGGTGCACTTGCCCATATGTGTGTTTAGTGTTAGTGAAATATCGTGTTTTATAAATTTAAAACTTGGCTAAAATAAGTGTTAAAGGGGCTTAAAATATACACCTAATATATATAACACTTCACACGCATCACTTTTCACAGTGTTAAGGTCACGGGTTCGACACTGGGTCCAGGCAATTTTAGAAGGGTATTATTATTGTTAATACCGTTACTCGTTTTTGTTACTTAACGGGTGTTAATACTAGTGGTGTACAAATCGGGTTTTTTTAAAAATCGGGTTTCGGGTAGGATCGGGTTTCGGGTAGGATCGGGTTTTACAAAATCGGGTTTTTTTTTAAACCGGGTCGGGTCCGGGTTTTCTACCAAAAATGTATACCCTATATACCCGGGTTCGGGTAGGGTTCGGGTCGGGTTTTATAAAACCCGGGTATTATAATACCCTGTTTCGGGTTCGGGTCCGGTTCGGGTATTCATCGGGTACGGTTCGGGTATGCATCGGGTTGGGAAAAAACCCGCACCGGGTATTAAAAAAACCCAACCGGAACTATGCTTATAATTAGAAACCTAATAATTAAACAAAATTACATCAAAGTGCACACATAATTTTGTTAAATCATAAGAACTAGAAGTCTTAATGCTTGAAACCTAATAATTAAACAAGATTACATCAAAGTGCATACTTTTTGGTCGTCTTCGTTTTTTGATCGTCTTCGTTTAGTCTTCTTCTAGTGGGCTTGACATTCCCATTTCGACCTCTTCCTCGTGTATATCCGTTTCAACGCCATTTTCATCTTCAAGTGACTCCACATGTTGAATCCGCTCCGCCGCATCCAAATAGTCCTTCAAGCAAATACACATTTCAATCGACTCGGGACTAAGCTTCGTCCTCCTTAATGAAATGACTCGGCCACTAAAAGAAAATGCGGACTCCGAAGCTACTGTGGAAACTTGGACACTTAGTAGATCACGGGCCATTGCGGCTAGAACCGGAAATTGGGGTTCCTTTTCTTTCCACCAAGCCAAAATGTCGAAATTATCAAATTCTTCTTCGGAAGTGACGAATGCTAAAAAATCCGATGCAATATATCTCCCGAACTCGCTACTTGGGGTGTTACCACGAGCTCGTTTAGCATTGTCACTTCGCAAAGTATTAAACAAACAAATTTTTAAATTTCTATTACGGCTTGTTGAACTACCACTAGAAGAACCCGCATTTTCATAAGCTTGATGAACTTGTGAACTTAATTGACCATATTTTGCATAATAAACATCAAACAACTTTTCAAATTGTTTGTTAAAACTTGCTTGCGCTTTTGGCACAAAATATGGATCTTCTTCTTGCAAATCCAAAGCAAAACATATTTTCTCAATCAATGTTTCCACACCTCCTTTGTTTACATATGGGTTTAGAGCGGCCGAACAAGTAATAACGGGAGGCAAAACTTCAAAATACTTTCTAAACTTTTCTTTCATCGGCTTCATCATTTTAACAAAAATCGGACCTTTATATTCCAAATCTTGAAGCTTTGTTGCGATTATGAAAAGTTGATTAAGAACTTCGCAACTTGTGGGATAATAAACTCCCGATAAAAACTTTGTTGCACTTTTAAAAACCCCAAGCACATCGGTTAAAGTTTCAATAATAGCCCAACTAGACGGCGAGAATGATTCAACCTCCATTTCGCCTCCAAGCAAATCATGAAAAGCAATCAAACAATCCTTTTGTTTTATAGCGCTTTCAAACATGCTACAAGTGGAGTTCCATCGAGTCGCTACATCCCAATTCGCACCCAAACTTTTAACACCCGATTCTTTACAATATTTTCTATATCGCATATATATTCCCTTGCTAGTAGCAAAAATATCTTGTAGCATTTGTTTAAATTTTTTTCTCAAATCCACAATTTCATTTAAACCGTCTTGCACAACTAAATTGATAACATGTGCCACACAACGGCTATGAAAAAAAACACCGTCGCAAGTCGGTTTATATCTTAACTTTAGTTGTGTGACCGCGGCGGTGTTGTTAGATGCATTATCAAAAGAGATAGCAAACAACTTGTCACCAAAGTTATAACCATCGATTACTTCTTTTAAAAGTTGAAACAAATTGTTTGCGGTATGTGGATAAGGAAATAACTCAAAAGCAATCGTACGCTTTTGCATTTGGCACGTAGAGGGATCTATCCAATGCGCGGTAACACAAAGGTACGATTCGGGTAACCCATGAGGTGCCGACCAAACATCGCACGTCAAATTCACACCGGTTTTTAAACTTTGAAAAGTCGAAAACAATTGTTGTTTTGCTTGTTTCCACGCTTTTAGACAATCACGTCGAAGAGTAGCGCGGCTTACTTGGTTATAACGTGGTTGTAGAACTCTTTGGATGAGACGGGTCAATCTTTGGTTGTCAAAGAATTGAAATGGCAAACCTTGTTGAATCACGAAATTTCCGAATTCTTCGCGAACCGACTCGACGTCATAATGCCAAATTTTCCCGTCGCTTGACAATGGTGGTTGACCTTGGTTCGGATCATTCCTAAGTTTGCAATACGTTGACAGGTGTTTTTTCAACGTCGTGTTCGAATCAGACTTTAACAAAGCTCCACAATGAACGCATCGAGCTTTGTTTGGTCCAAACGACATTTTACATAACTCGTAATGAACCCAAACTTCTTGGTTTCGAGTTGTAGGAATAACCTCCACGACGCTTGCTTTGGTAGCCGTAGAACCCACGCCAACGGAAGACGTAGCACTTTGCGATGCCATTTTTGAGTTGTTGTGTATATTAGTTGTGCATTAAATCTGCAGTAAATATTCAACCACAACATTAAATTCGGTTGACTGAAGCCAGAAGAACAATTTTTTTTGTTGGTCATAAGTACAGAACACGATAAAATAATGATAGTCATTTCATCAAGCAGGGCAACAAATCTTGAAAATACTGATTTGAAGATGAAAACTCTCACATAAGCATTTCATCAAACAGTTAGTATGCAAAGATTAATACAATGTACCAATATAGAATTTGATTTAAGTAAGCCCCATAATCACAAGTCTAAACAAGAATCATCATAAATTTCAAGCATTCATGGTTAAGTTAACCCTAGGTTTCACAACCAATTTCACATAGAATTAAATATTCATCAATCCAACAATTCAACAACTAATTAGACAATTAGTGTATGTAATTTCACATAGAATTAGCAATGAAAAGCAAGTAATTACCTGAAAACGAGTAGTCAGTGGTGGCGAGCGGCTGAGGAGTGAGGATTCTTCAGTACATGTTTGGGTTTCACACTGATGTCGATAATACACACAGCTGGGCGAATAAGTTATTAAACCTAGAATTGTTTTTAGTTATTAAATTATTAATGAGATAAAGGGCACAATTCTTGGGGCCGGATAACACTGTTATCATAACAGTCTTTAATCATGAATATCACTTGGGCCAATTTGGAGGGTTGGGCCTTTCATGTAATTGGATTAATATTAATCTAAGCCGGGTTTCGGGTATTATAAAAACCGGGTTTCGGGTATTTATAAAACCGGGTTTCGGGTATAAACCGGGTATAAAAAAAACCGGTTCCGGGTTCGGGTTTTAGACCAAATATGCATACCCGGTCCCTACCCTACGGGTAGGGTCGGGTTCGGGTATAAAAAACCCGGGTTTTATAATACCCGGTTCCGGGTTTTTTTTTTCGGGTCCGGGTCCGGGTTCGGGTTTTTTGTACACCACTAGTTAATACCGTTACTCGTTTTTGTTACTTAACGGGTGTATTTTGTTTTATTTTATTTTGGTAGATCATTAGCGGATTAGCCTAGTAATTTGACACAAATGGGCCCTTTGGTAAGAAGGCCCAACCATAAACTACATAAATGGGCAAGATGGGCTTTATTCTTGAAATTAAGGGACGAGATGAAACACTAAAGTGACAACACTTGATTATATTATATGTACAATTTTCTCTGTCAACCCTTCGCTTCTGTGAAAATATATAAGAAAAAAGAGAAAAAAATATCTGACTTTTATTGTATTTTTGAAGTTGGGGAAAATAAAACAAAATGGAGTTATCAATTATGTGTTTTGTTTAGTTCTTAATGGTTCAGACCTCTTACTGGTTCAACATTTAATGGTTCAGACTGTTTGCAGTGGCGGACCCAGGATTTTTTTCCTGGGGATGCGGAAATTTTTTAAAGATTTTAGACCCCTAGCTATATAAAAAAAATCGGTTCATAGCGGGTCGGGTCGGGTCGGGTCATGTAAAACAAGTAAACACAAACAAACAAAGTTTCATAGCGGGTCGAATCAGATCGGGTCGGGTCCATTTCAATTTTCAAACAATTAAACCTTAGTTCCTAACTTCTTATCACATTAACAATCAGATCGGGTCGGGTCGGGTCCATTTGAATTTCAAGCCCTAGTAATTTTTATTTACCAACCAACAATCATATAATCAACAAAACCACCCAACTAAAGACTAGAACAACTCAAAAATATATAAAACATATAAAATTTTAAACCTTTTTAACAAATATATATATATATATATATCTGTTTCTATTGAAAAAACCCAATAAAACATCAAAACAAATCGAATTACCTATTTAAGTTCAATTTTTGAATTTCATGTTTTCAAACTCTATACTAGAATCATATAATCAATAAGAAATTAAGAAACAGCAAACCCATACTATAAAGACTAGAATAACCCCAAATAACCTCAAAACACATAAAAGTTTAAACTTTTTTAACCCATCATAAAATCCTATTATCTCATGACTCTTGAACAAAATCGCATAACATCAAAATAAAAAAATAAAAAAACAAAACAAAACTTGTACCTGTCAGGTGCGGCCTGAATTAACCAGTTTATAGCCGGAATTTTGTAGTCGTCGGCCGGAATTATGCTGGTGAGGCAGAGGGAGGGCGGGAGTCGCTGGCAAGTGGCAGCGATTTGGGTTTTTTTTTTAATTATGTGGACTGATTTTGTTTAACAAAACTAGTAGTTGGGTTGGGCTTGAATGGGTTTTAAGTTATTGGGATTGATGGATTGAATTTAAGTTTTATTAAAGAGGTTAGTGGGCTAACTTGTTTACATAATTTGATCGGGTTACAATCCGTGTTCACAATTTTTTTTATATAAATTCCTAACATTTTTCTCTAAGTGGTACGGACGAAAATATCCAAGGGGTGCGGTCGGAATTTTTCAAGGGGTGCGGACGAAAATTTCCAAGGGGTGCGGTCGGGATTTTTCGCGAAAAATACCACTAATTTTTTTTTTCAAGGGGTGCGGCCGCCCACTCACCCCATAAGGTGAGTCCGCCACTGACTGTTTGTTTCATAAGCAGATGTCTGAATGGTTCAGACATTTGCCTCTGCCTCTGAATGGTTAAGCATTATACTTAGGGGTTGTTTGTTTACCTCTTAATGAGGCTCTTACTGGTTCAGACATCTTACTGGTTCAGCACTTAATGGTTTAGACTGTTTGTTTCGCGAACAGATGTCTGAATGGTTCAGACATTTGCATCTGAATGGTTAAGTATTATACTAAGTTTGAATGGCGAAGACCTCTAATCTGAATTGATCAGACATTTGCCTCTGAACGGTTAATCATTATACTGGCTCTTAATGGTTCAGACCTCTTACTGGTTTAGCACTTAATGGTTCAGACCTCTTACTAGTTCAACACTTAGGATATACAAGACGCTATTGTAAAATTATAAGTTTATTTTTTAACTAATAATTATAGAGACTAAGAGCATTCACATCCAGCTCCCTAAAAATATATATACATTCCACTAAAAAACAACTTCTATATCAATATATTTTTATTAAAAACAAATATTTTTCTCTCTTCTTTTCAATTAAATAATATTTTTATACCTTTATCATTACATTTTTCTCTCTCCTTCACTCATAACCACTTTCAATATATGTTAAAAAATTATAGTGGGTGAACAGTGTCTCCCCAAATATACAGATAAACAGTAACATTTTCTCTCTCCCCCACTCACAACCACTTTTTATACTCTTTATATTTTAAAAACCTCACACACAGATTTTGATTCTCAGGATGTGAATGATAAGGGGGCATATTTGACATGTAAGCAAACATTTTATTTATTAAATATTTATTAAAAGGAAGTCAAAATTAACTCATTTAAGTATCGTCACGTGGAAGAAGAGAAAGAAAATATTGGTTGGAGATTTTTGACCAAAGTAGAGATATGGATTTTTCTTAGATTTTGTCTTGCATGCATATGTAGAAATGGTCTTGAAACACGACAATTACTTACTAGCCAATTTAAAGTCTAAAAGTTTAATCTCCATTGACCTAAAAGTTTTGGGCATAAATTGAACATGCATAGCTTTGGAAAACAATAATGATGTTATATTATTTTTAGCACAATGATCAATAAAGCTTTGTTCAAATTCTCCCTTTGCAAATGGATAATTAGTATTTTGGAGTGTTAAAACTTAGGTTTTAAACTTTTGGGCTGCTTGTGGGTTGAAGTTTAAACAATTTTACTCTAATTTTTTTATTAATTAATATAAAATCAATTATCACTTGATTTTGGCGTACCACGGGCTGTTTGAAAAAATTAAGACGACTCATGAATTGCATTGGTGTATAGTCATTATTGCCTAGTGGAGATGGATATGATCGGGTGGTCCCGCTCGTGACACGATGACATTCTAGTGATCCGTCAGTGATCCAAATTTGTTGTTCAAAAAAGAGTATAATACTATACAAAAACAAAAATATAAATTAAACATTACATATACGTAAAAAGCTTCAACAAATATCTTCAGAAAATGTCTTCTTGTAGTATCTTCGGTTCCAATAATGGAACAAACAAAGTTGTTGATTTGGCTAGTGTTTTGTGTTCAACATGTGTCTCGTAAACCAAATTTCGAGTCGTGCTTAAGAGAATTCGTTTGCTCCCAAGAATAATTTGTAGTGTTCCCATAAATCTATTTTTAGCCAATGTCCTCTATGAATACATTGAAATCAAATACCATATCGTTTTGCAAGTACGTGAAATTCCAAAATGAAAAGTGTCATTTGATTTGGACGTTTGTTTTACTTTGTGTTAGGAGACATTTGCTATTCATTTTTAATAATATCTTTTAATGTATTATAAAATCAAATGAGCTTATTTGTAATAATTTTTATCATTTTTTGCGCTTAATTTGTGTTGTTTGTTTGTTTTTCGAACAAATTTTTTAATCTTTTCGTTGCACTTGTAAGAATTTGAACCCACAACCTCACATTTGTAAGAATAAATACTATATCACTAAACCAATAAGTACAACCACCCTTTTGTTTTCCAAATTCGACAATTTGTCAATTACTGCTTGATACATTTGTACAACCACCATTTTGTTCTCATCAACACTTGCAATCATCGATGGAATGTTTTATGAGATTGATTCTTGTAAACCTTGTACTTTGATCTCCATGTTCCCGATTGAAAATGCATGGTCTTTAATCCATATCTTGCTATCTGGTACTAGTAGTCATGTTCGATTGATCAATTTTAGGTCATCAGAACTTGAATCGTCAAGCTTTGATACCAATGATAGCTTTGAGTTTAAAGAGAGAAAAACCCCAAATCAAAGCATAACCGTTGTGGTTAGCTTGTAACGACCTTTTGAAATGATTTACACAGTTTACAACATCAGTCCCCTAACTTATAGTTGTTACAAAAGTCCTCCTGTGCTTACAAGTAACTCTTACACGTATCAAATTTTCGCCTTTGTCTTAACAACACTAGCATCATTTGATGCAAGGAGAATCTTTCATCGACGAGAAAGTAAAAAATTAAAAGTAATAATATTAGAACAATCAATATAATTGTGAATTAAATTGAGTGAGTTTGAAGTTTGTGTAATCCTAACATGCTTTTATTTGAGAATCATGCATTATAATATTATAGAATTGTTGTATTTTTTTTTTATTAAAACACGTGATAGCCATCCATAACACGTGGTGGGATGATATAGTGGTATGGGGCCAGTTAAAGGTGAAAATGCACATATGGAAACGGACATGAAAAAAGAACGTACTCATGTCATAAATAGTTTTCTTATTAAATATATCAATAAGTTAGAAATATATTATTTTCAAATATTATTATATATTTATTTAATAGACATTAAATAGTAGTCTTCTATAATATAAAGAGAGAGTGGGTCCTATTTTGATGTAAAGTTATTGTCATGGGTTTATGAAATATATTGTGTATTTTCATTGGTTTATGTATTTTTTTAACGGCAAATTTGGATTATTGACGGACTATCGGAGTATCATCGTATCATCAGCGAAACCACCCTATCATATCCAACTCCACTAGGCAATAATGTCTCACAAATTCAGGAGAAAACCAAATAAATATACGAAAACCCCCTTTTGGGAATCGAACCCAGGACTTATTGGTCTCAAATCTTTATCCCACCACCAAGATACCACTAAGCTATAAAGTCACTAAGCTATGTATTATAAAGTTTTTTATTTAATCAGATTTAAATAGAAATTACGATAATCATATGATATATTATTCCATATACAAGTTTGCAACTTTTGTGTGCATCATCACTTGTACATTGTGCTTTGGGTATTTTTCAAAAAAAAATAGTTGATTTTTACTTCTAACCCAAATGTTTTTATCTTTTACAATTTTAACCCTACATAATTTGTTTTTTTAACTCTAACCCTAAACTTTTCATTATTTGCAATTTAACTTCACTACTTTTTTCACTTATACTTTTCATCTTTCGTAAATTTTCGTTTTACGTATAGTTCTAAATTTTTCGAGTTAATACGACACAACGTGCATGTGTGGTTCAACGTTTTTACCTTTATTTTTCCATGTTTGACAGGTTCGTCGCAACACGCATATCCTAGGTCGAGTCAGTGTTGGTGGTCGATGACGATTGTGTGACATTAGTACTATTTGACACCGTTTTACGGCCCGCCGCAACGCGGGGTGTGCTTTGGGAGGTTTTCAAAGAAAAAATGGTTATGCATATGGTTGTCGTAACGTTGGCTTTGGGGGTTTTCCAAAAAAAACGATTTTTTTTTTTTACTTTTCACCCAAAAGTATTTTATAAATTACTTTTAACTCAAAACTATTTGTTTTTGTTTTTACTTTTAACCCAAAACTTTTTATCTTTTGCAATCTATCCTCGTAACTTTTTTTACTTTCAACTTTGGTCCTTTATAATTTTCATTTTCCGCAAATTTTTCGCTTTATGCTTGGTTCTAAATTTTGTGACTTAACACATCGCAACGTGCGTCTTTGGTTTAACATTTTTACGTTTCGTTCTAAAGTTTGCGAGTTAACACGACGCAACGTGCATTTGTGGGTGAACGTTTTTACATCGTCTATTTTTTCCCCGTTTGACAAGTTTAACATAACGTGCGGGTCCTAGATTGACTTACTTATAACTAAAGAATTCCCGCCGCATTGCGGCGGGTCGCAATCCTAGTTTATCTTATGGTTTAACAAGTATTTAGAACCCGCACATCAGGGCCGACTCTTTGGCAAGCAAACCCGTTCCGTCGCTCGAAACCCAAATTTTAAAAGGGCCCAAAAGGTTTTTATAAACTTTGATATATAAAATAAATTACATATTTAACATATGCACCCATTTATTATAAAAATAAGCGTTGGTGGTAGAGTGGAAAAATCATCTCAAGATAATATAAATGTCTCAAGTTCAAGTCCTGGCTCCACCACCAAGGTTTTATATTTTTAATTCATTTTCTTTTAACCATAATTTTGGGCCCAATTTTTTTGTCACCCAAAGCCTAATTTTTTTAGAGTACTCGGAGACGGCTCTGCCGCACATTGTGGGGGATCGCAAAACCAAACAAAAAATAGGTGTGTAAGCATTGAACCGTACAAGCGCACTACGACGTGTTAACTCGTAAAATGTAAACCAATACAAAAATGATGTTTAAAAAAATCCGAAAGACGATACCATTAAATTGAAAAACAATAGACGTAAAATCTCTGCTTGTATTAATGAAAGTGATTTAATGACTTCATTCCATCGAAACTATTGAGAAGTAGAAGATTAAATTTAAAACATTACAATAGGATATTACTTATGCTTTAAAATAAACTAGAATTTAGGACCCGCGTGCTACGGCGGGATCATTAAACAAAAAAAAATAGACGTAAAAACGTTAAACTTCCTACACGGATTACAACATGTTAATTCATAAAAAATAGACAGAACCGTAAAACGTAGAAAAGAATAAGTAACTCGACTTAGGACCCGTGCAGTGCCACAAAGTTGTTTAACCGGAAAAAAAGTAGACGGAAAAACGTTGAATCACATGCACATTTTGCAACGTGTTTACTCGCAAAATATATAACAAAACGCAAAGCATTTTTGTAAAAAAAAAAAGAATTAAGTCTAAACGATAAAAAAACCCATGTAAAGTATTAACTCAAATAGTAACAAAATATAACAATAATAATAATAATAATAATAATAATTAATAATATAAGAACGTAAAAAAAACTTTACTTAAATAAATTACTATAAAACCTATTAATAAGGTAAAATAAAAGCATCTTCTTTGATTGCTTCACAAATTCGCACCAAAAGCCATATAGGGTTGTAAAAAATGAATAGTGAAGAGTAGACACAAAGAAAAGTTTCAAATTAATAATGGGTAAATTTATGTATTTCTAAAACTAGGTTAATGCCCGCGCGATGCGCGGGTTCAACCAAAACCATATTATTTACTTTGAAATTTAATATTTTGTGAAAACGCATACATTGGAAGAAACACTATTAGCGGATTAATTTTTACATGCCGCTAAAGCAACATGAAAACACTAAAAAATGAAAAAAAAGAAAAAAAATCTCTACACTCAAGTACAATAACATATGTTCCTCTAAAAGTATTCATATTCACACAGCAAGGATTATTTCGATGTATCTCTTGATAGCTTGAGGATCATAGGAAATTTTATCAGGTTGGCATGCATGTTTCACAAATAAGGTAAAAATTACTGGCATGAATTTAGATTAGACTATAAACAAAAATCGGCCAAATCAGTCATATAGTTAAAACAATGAAAATGAGGGTTAAAAGGTGGCACCATGGGGTTAAAACGCGTATAATAACGGGTCAAAATAGGTTACTGTCAATATTCAATGATTTTTAATGTGGGTCAAAATGGGTTAAAACGGGTAAGGTGAAAACAACCCACAAATATCCTTTTATCCATAGTTTTATTTATAGCTTTAAAGAATTCTTATGCATTTTTTATCCAAAAGGTTGATACTTTAGCGTATTGTTAACATCAAAACATTTTTCTAAACTTTTGTTGGATATGGTGATTATTACAAACGTTGAACTTGTTTATTCTTGTTCATTCCTATAAGCAAATTCACAAAATAAAAAGAAAAGTAAAAGAAATTACGTACTTACTTGCTAACATATGAGTTGTCTTTAGGTGTAATCATTTTAGATAAACGATTCTTATCATAACTCCTTATGCACAAGAAGCCCTAGCTCTCACTTTTTTTCTTCATATACACAGAGACCCTTTACCAACAAATAAAAAACAATTAACAAAAATGAATATACATATATGCCGATAAATGTATAAATTTACACAAAACCTTAAATAAAGGCGAATTCATTTACACAAAACCTTACCATGGTTGTTTGTACAAACCCGTCATTCATACACCTCGATTCAGACCAGAAACGTTCATTGTTGTCTTGACGTTCTCAATCTGTTTTGGCAGCCCTTACCAACACTTACCATGGTTGTTTACACAGAGTTCTCGGCCCTGAAGCACCTTTCAAATAGCCACAAAAGTTCCCTACTCGCTACTGCATCATTCTAAAACTTTTGATATGGAAATCACGCTCGAAAGTGTCACCTTGCTATCCAGTTTTGACAGCCAGTTGTTTTTTCGGGAATGTTTGACCATCCATGCAGCCCCCAGACACGTATTGATGGAACATGAGTGATGCCCATTGACCACTCGATCACACCATAGCTTTTAACAGCTAGATAGGGTCCATAAAACACGTGAAACACTGCTTCGTATTTCATCCGAACCCAAATTGAACCAATTATTCCTTGGCCTATTTTGATCCGAACCCATTTTTGACTCGTTAGTGAATCCAACCCGCTAACATCAAAAGAATTACCATAGATAAAAATAAAAAAAGGGTTCGATAAGGATGTTTAAGAATATGGTTCAAATGTCATTTCAATTCTTAAGATTGTTTATATACGTGTAGACATACATATATACCATATATATTTACTAAAAAGATTATCCTTTACTTAGAATTGATATTCAAACATACACAATTTGAGACGATATATCATTTCCTAAGAATGATATATACACCTAAACTGACTTTGCATTACTCATAAGAAAAAAACTAAACACGTAAAACGGGAATAAAATCAAGATATCACAAAACTTATAACATAAACCAATAGATTTTTAGACAATGTGTGAAAAAATCCTTGATAGTTTGTTATTAAATATGGCCAGCTGTGTTTTTTAGTCAACCCATTTAAAACCCAACCTATTTTAACCCAAACCATTTTTTACTCGAACCAAATTAAACCCATTATTAGTTAGCCTATTATGATCCGAACCTATTATGGCCCTCACCCAACATAACCCAACCCAACCCACCTGCAACAACAAAACCAAATGACTTCCATTATTAGTAGAAACACTAAACTAATAAATTGGTAAACAAATTAATATTTCATGAATATTCAATTAAAGAATACTATATACCTGATGGTTCTTACAATTTCAACTTTAAGGATATTCATAACATCTGAAGAAACATATTAAGGCATTTCCATCCTTAAAAAAAATATACCAAACATATAAAGAAATAGTGGAGGATGTAAATGAGTGAATAAAATATAGGATCAATTGAAACAAACTCTTACCTGTTGGAAAAAAAAGACATAAAAGAAAATAAATTGGGTTTCATAACTAAACGAATGATGGATCAAATAAAGATTAATATTAATAAAAAAAACTAAATAGATGAAAGATGAACAGTCAAATTCAATAAACCATAATTCTAAACAGATTTGATCTGATTCGTATATGTGCAATAGAAAGGGAAAAGATCACATTAGATCTGATATATGATTTGAAATCTGTAAAAGGCGAAGATACCTCAAAGAATCGTTAGGAATGTGTGTTTTCGACTGATTGAAATATGCTTCAATGGAGAAAACATAGAGAATGCTTCATTTATAAATCCAACATATGGTTGATCTCCTGCGTATATATATAAATCAGAAAATCTCCATACCTGGTTTAAGTATCAGAGGTCAGATTTCAAGGATCCATTTTTAATATTTCAGTTAAAAATCTTAACTATCACATTATAAAGATGTCTATTGCAAATAGTGAAGCCTTTTCCCAATATTACCTGTTACAAACTAAAAAAAATTAATTTCATAAGCAAGATTTGGCATTATGCTAAAAAACACTGCAATCAGTTAAACTAAATTACAAATTCCAACCAGATTCTGCCCTTGAACCGAAAAACAAAAAATCAAGTCAAAATATTTAGTACACTATCCTAGGTTCATTACACTGCCAAACATTCTAATCAAAGTCATCGTAGCCCAATTGACTTCGACTATGAATCATACATAACTTTGCTCTTACAGGACTGCAAAAAACAAATAAGCATTTCATCGAACACCTTACCTACATAAACATGAAAACGCACACATTTCACAAAGAATCTATTGGGGCGGAACTCATACCAAGTTGTTGCAGTTGATGCATCTTCGATTAGGAGGAAGCTTCATCAAACCCCATATAATATTTTCAGATTAAACAACAGACAAAAAGGCGATGATTCAATCTAGGGTTTTAAGTTTTCAAATAGCGAAATCAATAAAGATTTAGGGTTTTCAGTATTCGATTAGGAGGAAGCCATTAATCAAGTATGCTTCTTAAAAAACCATTACCTAAATCATACTACCATAACAATGCTTTGATTTGCTCTCTGAAGAACTCATTTTCACTTTCTTCTTCCTAAAAACTGCAACCACTTCCTTCTGATTGACCAAATTGATAATCAAAATAAAAAAAAAATCAAAACCAAAACAAAATAATAGTATGGTTATAAATAGTACCTACTGCGATTTCTGAAAGAAACCCTAGATGAGCGACGCAGAAGAGATTGGAGGGTGCGAATCGATTAAACAATGTCAAATTTGATATCAGTCTTACCTTAAATCTGTCGGACATTGCCGTCGATTGTTGAGTGAGATCCGAAAGAGGCAGATTGTGATCTGGATGAGGCAGAGGAATCGGCAATTAGGGTTTCAGATTAATGGTACCGTAGACTTAGATCTTTAAATACGTTGATTCTTGATAAAAAGTATTGGCACTTGTTTCGTCGCCGTGTTCGCCAGAGAAGAGAAGAGAGTGAGATTGAATTAGGGTTACGAGAGATGAGAGAGAGAGTATAGCGTATGTGAGAAGCCAGATTCAATCCTCCCCTATGAGATATGCCAAGTGTATGATGATGTGGCTGCTTATTTGGCATCAACCATAGGGTGACATGTGTCCCCCAATGGTTTGCTTTATTAGATATATATAGATATATAGATATAGATATGCAGGCCAAATAAAAAGAAGGATTATATCTAGAGGATGAGGTTCATGAGTGAACAACATCCTTGTTTGTGAACAGTGAACCAATCTCAACCATTCATTTGATTAGATGATGCAAATGTTAGGATTATAATTCTACATTTAATCTTTTTTTAATTAATTTTCTTTAATGATTTGCATTTACGCACTCCTTTATTTTTGGAAGGTTTTAGAAGATTTTTTATGATTCTTTAATGATTTGCAGTTACTCTCTCCGTTATTTTCGGAATTTTTAGAAGATTTTTTATGATCCTTTATCAATCCAATATATTCGTAATTTTTGTTATCATCTCCCTTTTTTTTTGCTAACTTACGATGATGAACTAGAAGATCTCAATTGATTATTTCAAAGATTATATTATATCTTCATCTAGTATATTCGAAGTTATTGTTAATCATCCTATTTTTTTCTAATTACGAGGTTATTCGTTTACAATACAATTATACATATGTGTATTCACATACAGCCCTGCTGTAACACCCCGAAAACGGGTTTGGTAATTAAACCCCGTTAATACTAAAGACGGGGAAAGTACCGTTAGTGGTAAAAGTAATCTGGCAAGTATTTGGAATTAATTGAATAATCCTAATATTTATTTAAAGTGAATAAGAGCTTTCAAGAAAATAGGAAGATAAAAGGCCCGATTTAACGGGACTTAAAGTAAAACGGGTTACGACTTCCTGAACCTACTAAGCTAACTAGGAATAATTCTAACTAGTTAGATAGTGACTTATGAGTGGGTTAAAACACTTAAATTATGAACTAAGGAAAATGGAGGGGCCAAAGATGTTAAAATTGAAACTTATGTTGCTAATTCTAATTAAAACAAAAACCAAACACCCCATTTGGGATGTCTGGTTGTACAAGAACAAGCAGGGGCGATCCCCCACTCTCCAAAACCCTAAACATCATTAAACTTTCAAATTGAAGGCTCAATCCAAGCTGAAATCGAAATTAAAGCATAGATTATTGATCCTCATCACAAGAGGATTACAAGGTATGTAAAACTTGATGAAAACTCTCAACTCGAAATTCTCATGAAATTGGGAATTTCTGAAATTTATGGTTGCATGTTAGTTTTATGATGAAATAAGAACAATACAGTGTCTAGGGACAAACCCTAGACCAATACAAGTTGAATTCATGTGAAAATCTAGTAAAATCCATAAACACCATTGTAGGTGATTAGTGGGTTATGTAGATTTTAATAAACACTAGGAAATTGGGTGATATTCTAGTGTAATTTGACAATTGTGAAGTGACTTCAGAATTATAGAAGTTAACAACTTTGAAAGATGGTTGATTTATGTGAAATTAGGGCTAAGAGATAAGCTAGAGACTTGGTAAATAAACATGTAAAATTCTGCCCTTTAAGTGTTTGTTGAAATGCCTCAAAGAAGGCTCGAAACTAGAATTTTTATAGTTAAAACACCTAATTGTGATGTTTTGGCTATTATGCAAAATGTGATTAAAAAGAGTTCTAAATGTGATAAACGTGGTTAGAACTTTGGTTAAAACGGTGGTCTAAAGATAACGCCTACCGGGTAATTAAAGAATGCTAAAACTAGTTGATGAACTCGATTATGCAATTAGTATACTAATGGGCATTTGACTTTTAAAAAGTCAAACTGACCTACGATGTGATGAATGATAATTAGACATAGAAAATAAGTGAGGTGGAATAGTCATGATTGTTAATGACTAAATTAACCGCCTTGTAAATGATTGACAATAGTTTGACGCGTAACAAGCTAGGTGAAAGCTTGGAGGAGGGAGCGGGTCAAACGGAGCAAGTACGGAAAGAAAAGCATGGCGTGGATGCGAGGTAAGTGTAAGTTACACACTTATGTAGAATACCCGTTTATTCAATACGTTGTAAACGTGATAACGATAATATTGGAAATATGGAAATTTGTCAAGTGTCGACTAATGTAAATCAAGGTTAAAAGGATACCCATGGCGTAAGCCGAAATGGGTTGAATTTGTAAGAAAAGAGTGTAAAAGAAAAAGGGGTATGGTTATAAAATCCGGGATGGGATGGATGTATGAATTGGAAATCAAAAACGATGTTTTTGATTAAATAGATAATGTTGGGCATATAGTCCAAACGGGTCGAATGGTGATGATAACACCATTTGACAATATCGACTAATGTGGCTGTCAAGTCTTATGTTAACAGGACCGATTAGCCAATCGGATAATTGCGTCACCATTGATGGTGTAATAATGAAAACGAGGTATAAATCGGGTCTACTTGTTGATCCGGGCCAGGTACGCATAATTATGTTGTAGTTAAAAGTGTTATTTTGGTCGAATAATTTGAGAGAGAGTCCTTCGTCATAAAAGGACTAAAATCGACCAAAACGCCCTTGTAGGCTAAATGGAAAAAACGACCCTTAAAGGTTGTTTGGAAACGAGTTTTATGACTAGGTAAATACTTAGAATAAGTATAGAAGCTGAAAGAGGTATTGTACTAGCTAAATGGCACTATTTGAGTTTTTGCCGTAAAATAATGATTCGAGAGGTAAAATTTGGTTTATATTGATCACCACATTAAACCTACCTTAAATACAGTTGGGGTGGGAGATTATAGGATAAGAAATGTGGCGATGGAATGCTAGAAGCAATCGAAAGCTATTTTAGGCTCGAAAGTGCTTAAATACCCTTAACGGGTCAAAATAAGCATACGAGCGAAAATGGGTTTAAATTGTGTAATAAACCTGTGATTAGAACCTAATATGGTATATAACATTTATTTGAAGAAGTGTAGGTGATGTAGGAATCACACAAATATGTTTGTTTGATAAAATGCATAAACGGGTAAAATTTGATAAAAAGGTAACGAGTCGAAGGCTTGAAAGTCTCAAAATTTATTTATGTTGGATGTTGGATTTTAACTTCATAAGATGGAGAATTAAATTATGGACGCGTAGGAAAAAGAATCGGGTAAAACGGATCAATAACGAAGAAGTTATGGCCGTTTCCGTGAAATCGGGTTGAGCTGGGAATGTACAGCAACAGCTGAAGGCAACAGTCTGTGAAAACAAGGGCTAGGCGTGACGCCTAGGCCCTTGGCGTCACGCGACCCCCCTAACTCCGGAAAATTTTTAAATTTTGTCATTTTAACCCCTGTACTTGTTTGAACTTAATATTTGACTATCAAAACTAACTTTTAAGTTAGTTTTGATCATAGGTGATCGCCATGAGTTCCCGGATGAAGATCAAGCTCGATGAGGAACCGAACACGATAAAATACAAGCTTCCGCGCGGCGTTTTGTCGTATCTTTAAAACGACGAATCCAATTACATTAAGTTGCATTTTTGAAATGTTGTTAACATGTGAAAATGTTAGTATGCAAAGTTTTTGTAAAGACACATTTTGGCATTTAAATGTGTATTTTATTAATAAAATCTTGATTTATTAAGCCGGGTGTTACAAGTTGGTATCAGAGCCTTGGTTTAAGAGATTCAAGTATGGTGGGAAAACTGTGCTTGGACTTAAACCTTATGCTCTTGATAAAGATTGGTGTTCGGTTCGAGGCTTGATCACAAATCCGGTAAGTACATGGATATCAAAGGTTTAGTATGATTAAAGTGTTGAGAACAACACATATGGTTATCGTGTAATACACATTACACCAATAAAAACGATATAGAATAGATATAGTCAACGAAATTACACGCGTTGATGTGTATAGTAGAAAAGCCTTGTATTATAATACGGGCATCCTTTAATGTTGAAATTACTAACTGTTGTATATGTTTTTGATTGAAGGACACTCGCATATGAAGATAGCGAGAGTTTAACAAATCATGGATTTGACAGAGGAACGGTCCAAAGTATGACAAATAGAGCACGCTCACCAAGGACCTAAATCGCGCAACGATTGCGAATAAGTTAATGGCAAGGGGAGCCTGTTAGAGCAAGCATTATCAGGTGCACGTTTTAAATTATTACATAAATAGTAATATGCAACAAATATGTAGATATTGAAAGTTGCATATGTAGATTGAAAACTTGGAAAAACCTGAATAGAAAACCTATCCGGGATATTGTTTCCAAGAAAAGCAAATAGAGACATTACTTACATGGGGTGTAATGTGAAAATTATAAAAAGGTCATGTATACCAAGTGTTGATCGCTTACTCTGGCCAAGTAAGTAGTGAACATGTGGTACCATGAACTTCTTATGATGGACACATTTATGTTCGATGTAGTAAGGGTGAGGTGAATGGGACTAACTTAAATGGTACCCAAATGAATCAAATAAGTAAGATGTTTGATAGTAAACGTAAACGTAAGTCGGATGACGAAAGCGTATTACGTAAGAATAACGAGCCCGAGAGAAGGGACAAGGATCAAGTAAAAAGAAAATACATACCGACCAATAGGAATGCTAAGGCATAGGGATAAAAGTTTGACTGTCACAAGTGATGAAATTCACATGGACAAGTCAAACGAATTGAATAAAGAATAAAGGACTTGATTGAATAAAAGCGATGGATCTCGCTAAGACGACCAAATAAATTAAAATAACGTCTAAAACCATATAAGAATGGTTACTTGAAAATGATTACTGTAAAGATACCCGATGAATGGGTAGGATTTGGAAAGAATGCGTAAACCAAGAGACGGGAACGCGAAATAGAAAGTCAAAATACTCGGAATATGAGTCATGACTAAAAGACAATGAGAATTTGCAAACAGAATGTTAATAACTACGCTCAACTATTTTAAAGTTGAACGAGTCGAATAAAGAATGAAATTTGATGTTCACAAGTGATGAAATTTCACACGAACAAGTCAAACAAGATAAATAAGGTATAAAAACTTGGTAGTGCAAGTAAGCGCAAACTGAATAATGGAAGCGCGAAACATTAATGAACCTACGTGATGGGTCATAAAGGAATATATATAGGAAAAATGCAAACTAGCAAAACAAAAATGTTAAAAACACTAAGATAAAGAACCCGGGTAATGGGTCTTAAAGAAGTATAATTAAGAACCGGAGAAACGGTGAGTGTAGAACAAACCGACGCGTAAATGACGTAAAGAGTCATAAAGTCGGAAGATTAGTCCAAGAGTAAACGAACGAAGCTTTAGACTACGGTCAAGGCCAACTAAAGTTCAAAAGCAAAAATAAACGATTCCAAACATAACAAATGATGCTTTAAAGCTATATATGTATAAATAGACAATGGAATAAAGACTAGAATAAAAGATGATCTACGGGATCATCATAACCTACGGGAGATTAAATAGTGTAAAGGTCTACGGGGCTAAAATGACCCACGGGTCATGAATTGAAGCAAAGGGATCATAAGGGCCTCGTCTTAAAGAGATGAAAGCTTAAGGAAATAGCCTACGAGGTTAAGTGAAGGAACCTACGGGTCAATAGTGTAAGGTGAGGGAACTTGTTACAATTCCCCGCGTAAAACGAGAACGGAAAACAATAAATTAGGGGTTGCCAATTTCCTTGATATGAGTAATTGACATAGTTAAAGAGAAAAACGTTAGACTAAAATTCAGTTTTAGTAAGAAATAACATTTTTACAAATATGAATTCTGATAGGAAATTGAATAGTAAGCATGAAAGATTCAAGTCTTGACGCTGATAGGCGCAAGACGATATATTCGAAAAGTGATCTTTTCGAAAATGAAAGGTTGATATAAATTAAGTATGAAGTGACACGATCACGGTCAAGAAATGCAACGTGAAGTGGAATCACATTATAACCAAGCGAGCAGTAAAAAGCAACTGGACTAATAAGTCTAGTTAGTGAGACCGGTTAAGGTCATTTAAGTAATTTGGTTGCTTGTAAGCGGTGGATTCAGTATAACTGAACCGAATAAATGAATTTGAAAACAAAAGAAATGGTTGCTAAAAGTGAAAGATTTCACTAAAGACCTTTAAACGGGTCAAAGTAACGGATTCATAAGGAAATTCGATAGTATAGGAAAGCGATGGATATCGCTAAGTTAACTAAACTAGTGGAAATAACGAGATTACGTTATTTCGAAGTTACACTATGTCGTATGAGATATGTAGACAATTAGTAACCAAAAAGATGTTACCATACTTTTCGGGTAATACTAACGATTGGTTAAAAAGTATAAGTAATGTTTAAAATATTTCTCGGATCGAATACATTGAGTTTAAACTCAATGAATTATGTAAGAAAAGGTTTCGAGGACGAAACCTCTTTAAGGGGGGGGGGGGTAGACTTGTAACACCCCGAAAACGGGTTTGGTAATTAAACCCCGTTAATACTAAAGACGGGGAAAGTACCGTTAGTGGTAAAAGTAAACTGGCAAGTTTTAGGAATTAATTGAATAATCCTAATATTTATTTAAAGTGAATAAGAGCTTTCAAGAAAATAGGAAGATAAAAGGCCCGATTTAACGGGACTTAAAGTAAAACGGGTTACGACTTCCCGAACCTACTAAGCTAACTAGGAATAATTCTAACCTAGTTAGATAGTGACTTATGAGTGGGTTAAAACACTTAAATTATGAACTAAGGAAAATGGAGGGGCCAAAGACGTTAAAATTGAAACTTATGTTGCTAATTCTAATTAAAACAAAAACCAAACACCCCATTTGGGATGTCTGGTCGTACAAGAACAAGCAGGGGCGATCCCCCACTCTCCAAAACCCTAAACATCATTAAACTTTCAAATTGAAGGCTCAATCCAAGCTGAAATCGAAATTAAAGCATAGATTATTGATCCTCATCACAAGAGGATTACAAGGTATGTAAAATTTGATGAAAACTCTCAACTCGAAATTCTCATGAAATTGAGAATTTCTGAAATTTATGGTTGCATGTTAGTTTTATGATGAAATAAGAACAATACAGTGTCTAGGGACAAACCCTAGACCAATACAAGTTGAATTCATGTGAAAATCTAGTAAAATCCATAAACACCATTGTAGGTGATTAGTGGGTTATGTAGATTTTAATAAACACTAGGAAATTGGGTGATATTCTAGTGTAATTTGACAATTGTGAAGTGACTTCAGAATTATAGAAGTTAACAACTTTGTAAGATGGTTGATTTATGTGAAATTAGGGCTAAGAGATAAGCTAGAGACTTGATAAATAAACATGTAAAATTCTGCCCTTTAAGTGTTTGTTGAAATGCCTCAAAGAAGGCTCGAAACTAGAATTTTTGTAGTTAAAACACCTAATTGTGATGTTTTGGCTATTATGCAAAATGTGATTAAAAAGAGTTCTAAATGTGATAAACGTGGTTAGAACTTTGGTTAAAACGGTGGTCTAAAGATAACGCCTACCGGGTAATTAAAGAATGCTAAAACTAGTTGATGAACTCGATTATGCAATTAGTATACTAATGGGCATTTGACTTTTAAAAAGTGAAACTGACCTACGATGTGATGAATGATAATTAGACATAGAAAATAAGTGAGGTGGAATAGTCGTGATTGTTAATGACTAAATTAACCGCCTTGTAAATGATTGACAATAGTTTGACGCGTAACAAGCTAGGTGAAAGCTTGGAGGAGGGAGCGGGTCAAACGGAGCAGGTACGGAAAGAAAAGCGTGGCGTGGATGCGAGGTAAGTGTAAGTTACACACTTATGTAGAATACCCGTTTATTCAATACGTTGTAAACGTGATAACGATAATATTGGAAATATGGAAATTTGTCAAGTGTCGACTAATGTAAATCAAGGTTAAAAGGATACCCATGGCGTAACCCGAAATGGGTTGAATTTGTAAGAAAAGAGTGTAAAAGAAAAAAGGGGTATGGTTATAAAATCCGGGATGGGATGGATGTATAAATTGGAAATCAAAAACGATGTTTTTGATTAAATAGATAATGTTGGGCATATAGTCCAAACGGGTCGAATGGTGATGATAACACCATTTGACAATATCGACTAATGTGGCTGTCAAGTCTTATGTTAACAGGACCGATTAGCCAATCAGATAATTGCGTCACCATTGATGGTGTGATAATGAAAACGAGGTATAAATCGGGTCTACTTGTTGATCCGGGCCAGGTACGCATAATTAGGTAGAGGATCCTGTAAAAAGTGCTCAAAGTGTGAGAAGTGTGAGAAGTGTATTATAACACTATATATAATACTATATAACACCATATAAACACCGTATAACAATATGTAACACCATATAATTCCATATAACACTATGTAACACTATATATCATTATATAACAAATATAACACTATAGGTTGTCTGATAGCATGTCTATAATAGATGTATAGTGTTATATTTGTTATATAATGATATATAGTGTTACATAGTGTTATATGGTATTATATGGTGTTATATATTGTTATACGGTGTTTATATGGTGTTATATAGTATTATATATAGTGTTATAATACACTTCTCACACTTCTCACACTTTAGGCCCCTTTTACACTATCCTTACCCCGCATAATTATGTTGTAGTTAAAAGTGTTATTTTGGTCGAATAATTTGAGAGAGAGTCCTTCGTCATAAAAGGACTAAAATCGACCAAAACGCCCTTGTAGGCTAAATGGAACAAACGACCCTTAAAGGTTGTTTGGAAACGAGTTTTATGACTAGGTAAATACTTAGAATAAGTATAGAAGCTGAAAGAGGTATTGTACTAGCTAAATGACACTATTTGAGTTTTTGCCGTAAAATAATGATTCGAGAGGTAAAATTTGGTTTATATTGATCACCACATTAAACCTACCTTAAATACAGTTGGGGTGGGAGATTATAGGATAAGAAATGTGGCAATGGAATGCTAGAAGCAATCGAAAGCTATTTTAGGCTCGAAAGTGCTTAAATACCCTTAACGGGTCAAAATAAGCATACGAGCGAAAATGGGTTTAAATTGTGTAATAAACCTGTGATTAGAACCTAATATGGTATATAACATTTATTTGAAGAAGTGTAGGTGATGTAGGAATCAAACAAATATGTTTGTTTGATAAAATGCATAAACGGGTAAAATTTGATAAAAAGGTAACGAGTCGAAGGCTTGAAAGTCTCAAAATTTATTTATGTTGGATGTTGGATTTTAACTTCATAAGATGGAGAATTAAATTACGGACGCGTAGGAAAAAGAATCGGGTAAAACGGATCAATAAAGAAGAAGTTATGGCCGTTTCCGTGAAATCGGGTTGAGCTGGGAATGTACAGCAACAGCTGAAGGCAACAGTCTGTGAAAACAAGGGCTGCGTCACGCGACCCCCAGGCCCTTGGCGTCACGCGACCCCCCTAACTCCGGAAAATTTTTAAATTTTGTCATTTTAACCCCTGTACTTGTTTGAACTTAATATTTGACTATCAAAACTAACTTTTAAGTTGGTTTTGATCATAGGTGATCGCCATGAGTGCCCGGATGAAGATCAAGCTCGATGAGGAACCGAACACGATAAAATACAAGCTTCCACGCGGCGTTTTGTCGTATCTTTAAAACGACGATTCCAATTACATTAAGTTGCATTTTTGAAATGTTGTTAACATGTGAAAATGTTAGTATGCAAAGTTTTTGTAAAGACACATTTTGGCATTTAAATGTGTATTTTATTAATAAAATCTTGATTTATTAAGCCGGGTGTTAAACCTGCTATACATATGTGGATACACATACAACCCTACTATACGAATGTGTACACAGAGTTTATTTATAACTATTGTGACCGATATACACAAGTGTACATCATAAAGATTGCATACAACCATTATTTATTTACATAAACATTACATATAATTTTTTAAGCGAAATATTAAACAAAATCTTTGAAATACTAAACAAAACCTCTTCATTTTCCCCTGGTTCCCAAAATTAGATTTAGTACACCTTTACGTTAATGCCCTTATCAACCTGATTTCTTTATTATATTTTATAAAATATTTACAAGTTTGCCATTACCATTAATTCTCATCATCTAACAAATGAAGGGCCAAGATCTGTTCACTTTGTTCACAAGTTAACCATTGTTCATTCTAGAACCCTACCCTATATCTAGAAAATCATGATATGCATAAGAACCATTAAATAATATAAGAAATATATAGAGAGAAAGAGGTGATGCAATTATGACTAATCAAAAATCAACAAAAATTGAATAGTGTTTTATGAGGAGGAAGAAAAGTTGATGATTAACTCAAATAGTAATAAAATATAACAACAACAATAATAATAATATTTAAAAATACAAGAACGTAAAAAAACCTTTACTTAAATAAATTACAATAAAACCTATTAATAAGTTAAAATAAAAGCATCTTCTTTGATTCTTATGCTTCACAAACTTGAAACTTGTACCAAAAATTATATAGGGTTGTAAAAAAATAGTAGTGAAGAGTAGATACAAAGAAAAGTTTCAAATTAATAATGAGTAAATTTATGTATTTCTAAAATATGCAGGCCAAATAAAAAGAATGATTATATCTAGAAAATCATGATATGCATATGAACCATCTTACTATATAATAAAAGAAACTATTTGATGGACACTTGTCATTATATTAGGCCATGTCTTACGGATTATTATTTTTTTAGTTTTAATCTCTTTTAATTAATTACTAGTTGTAAGACCCGTGTGAATACACGAGTATGTTTAATAACGAACGAAATCAAATACTAAAAAACATATTATAATATATCATTTAAATTATTTGCGTTTAGTTACATATCTTTATAAAACAATGTTAAAGACAGTATGTGTTAGTATACATGTTTGATATAGAGTAAATTACAAGTTTTGTCCTTTATGTTTATATCAAATTGCAGGCGTTGTCCTTTTGGTCAAAAGTTTACAGGCGGTGTCCTTTACCTTTCAAAATCTTGCACGTTTTGTCCTTTAGACCAAACCTAGTTAGAAATCTCAGTTAATTCTTAACATGTGCAATGCACATGAGGGTAAAATTGTCTTTTTCCCTATCAACCCTTTCTATTCCCTCATTTTACCCTTTCTCAACCCCTTGATTAATTATTATTATTAGATATATGTTCTTGATCTCTTGGAGGTTGTTGAAGATGGACTGATCTGAGGCACATTGAAGCAATTTCCGTTGTTGGATGTCCACTTTCTGCTTGATTTTGGGCCCTTTGCGATCTTATTTGGTGCAAATGAAAGTGATGATCCGTTAATTATTTGATCCCCAAATCTTGTATATGAACTGGGCTCCAATTGTGGAAGTAACTACAAAAATCACAACACCAGTACAAAAATCACAACACCAGTATCAAATTCAAGCCCTAAATTATTTCTCCACAAGTGTATATCATCAGAAATCATTTCAAAACAGAATATTGCCAACATCGATCAAAATAAGTTTCGAAAACTGCAAGAAGAAAAGGAAACAGATACCTGATCATTCATAAACAAAACCCTCCTGTATATACTGTGGTTGTGGCTCCGCCGGCCATGGGAGATCCCAACCGATCTCAATCAAATAATTTCACCTCAATCCATGGGAGATCCCAACCGATCTTAATCAAATAATCTTACTGGGAGTTTTCCCAGTACTTTTAGTGGTTTGGATATTCAGAATCTGTGGTTGAATAATCAAGATTCTGGGCTTTCGAGTGATGTTAGTGTGTTGGCTTCCATGACTGAGTTGTCGCAATTTTTGTTACAAGCTAATGCTTTCAACAGATCTGTCGAATTGTACTAATTTATTTGATTTACACCATCACCACCCTCGCAGAAACCCTAATCCCAAACAACCTGCAACAAGAGAAAGAGAGAAGGGAAAGCATGTGTTAGAGAGAGAGGACAGATCTTTTCTATTTATAAATCTTTTTATTTTTTAAAAACTAGTCCCCTAAACCTAAGTTATTTTACATAATAGCCCCTGAAAAGATGAAATGACAAGAATACCCTCATGTGCAAGGCACATGACCAGATTTAACCAAAAAAACTAACTGGGTTTGGCCTAAAGGACATAACGTGCAGGATTTTGGAACATTAAGGACAAAACTTGTCAACTTTTGCGCTAAAGGACAGCGCATGCCATTTGGTGTAAACATAAAGGACAAAACTTGTAATTTACTCTTTGATATATAAATAAACTAAGTAGTTTATAATGTGCAAAGTTTTTGTCTACATCTATATATAAAATATGATGTGAAATTATTTAATGAATTCACATTCGCATTATAGTTATGAATTGACAACAACAACAGGCATAAGTCATAAGCGAAGGTACAAAACATTCAGAAACAAAGGTCCTCTGTCTCTGTTTCAAGCCAATTATTACCATCCTTCTCCTTCGATTCCAACGTAGGACCGAATCGGGCACCAACACCTACAAACTCTTCTTCTTCACTATCACCAATAATCCAAGTAGGCACTTTGACATGTTATGCAACAAAAAAGCAAACAACAACAAAACATTGACTATAATCATAAAATATCATTTACATCAAAAAATCAAATTTGCATACTGCAAAAACTCTATTAAACATGTAATTTCTTATATCCATAACAAAGAATTTCTAGATCACACTTTACCAAAATTCCATATTCTAACCTAAATCCTAGATCACAACTTAACAGTCTTCAATTTTATACCAAAAATACATCAACAAAAAGACAAAATGACAATTCCAAATAAAAAATCAACAAATTTCCACATAAGAAATTAATTCTTCTAACCACGTATCATATTCTACCAAACTGACAAGAAATCTAATCAAATTTATTCAAAATTCAACTTGCTAAAAAACAATAAACACATATAGTCAACTCATCACCGTTTAATCATGTACAAATTTATTCAAAATTCAACTTGCTAAGTTCAAGCCTTGAAGCAACCAATAGTGGGTCGGATCAGTAATGGGTCAAAACATGTAACTTTTGTGTGTCATGGGTAGCTTGACAAAACCTTTATTGTCGAATATGTTTAGATATTATAAATAATCAGGGTGTTATATGTTATCACAAAAAATGTGTTATTTGAGTAGTTATTTAAATGTTTGAATAAAATGATTCAAGAGGTTTTAGGCTTTAAAATACATTCTCGGCGACTTTTGACCCGTTTCCTTTTACGGTAAACTTTTTTTTATATTTCATCTGTTAGTGATACGGCGTAAGCCAAATTGACCCATTCATAAGTAAAAACTTAATAAAAATTTTAAAAATAAATAAATTCTTTCATGGTTACTGAAACTATAATCATAGATTCTAGCTTGCTTGTTGGCCAATAGTGTGAAGGGAGACTTGTTGTTGAGACTCATGTATAAATGCTCCCTAAAAGTAAATCTTCTTCTAAATTCTTCAATATCAACTCCTAGTAGACATGAATAATAGGATCAATAGTGATCCACGTATTTAGTTACGAAAGACATTAAACATTCTTTATGTTCCACTTATGTGTGTAAATTTGACAATGTTAATATCATGTAGTTACAAAAGACTTTATTGTGATAACATTAAGAGTATCAAATGTATCCACTGCTATGACTTACTATTAGTTTATTACAACTACTGATCATAAAGAGACAAGATTGAATTGTAAGAACATAAAACAAAATGGAAAAGGTGTTGGACGCACCATTTAATGAAGAAGGGGGCAGACACTTGATACTGGCAAATAGATAGAGGCGTTATTGACCAGATAATGCATCCCAATGAATATCAAACTGCAATCAATAAACAAAATATTAGCCCCAAACCCAATTGACTACATTAATGAGACGCAATTTCCCTAAATTATTAATATTCACAAAAAAATGAATAACACACAAATTAAAAGTAAATAGCAGTGGAATTCACAATACCTTTACGGCTATTGCTTTGATGACGCCTGGTTGCATTGTCTCCAAACAAACGCTCATTTCAACTGGACACCTTTAAATTAACCAACCAAAACATCAATTCACAAAAATTCGTAACAAAAACAGTTAAAAGTAACCTAATCAATGTAATCCCGAAACCTAACTCATCGAATAGACAAAAAAAACTCACCAAATCGAAACAACGAGTATTCCGGCATCGTCTCTGGTGTTCATCTCACATAATTGAAACATGAATCGCAAGTTCACTTATTCTAGGATCTGCATAATCAAGATAGGTGATTACTCACACGAGGGAAATAATTTGCAATACCCTTAACAATCCCAATATTGATGTTGAAAAGATCATTGGAGGTCATACCAGGCTTCCTCGGTTCACCAGCTACATCAGTCCATTCTATTCTGATGCCTTCTAAGATTTTATTCACCCTTGTAACCAACTACCTATGTAATAAAACACCAATAATATACGTAAAGCATCGATTTTAACTACAATTATACTATAGTATAAACTGCATTTAAAAGGAAACGCACAACCCATATAAGCAAATTAGATAAAAGATGATAGCATTAGAAAATCAAGAAACCCATATAATATGTAGTTTAATTCCCAAATCCTTGTTGAAAATAATGCTCTTTAATCAACATTTAGATGGTTTGTAGTCTTACATCAAGGAAATAACAGGTGGTAGTGGATAGCAACTGAAATAAGAAGCCTTCTTTAGTGCAAATAAAGTTCATGACAATAGTGAACATAAAGTTCCATTCCGAGTTTCGAGTTTCTTTGACCCGTTGTACCAACATATTTTGCCCTCCATTCACTGATCATAATTGCGAGTTAATCAAACCAGCCATAAATCTGATGTATACATAAAAATAGAAGCCAAATAATCATGAGTACGTAACTTCACAAAATCAACAGCCATTGACCATCATCTACTCATTCTTGAATGCAACATCAGCATAGTAGTAATTATTAATAATCATAACTATTACCTTTTGCTAAGGATCCTTCTCCGTAGACTTATTTGCAACATTCCTCTTTTTCTTCTCATCAGTTGCCTCTTACTCGGACAACGACATGTCGTCGGAAACCACGGTTTTCTCCCCTCTATTCATCGCTTCTTCGGTATCACTGAGTAAAAAGCCTGGTTATGATCATAGTTTAGGTATCTTAAATATCATAATATCATCCTATATTAACAGTGTTATGATCTTAAACATTAATATTCTTACCAAATTGAAGATGATTGATCCTCACTCCTTTGTGTTTTCTTATTACAGTGACTAAAATACCCACACAAGTTACAAATGCATTCCATAGAAAGAAATATGTAATCTTTTAGAAAATCCCATGATAGCCTCCGCCATTAAAATGTAGCTACATCCAGCTAATAATCATTAACTCTGTTAATCAAAATGTTTACAGGTCAACCCAAACTGACCCATTTCAGCACGTACAATAATGCACTGTAAATTTCAATGGCGTAAACGCGCAGTGCCCAAGAAAACATATCAGATTAAAGAACTTACTTGAAACACCAGGATTAAAGGAATGAATATTTTCCTTTTGGTTTGGGTTAGGTATATCAATCAACTTCTGGTTAGCCAATATGCTTTCGCTTTCGGTCAACACGACTTTTGTGATTGTTTCAACTATGTTGGGAATCATGATAAGCTCTACTGATCATCTTTTTGTGAGTCCATTTAAGCGGTAGAAACATTTTAAATAATATTTTAGGTGACTTTCAACTCATTTTCACCCACTTGACCCATCTCATATTTAAAAGCTTTATCAGTTCTAAGTATTAGGTTGATCAACATGTAAACCATATATATACAAATTATTATCATTTGTGAATAATTATATATCTGAGTTATAAATTCTAAAAGAAAAAACTTTGACATACCAATAAACAGGAGTCATTCGGTCATTATTTGGCACATTAAAATCATCATGATACTTGGCTACAATGTAAATCAAGAAGGATGTTTGACCATACAAAGCTGCAACACGAACCTAAAGTGCTGAGCGAAATCATGATGGTTATAGTCTCTTGTGACTATAGCTACTGATTACCACGTTATCTAGGCTTAGTGACGAGTCGTAGTTTCGGCCAAAATGCGTATTCTTGCGTATTTTGTAACCAAACTACTTTTGGGTATCAAGACCCCTTGTCTTGATATCAAACTTGTTTTCAAACCTCGTTAAACATGTTTTAACATTTTAGCTCGTCACTTTTAAATTTGTGCTTATATAGGGTCGTAAGGTAAGCGATCTAATCAATCGCTTATACTTTCGAACCCGACCCATTTGGTCGATCATTAGGATCCGACCAAACACATTAGGTGACCATAGTTGTATAGGGAATAACCTTCCGAGGTTATACCTTATGGTCACGTCGTTTACTTAGTTGTATGATAAGTAGTTTATATGCCTTAGGAAAATTACCAAAATGCCCTTTTTACGCCAAAATTCATTTTAAGCATATGTAACATAACTTTTGACATCTAAACTAATTTGGAAACATTATTAGACATGTTAAGGCATATATTACTTGTCATAGGACTAGTTAGGCGGTCCGTATGCGAACGACACGTTAAAGTAGCATAAGCTACCTAAACGAGTCGTAATGGGTCGTAAGCACTTAGGTTAGGTTTCATTTTAGTATCTAGGGTTTATTAAATCATATCATATGAGTTCCAATACTCATTTGGTTTACGAAACCACATACTATCCGATCTTCCAAGTTAGGTCCGTTTATTTACATAGTTACCTATACTAGGTGCCGATTGATTTCCGTGATCCCTCTAGCTTTGCTTGGTTGTTGTTCAAGACTTCTAAGCATCCTCAAGTGAGTACATAGACCCCTCTTTTACTATTTTTCAAACATTTTGGGGTGAAACACATGTGCCTACTTGTTACTATCATGCTTTCCATGTTTTCATATCATATACTTGCTATGTTCATTAGTACACTATTAGTACATGATTTCATTATGTTTTTGCTATGTATGTCCATTTGTTGCATACTTAGTATATTATTTTACATTTCATTTCATGCTATGTATGTCCATTTAGTGCATACTTAGTACATCACTTTACATTACATTACATTTCATGCTATGTATGTCCATTTAGTGCATACTTAGTACATTATTTTACATTACATTTCATGCTATGTATGTCCATTTAGTGCATACTTAGTACATTATTTTACATTTCATTTCATGCTATGTATGTCCATTTAGTGCATACTTAGTACATCATTTTACATTACATTTCATGCTATGTATGTCCATTTAGTGCATATTTAGTACATTTTTTTACATTACATTTCATGCTATGTATGTCCATTTAGTGCATACTTAGTACATCATTTTACATTTCATTTCATGCTATGTATGTATGTCCATTTGTTGCATACTTAGTACATTATTTTCATAAAACATGCTTACATTTTGGTATGACATTTGGTTTGTTTAAATGGCTCAAAAATACATTCATTAACATTAGTTACGCCGTTCGTTAGTAGGTAGTGGTACCATAGGAATTGACAACTCTCGTTCCTGACATCCTAGGTATGTTTGGATGGAAGGAATGACCGAATTCGATAAACATAACTCAGATAAATCTTTAATTCGTTTAAGGGTTTATCGCTACAGTCTCAAGGCTTGAATGTATGCATTTTCACAATACCGCATAGATGTTTGTATCAGTAAAGCATGCATTATTTTACAAAAATAAGTTTTGATTATAATTTGTCAAATGCATTGTTTTGTACGTTTCTTTCTTATAGGGTCGAGTAAATGATTTTAATCAATAAAGGATTTTTATTCACTCTACATTACATCTGTTTACACAATAACATTTCAACATTTGTTTAAACATTACATTTAGTTATACATGAACCTTTTTACATTGGTGGTTTGTTTGGGTAAGTGATTTAAGTAACGAGACGTGTGTAATATGATAAAAGCATGGTGGATACGCCGCTGGTACTTCCTATATATAAGTGCTTTTATGATATTACATATCGTAGCGTTATTTAAACCATTTTAATTTTGACATATTACATTTTACACAATTAACATATCTTTACAAAACGTTGTTTTACAAATAACACATTTTATGCAAATTCATTTTACTTGGTTGTTTATTTAACCATACATACTTCTTTTATATCATCTATTTCCTTATCAATTTTTATATGATTTATAAAACAAAAACATTTTTCAAGGTTCATGACTACTTTTGATAAACATTTTCTTTAAACTTACAAGTCATGAATCCAAAATAAATAAAACCTATGTATCTCACAGGCATATTTATGCTGACGTACCTATTTTCACATGTGTTTCAGGAAATGATGCATAGGATTGATCAAGATACACTTAGGCGGACTTGGGCCTTAGTGACATTAAAAGACGCAAGACTAGTTAATTATGTTATGTTTCCTTGTTGTTAAGACATTGTAACTCTTTTAATCAATAAAACAAAATTTCAAATTTCCATGTGTTATGAAATGAAACAACCGTAAATTTATTTAGCGATTTCCATAAATAATCACAATTACTGAGTATTTATATATAAAAATTCACGCTAAAATACTGGTTTATTAAAAACTTTTACAATTTAAAGTGATACAATATAATGTGGTTTAATTTGCCGTTTTAGAATAACGACGAAACAACATTGCGGAAGCTTCGTTTAACGTGTGTTCGGTTCTTGTTCGATGCTTGATCTTCATCCGGGACTCTCGACATTCACCTGTAATCAAAACCAACTTAAAAGTCAGTTTTGATAATTATATAAATAGTACAACAAGGAATATTGGGTCGAATAATCGAATTAAACAAGGAAATCCGTAAATTCCACATTGATATCTTGATCCAGAAACAAAGACTTGAAACTGACATCCACCGTAACTTACGGTGGGAACCGTAAGTTACGGTGGCCCCTGGTATAAAATACCCCCACCGTATGGCAGGAGGTAATTGCCGTAATACTTTCAGCCCCCACCGTAACTTACGGTGCCCACCGTAAGTTACGGTGGCCCCTGTATCAAACCTTCCCATTTTGCCGTTTTTGACACGAAAACTTTCGTATCTTTCAATCCGTTTGTCCGTTTGACCTACCGTTTCTTCCTACATGATTGTAATTTGATCCTCCATCATATGGAGTTAAAATCCAACATCCTACATAATAAATTTTGAGACTTCTAAGCCTTCGACTCCTTGCCGTTTTACCGAATTTTAACTCGTTTATGCATTTTATCAAACAAACATATTTGTTTAGTCCTTATTTCACATGCACCTCTTCAAATTAATGTTATCTACCATGTTAGGTGCTAATTACAGGTTTCTCACACAATTTAAATATGTTTTCGCTTGTATGCTTATTTTGACTCGTTAAGGGTATTTAAGCACTTTAGAACTTGAACTCGCTTTCATACATTTCTAGCATATTATTCCTACATTTCTTATCAAGTAATCTTCCACCACAACTATATGTGTGTTGGATTTAATGTGGTTATCTATATGTTCCAAAATTTACCCCTCGGATTATCTTTTTACGGCAAAGACTCATATAAAGTCATTCGACCCAAGAATTTACATCTTTCACTATCTTTTCTTATTCTAAGCATTTATTTAATCATAAAACTCGTTTCCGAACTTTTTGCAAGGGTCGTTCGTTCGAATTAGCTTACAAGGGCAATTTGGTCAATTTTCATCCCTTCTTTACTATAAAGGGACTTCTAAATACTTGTTTGGCCCAAAATCCGACCTTTTAACTATAATCTTGTTTATAAACCCATGTGCTTCTAAAACACCAAAATCATAACTCAATTTATTCAGTTTACCGAAAAGATAACCGAATAACTATATTTTAACCTTGTCTAACTCTTATAGAATCTCAAGTTCTACATGATGAGTTGAATCATTATACATACCTGGCTCGGATCAATATATTGACCCGTTTCAATACCTTGACTTAGTAGCCGCTAAGCAATAGCGATGTGCGTATCCATTTGATATTTATTCCTATAAACATGTAACTCGACAAACCATTAGTAGATATTGTCAAAGGGTGATAATTTCACCTTTTGACCCGTTTATTTACCTAGTGATCTTTGTCACTTCAACTAAATGCCAATTTCATGTATTATGCTAATTTAAAGTCTACTAGCGAAAATACGAAATCAAGCATAACGTAACGGAATCGTAGTTACGTACCTTTTAAGCACCCTTTTCAAACGCGTATTTCCACCGGCTTGTCCATTTGACGATCCGGATTCCTCGCCTAAAGAGTTCAATTCGCAATTCGTTTAGAACCCTTTTTCAATCATGAATCGCATAATTTGCTAAATCATCACAATCATGCGTTTTAACTTTAAATTTCAATTTCGAGCCTTCTTTGGGGCATTTTTACAAACACCTTAAGGGCAGAATTTTAAATAATTCATTAACAAGCTCATAACTTGTCATATAGCCCGAATTTTCATCATTCAAACTATTTAACACAAATATTTGCCTTTACCATTCTGAAATAACTTCACATATGTCAAATTACACTAGAACAACCCCAAATTTCCTAGTGTTTATCAAGTTCTACATAACCCACTAGTCACCTACAATGGTGACCATGAATTTCACTAGAATTTAGCATAATTTCAACATGTACTTGTCTAGGGTTTACTCCTAGACATTTTAATGTTCCTAATTCATCTACAATTCATACATGCATCATCAGATTTCAAGTTCTCTAAATTCATGAGAATTTCAAGTAGAGAATTTTTGTCAAATTTTATATACCTTATGATCTCCTTGCAATGGGGATCATTAATCTATGCTCGATTTTCGTTTTGGACTTGGTTTGATTCTTTAATTTGTGAGATTAGTGAATGTTAGGGTTTTGAGAGTGGGGGTCGCCCTTCTCCTGCCTGTGATCGAACCAGACCCTCAAATGGGGTGTTTGGTTTTTATTTTGTTAAACTTAATAATATAAGTTTCAATTTTAACAACATAGGCCCCTCCACTTTTATTTAGTTTATAACATGATATTTTGTTCTTTCATTTAATTACAAGACTTGTACTAGGTTATTTATTTCCTAGTTACTTTATCTTGTTCGTAACCCGTTTTATTTTAAGTCCCGTTAAATCTCAGGCCTTTTATATACTTTGCTTTCTCAAAGTATTTCTCATCCTTTTAATAAATATTAGATTTATTTATTTAAATCCTAAAATTTACCGGGTAAGTTTTACCACTAACTGTATTTTACCCGTCCTGTAGTATTAACGTGGTTTGATTACCAAACCCATTTTCGGGGTGTTACAAGTCTACCCCCTTAAAGAGGTTTCGTCCCCAAAACCTTTCTTACGTACTTTACTAGTTTAGATCATCCGAACCTTAGCTTTGGTGATCACTTAAGCATTGCTCGCACATAATACTCCTACCAGGAAAGTATGATAATGTGTTTTTGGTTTTAAAGCGTATACGCCTTTTATGTGTATGGCCTCACAGGCCGATACTTTCATTTTGTATTTCTTATTCTTGTCATTTATTTGACCGAGTTGCCATCTGATCGCTCGGTTATATTTATTTTCATTATGTTTACTTCAAGTTAGTCTTATTTCAACAAGCGCTTTATATAAGTGATAAGTCGTAACACTACTCCGACTTTGAAGGGTTTTACCGGCCAGACTGATTAGTCGCCGTCATTATACTCCCCGTCATTAGGGTATATCTTATTGCCAACCCGGCCTTTTATGATCTCTTCGCTTTTAACCCATTTACTTAACTTAGCGAAACCCATCGCTTTTATACGAACTTTATCTCCCGTTATTATTTTACGCCGGAAGTTACCACCAGTTTCCTCGTCTTATACTATTGACCCGTATGTTCTTTCACTTAGCCTCGTAGGCTATTTCTTTATATTTTCACCTTTTTACCTTTTTAAGGTGAAACCCCTACAATTCGTTTCTTTCTATCTGTGACCCAAAGGTCTTCTTGGTCCCGTAGACCTTATCACTACGTTTAATCCCGTAGGTTATGATGATCCCGTAGATCATCTTTTATTCGCATTCATATTCAAATGTATATATACCTATATAACTTCAAGGCATCCCTTGTTATGTTTGGAATCATTCGTTTTCGCTTTTTTTTTTTAACTTTAGTTGGTCTTGACCGTGGTCTAAGGCTTCATTCGTTTACTTTCGGACTAACCTTCCGACTTATGACTTCTGACGTTGCTTACGCGTCAGTTTGTCCTACGCTCACCGTTTCCCCGATTTATAATTATATTTCTTTTAAACCCATTACATAGGTTCATTAATATTTCACACTTTTATTTATTCGATTCACACTTACTTACATTAGCAAGCGTCATCATTTATTTAATTCTTTTGACTTGTTCGTATGAAATTCCTTTGCTTTTGAATGAAAATTTTCATTCTTTATTCAACCCGTTCAACTTTAAAATAGTTTAACGTAATTTATCAAAATTTTAATTTACAGCATCTTATTGTCTTTTAGTCATGACCCGAAACCCGAGTCTTTTGAGTTTCCATCCGCGTTCCCGTTTCTCAGTCTACGTATGTGTTTAAATCCTTACCCATCAACCGGGTATTTTACCGAAGTCGTTATTATTGCAACCCTCCCGGTATGCATTAAGACTTCGCTTCATTTTTATATTCTGACTTCGTCCTCAAGTTTGACGTTTTACAAAAACGGCCCGTTAAGAGACACATTTGCATTCTCCGGGTTCGAGTGTAAGTACACCCCCTCCCAATGCATATCTTAATCATTTTTACATGTTTACATTCTCCGGGTTCGAGTGTAAGTACACCCACTCCCAATGCATATCTTAATCATTTTACATTAATCTTTGTCCCTTCACTCGGGCTCATTATCCTAATTTAATACGCTTCCGTCACCCGGCTGTGCGTTTACGTTTACTATCAAACATTTTATTTATTTGATTCCTATGGGTACCATTCACCCCGCCCTTACTACATTGGACGTAAATGTGTCCGCTATAAGAAGTTCATGGTATCATATGTCACTACTTACTTGGCCAGAGTAAGCGATTAACACATGACACACATGACCTTTTTATAGTTTTCACATCACGCCCTATGTAAGTAACGCCTCTATTTAGTTTTCTTGGAAATAATATCCTGGATAGGTATTCTATTCAGGTTTCCAAGTTTCTATTTTACATATGCAACAATCATTCTCTACATGTTTATTGCATATTGTTATTTGTGCTATTATATTTAAAAGCGTGCACCTGGTAATGCTTGCCCCGACGGGCGTTCCTTGCCATTAACCTTGTTCGTGGTTGTTACATGATTTAGTCCTTGGTGAGCATGCTCCTCTTGTCATACTTCGGACCGTTCCTCTGTCATATTCGTAATTTGTTCAACCCTTGTCATCTTTAAATGTAAGTGTCCTTCAATTAAGACATTCACAAAAGTTAGTAATTTCAACATTAATAAATGCACGTATTGTAATACAAGGCTTTTTACCGTACGTGATTTAGTTAACTATACTTATCATTTTCGTTGGTGTAACGTGTATTACACGATACCCTATGTGTTGTTCACAACACTTTAATCATACTAGACCATTAACATACTTGTACTTACCGGATTTGCGATCAAGCCTTGAACCGAACACCAATCTTTATCAAGAGCATAAGGTTTAAGTCCAAGCATAGTTTTCCCACCATACTTGAATCTCTTAAACCAAGGCTCTGATACCAACTTGAAACAACTGTAAATTTATTTAGCGATTTCCATAAATAATCACAATTACTGAGTATTTATATATAAACATTCACGTTAAAATACTGGTTTATTAAAAACTTTTACAATTTAAAGTGATACAATATAATGTGGTTTAATTTTCCGTTTTAGAATAACGACGAAACAACATTGCGGAAGCTTCGTTTAACGTGTGTTCGGTTCTTGTTCGATGCTTGATCTTCATCCGGGACTCTCGACATTCACCTGTAATCAAAACCAACTTAAAAGTCAGTTTTGATAATTAAATAAATAGTACAACAAGGAATATTGGGTCGAATAATCGAATTAAACAAGGAAATCCGGAAATTCCACATTGATATCTTGATCCAGAAACAAAGACTTGAAACTGACCACCACCGTAACTTACGGTGGGCACCGTAAGTTACGGTGGCCCCTGGTATAAAATACCCCCACCGTAAGGCAGGAGGTAACTGCCGTAATACTTTCAGCCCCCACCGTATGTGACAACTCGAGTTTCCGACTTTCACTTTCGTATTTATTACACGTTGACTTTGACTATTTAATTGTTTGACTTGTAACTATATACGTTATGTTATAATGAAAGGCACTATGATTGTTACATGTTTATGTGATTTAGATTATAACATGAAACGTATGGTATTGTGAATTCTGCATGTATGTGATTGATATTAAAACATGAGACTTAGTATTTTAGAAAAACACTTGAACTGTTTAACACCTGAAAGGACCCGACGGAACAAAAGTTGATTCGCCAAGAACATCCCGACGAAACAGGATCCGTTTCGTCAACCCCACCTCGACGAAACAAATGTGTTTCGCCGAAGCCCAGTTCGCCAAAGCCCATTACGGCCCAGTACGCGTATATATTGGGTATTACGGTTTCACTTGTCACACTTTAACAAATTAGAAAACCCTAGAGCCCCTCCTCTGTGTGACGGCAGTTTGGAATCTTCGAAGCCATCCAAGATCGATCAAATCTTTGTTCCGTTCCATCGGTTAGTGATTTACATGTTTGGTTTGATTTTTTTTTAATTACGAATATATGTGTATAATGTTCTTGATCGCGGTATGATTAATTAATCAGATACATAACTCTATGCGAAACATAATACGATTGAATAACTTGACCTTGAATGTTGTTAAGGTGGTCTGGATCTGAATGCACGGTAACATAATAATAGGGCTTGATGATGTGGTTGTATTATGGTTGTATATGTTAACACATGAGATTTAAGAATAGCATATGAAATTGATGCATCAGTAGGTTAATTGGTCCAATCACATAGAAGGAATATGGCCCATGAGCATGTGCAATCTTTATTTCATCAATCCATGTGCAAGTAAATGATGGCTCATGTGTGTTTGTCAGAATTAGTCAAAGTTACTAATGTGTTGAGCATTAAATGAGGTGATGATGTCTTGATGTTTATATGGCCATTGATCCGATGACTGTTGTATGTAATCGACTATATTGTGTGGTAATATGATTTCAGGTATTAACAGTTAGTGGGAAATGATGATGATCACATGACTTTGAAATGATTGTATATTAGGGCTTTTATGTAAAAGATATGACAGCATGGGACAAATAAACACATGGGGGCTGAAATATGATAATTGATAATAGAATAAGATTGTCTCTTGTGATTAATGGCTGACAACTATGTTTGTTAATAAGTTTTCATTGGGCCACACTCTTGTGACTAATCTTTGCTAGTAGTAGGCCACACCCATGGAGACGGTCAAGGCTGCATAAGATTTTGTGTAGGGTTTTCATGTTTTGCTATAACTGTTGATGATGACGGTAATTGGGGTTTCTGCACGTAACTGTTTTATGACATAACTGATATCTCTGCAAAACAGATTTGACGAAACAGATGTTTTGGCAAAACGAAACTCACGGCGAAACAGAATGTGTTTCGCCAAGGGTAATCGACGAAACAGAAGTGTTTCGTCAAAGGGTTTCACGGCGAAACAGGGGTGTTTCGCCGACTGGATAAACTGTTTGGTAATTTGATTCTGTTAAGTCTTAACTGAGTTAACTAACTGTTGTTAGATGCTACGCCTGATCATGAATATGTGCAATGTGCTACTTGGTAATTATTGATGCGTTGTCCACTATGATTATACTTACGTGCCAACTTCGTAAATACAAACTGATTGTGTATACGTGCACACTTTAGGACGTGATTGACTTACTTGAGCACATACTTAGCATACCGAGCAAACCAAGGTGAGTTCACACTCTTACCAAGGCATGGGATTCCCGGGGTTGGGAATGGGATTGAATGATTTCATGTACTTACTTCGCTACTAGAATACGCACCACTGTCCTCGGGTTGTGAAGGACACCTATAGATATAGCTAGACTAGTAAAACATGGGAAGCCCCCACTACTCTTCGCAAACATGCCTGGGTTGGCCGCGATACAAATACTAATCTTCGCAAACATGCCTGGGTTGGCCGCGATACAAATACTAATCTTCGCAAACATGCCTGGGTTGGCCGCGATACAATTACTAAACTTCGCAAACATGCCTGGAGGGCCGCGATACGAATATAACTAGTCTAGAAAACATGGGAAACCCCCACTAAACTTCGCAAACATGCCTAGAGGGCCGCGATACCATTATATACGATACATGAATACAAAACGAACTTACGATTTACGATACGAACATTTTAACTGAACTATTAATTGTGAACTCGCTCAACTAGTTGTTGACTCTCTGTTACATGCCTTGCAGGACCATAGGTACTCTTGGAGCTTGCACGGGAGGCGCGGTCGTTGTGGGCACGGATTGTGGATGCTTTGATAAAAACTTAATGACTTATTAAACTAAACACTTGTGTTGGATGTTCATAACTATGCTTCCGCTACCTATGCTATGCTTTTGATTTAGCACCAATTGTATTGTGATGGATTACGTTTACTTTACTGATTACTTATATGTTCAATATGATTGGTGGCTTGATCCTGGTCATGTCACGCCTCCAAGCGGTGGTACTCCGCGTGTGGATTTTGGGGGTGTGACACCGTAACTTACGGTGCCCACCGTAAGTTACGGTGGCCCCTGTATCAGACCTTCTCATTTTGTCGTTTTTGACACGAAAACTTTCGTATCTTTCAATCCGCTTGTCCGTTTGACCTACCGTTTCTTCCTACATGATTGTAATTTTTTTTGGATAAGTGAGCATTTCGCCCGGCAAATATATTCCAAAAGAAACGTGTTACAGGCTTTAAGGGGGCATACCCCCCGAGACTCCTAAAAGAGGACACCCCGATACAAACAACGGGAACCTCACGAAAGAGAAAACTATATCAAACCCGACTAGGCTATACATCAACAGGCCTAGTAGGATAAAATATAAAATTCTACCCCTAAGAAAAAAACAACAAAAGGGCCCACTACAAACCCACAAAACAAAACACTACTAACTAAAACCCAATAGATGGGCCTTCTGATCCACAAACTCCCACCAGACTTGGGCCTTTCCAATATTAGGGGCACTAATCTTGAGCCTGAATGGCAGGAGCCCAATCGAATGAAATAAGCTAGAAATCCAAAATTGCCAGCACCAAAAAAACCACCTGGGACTATAAGAAGGGGACGAGCAGCCCAACCAAAACAAGACGATAGGCCCACCTAGCACCAAATACGGCCATACAGGCCTAGCAGCATACAACCCCGGACCTGGGCAAAAAAACCAGCGCTGGAAAGACACCCGGAACAGGGACGAAATCCAGACAGAATTGCAGCACAAGTATAAGTCCGGAGCATGAGAGTATGGAATCATAAAACTCGTTTCCGAACTTTTTGCAAGGGTCGTTCATTCGAATTAGCTTACAAGGGCAATTTGGTCAATTTCATCCCTTCTTTACTACAAAGGGACTTCTAAATACTTGTTTGGCCCAAAATCCGACCTTTTAACTATAATCTTGTTTATAAACCCATGTGCTTCTAAAACACCGAAATCATAACTCAATTTATTCAGTTTACCTAAAAGATAACCGAATAACTATATTTTAACCTTGTCTAACTCTTATAGAATCTCAAGTTCTACATGATGAGTTGAATCATTATACATACCTGGCTCGGATCAATATATTGACCCGTTTCAATACCTTGACTTAGTAGCCGCTAAGCAATAGCGATGTGCGTATCCATTTGATATTTATTCCTATAAACATGTAACTCGACAAACCATTAGTCGATATTGTCAAAGGGTGATAATTTCACCTTTTGACCCGTTTATTTACCTAGTGATCTTCGTCACTTCAACTAAATGCCAATTTCATGTATTATGCTAATTTAAAGTCTACTAGCGAAAATACGAAATCAAGCATAACGTAACGGAATCGTAGTTACGTACCTTTTAAGCACCCTTTTCAAACGCGTATTTCCACCGGCTTGTCCATTTGACGATCCGGATTCCTCGCCTAAAGAGTTCAATTCGCAATTCGTTTAGAACCCTTTTTCAATCATGTATCGCATAATTTGCTAAATCATCACAATCATGCGTTTTAACTTTAAATTTCAATTTCGAGCCTTCTTTGGGGCATTTTTACAAACACCTTAAGGGCAGAATTTTAAATAATTCATTAACAAGCTCATAACTTGTCATATAACCCGAATTTTCATCATTCAAACTATTTAACACAAATATTTGCCTTTACACTTCTGAAATAACTTCACATATGTCAAATTACACTAGAACAACCCCAAATTTCCTAGTGTTTATCAAGTTCTACATAACCCACTTGTCACCTACAATGGTGACCATGGATTTCACTAGAATTTAGCATAATTTCAACATGTACTTGTCTAGGGTTTACTCCTAGACATTTTAATGTTCCTAATTCATCTATAATTCATACATGCATCATCAGATTTCAAGTTCTCTAAATTCATGAGAATTTCAAGTAGAGAATTTTTGTCAAATTTTACATACCTTATGATCTCCTTGCAATGGGGATCATTAATCTATGCTCGATTTTCGTTTTGGACTTGGTTTGATCCTTCAATTTGTGAGATTCGTGAATGTTAGGGTTTTGAGAGTGGGGGTCGCCCTTCTCCTGCATGTGATCGAACCAGACCCTCAAATGGGGTGTTTGGTTTTTATTTTGTTAAACTTAATAATATAAGTTTCAATTTTAACAACATAGGCCCCTCCACTTTTATTTAGTTTATAACTTGATATTTTGTTCTTTCATTTAACTACAAGACTTGTACTAGGTTATTTATTTCCTAGTTACTTTATCTTGTTCGCAACCCGTTTTATTTTAAGTCCCATTAAATCTCGGGCCTTTTATATACTTTGCTTTCTTAAAGTATTTCTCATCCTTTTAATAAATATTAGATTTATTTATTTAAATCCTAAAATTTACCGGGTAAGTTTTACCACTAACTGTATTTTACCCGTCCTGTAGTATTAACGTGGTTTGATTACCAAACTCGTTTTCGGGGTGTTACATGAAACAATGATTCTGTTACAACACTCCCCGACGTTTCCGCCATGATTTGTTGTTTTACGTGGTCGGGGTGTGACAGAAAAGTTGGTATCAGAGCTCATGGTTATAGGGAATTAGGTTATTAGTAATGCTTTGACCTAGTCTATAACCTCCCTAGGACCCTAACACAAGATCCTTGTGTTTAGATCTTAAAACAATACCGTCACTTATCCTTAGGTGACAACCACAACCAGAACATGAATTTCGAATCCGCTTCGAAAACTAATCATCTGTTCTAGGATGATTGATTACTAGGTTTTGAACCCTCTAAGTTTTCAAAATCTTGTCAACGTTTGGGTCTTATAATGTGAACACGTACAAACTGGAAGGGTGAATGCCTGTACTCTGAGTTTTCTATCTAAGGCTAGAGTGTTCGTACAAATCCGCAGTATCGGACCAGTCACTCTTACCTGGGAACTCTTGGGGTGAGTGTTCACTTATAGGCAAGCATGTCTTCAGTGATACATTAAGATGACCCGTTTACTTTGATTTGTCACCGCCTCATTTGTTTACCTTAGGTAACAAACAAATGATCGCAATTGTATGCATTGCCATTCTGTTTTGATTATCCAATAACATTTCACTTGTTTCCTCCTATGTCTTTCACTTCCTCCAGAATGTCTCTTCATCACAGCAACACTCAAATGTCCGAGCAAACTACCAAATTTTCCCAGCAAATAGGCGAGGTAATCCTGAAGTCTGTGGATTTAGGTATCTCCATGTCTCGTCTCAATAATAGAGCCACTCAAGAAGCATCGAAGAAAGCAGAAGCCAAGCCTTCGAAAAGGTCAAGGAAGCATAAAGCTTCAAAGAATTCTCCAGTCATTGCACCAAATCAGACCAGACCTAGCCAGGTGGCAGCACCACCAACTAAGAAGCAATACAAAGGAACGGCACCGTTATGCAAAAAATGTAACGGGCATCACCAAGCTCACCTACAGTGTCGTGTGTGTATATCATGTGGGCGAATTGGTCACCTGGCAAGTGCTTGTCTAACTAACCCAACACAAGGTGGTCCAAATCAACCACAAGCCAACCCTATCCAAGCTCGTTTTCCACCTGGATCGTGCTATAACTGTGGCGAGATGAGCCATTTCAGGAACAAATGCCCAGAGATTGTCAATGCAAATCCAACCCACAAATGAACATTTGGCCGATCAGAAGAAGCTGCTTTAAATAATCTGAACTTTCATGCTTTGTATCTTTTGTTGAACCCTGAAACAATCTATTTTAAATAAATGGTTGTTCACAATTCTGATGTACAAGTTTAGTTACATATGTGTATGGCATTTCCCTATAATACCTACATAAAGGAACTGTGTTCTTTAAACAAACTACTCTTGTGATTCCCCCTTTCATGTGATCACTCATGATTTCCTCGAAAATTTTAAGTACTCGTTTCATTCTAAGAAACGAAGTACAGAAAATAAGTGACATTTTGAGTAATCATGCATTTTGCACATCTGTGCCTTTAATTCCTTGGTTAGATAACTAAGGGTAATTTTTTGATCTCATGCCTATTGCATTCTGATTTTCATAACAACATGCATAGCATAAGTTTTCAAAACAACCTTCATGATTTCAAAATGTTTCATACAGTCTGAAAACAATATTAACACAATATATTTTCTTAATATATCAAGTGCATGATTTCAAAAAGCATTATTCATATTTTCAAAAACTTTATACATAATTTCAAAATCTCATCTTGCATGATTTTAAAACATTTTATAAATATACTTACTTAATACACCTACTTTATGATTTCAAAAGTATTATATATAAGGTTTCAAAAACATTAAACACATTTCAAAAAGAAACCCCATGCATAGTTTTCAAAAACATTTTCTCATGCATTGACTTAACCTTCAAATTCTGCTTCCTATGTCGCCTTGGCATATCTAGCACCTCAACTTCATAAGCATTTTAACTCATGTTTTAACTTAAGCCCGTCTAGTGCAAGGATTTGAAACGCCTCCCGCCTTTTAAATCCCAAAATCCATATGGGATCTTTTTATCTTCACAATTAGATCCTTGTGGATGATTATCTTTCAAACCGGAGTCCTTAATTGGATTCCTTGAGTACCTAAATTCGAATATTACGATTCCTTGTAATCGAAATCGAATTTTCTTTTTTAGATATCCCTATCTTTATAGTTAGATTCTTGGAAAATATTTAAAGTGCCAATCAAAATCCACGGATTGGATACCTGGTGTGCTTTAAATACATGTGCACAATTAACAAAACAAATTAACAAAATGATAACAAATTAAAGATCAAGATAAACAATTTTGTGGTTATGTGATTATGTGTTATGTGTTTTCTTTTGTGTTTTTGTTTTCATTATCCAAATCCTCGTAGAATCTTCCATATCTTCATGTGAAAGATTCACAGTAGGATATCCAAAGGTACTACCCTAAATCCTTAATGGGCTTCTACATAATCGTTAAGACCCTTGGATTATATGGTACAATTCCATCTTTCAAAGAGACCCCTTTGAGTGGTCTAAGTCAAAAGATTGATTCAGAATCTAGTTAAGAATGACATGTGGTGATATAGCTGAACAGACTCCTTGGTAGTCTATTTAAATCATTTATTGATTTAATTAAAAGGACCCAATGGTGGTCTAGTCACAATCATCACAAGTTCGTTCATTATTTTTTTCCCCTACGCATTATAAGATGCACTGCGTGACTATGCAAGGAATTACGTAATTATGGATGCATACATAATTATGAAATTCAGTGCACAGAAAACCCCAGTAAGATTTATCATGTGTAAGAACCTATAGTGGCAACAATAACGAAACGCGAACAATGTAATGAAGGTACGGTGGACGCACCAATAACACTTTATATACTTGTATATAAGTGTCCCTCTTACATTGCAAGCATGATGTTATTAAAGTTACTAGAAGTTCAGAACCTTAACCAGTGTTGTTTTATCTTTTCAACTTCATGTTTCAAACTCTCACAAGTTTCCTCTAAATAAAATTTCGGGACGAAATTTCCTGAAGGAGGGGAAACTGTTACACATGTGCCTCCATGGCCATCAAACAAATACCAAACCAATTAAATGTTGTATTTCATACTTGGGATTTGTATAAATATGTGTATCATTCGCACATATCAATTCTTGTTCGATTTCGGGCTCTAAATCGCTTTATGGAAGGTTATACGCGCACTGATGGGTAAATATAACCAGTATAATGCAACAAACACTCCGGAACAGTGACATAGGCTTAACATACCTTAAATAACCTTTACATAACTTAGAAATAAGTTTTGGAAGGTTTGGTGTGCCGAAATCATCTTTATTCGCTTACAGGGACTAAATTCGACAAACTGCGAAAGTATGCCGATTCGTACTGTAACGAACATTCCGGAACTTGATCATAAGTTAAATATGCCCTAAATATCCATTAAATAGCTTAGAAATAGGCTTTACGGTGTTTGGTGCGCAAAAATAAACTTCTTGGTCATTCAGGGACTAAAAGCGTCAAAAAGTGCCTAAGTTTGCACTTTCGCGCATATCTTACGTTCTGAATACATCCGGACATCCAAAAATTTATGTAAGCATTAAAATATTTTATTTTAGTGTTTGGCATGATAAAAATCCATTCGTCGCGTCATTTGGATCGTTTTTCGCGTTCGTTCGTGTTTCGTTGTAATTAACCGAATAACGTGATCGTACGGCCAATAGAACCGACATCTGACATATTTGTGAGCATGTTTCATGTCCCTTATGTTTAGGCATCATTGTAGAGCCTTGAAAATGGCTTAACGGACCTCAAACGTGTCAAAACGGGGCATAAAAGCATGCGGGGACTGAAACAACAACTTTTGAAACTTGTTTGTTGAACTGGGATCTCAGGCGGCCAGCGTAAGCCCCCCCCCCCCTGGACCTTACGTGTAACGACTCACACAAAAATGTCCTAAAAACGTTCTTTAAGTATAAACCCGGACCCCTGATGTAACAACCCTCATTAAAAGTCCTATTTATTTTATTATTTTATCTAAAAGGAAACCCTAATTTAGACACCCAAGTGATTCTACACAAACCCTAAAAATATCAGAACAATCAGAATCAGGATCAGGGGCCCTAAAACTCAGGGGGGGGGTATTCCCTACTTGATGATTATCCTAAATAACTCGTTGTCTAAATTTAATTTCGAGAAACTGTCGACTCAGCAGGCCTAGTCCCACGCGTGGCTACCCTATAATAATTAGGTGTCCCTTACGGACCGTAAGGGTTAATTGTTACGGTCCGTAAGCCTGGTAAAATTCGTGTATAAATAGCAGGCCTTGGCACTTGAATTCTGACATTTGAGCGACGATCAAATTCCAAACGTACGCTGAGATATCGTCCAATTACTATCAAAAACACTAATTAGTAGGGGGGATGCTGCTACGATACAGGGTATTAACTCAATCGCTGCTACGATTCAACGTCCGATCGATTATAACTATCCAACGATTGTTTAAGTGCCGCTCAAATTGAGTTTATACTTTGTTATTCATCGTGATTTCGACTTGAATGTTTGAGTGCTGTTCAAACTCGGACTATACTCTGTCATTCGTTGTGAATCCGCTGAATTGTTAAGTATTGCATTTGTAAATCGTTGTGAGGGTTTAATCTCGTGAATTGTCGTAACTGCTGTATTAGTTACTTACCTAGTTCGTGTGCACTAGATTACAAGGCTAATCAATAGGCTAAGCTCTGTTTGTATAAATCTGCAATCTATCAAGGTTTATCTGTAGATTAAATTCTGCCAGTATGAATCTGCATGATTATATGTGAGTCATTCTCTTTTTATCAACTATTTTACAATACCTCAAATTATTTTCAAAGGTTATAATTACAGGGACTAAGTCGTGGATATCTTGAATTACTGGTTAGTGAGGTATTGTGCACATTACTAATTTTCTCCCAGTTAGGTTCATTGACCTACTCGGGATAATCACTGTTAGGTTCATTGATCTAATAGTGGTATGACCATCGTCACCATTGTGACTTGTCACCATTGTGACAGAATGCCAGATAAAAATAAGATAGAAGCCATTGTAATCGCTCTTATGCTGTAATTAATAACTATGTATCATTATGCAAAATAGAATGATTCACTCAGTATTTCCCGCTGACAAAACCTTTTTAAAACACTTTTCAGGTAATTACAGTAGATGGGAGTAAAGGATGGATACGGCACTGAAAGGCATCAAGAAGTGGCTTATTTATTAATAAAATCAAAATAAGAAATATTGTTTTATGTAATAAAATTTATCTTTATTAAAACTACCATTATAAAATATGGGTTTATCCCATTTATTTATTAAATAAAATCCGGTGTTTTCTAAACTCTGATATTTTTCCTAACTCACGGTTCTGATGAAATTTCCGCTGCAACGTTTTCAAAATAATCACCGGTACCACTGGACTGTTCGCGGCACCCGATTCCGTCCAGGGTGGGTCGGGGGTCGTGACAGAAGGTGGTATCAGAGCCACTGCTTTAAGCTTTTAGGTGTTGTGATAATAATACCTAAATTTATATAAAAGAGTTAGGAGATTGCTGTTAACTGGTAGCACACAGGATAGCATTTAGACTTGAACTTAAGAAAAGATGCCTTAGTATTAGCTTCATGATAAACTAAGTACTTGTGTAAATAAATATGATGGATTTTGGTGAGTTCATTTCTCTTTTCTCACAGTTTGTGAGTCCATTCTCTTTTCTCATAGTTTTATCACCTTTTTGTGATACAATTATATTTACAAAGGCTTTTCAAAATCCTAAAATGTTTATCAGTTATGCTTACAGTGATTAAGTTTTATATTCTATAATAACTGCCAGTATGAAAGGTTTTATACATTCTTTGATTCTCGTTATTATTTGCCAGAAAGTTAGTCAATATTAGCATAACTACAATAACAGTGGAAATTATGCCCTAGTAATCATAACATATACTAAAATTATTTTAACATCAATTAGTTAATAAATTTAATATATGTTGAAATAAATCTAAAGGGTGTATACCATAACAAAATAGTCAAATATAATGTATTCTACTAAGATTATATTTTAGTCTTAGTCACGTTAATATATTAATGATATTACAATTATTTAATTAACATATTATATTTAATAAAGTTATTGTAGTTTGATAAAAAAAATGATATATGTCATTTTCTGGATTGAATGGTTTTGTGCCATAAGTAATATATTTGACAAAGTAATGTCACCGGACACAACTAAGTCTAGAATCACTAGTTGAGAGAATGATCAACAGTGTTATGATTAGAATTACTAGTTGAAAGAATGATCAAATTGACACTGTCACAGGAATCGTCTAGTGATCAATATAATAATAAAATATGTTATGAAAATACAAATTTCCTTAATTCTGAATAAAAGCCCTAATAAGATAGGCACTCTTTGAAAAGATACTATTTATGGGAAATAGAAAATTTTCTCCGGCAAGACTGGGTATGATGTAGCAGACTCTCCAGTTTGTCCGGATATACTGAGATTACCTCTCCGGCGCGAATCGGATAAGACAGGGTATATAATATGTTAAACAAGTGACAAGATTTCCCTAAATAGTATCATGATCTAATATTTGATTGATTTTGGAAATATGAATCTGCTAAATACATTGACCTGATAAATGGTATGTTTATTACAGCATGTGAAATATATATATAGATATGTATATCTATAAGGAATTCCAAAAGTCAATTTGGAATAAAGCACAAGCATCTGTGTCTAGATTTCTTTATTAGGAATCTCTTTTCCAATAACAAACATTATTTCGTTTGATTATCTGCCTAGTAACTTGAGCGACAATAATAACAAATAGAAACCCATTAAAGTTGGGATACTATCAAAAGTGTAAAGAATTTCTAAAACGTTACCATAAACTATTAACGCAAGTAAAAAGCATGTAAAGTTGTGATAAGGTACAAGAAAACACATGAAAATTTATTTATAAATCCACAGAAGTTGAAGTATATTACACACAACTTTCGAGGCAAGACCTTTTGAAAATATAAATTGGGCACAATGACACCAATGTTAAAATTCCGTCAGTAAGAAGAACTACTAATCAAAAAAGAGGCACTTTGCCACATGATCCTACAAAATGAATATCTCTAAGGTACGCTAGAACAGGATTTCATAAACATCGGTGCACAGTCTAATCAGAGTCATAATTATTAGGAGTCACATACTTTTGCAAATTCCCTATTTCATTTTTCAACATTCCCTGATAAATGTCACTTAACAACAGTCATCACACGAAATTCCGGATAGAAGTTCCTATATTTCTTTCGTTTAAATTTTGACTTTTGCATATAATAAATTAACTTTCGTGTTTCTACTTCCCCTAATGGTCATCATACCAAGAGGATTTACTTCATAAGTAGCGAAAATTGATTCATTTCTTGGTCAATCCACACGTTACACATGCACCGATTTGTTGTGCATGTGGTTCGTTTAATTTCTGAATTCCACTGGAGGGCTTCATTCTAATTTGTCGTTTTATCCAAACTCAAATATCCTTTAGTTAGAATTGATTTTGGCATGATGAACCACATTATTGCTAAACGATGACTCTTAATATCGAGTTAATCAATTTTTGAAAAACTCAATTTTCTTTGGCATCCATGGTTTCTGTTATAACCATGTCTGAACTTTCTTATTTAAACTCGTTTTGTTTAAACCGAGTTCAATTGTTTGAACTTGCTCGCATTACATATTCAATTCAAAGTTCCATATGATGAATTAAAACCATCATATTCAAAATAATCCTAACAAGCATTTCAATTCTCTTAAACTACAACATGCTTGTGTAATCCTCGACTTCACTAAATCATTTCTATGATCACAATCACTTTGAGGTAACATTTTCACAAAATCTGAAGATTGTGCTAATCTCGGATTTAATCATTTAATTATTTATATTAAATCCACTTTGTTTTTATTCTATACAAGGAATCTTAAAATAATCATGTGCTCAAATAATGATACCCAAATTCATATTTCGGTATATCTCTTAATAGTTATTACAATATCAATCGAGCCTTTCGTAATATTTATTGCTCTATCATCATTGATCGAAAAACATTATATATAAATTTACTTGATTATATATGTAATTACATAATTTACAAATATAGTATTACTATATTTTAAACCATTGCGGTAAAGAAATTATATTTTATAAATATGTATAAAAACTATGTTTGAGGTATATTTTTATTTAAAATTATTGTTATTGATAATTTTATTATTAATAATAATATATTAATAGTAGTAGTATTAAGATTATTTTTAAATACTAGGGTTATTATCAAAGGCAGATATTGGATAGCCTAGCCTTAGTTAGGCATGGACTGATCACCTATGCTTAAACAAGGCAGTATTAAACAATATCCAACCATGATAATGACTAATTAATATATATACATGAAGTCATCATATTTATTTAATAAATTTTAAATTATATATATATACTTTAAGGAGAAGACATATTTTTATAAAAACAATACAAGAATTAGAGGGATGAATAAAATTATATATATATATAAATAAATGTTTATCACATGTTTTTTTTTTAACTATGTACCATAACAATTTAGCAAGAAAATAACCCTATAAGAATAATATAATAGTCATTAATTACATTGGGACTTATTTACAACATTTTTTTTTACGTTATATGGTTTCAAAATAAAAATAAATAATCACATAGAATCGATTCATTAAGTGTTATATATGTACAAAAGTATTTGTACAAATATTTTGTACAATAAATATTTTTACACCTTTTATTTACAATTCTCATTTAACGTTATAAATAATCATGAATTCTTTTTACAAAATAACAATGTAATAACTTCATTGCGGTGTTTTATAGTAAATATAAGTTATTTTACATAGTATAGTAAAATACTAAAATAATATTTATTTAAAAAGTAATTGACCATTTACATATAATAAAAATACGTAACAAATAATATATATTACATAGTATTTGATATGTAAGATATGATTCAGATAGGAACACCAATAATATATATTATATTTGCTTTACAAAACGTAGTATAATAGTTGGTCATGTCAAAACAACTTGTGCTTTTTATATTTTAATCTCTAAGATATAGTATGAAAAATATGGTCACTAATAATGTATTATCACATTGTTTCACAATTAAAACAACTTGAAACTTGAAATAAGAATACATTAACTCTATTGTATTTTGGTGTATCTTTGCAATTCACTCATTTCAACACATTGATTTTCTCATATCATAATTTAATATTTGACAAATCATTTTTCATACTTTTATTTCATTGGAACCTGTCAATTCTAAGTCTTCCTCAGTTGTCGATCAAAGTAAGTTTTCTTTTGAAAAAGAATTTTTATTGGATTCTAAAAATCCTTCACATTCATTTTAAATATCTATCTTTTGGCTTGAACCTAGTCACTTTGGAAATTATATCATTTCATTTCATTCGTTTGTCATCGAATTCTTGAACTAATTCAGTTGAACCAGTGAATCCTACTTATTGTACAATTCATATTCACAAAATTTAATATTTCAATTCTGGGTCATCTACCCTAATATTATTTTTATTAACTAAAAGGTGACATAATTCCAAAAGAAATATAATAACCCAAATACACTTGGGAGCTGGAATCTAAGATGAAGAAAAAAAAAAGTATTCCTACTTATTCCAGTAAATCTCGAGGACGAGATTTTTATTAAGGTGGGGAGAATGTAACGACTCACACAAAAATGTCCTAAAAACGTTCTTTAAGTATAAACCCGGACCCCTGATGTAACAACCCTCATTAAAAGTCCTATTTATTTTATTATTTTATCTAAAAGGAAACCCTAATTTAGACACCCAAGTGATTCTACACAAACCCTAAAAATATCAGAACAATCAGAATCAGGATCAGGGGCCCTAAAACTCAGGGGGGGGGGGGTATTCCCTACTTGATGATTATCCTAAATAACTCGTTGTCTAAATTTAATTTCGAGAAACTGTCGACTCAGCAGGCCTAGTCCCACGCGTGGCTACCCTATAATAATTAGGTGTCCCTTACGGACCGTAAGGGTTAATTGTTACGGTCCGTAAGCCTGGTAAAATTCGTGTATAAATAGCAGGCCTTGGCACTTGAATTCTGACATTTGAGCGACGATCAAATTCCAAACGTACGCTGAGATATCGTCCAATTACTATCAAAAACACTAATTAGTAGGGGGGATGCTGCTACGATACAGGGTATTAACTCAATCGCTGCTACGATTCAACGTCCGATCGATTATAACTATCCAACGATTGTTTAAGTGCCGCTCAAATTGAGTTTATACTTTGTTATTCATCGTGATTTCGACTTGAATGTTTGAGTGCTGTTCAAACTCGGACTATACTCTGTCATTCGTTGTGAATCCGCTGAATTGTTAAGTATTGCATTTGTAAATCGTTGTGAGGGTTTAATCTCGTGAATTGTCGTAACTGCTGTATTAGTTACTTACCTAGTTCGTGTGCACTAGATTACAAGGCTAATCAATAGGCTAAGCTCTGTTTGTATAAATCTGCAATCTATCAAGGTTTATCTGTAGATTAAATTCTGCCAGTATGAATCTGCATGATTATATGTGAGTCATTCTCTTTTTATCAACTATTTTACAATACCTCAAATTATTTTCAAAGGTTATAATTACAGGGACTAAGTCGTGGATATCTTGAATTACTGGTTAGTGGGGTATTGTGCACATTACTAATTTTCTCCCAGTTAGGTTCATTGACCTACTCGGGATAATCACTGTTAGGTTCATTGACCTACAGGGATAATCGTCACTATTTAGGTTCATTGATCTAATAGTGGTATGACCATCGTCACCATTGTGACTTGTCACCATTGTGACAGAATGCCAGATAAAAATAAGATAGAAGCCATTGTAATCGCTCTTATGCTGTAATTAATAACTATGTATCATTATGCAAAATAGAATGATTCACTCAGTATTTCCCGCTGACAAAACCTTTTTTAAAACACTTTTCAGGTAATTACAGTAGATGGGAGTAAAGGATGGATACGGCACTGAAAGGCATCAAGAAGTGGCTTATTTATTAATTAAATCAAAATAAGAAATATTGTTTTATGTAATAAAATTTATCTTTATTAAAGCTACCATTATAAAATATGGGTTTATCCCATTTATTTATTAAATAAAATCCGGTGTTTTCTAAACTCTGATATTTTTCCTAACTCACGGTTCTGATGAAATTTCCGCTGCAACGTTTTCAAAATAATCACCGGTACCACTAGACTGTTCGCGGCACCCGATTCCGTCCAGGGCGGGTCGGGGGTCGTGACATTACGCGGCCGGTATAAACATGCCAGACCTGCAAAAAAGATTTTTCAACCTGTTTCCAGCTGTTCCAGCTGTTGTACACTCTTGCAAATGGTATTTTCAGTACTATGGGCCATTTTAGGGGCTCCTATGGTTTCACAAAACCATGGGCACATGTGTATGGATGAGATCGAAGCTTGTTTTACGATGAACGATCTTAACGGTTGTGCAAAAACTATAAATAGCCCACCCCCACTTCACTTGAACTCACACCTTGATCAGATTTTTCTAAGTTGGAGTGGAAACACTTTATACCTGAGAAAATTCAGATCAAACTTCCATTCTTGGACCTTTTGTAAGTCATCTTTCGTTCTTTTACGCATTTTTAGCGTGAAAGTCAAACTTTGTTTGACTTTCTGCATTGACCAGTTTATGGTCAACACGAAGTTCGTTTGAACTTCATAACGTGAGCGTAATCACGATGGTTATAGTCTCTTGTGACTATACCTACTGATTACCACGTTATCTAGGCTTAGTGACGAGTCGTAGTTTCGGCCAAAATGCGTATGCTTGCGTATTTTGTAACCAAACTACTTTTGGGTATCAAGACCCTTTGTCTTGATATCAAACTTGTTTTCAAACCTCGTTAAACATGTTTTAACATTTTAGCTCGTCACTTTTAAATTTGTGCTTATATAGGGTCGTAAGGTAAGTGATCTAATCAATCGCTTATACTTTCGAACCCGACCCATTTGGTCGATCATTAGGATCCGACCAAACACATTAGGTGACCATAGTTGTATAGTGAATAACCTTCCGAGGTTATACCTGATGGTCACGTCGTTTAGTTAGTTGTATGATAAGTAGTTTATATGACTTAGGAATATTACCAAAATGCCCTTTTTACGCCAAAATTCATTTTAAGCATATGTAACATAACTTTTGACATCTAAACTGATTTGGCAACATTATTAGACATGTTAAGGAATATATTACTTGTCATAGGACTAGTTAGGCGGTCCGAACGCGTTTTACGCGAACGACACGTTAAAGTAGCATAAGCTACCTAAACGAGTCGTAATGGGTCGTAAGCACTTAGGTTAGGTTTCATTTTAGTATATAGGGTTTATTAAATCATATCATATGAGTTCCAATACTCATTTGGTTTACGAAACCTCATACTATCCGATCTTCCGAGTTAGGTCCGTTTATTTACATAGTTACCTATAATAGGTGCCGATTGATTTCCGTGATCCCTCTAGCTTTGCTTGGTTGTTGTTCAAGACTTCTAAGCACCCTGAAGTGAGTACATAGACCCCTCTTTTACTATTTTTCAAACATTTTGGGGTGAAACACATGTGCCTACTTGTTACTTTCATGCTTTCCATGTTTTCATATCATATACTTGCTATGTTCATTAGTACACTATTAGTACATGATTTCATTATGTTTTTGCTATGTATGTCCATTTGTTGCATACTTAGTATATTATTTTACATTTCATTTCATGCTATGTATGTCCATTAAGTGCATACTTAGTACATCATTTTACATTACATTTCATGCTATGTATGTCCATTTAGTGCATACTTAGTACATTATTTTACATTACATTTCATGCTATGTATGTCCATTTAGTACATACTTAGTACATTATTTTACATTTCATTTCATGCTGTGTATGTCCATTTAGTGCATACTTAGTACATTATTTTACATTACATTTCATGCTATGTATGTCCATTTAGTGCATACTTAGTACATCATTTTACATTACATTTCATGCTATGTATGTCCATTTAGTGCATACTTAGTACATTATTTTACATTTCATTTCATGCTATGTATGTCCATTTGTTGCATACTTAGTACATTATTTTCATAAAACATGCTTACATTTTGGTATGACATTTGGTTTGTTTAAATGGCTCAAAAATACATTCATTAACATTAGCTACGCCATTCGTTAGTAGGTAGTGGTACCATAGGAATTGACAACTCCCGTTCCTGACATCCTAGGTATGTTTGGATGGAAGGAATGACCGAATTCGATAAACATAACTCAGATAAATCTTTAATTCGTTTAAGGGTTTATCGCTACAGTCTCAAGGCTTGAATGTATGCATTTTCACAATACCGCATAGATGTTTGTATCAGTAAAGCATGCATTATTTTACAAAACATAAGTTTTGATTATAATTTGTCAAATGCATTGTTTTGTACGTTTCTTTCTTGTAGGGTCGAGTAAATGCTTTTAATCAATAAAGGCTTTTTATTCACTCTACATTACATCTGTTTACACAATAACATTTCAACATTTGTTTAAACATTACATTTAGTTATACATGAACATTTTTACATTGGTGGTTTGTTTGGGTAAGTGATTTAAGTAACGAGACGTGTGTAATATGATAAAAGCATGGTGGATACGCCGCTGGTACTTCCTATATATAAGTGCTTTTATGATATTACATATCGTAACGTTATTTAAACTATTTCAATTTTGACATATTACATTTTACACAATTAACATATCTTTACAAAACGTTGTTTTACAAATAACACATTTTATGCAAATTCATTTTACTTGGTTGTTTATTTAACCATACATACTTCTTTTATATCATCTATTTCCTTATTGATTTTTATATGATTTATAAAACAAAAATATTTTTCAAGGTTCATGACTACTTTTGATAAACATTTTCTTTAAACTTACAAGTCATGAATCCTAAATCAATAAAACCTATGTATCTCACAGGCATTTTTATGCTGACGTACCTATTTTCACGTGTGTTTCAGGAAATTTTGCATAGGATTGATTAAGATACACTTAGGCGGACTTGGGCCATAGTGACATTAAAAGACACAAGACTAGTTAATTATGTTATGCTTCCTTGTTGTTAAGACATTGTAACTCTTTTAATCAATAAAACAAAATTTCAAATTTCCATGTGTTATGAAACAATGATTCTATTACAACACTCCCCGACGTTTCCGCCACGATTTGTTGTTTTACGTGGTTGGGGTGTGACACTTACCATCAGCAACATCAACATGAGAACCAACTTTACCCACTAACCTTTACCATCAACAACATCAACATGAGTACCCCTTAAAATCAAATGAAAAGGGAAAGCAACTATCTTAAAGTTTGAACAAAGACCAATCATCGAAATAATAATCTGAATTCAAAAGAACCCGAAAATCAATATAGATAAAAAGTAAACATAACAAAATTGATCAAACTCTATTTAACGAAGCGCGACTATAGATCGATTAAAAAAACATACCAGGTCGCTTCCAATGGCGATTGAAGATGAAGTTGAAAAGGCAAAACTGCCACCGAGAGTCGAAAGAAAACACCTGTTGTTTACCAATCTTCCCATTCATCAAGATTTACCAAAAATACAATATATGAAGAATCATCGTACCTGAATGAAATGAGATTCAGAAACGGGCATCACAATATCATAAAATTCGGGAATCACAATATCAACAAACCTTATCGCGATCTCTGTAGTTAACATAATGAGGTGATAGAATAAGTGAATTCCATTAGGCATGTTCAGCAAAAATGGAGGCCCTCTAATGTGCCTGACTAAACGTTTGACAACCAGCCACTGATTGTAAATGTGAACATTCTGCCGAAGTCGAAGATAAGAGTTTTTTATTTATTTCTTGAGGCATGAACTTTTAGTTTTTGTTTCCTTGATCTTCCATTATGAATGTAAAAAATCAATCACTCTGCAAGTAGGAATGGAAACAAAGAGTAAAAAGCTTGAGTAAAGAAAATATATATATATTGATAGTAGATTGCTTCAAATTCTATACTGGTCTAAAAGAAGTAAAAAGCATATGGTTGTTTTACTTTTGACATCAGAAGTAAAGAAGCTTACAAAAAGGATTCTCATATTATAATTTATAACAATGCCTAAAATACAAACATAACAAAATGAGTTACTAAAACATATTAACTTATTTTTCTTCTGATAATGAGGTTCAACTAAAAATGAGTCAATCCAACCCTACCAGTCCGTTTCAAAACAGTACTAAAAATGACTTATTCCAACCCAAAGCCATTTTGGCCCATTACAAACTACCCAAGCACCCATCTTATCACCCAAAGTCTAATTCATTTCATTCAAAAAGTGTAAATAGTTTCTATCCAAATAGTATCACATCAAGATAATAAAAAGATGGCATTACGTACGTATCGTTCCTTTGAGAGACTTTGTATTGAGGTATCTTTGAAGCTTGATTCGAGAGAGACTAAAATCACCAACTGAAAGAAAGATCATATTATTAGTTTATTCCGAGGTATATGAATTCGGATTAGCAAGATATTCAAATACAAACAAATAAAACAATCACGCTACAACAAAAATACAAAGCAACACACGAAAAGAAATCAAGCATATCACTGGAAGGGAAAAGCAACTGCTACCTTCTAACTACAAGTCGTGTCTCTTGTTTCGCCTTCTTCAGATGCGATCCATATGAAAATTTGTTATCATGTGTCCGCCATTTAGCCACTGCGAAGGGCTGGGAGGAATGATCAGCACCAAAATCCCCAAAAATTCAATAGCTTACACATAAAGATCTTTATATTATATTTCATAATCTAAAACTAATCAAAATCAAAGTGCTCATGTTCTACGAACCCTAATCATTCTTTACCTTATCTTCAAGCAAGATTTGAAAAATGAATTTAAACCAACATCTCACTTCAAACGCTGTAGAAATTAGAAATTCAAACAATTGATCAAACTCCCTAACAAAATAACTAAAAAAAGTGAAATTGATTGCAAACCCTAAAATTTTCCATCATCTTAATCTTCAAGTGTATAAGCATCACCTGCATAAATGACCACCCTCATCAACTCCACCACCAGCAACACCTTCAATATTGTGCATAGATCTTCTGATTATCTATGCAACATGATAATAATGAAGATTTAAGATACAAAATGTCAAAATACGATGGAACCTAATAATGATGATTTTTTACATCAACCTGTACAATGCATAGCAACTAAAAAATCAAAACTTAAAAACCTATATTACCTGTAAATTGGAACCGTAGATGTCAGATTCTTCATTGATCTGGTTAAACTTTCACTAATCTCCTTGAATGGCCTTCATATTCTTGAATCGCCATAGAGAGATAACCAGATGGGGCGACAAAGAAGATGCAAAAGCCTAAGAATCACTATAAAAACCTTAATAAATCAAGATGCAAAGAAAACCTCAACTATAAAAAAGATTCAGAAATAAAAAACCCTAAAATCACCAAAAAATAAACAAAAAACCCTAATTACCTTGAGAAATAGTGTTCTGGATCTCATCGTATTTCTGAACAACCGGATCGAAGATCGCTTATATGTTCTTCTGGTTTTGTTCACAGTTAGGGCTTCGATGTTCTTCTGAGTTGAAGAGAGAGAGTGAGAGAGAGAGGTGTGAAGATGACTATGTTTTGAATTTTGAAAATGATTTTGAAATTTGAAGGCTGGACTATATTTGATTGAGAGAGAGGAGGATTTTCATTACCATTTGAATTTTAAATTTGATTTTGAAATTCCCTCTTAAAAAAATCAGTAATTTATCTTAATAAAAATCGGATTTATGACATCACCTTGGACTATGTGGCATAGCTAAGAACTTGACACGTATGCAATTCGATGTAATCATCTAAGCTCCCTTAATAGATAGTATAGATAGATAACCATCATACTAAATATTATTTAGTTTAATATGTTATGGATAATTATTATTTAGTTTAATTTCTTCTAATTAATTATAGATAACTCTCATACTAAATATTATTAACTTAAGATATTTTTAAATAACCAAATTATTTATCACCAAAACCAAACTTTGTATTAGTATATTATTTATTTTTATTTTTATTATTAAAAAAATTATTATATCGATTATATTACATAATTTTTAACAAATTGTATGTAACTTTCAATATTACTTTATATATAAAATTAGATTTATTACGGGTTTTTAAATATAATTTATATTTTATCACTCAAATGGCTACTTATTTGTTTCTTGAATAACATGTTTGATCACTATATCTTCTTTTCAATAATCATCTCCTCAATCACCATATCTATCGCGTACCGAGTATATCCATTAGTTTTTTTTAAATATAATTTTCTTTATTTGGTATATAAAATCATATTTATTCAAGCCATGTAATACACGAGGGATTTTAAAGATATAACTTTTTTTATTATTTGGTAAACAATATTACAAATATTCAACCCGTGTAATACACGTGGTTTTAAAGATATAACTTTTTTATTATTTGGTATATAAAATTACATTTATTCAACTCGTACAATATGGTTCTTATAGATACAACTTTTTATTACTTAATATTTAAAAATGATATTTATTCAACCTGTGCAATAAATGAGGTTTTTAAAGATATATTGTTTTATTATTTAATATATAATATTTATTTATTCAACCCGTGTAATACACGGGGTTATAACCTAGTTAAATAATATAAGAAATATATAGAGAGAAAGAGGTGATGCAATTATAACTAATCAAAAATCAACAAAAAAAATGAATAGTGTTTTGTGAGGAGGAATAAAAGTTGATAATTAACTCAAACTAGGGTTATTCATTCGCGCGCGTTGCGCGGGATAACCCGGGTTAAGAAGATAAAAACGAATACAGAAATGGTATCAATATTGTTTAGATTGTAGAAGCATGGATCGTTAGGGTACCGGTACAACAAAAAGAACCTCAACGCAACACCATTTTAAATGAAACTTAATTCAGAGTCTTTTGGGTACAATAACAAAGATAAGTATAAGTAGATGAAAAAAGCTTGGCCAAGAGTTGCTACATGTCACAATCAAGTACCTAAAAAAACATCACCGGCTTAGGCTAAAAATCAAAACTAAACAAATAGCAGCTTAAATAATCAAAACTAAACAAATAGCAGCTTACATATTTAAGTACCTGACTTAAGGTTATACATTAGCTAATATTGGTTTAAGCATTGCATATGGAATATTAATTTGAAAGAAAAATATAGAAAAACAATAATTTCTCAATTACATATGGGTCAAGTTTGATATAGTTATAAAGCTTTGGGTTTTGAGATCAATACATGGTAAATAAAGAAAGGTCAAAAAAATTTAAAATTAATAATATATATATATATACATATACGTATACATGGAATTTGGCTGACCATAGCTCCAAAGGCTTCATAAGACCATCCATAGGAACACCAATGATTCCTAGTCCATTTTATACACTCATATAAACCAGAAGATAAAGAATCAAACTCTACAAAAACCTCTTTATCATGGATCCCATGTCATGCTATGTGGGGACATCACACATGCCACTAAGCACTTGTATGTTAGTAAAAAGCCTTCAGACGAAAGCCTCAATTTTATTGAAAAAGATTCACCATCCGCGTCAGCAAAAGTATACCAAAATAAGATTTTAACCACTGATTAAGGTTATGTATATGTTCAGACATTTAACTCTACCAAGCAATTAGTTGACATGTGTCGATATACATACCCCTAGCTACCAGCGTGGGTAGTAACCCTAAATCCTATACAGCTGGATATGTATTATTTTGGTTTCAAAACATCCCATAATGTAACCAACTACATTCAAGCATAAATTCAACAGTCAAATTGCAATAAAACAATTAAAACCAATCAAGCTAAGACCAAAAATGTTAAGCACGTTAACCTGTTTCCGAGTGCGTGATTTAGCCGCTAAGCCGACAGCTTCATTCCTGATCACAGACTGATTACCGTCAGTATAGCCATAGGTGGACCTCCATAAGCCAAGAAGTATAATCAAAAACTAATTACCGTCTGGCGACCACCTCCTTTTGTTCATTCCCGTCTTGAATTAGAGTATTCCGTTTCTGTCAGCTCTCAAATCCTTCAAAAAAGTTCAGAAATATGTTCATAAATAGAAAGTCCAATTACCTATTGAAGATTAGGAAACCCAAAGAGCGATTATATTACAAAATTACCAAATCCCAAACATATACCATAGAGCGTAAAGGCTGGATTCTGAGTTCATGGGCTGCATTCAATTCCACCAAACGCAAATAAAAAATTAATACCTGCATAGACGTTGAAAAAAGTGCGAACAACGTAAATAAATCTCAATTATAGATAACACAGGTGCTCAAATCATACTCAATAGAAAAATTAAGCATACGCATATGTAATATGTGTTCAATAGATCAGTTTAGCGGCTATTTTGCAATCCGATTCTGGACTTGAAAACACACATCAGTGGTTAAATTAAAGAAAAAACATGCCAGTCCCATAACTTTTTACTGCTTAGTGCTTACCATGAATTTAAGGTAAACTTTTTACTGTTATATGTTTCGTATTCTACTGTTTCATCAATTTACCCCTTTGCAAGACATGTTTATATAAGTAAACAACATCCTACCATAAAAACGAATACACATAAAAACGCACAAAAGAAATTTCATCACCAGTAGTGTCTCTAGTCAGTCGTCTTCAATCATCATCCTCATGGCATTGGTTAGTAGCTAACAAACTCATCAAGCCCGTAAACAATGAGTGATCAAAATTTTTTAACCACAACTGAAATATGAATATGAATACGAATACATAAAACATCAAAAATTTGTAAAGAAATTGAGAGAAAAAAAAATGAGGCTCAAATCTGTAAACAATTGAACAAAGAGGATACATCTGTCATGGCTGCATACTTATCGATTGCCATGTGAAAGCAGAGTCAAATCAGATTTTCAGTTTTTCACATGACTTGCTCGGTTGCCCTGGAAAGATGGCGCAAAATCTCATCTTTGCTCATATTGACTCAGGAGCATTGAAACTCATCATCATAGCCCCTTTCAAAATGGATCATATTTTCATCTTCAAGAGAAATCATATGATAATCTGGAACTTAATCCATAATTTTTATCTGCCACAGTAGGCACAACAACAGCAACCACTTATTTAACCGAAAGATTTCGAAAATCAACCGTACGCGTTCCAGAGATGGGACCAATGAGTAACTAAAATTTGGGAAAAACGATTATGAGACTCAGATGTGTAAACAATCAAGCAAAGAGGATAAATCTGCCATGGCTGCATACTTACCGGTTGCCATGTGAAAACAGAGATGAATCACATAACCATCCGGTTGCCCCGCCAAGATGCGGAAAATGTCACATTTGCTAGAATTAACTTAGACGCATTGAAACTCATCATCATAGCCTCTTTCAAAATGAATATTATTTCCATCTTCAACAGACAAAATATAATAATCTTGAACTTAACCCATGTATTTTATTCTAATAAACAACAATAATCATATCAGCAACAACACACTGAATCTGTGTGATTTTGTGTGTGTGTCAGATAAAGGGTTGTTGGTGATTTAAGAAAATCATGGGCGTCAAAGAAAGATGGCTGACTTGAATTAAGTCAAAATCAGACTTGATTGAGAAGGGCAACCACCCTAAGAAACCATCCCCTCTGAAATCGCCTCATTTCTTTGTTCATCTGAGTGAAAGAAGTTGTTTAGATTACATAGTGGATCGATGGCTGCACCACAATCCGTGTTGCCTTGCCAACATACACACTAAAATTAAAGACTGCCATGTTTTGGAGATTGATCAGAGTATGAATCAATGATTTTAGCCGGAAACACATAGGTTGAAAATGGGTTCAAGAACATCATTGGAAACCCATCGGTTTCTATTCTCTCTCTTGCAGGAAGAAAGTGGATAGAAGAGGACCAAACATCACCAGAATGAGACCCGTGTTGTTTGGCGGAGATGGTGGCCATGAAGCCACCGTCCACCTTAACCAATCCCAGTTCAATCACATCTAGACCACAGGATTAAAATGAATGGTTGTGATCTGCAAAATCACTATTCATTATCACCATGACTTCAAACCGCCGGCGGCGGTTTCCGTATCCAAGCGTGTCCGGCAGAGCCTCAACCACCGTTTCTTTCTCTCTCTTTATCGCGGACCAGTCACCGGAGACTCGCTGGCTGCGGTTTTCTCTAGCCGCCTGTTTTGTTTGCTTATAGATGCCAGTAGGGTAAAATAGACACGTATGTATAACCGCCCAAATCAATCAATAGGAGCAAACCACATCTCAAAACCACTGTTCATTTCCATTGTGATATTAATAGTAATAAAATAAAATATAACAATAACAACAATAATAATAATAATAATATTTAATAATACGAGAACGTAAAAAAACCTTTACTTAAATAAATTACAATAAAACCTATTAATAAGTTAAAATAAAAGCATCTTCTTTGATTCTTAGACCATCCGTAGTGGGGCGTGATTTTTAAAAAAAATTGAAAAATAACGCCCCAAAACGCCCCCACTACCATTACATAGGGCGTTACTTTTTAAAATTTTTGAAAAAAAATGCTTCCAGCGTTTTATTAAAAACGCCCAAATGGGCTGACACATGGGAAGGAGCAAGTGGGCTGACCAATGGGAATTATACAAGTGGGCTGACACATCACTGACCAACAGCTTTTTAGATAAAGTTTGTTTTCTTTTTTTTTTAAATCCTTTATAATGATTGGAAGGGCATTATTCGGGCATTATCCCCACTACGCTACTTTTGCTATAATGTCCCATCGCTGACTAGGACGCCACGTGTCGGATAATGCCCCATGATGGGGGCATTATAACCCACTACCACTACACATGGTCTTATGCTTCACAAACTTGAAACTTGTACCAAAAGTTATATGGGGTTGTAAAAAAATAATAGTGAAGAGTAGACACAAAGAAAAGTTTCAAACTAATAATGAGTAAATTTATGTATTTCTGAAATATGGAGGCCAAATAAAAAGAAGGATTATATCTAGAAAATCATGATATGCATATGAACCATTAAATAATAAGAAATATAGAGAGAGAAACAGGCGATGCAATTATGACTAATCAGAAATCAACAAAAATTGAATGGTGTTTTGTGAGGAGGAAGAAAAGTTGATAATTAATAGAGGGTAAATTACAATATACGAAACAAGTTAGAGCATTCTCACTACCTTGGTAACTTTTATTATATATATCAAGCACTACGTAAGACTATCTGCAATGTTATGTGCGCCCTTATGCGTCCTTAGCTTCCACGTCATCTGCCACATCATATCCTTAGACCACCCGTAGTGGGGCGGTATTTTTAAAAAAAATTGAAAAAAAAACGCCCCAAAACGCCCCCATTACACCCGGCGTTATTAGGCGTTATTTTTGAAAAAATTGGATCTTGGCGTTTTAATTAAAACGCTGGAAGTGGTCAAATGGTTTATTGAAGTGGCCAATGGGAGTGGAGGAGAGTTTGACTAGCCAATGACCAACTAGTTTGTTTTTTTTGTTTTTTGTTTTTTTTTTTTTTTTTAATGATTGGAAGGGGCATTATTAGGCATTATTCCCACTACGCCACTTTTGAAATAACGCCCCATGCTGACTGGACTGCCACGTGTCGGATAATGCCCCGTGGTGGGGGCAGTATTTTTCTTCACCACTACACATGGTCTTACAAACCCTACAAATATCCTTATCTTAATTAATTTCCACCTCATCACCTACCCACTACGCACAATATTTAAACAAAATCTTTTTATTTTTTTACTTTGGGCCCACTCATATGTAAACTCCAAGAAAAATAAACGCCCTTGCAGAAGGGCTTTTTTGCCACAGACATGTATGGACACTTTCACATTGCTAAGGGCTATTAAAGATTTTAAAGGATTCACCACCAACAGACGCATTGGAGTTAGCCGAAGTGTATAAAGTTCCTATAATTTTAACTTGAAATTTGTTGTCTTAAACAAGTTACACAAAAGATATTGCTATAAAAGGCCAGTGGCATAAATGCATGTTACTTGAGCATAGAATGTCAAATATAGTAAATTGTATGTTGATGTTTAGATCATATAACTACTGAAAAAATGGTATATGCCTTTATTTACCGTTTTTAGTTATTACTATTTCGATGCAAAAGAATTTATTTGAAATTAATTATTGATATTTCTTTTATTACATAACACTATAACTAATTTTGTAGCAAACTTATTGTGTAGAATTAAATAACTATTATCAAATAAAATAGTAAAATAATCATAATTTATATAGTTAAATTTATACACAATCAAAAGTTATATATTGTATATTAACTTTATGTAGATAAAATTATACACCATCAAAAGTTATATGTTGTATATTAACTAAATTCCAACAAAAATAAATGAACAAATCTTTTAAATGTCAACATCGATGTTAGGTTTTGAAAGATGCTACCGACATGTCTTCCACTATACAACCCTCACTACTTTCATAAAGGAACTTTTTATATTCGAATTTACTAGAATAAACAAAAGGGGTTTTGGATGAATGTTTTCGAGTGCATATCTTGAACTTTAAAAATTTATATAATTAGTCTTAACATAAGTAATTAAATAAACAAGTTTAAGAATTATTAGATAATATAGAGTATAGTTGTTTGATGGATTTTGAATAAAAGAAATGAGATTTGCAAAGTTAAAAAACTTTTTATTGTCAAGAAATCGAGTTTTTTTGTTTGATGGCTTTTGACCAAAACAATTAAACAAATGTTAAGAAGAAGTGAGGGAAGAGGAAATAAATGGATGTGTGAGGGAGAACTATATAAAAATAAAAGTAAAAATATTAATTAATAATTTAAAGTGAAAACTAAAAGTAAAAGTATCAATTAATAACCTATATATTATTATTATTCAACGTATACAAATTTCATGAGGGCCAACAGGACTTTCCATCGATTGGGTTAAATGGGCGCAGCCGCCCTATTTTTTTTTTTTTTCATTTTTAGTTTTAATTTAATTAATGTTAGTATAATATAATATAATAATATTTGCCTCTTTCAAAAATTACGATTTCGCCCTCAGTTTAAAATTACGTTTTTGCCCTTAGTTTAAAATAAATTTATGCTTTTGTCCCCAGCTAAAAAATACGATTTTGCCCTTAGTTCAAAACTATGATTTTTCCCCGTTCAAAACAAAATTTTGGTTTTGCCCCCAACTAAAAATTACTAATTTGCCCTCAGTTTAAAATTATGAGTTTGTCCTCTTTTAAAAACTTATGATTTTGCCCTCAGTTAAAATCTGGAGTCTTGCCATCGTTTTAATTTTTTTTTTCAAAACTATAGTAGTTTTTATTTAACTTGGTTTACTCAATCTAACTTTTTTATCAAGCAGGTGTCTGACACTCGCTCATTGTTTATGACAATTTACTATTTTGCCCCCAGCTCAGGCTTGCCATCTTTTTTTAACAAAACTATGACAGTGTTTTGGCTTAATTGGTTGAGTCGATATCATTATTTTTAGATCGTGTTATGAGTAGTATGCACAAGTAACTAAAATACATGCGTACATGTTATTAAACTAAGAAATATTCGGCTTAGCGCCCCGCAATCCGGGCGGGGCATCTACAAAACACATTAGGGGCAATAGTGACTGCCCCCAATTCGTTGAAATGGGCGGCTGAATAGTGCCAGGATTTTTTTCTAACAAATTTACGATTATATCCCACCCTAAAATTACGGTTTTCCCATTAGTATAAAATTATGTTTTTACCTTCACATAAAAACAAATTTGCGTTTTAGCTTCCAGCTAAAAATTTCGATTTTACCCTCGGTTCAAAATTACGATTTTGTCCCGTTTAAATTTACACTTTTGCCATTACTTTTTTCCTTAAAATTACGATTTTGCCATCAGTTCAAAATTATGTTTTTACACCCCACCTAAAAATAAATGTACGCTTTTGGTCCCAGCAAAAAAATTCAATTTTGCCCTCGGTTAAAAATTACGATTTTGCCCCGTTTAAATTTAGAGTTTTGCCGTTAGTTTTTTTTTTCTCACACCCAAGTTACGATTTTCCCCTCAACTTAAATTTACATTTTCTCCATCGTTTTTGTTTGTTTTCCTGGTTAAATTACAGTTTTGCCCCCAGTGTAAAATTGCAGTCATGTCGGCAGTTGTCTGGCACTCCCTCATTGATCCTTTTAATTTACGATTTCATCCCTGAATTAAAATTATGATCTCGCCCTCAGTTCAAAATAACGTTTTTCCCATCGTTTTAGTTTTTTTTAGCAAAACTATAAAAGTTTTTTGTTTTAATTGGTTGACTCCATTTAATTTTTTCCCGTGTCAATAATCTGCCTAACACTCGCTCATTAATCCTGAAAAATTATTGTTTTGCCATGAGCTGAAAATTACGGTCTTATCATCGTTTTAGTTTTTTTCCTAGCAAAATTATAGCTGTCTTTTCTTAATTGATTAAGAATTATTCGGCCATCGCCCCGCAACGCGGGCGGGGCATCAACTAGTTATCTACAATAACAAAATACATGGTCGCCAATAGTATTTTCATGGGGTTCGTGGACTTGGGCGGCCACATGCCACCCACAAAAATGTTTTTTTTTTTTCTAAATTAGGATTTTGCTCTGTTTATATTTATAGTTTTACTATTAGTTTTATTTTTTTTCCTAGCAGCCAAATTAAAATTTTGCTCTCAGCTCAAATTTACAGCTTCGCTAACGCTTTTGTTTTTTATCCTTTTCCTGTCAAATTATGATTTTGCCCCCAATGTAATATACACATGCCATCATTTAGTTTTTTGTTTTGTTTTATTATTATTATTATTTTTTTTACAAAACTATGGTAGTCTTTTGTTTTCATTTGTTAACTAGGTGTAATTTTTATTCATGCCAGGCGGCTGCCTGTCATACGCTCATTTGTCTCAATCATTTTTTTTTTTGCAAAAGTATGATAGTGTTTTGTTTTAATTGGTTGACTCGACGTAATATTTTTGTGATCGTATTATGAGTAGTATACACGAGTAACCGAAACATATACGTACATGTTAATGCTATGAGAGAGAGTTATTCAGCTTAATGCTAATAATTCAATAGTTACTATATAAGGGTGTAAGGAGTGGTTAAACACTTGGAGAGTGGCAAACTAAAAAATCAACCAATGAGAGTGTGCCATGTCAAAGTGGTAAATTATGCTCAAAAGTGTTGGCAATGGTTAGACACTTGGTGAAGTGGTAAACTATTTTTTTAAAAAAAGAACAAATGTGTGATTGGTTAAGATTGGAATGGACCCCACCCCACACTACCCTATCTCTCTCTCACTCTACCCTCCCTCTCTCATGATTCCCGCACGGCAAGCCCTCACCGAGCGACAATGAAACCGCAGCGGCAAAGGGGTCGGCGGCGGTGTTGCCGCGCGGCAAAACCCTTTGCCACTCCCCTTTGCCACACCACTCCGGACATCCTAATAATTAATATAAGTGAGAGTTATCAAATTGTTTTACAAAGATTTCTTAGGTATTGGTGATTAGTGTATAATGTTTATATCGTTATGTGAACCGGACATACCAAAGAATGCATGATAGATCCAAAGATCTTGTGATGCAGTCGCTTCAAGCATCATAGCCGACATTCCATGATATCCACTTGTGTGAGAGCCTTGCCATGTAGTTGGATAAAGTTCTTACTCCCATTTCATACAATCTAAACTACCGATCATCCCAGTGAGACCATGATATTCAGCGTGATGTTTCAAATTTGTTGCACATCACTTAACATCGGTTTCTCAAGTATCTTTTCATATATAGTTCAATGATATACGCACAAAAATTGTGAAGACTTTCCCTAGCCACTCGTGCCAACATTTTTAAATAGTCATCCATTATGTCGGAACTATTGCCGTAAGCCAATTTGTTGCACCTCATACGAAAACGACGCCTAAACATTCTTTCATCATACGTTGGTTCGGGTGAGAAATAATCGATTACCAGCAAATCGTTTACGGTTTCGCGTTCACAAGCAATATACTTCCTCTGTTTGGGTTGGGGTTGGAAAGTCCCTTCATCTGCATCTTCAACTATAGCTTTCACCACCATCGACACTGCTGATAATAATAATTCCCCCCATCGTCGGTCGGATGAGGATAACAAAACAAATTTATCATACGAATCGCTTGAACTTAAAGAATCCCATATATATTTTTTTGGAGTTTAATAGTGGTTTTTCAATTTTTGGATGGTAAAAATGAGTAAGAAATGAAAGGTTTATATAGGAGATACTTAAAAGATTTTTTTTCAAATAGCCGTTGGCCAACGGCTATGCCTAACGGCTAGCCAAACGGTCATCAAAAACTAGCCAACCATGGCCAGCCACGTCACCCCAGGCCAGCGCCCCACGTCAGGCAACATTGCCACGCCAAGTGGGCAACGCTGACAAAAATGCCAACCCAGGGTGGAGCAGCCGGCATTGAACCCAATTTGTCGCCCCAACCCACGCCCCGCACGGCCACACCCCGTAGTCTTACATGTATTGTAAATACAACATGTTTTGCGTTTATCAACGTTTCTAAAATCTCTTTATGAAATTGATTAATCTAAAGACTAATGGGTAGTTCTTGTTTGAATATGACACTACACATAGTGATGGTTTCAAGTATAACCATCAAACTTGAAGAACAATTAGGAATCATTTCATTTAGACCATGCAGAGTGGTTTAGTGAATAATGCCTCTACTATTGGGCGTTTTCCGCTATGTGTCAGTCCAGTCAGCAAGGGGGCATTATTGGACGTTTTTACAAAAAGGGCGTAGTGGGATAATGCCCAATAATGCCCCGTCAATCATTACACAATTATTAATTTTTTTAATTAAAACTAATTAAATTTCATTTAAATAAAAAACATTACATTCTTAAAAAAAGTTAAATTTAAAACCATATCTAAACCACAAGGACCAAAATTCAAAAGTTCAAAAGTTAAATTTAAAACCATATCTAAACCACAAGGACCAAAGTTGTCAAAACTAAACTTTTAAAACCTATTCTGCATTCCATCTTCTTCTTCGATTTTATACAGGTTTTCCGGCAACAATTCCGGCTAATCACAAAACCATCCCGACTCGAATTCGTCCCATTCCGGCACAAACTCCAGCTATCTCCATCTGATTGGCCAAAAAATTTGCCCTTTTGGCGTGATTCAAAGCACGCCGGTAGGGGTTTTGTTGCGAAAAACGCCGGATCACGCCGGAGGGGGTGGGGGAGGGCGTTTTCAGGCGTGATTGGGGGGGGGGGGACGCCCAGGATCTTGCCCACTATGCATGGTCTTATTAATGAATACACTACAATTTCTAATGGTTTAACAAATCTGTTTATTCACAATGAGAACAAAGTTATCAAGAAAACAAATGTTTAATGTGAGGGAATAGCAAGAACTTGAATTTCTAATCCAACTCAAGTTTAGAAATCTAGAAATCATATATGAGAAACATTAAAAGTATGCAACTATGCATATAAAAACTCCATTTGTTTGTCAAAATTAACATATCTTTCGTCGTAACTTATAAAGGATAAACTTAAAAAAAAATTAGTTATAAATTTAAAATATCAACAGCAGGATTATAAAAAACTTTTATTTAATGATACAAAAAGAAAATCGGGAAAGAAGATCTAAGGAACAAAATCAAGTCCAGCATGATTATGTTTTGACAAGACCTTTTTTATTGATCAAATTGTTTAATCATGAAAACTATTTATTCCACATTTTAAATAAGTTTTATTTAATAATATAATTATTTCCATGACAATACTAATTATTTATATTTTTACATAAATAATAAACATAAAGATGTATGATTACATACACATCTAAACATTTATTTGAATTAAAAGATTTAATACATAAATTCATCACAAAACTATTTAGTTAAAATTAACTATTACGATTTCTAATATATACACTCAAATCCGAGTGTTATTATTTTACATGTTATGTGTGGTGTTGATATGAAATATTAATGCATAAAGTTAAAAAAATAACATTTTTAATAATGTGACACCATGTTTCTTGGATTATAGCAATTAAATAACATTTTTAATAACGTGACAATATTTTTTTTTCTTAACCCGACTCTTTATTGTTTTTTGGGGCAACGTGTCGAATGATGATGCTTTAGGGTGATCGGGGCACTCGCGGGGAGGGGTTTCGGTGACCCCATTCCCCGATCGGGAACACCGCCGCCATCACCGCGGGGACCCGATTCGGGGAGGGGTTTCGGGGCTTGTTCACCGCGACGAAATGGCACAAATATTGAGGAACGGTCATTTTTTAAACGGTTAAATTTAAAAAAAAATCAATTTTTAAACAAATATAAATAACCACACCCACCACTAATTTTTTATACTCTCAAACCACACCCACTTCACTAATTTTTTACAACACCCACCACTCTCAAACTTTTACCACACCCACCACTCTCAAACTTTTATACTCTCAAACCGAACAATGGAGAACCAACCCCGCGAAGCGAAGAAAAAAACTAAGGGACGAGGCTCGCAACCGTCTCGTGGTGGTTCGAGCAGTGCAAGTGCACAACCACAACCCCCTTTCGGATATACTTCACAACCCCCGTTTTTTTTCCAACAACCTTCACACCCCTCCTTTTACAACACCCAACCACAACCCACTTTCGGCTATTATCAAAATTTGTTATCAATGGATCCACCTCAATCCCCCGGCTTCGACCCGTATGGTTTTCGTTCCCCATAAGTTCCATATACACGAGAAAATGTTGAACGTCCTCTACCTATTCACGAGGACGAGGACGAGGAAGTAGTGCCCGAAACTCAAAATTTGGGCGACTATGAAAATGACACCGGCGACGATGAATATAATGTGGATCAAGACGCCGGCAACGAAGAAGATGACGCTCTACCAACGGGAAAAATGGAGAGCCAAAAATGGACAAAGGTCCAAGAAGAGGCGTTGGCGAAAGCGTGGATACATTGCTCTACCAACAAAAAAAAGGCAATCAACAAAACCGCGATAGTTTTTGGCGTAAGATTTTACATCATTTTAACGACACCGTTGGTGGAAGTAACCGGACCGTGCATCAAGTACGGTCTAAATGAGGCCCGATGATGACGAAAATAAACTTGTTCAACGGCCTATACCAACAAGCGGTAAAAATTATATTTTTTAACGTTGTATATTTTTTAATTTTGTTTACTAATATGTAAATAATTATTTTTTTTAACACTTGTTATTTTATAATATGTAGGATCGCACACGAGGAAGCGGGTGTAGCGATGTCCACGTGATGAAAGTCGCTTTAAAGGAATTTAAAGAAAAATATCCGAACGGTTTTCAACATATCGAGGCATGGGAGGTCGTTCGAAAACATGACAAATGGGCCCAAGTCCCATTGTTGGGTGAGGAAAGGGAAGGTTCGGGACAAAAAAGAAAGCCCGTTGAGGTAGACCCTTCCATACCCAATATGAACGAAGACCCCTCGCCACAAAGAACACAACGACGAGACAAGCGTCAAGCGACATCGTCCGAGGGCTCGGCCAAGTTGGCGGCACAATTCAAAGAGTACACTGCCATGAAAGAAAAGAAGCACGCGATTGAATTGGAGGCGGTTGAATTGAGAAAGAAAAGAGAGTCGGAGGCTCGCGAGCTCATATCGGAACAACGCGAGACGATGAGAAACTACAATTACGATCGAGATATGAAAAATTCCTCAAGTCGCACGACGATGCTCCGCCAAATATGTTGCCGTTCATCCTCGCCCGAAAGCGCGACATCGCTAACAAGTACGGGTGGCCGTGCGATTTCTAAAATTTTTATTTTCTAGTTTTAATGTAATTTTTATTTTCTAGTTTGAATGTAATTTTAATTTTCTAGTTTGAATTTAATTTTTATTTTCTACTTTGAAATGTCTTTTGTTAAATTTTATTTAATTTTTATTAATATTTTTTTATAAACATGCATAATTACAACAAATAAAAAAACAAAAAATAAAAAACCAAGTCCCCTAAGAGGGGAGTGCCGCTATCAAATTAGGGTGTGAGTGGAGTTTAAGAGGGGAGTTGACGTGGCATAACGTAATTGGGTGTGCGTAAGAGAGGGGACTCCCCTAAGAGGGGAGGAGTGCCCCTCTCACCCTTAGTATATGTATTGATGTATACACTACATGTGTTAAGGTTGTGAGGTATGGTTGGAGCCCCTAGGGGCTCTATTGCGACACATCATCGACACGTAGGTGGCACGTAGAACAAGAGGCTCCATTGATTATGAATATATATGGGGAATCGGATCAGAGGTTTTTTAAAAATAAAAATTTTTATGGATAAATGCGTATTTTAGTTAAATTATCTAGGTATGGATGAAGTTGTATTATGAATGCTATTAGAACATTCATATTGTAGCCTCAATTTTCATCTATATAATTTAATCAAAAACACATTTTTCTCTAAATTAAGTTTACTTTTCATTAACCTCTCACATTCAACTCTCTATCTATTTCTCTATCATACTCACAATCACTTATTTTATTATTTCTTTCTCTTTCATATACACTCACAATAAAAATATAGAGGTATGAATATGAGCCTCTACATGTAGAGATTTACTTTAATATCTATAAAACTTTCTCTGTTATAGAGATTTTAATGTAGTGGTGTTTTTATTGTTTAATCAATTTTTTCCTCTATATTATATAGAATTTACTAGAGGTTTCAATTTGAATATTAAAGATTATTGTTTGGTATAATCTTCACGATAACTCTAAAATGCTATTCAACAAAATTATGAAATATTTGATAAAAGATGTACTCATTCTATTTTTTAATAGATTAAACCATTCAAATATTTAAAGTTTAGAACAGACGTAGTCATAAAGCTCTTTTGCACGTGTTATGTGATAAGTGGTGAAATACGTAAGAGAGGGGCTTTATGGGACGTTATATCAAAAGAGAGTGTAGTGGTAAGGGGGTTATATAACCCCTTCAATTATACATACATATGTATGTATATACTTGTGTGTGGGGGGGAAACATTCTGGAGAAGATGATGCCGCAAAGAGGATAACGCCAGAAGAAAAAAACCCACCCCATAGCGCCCGCCGCAGTGGTGTTGGCGGCGCTATGGGGGCGCTATGCCCAGTTTTGCCGTCCTATGGCGTCCCACTACAGGTGGCCTTATAAGTTAGAAATCGAACATTGAGTTTTTAAATGTTCGATAAGCATTTTTACTTATTAATTTTACTATATATCATCCTTAAAGCTATTATAAAAATTATAACTTATACTTGTAATTTTACCCAAAAAAAAAACTTATACTTGTAATTAATTATGTCAGATTGATACGCTAATAAAAATACAACCTAACTATATATGTATGAAACTGTTTCTAAGGGGCGAGCCACTTGGTCCACCAGCGAAGAGTACTCCTGATCGTGCGGGCTACACTGTCATCGGTCCGGCGGGTAGGGGGCGGGTACTAGCCGAACGACGATGATGTGTGTGTGTGTAACAGTCAAATGCTCAAGTAGACGATATAAAGTTCGATGCCTTTGGCACGATGAGGAGCCCAACACATTGTTCCCCACATGTAGATGTTGATCCAAAATCAGGTTGGCGAGACGAGGATGAAAACATGTAGGAAATACCTTTGTAGAATAAACCATATTTTATTTTTATGTTTCATGTTTTGGATTAATTGGATATTTATTTGATTATGTGACATTGATGAATTTTGACATGAATAATATTTAAATATTTAGTAGTTGTCATGAGTTATGAACAATCATCATGCCCCGGTTGATAATCTATCACGGATCGGGGTGTGACATTTCTACTTTTGACTTTGGAAAAAGCCATGTATATACAATGTGAAAACACTGGTTATTTAAAAAACAAATCAACTCTGGATAGACATTGCATTTAAAATTTATTTATGGTAATCGCGAAACAGACAACAAGGTAAAATATATTCTTTGATCTTGTTTATTCTGGGATGAATTAACGATACAATCTGAAATGAAGTATACGTGTTTATTGAATTTTTCAAATTGATGTTTTAATTAATTTTTAATTATTTTTTTATATAATCTAAACATGTTATTAAATTTAATAGTTAACTTGTTATTAAAGGGGAATTTGAAATTATAAAATTAAAATTATAGAAAGATTAATTTGTAGATAATTTAGGTATGAATGTAGCTTTTAAATTATATCAAGAGTTAATTGCCTGGATGGTCCCTTTGGTTTCGCGTTTTTTCACGTTTAGTCCCTAACTTTTGAAAATAACATGTATGCTCCCTATGGTTTGTCATCTTGTTACTCGGATAGTCCCCCAACATTTACTCTGGGGACTATCCGAGTAACAAAATGACAAACCATAGGGAGCATACCTGCGATTTCCAAACTAACTGACATCTACTCAGGGACTATCCGAGTAACAAAATGACAAACCATAGGGAGCATACCTGCTATTTTCAAAAGGTGGGGACTAAACATGAAAAAACGTGAAACCACAGGGACCATCCGAGCAATTAACTCTTATATCAATTACTATAATATACGATATTGCATATTTGACTTAGGGGTTGTTTGTTTACCTCTTAATCAGATTCTTAATGGTTCAGACCTCTTACTGGTTCAGCACTTAATGGTTCAGACTGTTTGTTTCATGAGCAGATGTCTGAATGGTTCAGACATTTGCCTCCGAATGGTTAAGTATTATACAGAGTCTAAATGGTTAAGACCTCTAATCTGAATTGGTCAGACATTTGCCTCTGAAGGGTTAAGCATTATACTTCCTCTTAATGGTTCAGACCTCTTACTGGTTCAGCACTTAATGGTTTAGACCTCTAACTGGTTCATCACTTAACCATTCAGAAGTTTCCAAACAGCCCCTTATTAAAATTTTGGTATTCATCACTATAAATTAGAAATTAATCATTGCCACATTTATAATAAGCGATATCCATGTATAAATTATTAAAAAATATATAAAAATAAAATATAAGTAAAATTTGTGAGGTTGAATAAGAGAATGTCACATGACATTAATTGGAATTGTTTATTAAAAGTTAGATTAAATTACAAAGATGATCAGTAAAAATAATGTTTCCATAACTGGATCAATTATCGAACAACCGTCTACTAGTTGGACCAGTTCCAAAAAACTAATATTTTTATAATAGTAACAGACATCGAACTGGCCACCTTACTGGTCTACCAGTCGGACTAGTCGATGTAACAACCAGATGACACCCTAAAGAATATAAAAATAAATAGGGTAAAATAGAAAAAACAATCAATCAAAATCCGGTTCGACCCCCTCAGAATCTCGGCCCGGCCGCCGAATCCCGGTCCAACCTTCTAGTTCGCATCACAATGGTTACAACACCCCAAATCAAACAAAATAAGGGCCTGGTTCCTATTAACATATTTACATATAATACTATATTATTGTAAATATGCATTGTTATATTGTATTTAGCTCTGATACCATGAAAATATCACTGTGTATTGAAAAATGATTCGATGATTTACAACTGTGGAAGAGTCCACTATATATACAAATTAATCCTAACAAACTTCACTACTAAACCTTAACTACCTCACCAGTAAATGTGGATCTGAACTAAATACAATATAACAATGCATATTTACAATAATATAGTATTATACGTAAATATGTTAATACGCCCCCGCAGTTTGAGCGTTGGGTGGCCCGACACTCAAACTGGATCTGAAAGACTGAAACAATTGGCGAGATAGTCCTTTGGTGAAGATGTCAGCGTACTGGAATGCAGACGGAACATGCAATACACGTATATGGCCAAGACGAACCTTTTCTCGAACAAAATGGATGTCGATCTCCACATGCTTGGTACGTTGATGTTGGACCGGGTTTTCAGAAAGATAAACTGCCGAGACATTGTCACAGTACACAATGGTGGCACGCCGAAGAGGGACATGAAGTTCCAACAACAAATTGCGTAACCAAGATGTTTCCACCACAGCATTAGCAACCCCCTTATATTCTGCTTCGGCACTTGAGCGAGAAATAGTAGGTTGGCGTTTCGATGACCATGAGATGAGGTTGTCGCCTAGATAAACACAGTACCCGGATGTAGAACGTCGTGAGTCTGGACATCCTCCCCAATCGGCGTCAGAGTAGGATGGGAGGGTATGTTGAGAACATGGAGTGAGTCGAATGCCATAATTAGTGGTTCCTCGAATGTACCGCATGATACGTTTCATGAATGCAAAGTGAGGTTCCTGAGGAGCATGCATGAAGAGACACACTTGTTGCACGGCGTAAGCGATATCCGGTCGAGTAAAAGTAAGATATTGTAATGCTCCTGCCAACCTCCGATATACAGACCCGTCGGAAATTAAAGGACCATCATTTGCACTCAGTTTTGACGAAGTATCAACCGGTGTGAAACACGGTTTACAGGAAGTCATGTTTGCTCTATGTAAAATGTCTTCAGCATATTATGACTGTGATAAGAAAAGTCCCCTGGAGTCTCGTTGATCACTAATACCGAGAAAATGATGGAGCAGTCCCAAGTCGCTCATAGCAAATTCTGTAGAGAGGCATGTGATAATGTCCGTGAGTAACGATGTAGATGAGGCTGTAATCACAATATCGTCAACATATAGGAGCATGTAGGCAATATGAGTTCTATGTTGGTAAATAAAAAGTGAGCTGTCCGAGAGACTACTCTTGAAGCCATGACTGGTGATGAAGGTATGGAACCTCGTGTACCAGGCGTGCGGTGCTTGATTGAGGTCGTACTGTAAGACCCGTCTCAATTAATCAAGATTATAATATTAAACACGCATTTTATACGAAAATGCGAGCTTACAAAAACTTTTCCAAGTTAAACTTCTTACATAATTAAAAACATTCCAAAATATAATTTCAAGTGTTTACAATATCCACTTTTTAAACTAGAACAAAATAAGATCATTGCGGAAGCGTCGAGACATGTGTTCGGTTCTTCTTCCTTGCTTGATCGTCATCCGGCATCATATAATTCATACCTAAAATCAAACCAACATAAAGTTAGTTTTGACAGTTTCACAACAAGTTATAAACATATTTCCATTCAATTCATTCATCCATTATTCAAAATTCTTGTTTCCTTCGAATTCAAATTTCCGGTTCTTAAACTGAATTATTTGACCCATATTGGGTTTTTTACCATATCCCTATATGCACAACCATTTTTAGTAACTCTTTAATGTTTACTAATACGATCCATTACCCGGATCATATCTTATTAGTTTTCATGGTTCTTTTACCAATTCTTAAGTTATATACACGTTTGACCCGTTATGGGCATTTATGTCAAAACTATAATTTTATCAACTCTTATTAAAAAAAACTCTTATTGCCTCCAACCAGAATCCATATTATGGTTGATACATGTACCCTTCACGAGAGTATCATTCCTTGTGCGTACCTGGCATGGGTCAACATTGACTCATTTTTAATACATTGCATTACCTTTCGCCAACCTTGGCAAAACATGCTCATACTTTCCGTTTGCCTGTATTTATAACACTTAACAATACATAATATTACCAATCATCATTTATATTGTTATACAAATTCTGACCAAGTATGAAGTCAAAACTAAGTGTTTAAGGCCTCGAAACAATTTCTGCAAATACGGACCTACTTGCTGTCAACAACTATTTTGTTGACAAAACGTCCGCGAAAACCACGTCAAATAACTTCCGAAAAATTTATAAAAATTACCAATCATCATTTATATTTTTATACCACTTCTGACCAAATATTGAGTCAAAACTAAGTGTTTAAGGTCTCGAAACAATTTATGCAAATACGGACCTACATGCTGTCAACAACTATTTTGTTGACAAAACGTCCGAGAAAACCATGTCAAAAAACTTCCGAAAAATTTATAAAAATTACCAATCATCATTTATATTGTTATACCACTTCTGACCAAATATTGAGTCAAAACTAAGTGTTTAAGGCCTCGAAATAATTTCTGTAAATACGGACCTGCATGCTGTCAACAACTATTTTGTTGACAAAACGTCCGTGAAAACCACGTCAAACAACTTCCAAAAAATTTATAAAAATTACCAATCATCATTTATATTGTTATACCACTTCTGACCAAATATTGAGTCAAAACTAAGGGTTTAAGGCCTTGAAACAATTTCTGCAAATACGGACCTGCATGTTGTCAACAACTATTTTATTGACAAAACGTCCGTGAAAACCACGTCAAACAACTTATGAAAAATTTATAAAAATTACCAATCATCATTTATATTGTTATACCAATTCTGACCAAATATTGAGTCAAAACTAAGGGTTTAAGGCCTCGAAACAATTTCTGCAAATACGGACCTGCATGCTGTAAACAACTATTTTGTTGACAAAACGTCCGCGAAATCCACGACAAACAACTTCCGAAAAATCTATAAAAATTACCAATTTTCATTTTTGTTGTTATACAACTTCTGACCACATATGGAGTCAAAACTAAGTGTTTAAAACCCCAAAACAGTTTTGCAAATAACGGACTTGTTTGCTATCAATAATTATTTTATTGACAAATGCCCGCGAAAACCATGTCATTTTATTATTTACAATGCTATCCATTATACAAGTAAGTATTCTATTCTAGAAGGTGTAAGCTTTACTTAACTTGCATCCGGTTATGCTCTTTTCCGCGTACTCGATCCGTTTGACCCGCTTCTTTCTCAAGCCTCCACCTAGCTCGTTAAGCGTCAAACTATTGTCATCATTTACAAGGTGGTTAGATTAGTCATTAACCAGTGGCGGATCTAGGATTCCGACCAAGCGATAACGTTTTATAAATAAGCGGCAACGAAATCGAAAAAACGTTAAATTTTTTCAAAATTTACACTAATTTTTCCAAATTTTTTCCGACCAAGGGGTAGCGGACGCCACCCCTTAACTACCTATAGGTCCGCCCCTGTCATTAACAATCACGACTATTCCACCTTACGTATTTTCTATGTCGAAACTACTATTCGATTTAATCATTGGTTAGTTTAACTTATCAAAAGTTAACTACTTTTGATCACACGATTTACACAATTATGTCTAAATCAACATGATATCTAGAACCCTTATCGCTTCATATTTCGCATAATTTGCCATGTTATTCAAATTCGCGTTTCACTCGAAATTTCAACATTTAGCTTTCATTTAGCCATTTAGGCATTTTAACAAACACCTAATGGACATAATTTTACACATTTACAAACTAGTTCATAACTAGTCATTTTTACCAAGATAAACATCAAAAATCAAATCTCTATGTCTAGTGTTCATGAACTACATCTAGAACTTGTATCTTAACATCAATATTCATCAATTTAACACTCTAATTCAAGTGTTCATCATATTGTCATAAAACCCACTTAGCACCTTCATAATTAGTTAACCGAAACACTAATTTATGGCGCTAAATCAACAAGTTTACATCTAGGGTTCGTTCCTAGACTCATAGACATCTCAATTTCATTATAACATCCATAATTCATACAAGAATTTCATTCAAGAATGTTAATCAAATTTTCAAAGTATCACCAAAAATGACTAAATTCAACATACCTTGTGATCCCTACGACTAGGTGATCGTTTTTATGTATTCATGCATTGTTTTAGGGCTTGAATCGAGCTTCAATTTAGTGATTTTGTTGAAATTAGGGTTAGAGCTCTTGGAGCTTCTCCTGATCGTACGAATATACACACCAAGTGTGTGTTTTTGTCAAATTTCTAATATTTAGACCCAAGTTTCCATTATACATCTTAGGTCCCTCAAGTTTAACTTTCGTTTAAACCCCCTTATAACACTTGTTAGTAAATAAACAAATTCTCATAACTAGGTTTAAATGTTCCTAGTTAACTTAGTGGATTTCGGGGAAATTACAACTAAGTTTATTTTTAAGTCCCGTTACCTTGGGCCCTTATAAACTTTATTTCCTTAAAAGCTTTTATTCGTTTTCTTCTTTTTTTTTATTGAGTAAACTGCCATTTTGGTCCCTGTGGTTTGGCCAGTTTTGCCACTTTAGTCCAAATCTCAAACTTATTACATCTGGGTCCCTGTGGTTTGCATTTTGTTGCCATTTTGGTCCAAAAGTGAAATTTGACCAGATTCCCAAACTTAAAACCTGATATTTTGTCTTTATCCTCAGGGGTATTTTAGTCATTTTGAAATTATTATAACTCAATTATCTATATATAACTCATTTTGTCTTTATCCCCAACTTAAAGCTTGATTGCACATGTCAAACAACAGGTATCAAGACTGAATAAAGTGTTTTATTAACCCTGAACTATGAACAAACAATCGAATAAGAACTGCACAACAAAACTCTAAACTCTCCTCTCACCTGCTGATTATCAATGTGATAATCTGCACATAAACGATCTAACAAGCACTTAGTGAAACAAAGATGTTCACTACTCGAAAGAAACCCTAAATCGCCTAAAGAGAAGATAACGAACAGAGAGAACAAAATATGCAGTTAACCCTCTCATAATCCCAATGCACTTGCTCTCTCTCTCTCTCTGAACTACCACCACACCACCCCCACCACCACATCATCCCCACCACCACCATCCCACTGGTGCTGGTACGACGGTGCCGGAGACGCCGGTAAAGCACCACAACCACCATCAGCGCCGGTAAAACACCACACCCCTTTCTCTCTCTTCTCTCTCTCCCCCCTTCTCACCACCGCCACCTCCTCCCCCCTCCATTAACACCACCACCACCCCCACCGGACCACCACTGCACCACCACCACCCTTGTCTTCCTCATTTCACCCAATTTCACCAGAAAACCCTAATCCAAACCCTAATTAGGGTTAACACTTAACACAAATTAACAACCTTAAAGGCGGCTAAAGAAGAACCACCACCGGAACCATTGTTGGGATGAAGATCAGACAACACCTGAAACCCTACCTTCCGATCTGTAAAAAAAACTCCGTAAATATCTCATCTGCATCTCTCGGATCAAACCTAAACCTCGCACCAGATCTACTCTTATTCGTACCACTGTTTAAACTTCGATTCAGCGACTTTATCATCAGTTGATGATGCGATGTTCTTGTCTGGATGTCATTTAGTCGTGAGTTTTTTGTATGATTTCTTCATATCTTCATCGGTTACAGTTCGATTCACTTTCAGGATGTTGTAGTAATCGACGCCCATTGATTTTGTGGAATTTTTTTTTTGTGGAATTTTGTTGATTTTTGGTGGTTGAAGGTGGTTTGTGAAAGGGATGAAGAGAGTGTGTGTGATGAATGGTGGTGATATAGATATGTGGATTTGTATGTACAGGTGGGTGATATAGATGATCTGAGTGTTAATAGGAATAAAATGTAATTAATGTAGTTTTTTAATTATTAATATGTTAAATGAAAAGCAAAATGACCAAAATGCCCCTGAACTAAAAGACAAATAGGAGGTTGCAACAGTAAAAAAAAAGGGGTTTTGAGTTTTGGACTAAAATGGCAACAAAATGCAAACCACAGGGACCCAGATGTAATAAGTTTGAGATTTGGACTAAAGTGGCAAAACTGGCCAAACCACAGGGACCAAAATGGCAGTTTACTCTTTTTTATTTAATATTAGGTCACAATTATTTAAATCCTAATATTTACCGGGTTAATTTTTACCACTATCGGTATTTCACCCGTTCATTATTATTAACGTGGTTTGATTACCAAACCCGTTTTGTGGGGTGTTACACGTACAAAGATCGGCGTAAACGACATACATGATTGGGGAGAGACTTGTTAACAAACCCGACCGGTTGATGCATATATACGGTCTCTTCAAGATGCCCGTGTAAGAACGCATTTTTCACATCAAGTTGATGGATTGGCCAACCCTTAGATAACCCGAGAGATAAAACAGTGCGAATGGTGGCCGACTTAACAACCGGGCTAAATGTTTCCATGCAATCAATACCAACTGTTTGTGACTTCCCATTGACGACCAATCGAGCCTTATATCGCTCAAGCGAACCATCAGCTTTGAACTTGTGCCTAAACAACCACATGCAACGTATAATCGGTTTGTCAAATGGGCGTTCAACCAATTCCCAAGTATCATTTGCCATTAAAGCATTATATTCATCAGTCATGGCTTTATGCCAATTTGGATCAGAAAAGGCTTGGTTGTAATTTTTAGGTAACAGTGAAAGAGATTGAGAGTGGGTGTTGAGATTGTGTCGTGGATTTGGTTTTTCAATTCCAGCTTTTCCACGAGTGGTCATGTGATGAGTATTGGGTGGGTTAGCAGCGGATTGTGAGGTGGATGATTGGGTATGGGCTGGTGGAAGTTGAGTGGGAGTTGGGCCTTTTGAGAATGAAGAAGATGCCTGATCCAAAATGGGGGAATTGTGTTGGGCCGAGGTTATGTTATGTGGGCCAGAAGGTTGTGAGGTAGCTGATGTGGTTTGGGCTGAGATATGAGAAGCAGGTTGGGCCATAATGGTTGGGTTTATAGATTCCTAGTAGCTGGTATTATGGGATGTGCACTCATCGTCAAGAAATTGATAATGAGTGGTGGGAAGTGGTTGACTGTATGGGAATGAAGCTTCATCAAACTCTACGTGTCTCGAGAAGTAAACCTTACCAGTTTGAGGATCTAGGCAACGGTTTCCATGAAAGTTTGCCGGGTACCCCAAAAAGATGCACCGGATTGATCAAGTGTGCAACTTGTGTGGTTGAGTTGCGGACATGTTCGGATAACATGTGCACCCGAAAACGCGTAAGTGATCATATGCGGGATGACGATGATATAAGGCAAAGGTGGGAGTGAAAAAATTGAGTCGTTTGGTCGGGAGTATGTTGTGAAGATTTGTTGTCGTGTGAAGAGCCTCGATCCAAAATGAAGGAGGTAAATGAGCATGTAGAAGTAAAGCACGGATGATATCGTTTAAGCGACGAATCATTCTTTCGGCTTTGCCATTTTGGGACGACGTTTGAGGACAAGAAAATCTAACACAAGTCCATTATTTTGTGCAAACTTTTTAAATTCATGACTATCAAACTCCCCGCCTAAATGAATTTGTGAAATTTGGCAAAGTTTGTGAAAGCCTCGGATTTAAACTTTAATGGATAAACCCAAACGTATTGAGTAAAGTTATCAACAAGTAGCATGTAATATTTATAATCCGATGCACTAGTAATAGGAGAAGTCCATAAGTCGCAATGGATTATATCAAAAGGTGCAAATGTAAATGAAATAGAATCATAAAACGGAAGTCGTTTACAATTGGCAATTTGACATGAAAGACAAATCCCAGTAGTCTTGACTTTATTACATGCAATAAACAAACGAGAAGATAACAAATGCAAGACTTGTTCACCAGGATGACCTAGGTGATTATGCCAATTTATTTCTGATGAAGCAAGGAGACACGTTGGTGAAGCAAGTGAAGATGCGTTGAACGGATAAAGATCACCGGAATTATTGTGTCGGGAAAGGAACCTTCCACTCTTGAGATCCTTCAAAGTAAAACCAAACGGGTCAAATTCAATTGAAACACGATTATCACGAGTAAATTTTCTGACCGATAATAGGTTTTTAACAATGTTGGGTGCAACAAGGATGTCATTTAGGTGATAGGTGTGGTTTGGCGTTTGGTGATAGCATTTTCCTGATCCTGTAATTAGCAATTTTTCACCATTTCCAACAAATATATCACTTTGAGTTGACAAAGATAAAGAGGAAGAGATTTTACTTGGGTCGGCTGTGAGATGAAATGATGCACCCGAGTCCATGTACCAGTTTGGATCCGGGCTGTTGATGCTCATGGTGCCTAACGCCGCCCCAAGATCAGTGGGGTTCAATGCATCTGTCCCTGTGCCGTGGCTATTTGGATTTGGGTACATGCCGGGTTCGACAATGTTTGCCATAAAAGTGTTACCAGGTTCGTTCATGTTTGTTGCAGGAGTACCAGGTCCAGAACATCCATTCCAAGGGGCTGGCCAAGCAGCAGCTTAAGTCGGGTAGGGGCATGGTGGCGGTGCCCATGGCTGATATGCAACAGGTGAGTTCCATGGAGGGAAGTGAAAACCCGATGGTGGTTGTTGAGCAGTTTCAGAACTAGAACGACCACCTCGGGTTCCACCGTTTCTACCAACGCGGTTTCGCCCCCTACCACGCCCTCTTGAGGGTTGTCTTGCTTGTTGCTGGTCAAACTGTTGAGCAGGAACATTAACAACCCGACCTTGATCATTAGGCGGGTTGTTGCGGGACGCGGTGAGTGCAGATTGTGACGGGTTCTGCCTTGCATGTTGACGGTGTTCCTCGAGTTGCAGCATGCTTCTTGCGTTGTCCCACGAGGTATTTGATTGGTTGATGAACGAGGCTACCGTATCAAACTATGTAGGGAGCCCTCTGACCAGTTGCAAGACGAGTCTTGATTCATTCACCGGGTGATCAACATCACCAAGCTGTTTTACCAAGTCTTTCAACCGCTGACAATAGTCATCAAGAGATGAGCATGCCGAAAGAGACAGGTTTGTGAATTCATGCTCAAGTGTTGCAGCTCTTGAACTTTTATTGCTGATGAAGATGTTTTGAATCTTCTCCCAGGCCACACGAGCAGTCGAATCCGCATCCAATACACGAACCAGAAGGTCGTCAGAGAGGGTACCATAGATCCATTGTAGGACTATGGCATCAATTTCTGCCCATGACTCGTAAGTCGGTGCAGTTTTTGCCGGCGGAGCTGAACCGTCGATGTGATCAAGAACACGATACCCTCTAGCATGAAGCTTTAAAAGCTTTACCCATGAAGAGTATGTGACCTTGACACCATCAAGGATTCGAATCTTATTTTGGATATTAGCAACGGAGTATACCGGGTGGAGGGTCTTAGCATTGGAGTCGGATGATGCTGGGTTGTCTCCTGCCATTGGAAGAGAAATGAAGGTTTTGTGAGGAGGCTGGATTTATTGGGTTTAGGTATAGAGCACCGGCTCTGATAGCATGAAAATATCACTGTGTATTGCAAAATGATTCGATAATTTACAACTGTGGAAGAGTCCACTATATATGAAAATTAATCCTAACAAACTTCACTACTAAACCTTAACTACCTCACCAGTAAATGTGGATCTGAACTAAATACAATATAACAATGCATATTTACAATAATATAGTATTATACGTAAATATGTTAATAGTTCCCAGTTCGAACGGCTGGTCCGGGTTTCAAAACATTGAAAAAAATCGTACGAGATCATAAATAATTAACACATATATAACAAACTAAAAACAAAACATGGAACTACTTTATTTTTCGACGTACATTTGCAATGTTATAAAAAATATGGAGTTTTAAAGAGAAATGAAATATTAATGATATTTTGTAAGGAACATAAATTAAAAAAAAAAATATCATTTTGAAATCCATCCACCTCGTTTAACTTGTCAGCATTATAACCCACCAACCAACCTAAATGAAGAGAATTTAGAAGTATTCAATTGGACTGGTTGTGTATACCGGTTTCTGTTAGGTTTTGAAAAGACTAGTAAAAACACTTGGATGAAATAAAAGGACATATCTAATGCAAGAAACAAATGCTTAGGTGACGTCCGGAAAATCCGAACACTCCAATGGAGGAGCCGTTCGCTTTGTTGTTCATATTTTGGCGTCTAAATTTCCAAGCGAAAGTAGATGAGAGATTGATGAGACCCTTTCACACAACCCACATTTTAATATATATAGAGGAAACCCTTTCCTGGAGTGAGTGAAGGAAGAGTATAGGCAGACCCAAATTGACTTGGGACGAGTGGATTATGCAATATCTGCTAGAGTTGCACCTCTATATGGACATGGTCCATGATAGGAGTTCGTGATGACGTACACGTAAGGTTAAGGACTTTTATGGGAATATTCAGATGTGTCTTACATTTGTCTCAAGGCTTAGCTTTTCTACACTTTGGGTGGACTTTGAATGTGATTAAATTCTTGTATTTGTGTTTATACGTTGTTTCTATATTTACTATGTTACCCTGACACCAATTCTTCTGTTATACCAAATTTCTATTTTTTACTTTTTAGTTATATTTGTTTGTTTTTGAGCCAAGGGTTTAATAGAAGCAACATCTCTATCTTTAGGGATAGAGGCAAGATTTGTCTACATTCCCTTATTTTCAGATCATATCAGTAGCTTTGCTATTTGTGAGATTTATTAGTCATAGATTATTGTTGTTGTTTAATGTGTTTGTTTTAAAAGGCTTTTTGAAAACGATTGTATCATTGGAGAGAAAATAACTATGTTTGAAAGGATATATACAATTTTGATGTATCAACTAACATGAGGCATTTTAAAAAGGATACATTATAGGTCCTTTAAAATACATATATTTTTAAATATAGTAATTTGCATGCTTGTCAACAAAATTATTCTAAATATTAAAATATAGGTTTGTCAACAAATTATGCTAAATTTTGAATCATCAACTTCCATAAAAACAAGTAAGCTAATTTGCAATTTTGTTTCTTGTTTAAGTGGGATAGTAATTAGTATAGTAATGTTTGGTGGTGGGTTGGGTGTCTCAGCCCTACAATACTTCCTATCTCCGTCCAACAATACATGACCACCACCGCTAATATCCACGTGTCACTCCAACATTCGCCTTTCAAACTCTCTCTTTCTCTCTCACACACTTCACACTCACTGTGTGTACCACACAACCGTCTACCAGTTGGACCAGTTTAAAAAATAAACCAATATTTTCATAATAGTAACGGACATTGAATTGGCCACCTTACTGGTCTACCAGTCGGACCGATCGACGTAACAACCAGATGACATCCTAAAGAATATAAAAATAAATAGGGTAAAATAGAAAAAAAATCAATCAAAATCCGGTTCAACCCCCTCAGATTCTCGGCCCGATCGCCGAATCCCAGTCCAACCTTCCAGTTCGCATCACAATGGTTCCAACACCCTAAATCGAACCGAATTAGGGTCCAGTTCCCAATTCGAACGGCTGGTCCGGGTTTCAAAACTTAAAAAAAAATCATACGAGATCATAAGTAATTAACACATATATAACTAACTAAAAACAAAACATGGAACTACTTTATTTTTAGATGTACATTTGCAATGTTATTAAAATATGAAGTTTTAAATAGTAATGAAACATTAATGATATTTTGTAAGGAACATAAATAAAAAAATATCGTTTTGAAATCCAACCACCTATATGGTTCACCTGTTTAACTTGTTAGCATTATAACCCACCAACCAACCTAAATGAAGAGAATTTAGAAGTATTCAATTGGACTGGTTGTGTATACCGGTTTCTGTTAGGTTTTGAAAAAGACTAGTAAAAACACTTGGATGAAATAAAAGGACATATCTAACGCAAGAAACAAATGCTTAGGCGGCGTCCGGAAAATCCAAACTCTCAAATGGAGGAGCCATTCGCTTTGTTGTTCATATTTTGGCGTCTAAATTTCCAAGCGAAAGTAGACGAGAGATTGGTGAGGCCCTTTCACACAACCCACGTTTTAATATATATAGTGGAAACCCTTACCTGGAGCGAAGGAAGATTATAGGCAGACCTAGATTGAATTGGGACGAGCTGATTATGCAATATCTGCTAGAGTTGCACCTTCATATGGACATGATCCATGATAGGAATTCGTGATGATGTACACGTAAGGTTAAGGACTTTTATAGGAATATTGAGATGTGTCTTACATTTGTCTCAAGGCTTAGCTTTCCTACACTTTGGGTGGACTTTGCATGCGATTAAATTCTTGTATTTGTGTTTATACATTGTTTCTATATTTACTATGTTACCCTGACACCAATTCTTTTGTTATTACCAAATTTCTATTTTATACTTTTTAGTTATATTTGTTTGTTTTTGAGCCAAGGGTTTAATGGAAGCAACTTCTCTATCTTTAGACTATCCGTTATCACAACCCGATCATTTATTAAAAAACTAATTTCTCTCTCTTCCATCTCCACAGCCCAACCCAATCTAACTTTTCACTCACATCCATAACCCAATTTAAATAAATATTTTATAAATAAATATGAGTTATAAAGTAAAAGGAAAATATATTGTAATAATAAAAAGATAAACAAAAAATATTATAATAATCAATTCAAGGTTGCAATCAAAGGTTGTAAGACCATGTGTAGTGGTTAAACAAAATAATGCTCACACCATGGGGCATTATTCGACACGTGGCAGTCCAGTCAGCATGTGGCATTATTCCAAAAGTGGCGTAGTGGGGCATTATTCCAATAACGCCAATGCAATCATTTCACAATTAATTTTTTTTAATTTAAAACATAAAAAACTTCATTAATTTAAAATAAAAATTACACTACTTGAAATAAAAAAAAAAAACAGAAAATAAAAAAAAAACGAAAAAAAATAAAGTTAAAAAAAAAGAAGATGATCTAGAGTCCATATTTTTATCGAAATTTTTGGCGACGCATTTGCGCAAGGATCAACGCATCGCCTTGGAGGTGGTCGATAGGTTTGGACAAAAACTCAATGTCCTTTTCCATTTGCCTCGCCTCTTGCATCTCGTTAAACTTTTTGGTTTCGGCCACTCGTTCTTTCATAATCTCATAACGTTGGTGGCCGAGGTCGCGAATGTCTTGGAGACGACGGTTCATCTCCTCGAAATCTTCCTTTAACTCAAGATCGGAAGACGACTCGACCGTTTTTTTCCCGGTTCGCTTATCCTTTCTTCTACCGGGCGGTCGAGTCAACTCTTCTTCAAGTTCCTCGTCAACGTCCACCACCTCATTTAGATCGACATTGCGGGCATCCGATGTCGGTGTTTCAGGGTCAACGGAGGATGATGTTTTTGACCGTTTAGCTCGACGTCTACTACTAGACGTCATGGTACCTACTAGCGCCCACTTTGGACTTTTTCGTAGTAGATCCCAACACTTATAGTACGCGAAAGGGCATTTCGTTTTCTCGAACTCGTCCAAAGTCCTCGTTAAAACCCCGACGTCGGCTTCACCGCTCGCGCGATTATCGAAGTTACGTTGGTACACTTCTTGGAACGCATGACACTTGTTGTTGATGTCGGTCCATTTGCTAGAAATGGAATCTTTGTCCCGATGTTCGCCTTGACCCCACGTGCTATAAAAGAGTGCACGAACCCTATCCCAAAAAACGGGGCCCGTTTGAAAGTTTGCTACAAATTTAAAAAATAAAAGTAAAAATATAAGTTGTATGTTAAAAATAAAAGTAAAAATACAAGTAAAAAAAATATAAAAGTTACCATTTTCGTGGTCCTCCGAAATGTCGAGCCACGCCCGAGTCAACGTGAATTCCTCGTCCTTCGTCCATTTAAGGTGAGTTTTTGTACGTCGAGGTTCGTCCTTTTCCTTCTTCTTATGCGACCTTCTGCCGCGTTTCGATTTCTCTTGCACCGGTTCGGGCTGCGTCTCCGGCACGACATCGACATCGGGTTCGGATTCGGCTTGTTGTTGTGACGGTTGCGACCCGCCGACTTGACCATAGCCGAAGGTGGGAGGCACGAACGGAGTGACGCCACTCAAGTAAGCCGCGTACGTTAACATGCTCGGGTCCATTTCTTGAAGATTAAACGTGTGTTGCGGTTGGGTTGTGTTCGGGTTCATGGGTCTTGCGGGGACACCAAAGGGGGGTCGGTATGGATGCATGTTTGTATAAAATAGGAGAAAGTGTGAGTTTTTTTTTATAAAAAAGTAGGAGAAAGTGGGTGATATTTATATAGTGGGTAAATTTTGGAATTAAAAAATAAATAAATAAACAATTGACCGTTGGCAACGGTCATGTCTCTCGCCCCTATGCAAATTCAGCGTTTTATTTAAAACGCCAACAACATTTTTTTTTCAAAAAAAACGCCTAAACACGCCTAGTGTAATTGGGGGGGGGGGGGGGGTTTACGGCGTTTTTTTTCAAAATTTTTTTAAAAATACCGCCCCACTACGGGTGGTCTAAGAGTGAACTAATCGTGGCCCTGTGTAATATTTTAATATTTTAAAAGTGAAAAAGTTATTTGTCTTATTTGAAGGTAGCAACTGGTTGTGAGAAGGGTTTGTGATAGTGGGTAGTCTTAGGGATAGAGGCAAGATTTGTCTACATTTCCTTCTTTTCAGATCCTATCAATAGCTTTGCTATTTGCGAGATTTATTAGTCATAGATTGTTGTAGTTGTTTAATGTGTGTGTTTTAAAAGGCTTTTTAAAAATGATTGTACCATTGGAGAGAAGATAACTATGTTTAAAAGGATCTATACAATTTTGATGTATCAACTAACATGAGGCATTTTAAAGGGATACATTATAGGTCCTCTAAAATACATATATTTTTAAATATAATAATTTGCATGCTTGTCAATAAAATTATTCTAAATATTAAAATATAGGTTTGTCAACAAATTATGCTAAATTTTAAATCATCAACTTGCATAAAAACAAGTATAAGACCGGTGGGTATGGGATGGATAATCTCTTTAGAGACTACCCGTCACGTAGGCGCCACGTCATCACGGGAGGAGGAGCATCCTCTTAGGGACTACCCAAGGGTGTGGGGGACTACCTAAGGGGGGTGGTGTGCGACGGACCAAAAGGGGGGGGGGGGGCGGCCCGGTGCCGAGCCCCATACCCTTTGTTCTAAGCTAATTTGCAATTTTGTTTCTTGTTTTAGTGGGATAGTAATAGTAATCATTCTAGTAATGTTTGGTGGTGGGGTGGGTGTCTCAGCAGCCCTACAATACTTTCGATCTCCGTCCAACAATCCATGACCACCACCGCTAATATCCACATGTCACTCCAGCATTCGACTATCAAACTCTCTCTTTCTCTCTCTCTCACACACTTCACACTCACTGTGTGTACCGCACAATACAAGCCTTACTACCAACTCTTGCCTTTTTATCCCTTCTGACATATGAGAAAAAAGCATATCTTCACTGGAACGCCATCTCTAAACAACACAACCCCTTTTCTCAATTTCAATTTCTAGAGAGAGAAACTGCAAAAAGATTGAATTTTTAGCCATACCCACCTCCCAAATTCGGTTTCTTGAAATAAAAAAAAAATTAGGGTTTATGTTTATTCATCTTCATCATCATCTTCTTTGTTCTTGCTTGTATGTGTTCTTTAATTCTTTTTCTGTAATCTTTGATTCACTGTACTGTTGTAGATGCTTCTGTATTTTAATCTTTTGTGTTCTTACTCTCTCTCTCTCTCTCTCTCTCTCTCTCTAACAATCTTTAACTTTTTTTGCAGGTTTCAGGGTTGAATTTCCATCTGGGTGTTTGATTTTTGGGTTGTTTGTTTAATTTATTCATCTGGGTATCGGTTATTTTTGTTTTTTTTTTTGGTTTTGGGTGGAAAAAGATTCGATCTTTTGAAATCTTTTTTCAATCATCGCACTGTTTTATTGCTGTTTGTGATGTTTGAGATGAAAAGGTTGAATCTTTTAGAGGGTTTTAGGTGTTAAATTTGTGGGGATGATGATGAGGAACACAGGGTTAATCTGAAATTGAAGTATGAGTAACAGTAACAGTGAGAAGAAGAACATCATTAGGACAATAGAAGAAGGGGATTTTGATGATAATAATAATAGTAGTGGTGGTAATAATAATAATAATAGCAACAATAGCAATCATAAGTCTGGGACGGTTAAATCGGGATCGGGTTGCTCGAAATCCGTTTGTTCGAATGGGTCGGTCACAAGTTCTGACTGTACGATCGATGAACGAGTGCTCGTTGATCCGAAACTGCTGTTTATTGGAGCTAAAATTGGAGAAGGGGCTCATGGGAAGGTTTATGAAGGAAAGTGAGTCATAGTTCTTACTTCTTATCTATGATATTAGCATTTTAATTCTATGTTATTAATGTTATGAGCTATGCATAAATCTTGGACAAAAAGTGCCAAATATGGTGATAAATTGGTTATTATTTGTTTATTTGTATGAAGGTGCAACAATATTTTGGTTTGAATAATTGAATTTCACAAGAACAATGGTCCATTTTCAATAAAAAACAAGTGCTTGAAATGCTAATTACATGTTACATTTCCTATGAATTTTAAAGTTTTTCTTGCCCTGTTTTAATCGACGCTTAAAGTCATTTCCTTAACACGCACACGGTTTCTTTTCTTTCCTTACGTTATACTTTTAATCGATGTCTTGAACTGTTTTCTTGGCTTTTCATTGCAGCATTTTCGTAAGATGTCAAAAGAACTAATATAGCTTTTAAGCATGAATGATTTTGAATAAATTATGGCATTATAGATGCAAATGTTACCCATTATTCTTTTTATTCAAAACAACTCATTTTTGCAAAGTGTACTCTTTTTATACTATATCCCTCTTTATTGAATGCTTGAAAGCATACGGTTTAATATTATTGTTGAAATTGGTGTATAATAATGTGTTTTGTAGGTACGGTGATCAAATTGTGGCAATAAAGGTCCTCAACCGTGGGAGTAAGACGGAAGAACGGGTCGCACTTGAAAGCCGTTTTGCTCGAGAAGTTACTATGATGTCAAGAGTGAAACATGAAAACTTAGTGAAGGTAAATTTACTTATTACAAGCATTTAAATTGAAAAAATCCGTGCTTTACTTGTTTTTTTAATTTTATTATTTCTAATTTTGTTACAGTTTATCGGAGCTTGTAAAGACCCGTTAATGGTGATTGTATCTGAATTGTTACCGGGGATGTCACTCAGAAAATACCTCGGCAGTATTCGTCCGAATCAGTTAGACCTTCGTTTAGCTTTAAATTTTGCTCTTGATATTGCTCGAGCTATGGATTGTTTGCATGCGAACGGCATTATACATAGAGATTTAAAGCCTGGTATTTATTTATTTATTCATTTATTTTCTTGCTGCATTACAACGGTTTATTAGTTTTAGTTTCTAATTTATTTAAGGGTTGATAAAACATTATGTGCAGATTTTGATTGTTTATCACCAGAATAGTCGGTAAATTATAAGCATAAGATTATTGCAATATTGATTGCTGTATTTTGTTTTCTATTTTTTCTTTACTAATATAAAAATGTTGATGCAGATAACTTGCTACTTACTGCAAATCAGAAGTCTGTAAAGCTTGCCGATTTCGGTCTTGCAAGGGAAGAAACTGTTACCGAAATGATGACGGCAGAGACTGGTACTTACCGTTGGATGGCACCCGAGGTATGTGGTTAATACATAATTCTTCTTCTGCTCGTTAATTCAGTTGTTTAGGTGTTTGTTAATAGTTGATCGTCTTCTACTCATTAGTTTAATTGTTTAGGTTATATGTCTGCTTTTCTTAGCTAAAATCCTTTAGTTTAGAAAATAGGATATGGGTTAAAAAGGTCCTATCTTTTTTATTTTTTTTTCAAATATTTTTTTTGAAATAGTGTTTTTTTAGGCGTTGGTGATTTACATGATGACTAGCTTTATATACAAGAGGACCAGTGACATATTACTAGGGGTGTTTGGATGTGTGTTTTGCAAGTAATTATGTCATCATCATCATACTCAGTAAATCCCACCAATAGTAAAGCTAGGTACGGTCTGAGGAGGGTAAGATGTAGACAACCTTACCTCTACCCAGTGGCGGACCCAGGATTTTTGGACAATGGGGTCCAATTTTTCCGGTGTTCAAATTTTTTGGGTCGGTCGTTGTTCGGGTCGGGTCGGGTCGAGAAACATAATAGAAAACAATATCATAACTAAATTACAAGTTTCATTTACTACACATTCAGCTAAATATAGGTGAGAAAAAATTGAAATAGAAAAAAAAAATAGAGTGATTAATTTAAAATCAGGTTTAAAAAAAAAACACAAAAAAATGAAACAAACAGGTATTGAACCCAAGACCTTTTGTGTGCAAACAAGGGGTTTTGCCACTGCACCAGGCTCAATCTCATTGTTATGGGTCCAACTAAATTATTTTATGGGGTCCATAGAAAATTTTATATACCGCTTCTACTACTTTTTAAAAAAAGATTGGGGTCCGGGGACCCCGTTCCGCTTAACGTGGGTCCGCCCCTGCCTCTACCCCTTTGCAAGTATTTATATGATATTATTATATTAAATAACAAAGAATCAAACATAAGAAATATTAAAAGTAGCCACACGTTAGGTTTGTTATACCTCTATAGTCATGTCAGAGAAAGATTACACGCCACTAGCCATGTGGCTTACTTGTTTGATGTTATACCTCTACTTTTGCTTGCATATCATTTTTTGGTGTTCACAAACGTCTCATTTTTGTTATAAGCATTTATTTAACTTGCAGCCCCCAAATAATAACTTTAATTGTATGATTTACAGTTGTATAGCACGGTGACCTTGCGTCAAGGGGAGAAAAAACATTACAACAACAAAGTTGATGTTTATAGCTTCGGTATTGTGCTTTGGGAGTTGGTTACAAACCGAATGCCATTTGAAGGCATGTCAAATTTGCAGGCTGCTTATGCTGCTGCTTTTAAGGTACCAAAATTTGGTTTTCTTTTACTTTATCCTATTTTCATTGCTTTTATAATATAGACCCATCATTTTAATTGCAAATTTCATATATTTGCTTTTAAATTTCATATCATCTGAGCGGATAATGTCAAGTAAGTGTTCATATTTTTTTTATAGATGTAACTGGTGAATACAATATTTTTTTGTGTTTTAGAAGGGGGTAAGTATTACTATAGAGTTAAGAGTGTAGCAGGTTTTCTTTAAAATTTTATAATATATTTTTCATGTTTATAAGTATGCTTTTACAACAATAAAATCACAAAATTGTTTCTTTATGTAATGTCAAATCAATTTTGTGGATATTTTTGAAAAATTGACACAAAAGGGAGCTTAAAAATGAGTGGTTTTGAGTCCAAAAGATCAACCTACCATTGCCGTCGCGCAAATTGGGATGATTTTAAAAAAAAAAAAATTGCGTCAAAATCTTATATCAGTGTATGTGGGTATGTTACGGGCAGTGTTGTAAGAATCGCAAGGCGCTAGTCGGTCAATGAGGTACCGACCAACGATTAATAGGGATTGATCGGAATCAATCGGATTGGGATTTTTATATATAATTTTTAGTTATAGATACACACACATTTTTATATGTAGTTTATTAAAGTAGACATATTTTAACCCCTTATTGACCCTTTTTTTGAAGTAATTGGCGGAAATTTATAAGGTTTGGTCGAAATTTGGCCGGAATCTGGCCAAAATTTGGCCAGAATCTAGCCAAAATTTGGCCAGAATAGGACCGCTATTGACCGCCTAGCGATTAATCGGCCAATTATTGGTAAACCACCATTAGTGATTAATTGGCGACTAATCGGGATTTTTACAACCATGGTTACGGGTCACTCGACTATTTCCCCTTTTTTAAATGCATTTCATTGACAAATTTTTGTTCCAAATTCGACCAAAGAAACATTTTTATGTCATGTTATAATGCCAAATGCGCATTGTGTGAAACCTTGCATGATTTGACATCCTGTATAAGCGATATAATATGTTACTCTTTGCATCATAACTTGTGCTCTGAAATTTACATATCTAACGCTCTTTAACTTGTAAACCAGCAAGAAAGGCCGAATCTTTCAGATGATATCTTGCCTGAGCTCGCATTCATCATACAATCATGTTGGGTTGAAGATCCGAATCTAAGACCGAGTTTCGACCAAATAATACGCATGCTCAACACATTCCTCTTCACCCTACCGCCACCACCACCTTCATCGCCGCCAGAAGAATGTGATACCAGCGATGATGCAGCCGCCAGTAATGGCGGCGAGCTTTCTGCACGCTCAAGACGGAAGTTTTCTTTTCTTCGCCAGATTTTTGCTGCCAAAAAGACCAAGAACTCACAATGACCGACCCATAAGATGTTTCAAATTCGAAGGGATCTCTCATATGTCTAAAAAGATGAGATCTTTGATGTGAATTTGTGAAGGTTTGATGAAAAAAATATGGAATACATGAGAAAAAGATTGTGGTGGGAGGATAGGTATGATGGAAAGTGTCTTGCTCTATATTGGTTGTAAATGAGGCACATAAAACTCTAGATTTTTCTCTTATGTTAATATAATGAATGCTCCAGTTTAGCTTACATGATGGGTTTGAGGGTATTATGCATTTTTTACATACTAGTGATCTTTACATATTGTTCTAACATCGAAAGTTCAACCAAAAATTTTGCTACTGCCACCACCATCATCATGTCCGGCGCCACCAACACCATCTTCGCCCAGAAAACTGAACTTACAAACTACTGACGGATAACCTAACTGAGCCCATGCCAAAAATTGACTAATCGAAAACTGATTGGTTAACATTTTAAGGCTTAAAACCGAACCACCCTCATTGTCGCCGCCACCACCACCCTACAACTCTTTGAAACATATAGAGCATCCTCGATAGGGGATGATTTTTGTTGGTTTTGATAATCTAAAGCATTGCACAAATAAGAAACAAAAATAAAATCCAAAATGCTACTCATCATCTTGTGCAAATCCAAATATGTTCAATAAAATCCGCAGTGAGAAAATTACATGTTTCCTGGTTGCGTAGATCTTGATAGATTGCGTCTATCGCTTCGTAGCTGAGCACCATAGCTGATTTGCAAACCTCTTCATAATCTTGGCAAACAACGAGGCATTTGTTCTCTAATATCATGTTATGTAAAATAATGTAAGCGTACATCACATTCTTTATTTTGTCCTTATGCCACATTTGTGTCAAATTGCACATGATATGCTAACGCTGCTGTTGTACATCGAACGGGCCATCGAATAGCCGTTATATATACTTTATTGGAAATTATTGCGTTTTTTTTTTTTTGAAATGTTGGCGTCTAATGGGCAAGTAAACAATTTGACAATCACGGGGTAGTCAAGATAAATACCATTGCCAAGACAATACCCGTAGGTGTACTTTGATCCATTTGCATAAACTGAGGACGCTAGTGCAACTCCGTCTATAAAGTCATCCAAATCACGTGATTGCTTAAAAAACATTGATGTCATTATTAGATTTGAAAACATCAAAGAAATACATGTAAAATCTAAAGATCATATTTTACCACGCCTTCAAGCATTAAGGTTGGCACACCATGTTCACCTCGCATGTGTTGGCCTGGTCCCACGCTAATGTGTGCAATCGATGCTAACAATCATCCCGAGAAACTTTAATCCCATATAATAAAATTGATTATTTTCTCTATAAAATACAAAATAATGTATATTGAAATTAAAATATAAAAAGATAATCAAATTCAAAAAAAAAAAAAAAAATCCAAAAATGAAGCATGGGTTTCCTAATAAAATTGATTATATTATTTTCTCTAGAGTACAAAAAATAATGAATCTATTGGAGTTTTTTTTTTAAGCGTGACTTTCTATGTACAGGACCTATTGGTCATCGGGTTCATGTCGATGACAATCCCCCGTCAGCCCCGCTCTTCCGGACGCGATGTTCGATCGGGCCCCGGCCGTTGCGCAAGCTGACCTTCGCCCGGAAACCATACTGCCCCCACACGAGAGACTCGCTGAGGTAACAATTGGGTAAAACCGGGTTGCCCTCAAGACCGCACCATGCCTCGGTAGGAACGATCCATCATTGGGACGTCCTCCCCCGAAATGCCGCAGCCGGGTTTTAAACCTGTGACCTCCCAAAGGAAGACACAAGCCCAACCACATGGGACCAACTGGGCTGGGGAGATGATTATGAATCTATTGGAGTTAAAATCCTAAAATAATAAAAAAAAAAATCAATAAAACAAATCCAAAATGAAGCATGGGTTTCCTAGGAAGAGTCACCACGTGTCTGTAAACATTCATGAAAAGTGCCAAATCAATCAAGATCCTGAGAGTCAAAGGCCGTGTTTTGGAGTTTGGACTCAACCAACCCTGTTGACAATTGGAAATTATTGCCAAACACAATTGATGGGTTTGTAATATCTGCATCTTTAGTTGATGGGTTTGTAATCTTCACTCTCTATTTTCACCATTACATATTTGTATGATTTCACAATTGATTTCTTGTTCAACTTCAAGAACCCTAAAAATCCGATTTTTATTGATGGGTTTAGTGTGTTTCGCCCTAATTCGAAAAGGGTTTTGGATTTAACCTGATTCTTGGATTTTGGGAGGTGGGTTTGTGATCTAATCAAGAATTTGGTACTGAAAAGTTAGGGGGTTTGTGTTTGAAAGTTGGATTTTGTAATTGAAGTTTGATGAGATGGAGGAAAATGCAGCAGCTTTGCATACTGTGGTGAATTCGGTACAGGCGTTGGGTAAGGGTTTCGATGTGAATTTCGATACGAGATTGTTGTATTGTAAGGGAGTAGCAGGGTCAAAAGTTGTGGAGATTGATGAAGAACATACAAGGGATGTTTGGATATATGATAATTTGGTTGTGCCCAATGTGTCTAGAGATATAGAGAATTCTCAGGATGAGGTTAACCGTGATAGTTCCGGGGTCTGCAATTATCATCAGGTATACTGTTGATCACCACTAGGTTGTTGTTAGTTGTTACTTAGTAACGAGAATCTTTATCTACTTGCATAGAAAACGCGATGATCTTTTTGTAACGAAGATCATTTATTTATGGCTTTTGATGTTCAAACAAAGGGATTTTAGGTTCCATGATCTAGAAGAATCCTTTAATGCCTTCACATTCTTTTTTGTTTATATGCTGTATTGAACTTAAACGTCAACTCGGTTCTATCCCCCTCCCTAAAATAGTCATATGAATTTGCGAAATTTTGGATTTCAAACGGAGTCAATTTGACTCTTAAAAGTCAAGGGGATGCTTAAATATGCTCATTAAAACTGGTTATCCGCTTGTTACGACCTTTAAAAAAACTATCTTCTATATGTTTCAAAACTTAAGAAGAAAATATTTTTTCATGAGGGATTTTTCGAATGCAGATGGTCGAGTATTTTAATGAGAAAGCTAACCTATCAGGCAACATTTCTCTTGGTAGCTTTAATACTGCATTTGGTTTTACGGGTTCTAAAAATATTGATGCCGCAGCCACTAAGACCCTTTGTATGGATGGTTATTTCATCACACTTTCTAAATTTGAGCTCACAAATTCCTCTTTAGTGTTGCAAGAAAGTGTTAAACGCGCGGTCCCCACATCATGGGACCCACCTGCCTTAGCGAGGTATCATTTTTTTTTGTTTCAAGTAAAATAATATTTGAGATTTTGAGTTGCTTTGAACTAACATCATCACTATTCACTAATGCTCTGTTTATTTATCATTTTATGTGATAGTTTTATCGAGACTTTTGGCACTCATGTGATTACATCGGTTACAATTGGCGGTAAAGATGTAATATACGTCAAACAACACCACTCATCACCTTTGTCGACTGTTGAGATAAAAAAATACGTTGATGATATAGGAACCCATCGGTTTACCAACACCGAAAACCTTACCAACTCGGGTCTTTTGAGATACAAGGAAAAGGCTAGTTTCTCTTAATTTATTCTTCTTATTTATTCATGCACCAAAAATCTTTTTTTTTTTTCATGCATAAGCTCTACAAGTTTTTGATCCTTAATATAAATTTGTAGGGCAATTGTTCATATTGGATAATTTTTTTTAGTATACATGAAAAGGCCGGTTTGGGTTGACCCGTAGACACTTTATTGTTCAATACATATAGTTCCGTTTATTATGATTACAAAAACGGCAATTTTACAATTGTTATCCAACTCGTTGTATACAACGATTTCAAAGGTTATATGTATTAAAATAGACGTTGGATGAAATTCAAATCCTTGTACTAGTTTGACCCATTTGACTAATATGATTACAAAAAAAAAGTTGAGTAAAGTACACGGATGGTCTCTATGGTTTACCAAAATTTTGCATTTGGTCCCTAGCTTTCCAAAAGTACATAGATAGTCCCTGTGGTTTGCACTTTGCTACGCATTTAGTCCCCAACTTTTTCCAAAAGTACATGGATGGCCCTTGTGGTTTGCACTACCTAACTTGGACATGCTAAAACCTCTAGATTTGTTGATTGGGGACTAAATGCGTACAAAGTGCAAACCACAGGGACCATCCGTATACTGTTGAAAAGCTAGGGACCAAATCCAAAATTTTGGTAAACCACAAGGACGATTTGTGTACTTTACTCAAACGTTTATAAATATGTTGATATTCTCAGTAAAAAGATTAAGAATCACACAACCCAAATGATTTGGGCCAAATCGACTCTTTTATAAGTAAATGGGTCGAAATCACCACCTCTACAGTTTCTTAAGTTTTTTTAGTACTTCCGCTTTCCATAATATACCGCTATATGTGATTTTGGTTTGTATTTTTCATTGGTCATGATTCTTTTTTTTTATTATTTACAGGGTGGTGATCCATCGTTATTCAGTAGCCAAGGCGTATATCCTCAACCCACAAGTGTACCATCACTTAGTGGAAATGCAAAGGAAGTATGTAAGACTGTATACTTGTACCTTTTCTTCTGAATAAACCAACTCAATTGACGGTCAAAAGTCAACTATTTACTATGGAATGGGTAAATATGATACTTTTCGTGTTTTGAAAAGGGAATACCGAATACGATACTATGTCACTTTTTAAGTGCTTATAACAAAGCTGTTGCACTAGTAGGCTTATTATGATTTTCTTTTTACGGTTATACAGGATGTAACGGTTATTTTGAGAAGAAGGGGAGGAGATGATTTAGAGCAAAGCCATACTCAATGGGAGAAAACCGTTAAATACTCTCCTGATGTCATTGCCATGTCATTCGTTCCCATTACTTCTCTTCTAGAAGGATTACCGGGAAATGATCATTTGACTCGCGCTATAAATCTTTACCTTGAATGTAAGACATTATTTTCTTGTGTTTGGTGTTGTTGAGTCTTAAACCGGTTTCAGTATAATAAGGATATAATTCATTCCTTCTAATAAGTCTAGTATTATTTTGGATGTGTTGTAACCTGTTGGGTGTACAGACAAGCCTCCAATCGAAGAGCTGAGATACTTTCTTGAGTTCCAGGTGGCACGAGTATGGGCCCCGTTACAAGATCGGCTTCCGGGCCATCAAAGAAAAGAACCTCTGTGTCCTTATTTACAGTTTAGCATGATGGGCCAAAAGCTTTACGTTTCTCAAGATCAGGTATGTGTCTTTTAATTAATATATAAGGTAATTTGTTTTATGAATATCGCGTGCCTCATGCTTAACGGGTCAATTCGGGTTGTATCGTATTGTAAATGGGTCAAACCAGTAAAAGACATGGTATAAAGACGAGTTACACATAGAATATTTAAAGAAATTGATAACGGGTCAAACGGGTCTTGTAAAGAGGCCTATACTTGGGTTATAATTTATATGTCGTTGATAATTAATAATGGGTCAAATGGGCCTTGAAATGGGTCAGTGCATTACTGCATTTTTTATATTGAAGCAGGTCAATGGGTCAAATGGGTTGGACATGTTAAATGGGTCAAAAACCGCCTAATGTGTATTCAAATGGGTAAATCCTTTTACATAAGGATATTATATTATTCGTTTTACAAAAAAAAGTTTGACCGTTGACCCAACCTGACCCGTGTATAAATATTACATGTACTTCTGTAGTTTTCTCCTGCGCTGACACTACCCGACCCGACCTGACCCGTAACCAAATACCAATTTTAATACATTTTATTAACATTTATTTGTTGTTTATTTTATACACAGATAACGGTAGGACGTAAGCCCGTTACAGGCTTACGGCTATGCTTCGAGGGTTCAAAACATAACCGCTTAACCATTCATATTCAACACCTGCAATCCCTCCCTAAAATCCTCCGCCCCTATTGGGACACACATGTAGCCATCGGAGCACCCAAGTGGCTAGGACCCGAGGAGCAAGACAGCCGATGGTTCGAGCCGGTCAAATGGAAAAACTTTTCTCACGTCAGCACCGCACCAATCGAGAGCCCCGAAGCCTTTATCGGTGACTTCTGTGGCGTGCATATAGTCACCGGGGCCCAGCTTGGCGTATGGTATTTCGGGTCAAAAAACGTTTTATACATGAAACTATTATATTCCCGGCTGCCCGATTGCGCGGTTCGAAGATCGTTGTGGGACTACTCTCCAACCGATAATACAAAGCTGTCAACTGGTTATGGAAACGGTGTCGGTGATTCAAGCTCGGGTTCTGGAAGTAATAAGAAGTTGGCGAAATTTGTGGATACTACGGAGATGAGTAAAGGGCCCGACGACCCGCCGGGCCATTGGGTGGTTACGGGCGGTAAGCTTGGGGTGGAGAAAGGGAAAGTTGTATTGAGACTCAAGTATTCTCTGCTAAACTATTGAGTGTGTCAATGCTGGTACCGGGCCGGGCCGGGCCGACTTGGGCCAGGTCAGTTCGGGTCGTATATAACATGTATGACTGTAACCAAGTACTTAAAAGAGTTTTATACAACATACCTTAAGGCTTAATTGTTATATCGGGCTGGGCCGGGCCTAGTCAGTTTGGGTCATATATAACTATAACATACACAAAATAATTGTTTTGTTGGGCCGGGCCGTGTGGGTTCGGGTATGACTGTAACCAAATACTTTAAGCAGGTTTATATAACATACAAACCTTAACGCTTATAACGGGCCAGGCCCGGGTTATATATAAGTTGTATGAATCTAACCAAATATTTTGAACCATTTTATATAACATACACACCTTAATTATTATTATACAAAAACAAACACATAAAAAAAAGGAGATTATAGTATTATACAATTATATTCCCTTTTTATTTTAATTTTTAATGGGATTTAAGTATTGAATTTTTCATAGATCTTAAAACTGACCACCTTGAAACGTTTGACCGAACTTCCAACCAGAAGGCGCCACGTGGTAGCTGGTTACAACTCTTCCGTTACTGGCTGTTACTCTAAAAGAGAGGCTTTGACCGTCTAGATAAGAGTTGCTTTGCCAGTTTTGACCCCAGTTTCTCGTCATCGTTTGCCACCCTGTTTTCGACCCTTTGATCGAGACCCCATGGATATCCCCTGCACCGCCGACGTTGGTGATCAAAACCAGGTTGAAGTAAGAGTGACCATTAATTGTGAACCTCATTCCTCCTTTCTTTATACATGGCACCCTATAAAAATATTAGATAAATAATAGGTTTGTTTGGACGCACAAGCTCGATAAATGAATGTTACATGTCATACCTCCGATAGGCAACGGGGACGATTCCAGCGTGATATTGTGCAATCTTCAAGAAAGCGGGCTGCGATAGATCAAAGTGGCGGAGTGGGGGGTTACACCACCCGCCATTGTCATTGGCGAGTGCGTAATTGGGCGGGCAGTAGTTGGTGGCAGTGATGGTGATGACGCCATGAATGCACCATTTCGGATCATCAATACACCGCAACTGGAAGCAAGAACCGCAGCTCAGCCCGTTGTTGAATAGCGCGGTGCTCAACGCTGCGGTGTTTGTGCCGTAACCGTCGCTGTAGAGGTTTCCGTAGCCACAAGCACCACCTGACCATTAAAATTGTTCACAAAAAAGTTAAGTCACCAAAGAGGTGGGGTGCCACCCTATGTTGTGTCACAATCAAAATGATAAAAAAAAATTGGGACAAAATCAATTAATATTGGTATTCATTATTATTATTATTATTATTATTATTATTATTATTATTATTATTATCATTATCGTTTTCTTATAGTTTTGACCCTGAATAATTATGTTACGAACTCAGTTGAAAAGTGACGCGATGCATTGTTGTTTGGTAGGTAATATTAAAGAACGAGGTCTTTAAATACTAACGTTGGTCTATTTTCTTTCTGTCAGCTAACTACTTTTAAGGTTTAAAGTTTAGGGTTTATATATACGCACACTTGCATGACATGTTATATGACGTTTAGTTAATAACAAGTCACGCGTGCAAACGTGCAAAGACAAACATAAACACATACCCATGGTGCCAGATGCATCTTGGCCGCCGTAAAATGTTGCATGAGCCTTTTGCCAACCCCCTTTTAAGCCATGGGTGGTACGGAAAGCCAAGAGGATCATACTAAAAAGCAAGAGAAAATCCATGATCAAATTCACAATGAGGAGAGAGATAGAGAGAGAGAGATGGTTTGCAAGAGGAGGGAGATTTGGAAGGTATAAATAGGGGAAATGTGTATAAAAAGAGTAGATGAAGAAGTGTGCATGCATGTAATGGAATCACGTTTGCAGCGGCAAAAAAGTCCCAATAATTCAATTCAAATCATATTATTCAATCTTTTTACATTTCAATTTAATTAATTATAACTAATTAAACTAGGTATGAACCCCGTATATTACATGAGCTGCATAGATGTAATTTTATATAATAAATAATAAAAAAATATATATCTTTAAAAAAACTCTATATACTCTAAACTAGGGATCATTTTGAGTTTGGATTAATAATAATTTTGCAAGTTTTAGTTTGGGTCGGGCTTTGGTTAATTTATCAATAGTTACCTATTTAAGTTATCTTATTTACATACATATTTATAATGCATCACTTTTAATTGGGCTAAAAAGCAAACCAACAACTTAATAGTTTATGTTGTGGTTCAACCAAGGTTTTAAAAACCGGTTTATACCAGCCGGTTGAATTGGATGCTGAAAGCTAGGTTGACTTGAATCACATCGGTAAACTGAGGGAACGACAAAAAAGTTGCACCGCCGATATATTGGGTTATACCGGTTTAAACCAGTATACCGGTACCGGTCCAAATGTTAAAATTTAGATTTTTAATCTTTTATGGGTCTAAAAAGGTAACGGTAGTGAATTATGTTTTTTATGAATTAACTTTTGAAATATATATATTTTTTTTATTATGGAATGTTGTAGTTTTGAATTATTTTGAGTTAAAATTGTATTTTATGAATTTGTACTTATAGAGCTAATTAGTCAACCCGGTTTACCGTCCGATACAACCTGGTTCAACCGATTAAACCATTTCTGAGCCTAACTCGGTATGATTTAAAACCGGTTTTTAAAACATTGGTTCAACCCTGTAACGACCACTTAATCACTCGACATCTTTCTTAACAATAAATCAACTTTAATACGCACACTCAATATCGCTAAAGCCAAGATCTAGTAATTAAAACATTAAGCGACAAAGTGAAGATCGATAAATTTTAAAAGGTATATGATAAAGAAATAACTAGAAGTTATTTTTTTTTTTTGAACGGCAAATTTGGATCACTGACGGACCATTGGAGTATCATCGTGCCACCAGCAGAACCACCCGATCATATCCATCTCCACTAGGCAATAATGCCTATACACCAAATGTATAATAAAGGAAATTATCTAGCAAAGTATAAGTTATAAATATTTTTAACAAATGTATAATAAAGGAAATTATCTAGCAAAGTCTTGCAAATTCAAATCAAATGAAGTTTTAGTAAAAAAGTGTACAAAATATATTTGGAAGATTAAAATGCACGGATAGTCCCTGTGGTTTGATAAAATTTCACCTTTAGTCTTCATCTTTTCAAAATTACATGTATGCTCCCTGTGATTTGTTCAGTTGTTACTCGGATAGTCTCTGAAGTGGATGGGGGTAATTTGGTCATTTCACATAGATTTAACTAAAAAAATTAACCGCCATCCACTTCAGCGACTATCCGAGTAACAACTAAACAAATCATAAGAAACATATATGTAATTTTAAAAAGATATGGACTAAAGGTGAAACTTTACCAAAGCTCAGGCACTTGCACTATATTTAGTGAATAAGGGTGATACGTTGAAAAGTTACACGTCAGCAAAGAACAACACGTCACTACATTAACTTTTGTACTCTTTTCTGACACGTGAACTACTATCGGCCTAAAAAATAAGGTAAAAGTTACACGTCAGCAAATCTAGGTGTTTGGTTAACACATGTGAAGCAATCTCATCTACACTTCCTGCTTTTCCACCAAACGCTGATTTGCCACGTCATCTCAAAAGTGTGACTCATCTCACACTTTTTTATTCATAAATGTAAACTTCACTTCTTAAAACTTAAAAGTATAACTACATGATGACTCATGTCACACTTTTAGTCATAAATGCAAACTTGTAATGTTATTCATTGTTTATATTATTTGGGTTTCCAACATAGAGAGAACTAGTAAATTTCCTTACGTGTTGTGACAGGGTCTGTATGTAAAGTAACTCGAATTTATATTGTCTAATGAAAACGTATTATATTTGATTTGACTCGTTTTAATTTATAATGGTTTATTAAGTTAAAGAATGGTACGACACGAAAACGTATTATATTTGACCCGACAAATTTTCCAAAAAAAACTTACTTTGAAACGTAAATCAACTTGAATTTATACCGACACGCACATAAAAATACGTATGTAAAACTCGATTACAAAGTGATTAAAAAGTTAAGAGGTTCTAAGCATTAATGTTGAAAGTTTATTTCATAACCATGTCCAAATGTTTAATTTTTTTTAAAGGGGTGTTTAAAAAGCATTTGGTTCGAAGCTAAAAACATTTGTTTCAAAGCTTGCTCTAAATCGTGTAGAGCCAAGTTGACTTGGGTTGTAAACGAGATGAGTTTGTGCCAAGGTAAGCTCGCTCATTTAAAATTGATATTCGCATTTCCATAACTTCGAAATAACCACCAATGTAATTTCATGTCAAGTTGACATGGTTCGGGTGATTTTGACAGTTTTGGCTATTTCATGAACTTATGAACTATACATAACCAAATTAGGGTGCATTAATTCATGGTATTCGTATTAGAGACGAATTAAAGGTACTGTCTCCGGAACCCTCTCAATTGAATTACTTAGGGTTCAATCAATATCGTGCTCATATAATGTATTTACATCAATTTCTGATGAAATATTTCTACAGTGGTTTGTGATGTGGGGTAAAATACACATATTTGTCCCGTGTAAAGTGTATAATTATTGTATAAGTTTTATTTGTTTTTATTTAGTTTTTAGTGTTATATTATATTATATTATATTATTTTGTGTTTTGGCAGGTCCTGGTGCAAATGGAGCGAAAACGAGTAATAAGGAAATAACCAGCCAGTTGAGTAGAGTAGACCGTCGGTGATCGAAGTAAAATTGCCGCTATTTTCTGTGAATGGGCCGAACCCGCTATCTCTGTGTTATCTAACAAAGGCTACTTTAAAGTGGAGGGTGCGACAAAAAAAGAAAAGAAAAAAGGAGTTTACTAAGCCACATGGGCCGACAAACATGTTCAGATCATTATTGGGCCACACATATAGACATCAATTGGGGATAGAGATGGGCATAAAAACCGGTTCCTACCCGATTCCAGTGGACCCGACCCAGACCCGGTTCCGGTTCCTACCCGGCTAATAGTAGAACCGGTTCCGGGTTTAAAAAACCCGTAGGTTCCGACCCGGTTCCATATTTTATAAATAAAATCGGTTCCTACCCGGACCCTACCCGGACCCGGTGCGTACCCGAAACCCGGTTCCTACCCGGAACCGGTTCCGGGTATTAAAAAAAACCCGATATGCCCATCTAAAAGACTAATAAGTTACTGCTTACTAAAAGACTAATAAATATAAAATTCGTCGATATATGTGAGGTGAAAATAGAAGAGGTTAAAAACTATTTTATTTTTAGACCTCAGGTGTAGGTCTGTACAAAAGCATGACCTTTACTGACAAATTCAAAAACACTATTTTCCAAAGCTATAAAAACACCATCTTCCAAAGTCATTCACTCCCATGCAGGTATATCAACAATATAAGACTCCAACACCACCGTATAAACCTTCCCATCTTTCTCAAACTCATTAACCGACGTAACCGAAAGATAGTTATTCAATCTATGCTCACCACCCACCACTCTAAAGCTCAAAATATGCTTCTCATCATCCAACAACTCCAGCCGTTCAGTACTCGTGGAGGCCGGGAGGCCCGATATGACCGTCACCTCACGTATGCTTCCCACACCACCATCCCCAGATGGGCATAAATACCGGTTCCTACCCGATTCCAGTGGACCCGACCCGGACCCGGTTCCGGTTCCAAACAGTACCCGTACCCGGTTCCATTGAACCCGTAACCGGTTACGCCGGTTCTATATTTATTTACGTGTACCCGGGTTGTACCCGGACCCGGTTCCACTGAGAACCCGGTTCCACTTAGTTGTATCCATACCCGGTTCCGGGTTGGAACCGGTTCCGGGTTTTAAGAATACCCGATTTTGCCCATCTCTAATTGGGGAGCCAGACGCAATATACATCTTGGGGGATATAAATAATATTGCTTGGCCGAATCAGAGGATATAATTTTTTGTACATCACGGCTGTGGACTATTATACAATTCTGGTGGATGATTTTTAGCAAGCTTGGCAAGGTTTGGAAAGCAAGTGGCTGGGAAATCGTTGAGTCAAGTGGGAAACTTAGAGAGCAAGGAATTTACGGGTTCCATCTTTACCGATTCTTCTTGTTTGCTATTTTTCTTATTTTAATTCAATGAATTCAGTTTATGAACTTCGTGTTTTGATTTTTAAGACCATGTTTCTTGGCTAGTTTTCTATACTACCTAGATTGGATGAATGATTGCTAAAGTTTTGATTATTATTACGGATTTATGAATTCTATGGATTATTTATGAATTGTAAACGACTTGTTCTATCGGTTAGATGTGTTTGCGTGCTTAATATTGTTTGAATATTGATTATTGCTTCGTATAATTCTTGGTGACGGTCTTTATCACATAATAGAGTCGTGCTAGGTTTTAGATTTTGGTGACTGTGGATATCACATAATAAATCTTTAATCTTTGGGGTTAAATCGGCCGATAAACCTTAGAAGTAATATTCGGTAATCTTATAAAATCAAGTGTTTCACTAATTGTCAATAGCTGAAAGGTGCGAGATTATTGCTAGGTCTAAGCGATTAAACCGTAAGGTGGATCCTTCTTAGGAAGTAAATCTATTAGCTGCTGTCTAGCAAGTCTAACTGAGAAAACAAGTCTCTCCTTGGTTTAGATCTCGACAGTGAGTGAGCCTCGAAGGATACTTTTATAAATCCATTAGATGTCTTGCAAGAGAGTCTAATAACCGGTAATTTAACAACCTTTAGGGGATCATAGCGTGCTCTTGAGAAGGGTTAGGGGTCCTTTAGATTTCCCAAGAGGTGAGAATTTTATGATCCCGGTTCCATAGTAGACAACTTCCAAATATAATCTTAACTAAAAGCAATCAGGATTCCAGTCTAGGTAGTGTTTCCACCATCTGAGCAAAGTCCAAAGTAATTCGTTTAGTTAACTTAGTTAATTAATTTAGTAATTTTAATTGCATTCTTAGGATTTTTAGAACACCCCCCCCCCCCTTTAAAACATAAAAATAGTTAAGTGTCGTGTTAGAGTTAGTCTAGATAAGGTCATTAGCGTAATTAATTAGAGTCTCGTGGGTTCGATATCCGGACTTACATTAGCTATACTAGAGTCGATCGGTACACTTGTCAGTTAGTAGTTTAGTGTGTCTTAGTGAGTCTAGAGTATTACTTAGAGTCTAGAATTAGGTTAATTTAGTTAATTTTATTAAATTACTTTTTAGCACATCAGTTTGGGCGAATATTTGTAGTGGTGTAGAATACCCCCTCAAGTTTTATTCTCTGTTAGAGATCTTTTGAATTGTCACGATTATGTGGGTTTAAAGGGCGAAGAGAAGGAAATTCTCAAAGGGATCATCAGGATTGGATGTTGGAGCATTTGGAGAGCAAGAAATAAGGCAATTTTCGAGCACAAACGAGTCAAGATTGAAGAGATCATTAGCGAAATCAAGTCGTTAGGTTTTTTTATGGTATAACTGTAGAAACAAAAAGAATAGGGTGTGATGGAGTGATTGGCGTAAATTTGTAATTATGTAATTCTGTTTGTTTTGGCCGCCTCAGATTGGGGTTTGGCGTTGTTTCTAATGAATTTCACTTTTCAAAAAAAAAAAAAAAAGTCTCCGATGAAACATAGTTCATAATAGTTGGTTTTACTCGTGCATGTCGAGTTTTAGTAGTCTTGTATATACAAGTTAAAGTAACATGAATTTGAATAAAATGAATTACAAAAAAAAAGGGTATTCTTGCATTGGGTTAGAATTAATCAAGAGTTGTAGTATATGATATTATTGTGGTTAGAAAGAGTTCTATAGTTGTACAACTTGGCTTTTCAATACTTGAATTGTTAGAATCACATTTGAATGATTTCGGCTGTTTTTGTACAAACTTATAAAAAAAGGTACAAGTATGTAGGGGTGTTCAAAAAACTCGTGGCTCGCAGCTCGCTCGAAACTCGCTCGAAAAAAGCTTGAAGAAAGCTCGGCTCGAAATTGGCTCGGTTGTAAACGAGCCAGCTCGGTTAGGCTCGATTTGTAAACGAGCCGAGCTCGAGCTTGGCCTGGCTCGGCTCGTGAGCTCGTGAGCTGGCTCGATAAGGTTTACATCCTTCATTTTTTGTCCCACATCGCTTAGAAAACAAAAAGTAAGGGAGTATCTCCCCTATAAAAGTAGTTAAAGACAATGGAGAAAGTGAATTAACTATTTACACTTGCATATTTAGCCATATGGTTAAATTAAATGGCAATTATGGCCCTTATGCTATGAAGAAATTCATTTTTAAGGGTTTTTTAAGTAATAAATTTTGCGGTTCTTTGTTAGTTCGAGCTAGATCGAGCCGAGCCGAGCTAGCTCGAATTCTAATCGAGTCGAGCTTGAGCCTCAAATCTTAGCTCGATTTAAAATTCGAGCTCGAGCCGAGCCAGCTCGAATCGAGTTCGAGCCGAGCTCGAGCTGGGTCTAGCTCGGCTCGACTCGGCTCGTTTACAGCCCTACAAGTATGGGAGTGGCACGGTGTGCATAATCACTAAACAAAGTTTTCAATCAACTCTAATACCAATTACCAACGTGTGTATGCATGTCATACACATGTGTCTATGATTGAATATAGCCGTATTAAAATACACGGAGTGGGCGTGGAAGCCTCTCCACGCTGGGCAAACCGGCCCATGGGTGGCGTGGATGGCGGTGTGTTGGAGGGGGTGGCTTAGTTTTCACCGGCGTGGAGGGATTGTGGGTGGCGTGGGGTGTTGTTTGGGTTGGTTTTAATTGGATGATGTTTATTTTTTTAATAAAAATGCCACTTTCACGCCCCTCCCACCCCGCACTTTTTTTTATCACGCCCCCTTGCTGATGTGGGTGCCACATGACAGTGGCGGATCTAGAAACGAAACTAAGCCGTAACGTTTTATAAATAAGTCGTAACGAAATCGAAAAAACGTCAAATTTTTCCAAAATTTACACTAATTTTTCCAAATTTTTCCGCGCCAAGCCGTAGCGGAGGTTGCCCCCCGGTAAGCCTTATGTCCGCCACTGCCACATGACACTTAATGCCCCCTCTTCATGCCCTCCCACTCCGCATAGTCTAAGGGTAAAGACTTTAAATTGACAATAAAGCGGACACAAAGACTTGAACGTTGGTAAATATTCAAAATACCGCACTCCTTCGTATACGTCAGGAGTCCATTGATGAGAAGAGGTCAGAGAAAGCTTGAACCAATTCCTACAATGATGAATATGAGCGCAATTAAAATTCCTAGGGAGTTATACATTTGTGTATTGATAAGATCATTCACTATTTCTTCAAGCTTGATCTCTTCCCCGAATAACCAGAGAAAAATATAGGGACTAATAGCTCATGCCAAATTAAATATTATATTACTAGGTTAGAACCCCGTGTATTACACGGGTTGAATAAATGCAATTTTATATACCAAATAATAAAAAAAAATTCTTTAAAAATCTCTTTTATTACACGAGTTGAATAAATGCAATTTTATATACCAAATAATAAAACAATATATATTTAAAAATCTCGTTTATTATATTGGTTGAATAAATGTAATTTTATATATTAAATAATAAAAAAAGTTATATCTCTAAGAACCCCGTGTATTGTACGGGTTGAGTAAATTTAATTTTATATATTAAATAATAAAAAAGTTAAATTTTTAAGAACCTCGTCGAGCTGAAGAGCGAGACTAAGTTCGACCGTTAAGGAGACTAAAGCGGGAGGCTGTGTTATACGGGTTGAACACATGTAATTTTATATACCAAACAATAAAAAGTTATATCTTTATAAATCCTATGTATTATATGTATTGAATAAATCTAATTTTATATACTACATAATAAAAAATGTTATATTTTTAAAACCCCGAGTATTACACAAGTTGCATAAATGTAATTTGACCGTTAAGGAGACTAAAGCGGGAGGCTGTGTTATACGGGTTGAACACATGTAATTTTATATACCAAACAATAAAAAGTTATATTTTTTTTTAAATCCTATGTATTATATGTATTGAATAAATCTAATTTTATATACTACATAATAAAAAATGTTATATTTTTGAAACCCCGAGTATTACACAAGTTGCATAAATGTAATTTTGTATAGTAAAAAATAAAAATGTTATATCTTTAAAAAACATCGTTTATTACACGGGTTGAATGAATCTAATAAAAATTTATATCTTAAAAAAAATTAACAGATATACTCGAATCTCGATATACGATGGATGTGGTGATTGTGGTGATTGTTCTTATAAATGTCACGTAAACATAGTGATTACCGTATTTGAGTTGAGAATTGAACACGAAAATATAACTATAGAACCAATAAACACCTTTTAAACATTTTTGAAATAGATTCTACCCTTAACTATTTTATTTTAATAAAATAAATAAATCATTTAAATTAACTGAGTTAGGGCTAAAGGACATAACTTGCAAGGGTTTGCAAACATCAAGTACGTTTTCTGTAAGGATAAATTACACTTTTCGTCCTTTATGTTTGTATCAGATTGCAATGGATGACCTTTAACTTCAATAATTACAGTCACAGTCCTTTATTTGCAAATCTCGTTACCCTTTACGTCATTTAGCACTAACCTGGTTAAAATTTCCAGTTAAGTGTCACATCTGCCTTGCACATGAGGGTAAGTTGGTAAATTTACTCTAAAATTAATTTAATAATTAAAATTAAAATTAAAATTAAAATATAAATGAACACACTACCCACACATCTCCTTCATCCTCTCTCTCTCTCCTCCACCTTCTCCACCATCTATCTCCGCCGCTTCTCTCTCCTCCCCACCCACCACCACCCCACCTCTCTCTCCCTCTCAAAACCCCTCAATTTCCCTCAATCAAAACCCAAGCAACCGACATCGACACCATATTCGTCGACAAAGTTGACCCAGATGAAATCACCACGTTTGACCCGCCGGAAAAGCCTGACAGCTTCGTTGCTCCGCCGTCGTTCGACGAGGGCCCGCAGGAGACTGAAGAACAGATCGCTAGAGCGTATGAGGAGCTTTACTGACCCGCGTATAGTGGTGAAAGTGTGTTGGGGAATGATGTTTATGTGATGGATTCGAAGGTTAAGAAAGATAAAGTTAGAGATGGGTTTGAAGAGAGAGTTGTTCAGGTGAGTTAAAGTTTCAGTTTTGACTTTTGGGTCAATGGGGGTTCTTGAATTGCATTGTTTGGTAAGTAGGGTTCTTGAATTTCTATTCAAATGGTGTAAGCTAAGCAAAAGTTAAGATTTTTATCATATGTTTTTAATATTAATTTGATTAAAATTATAAACTTTTTGGGTTTGTTGAATCTTTGGCACAAGATGAGGATGTTACTGTCTGATTTCAGGTCAATTTCCTCTAAGGTTCGTACTGATCTTATAATCCAAGTGAATGAAACAAGATTTTTGCTTCACAAGGTGATTGCTTTTTTTTTTTCTTTTCTAAAGTTCATAAAATTTAACACTTTCATGTTTTTTTTCTTTTATAATAGTTTATAGCTTGATCGCACAAAAGGGTTGTTGAATTTGATGAAATAATAAGATGAAACCAAGTCAAAGACTTGTTTGTTTTAGTACTATTTTTTCTTTAATTTTGTCATGATTCTTGATACTTTGTTTTCCACTTGTTTCCGCTTCTATCAAAATGCTTGAAGCTACAGAGACTTTGTTCCAAAAACACTTCATCGTCATACATTCAGGTTCGGGTCGGCCACTAAGGGTGGTGGTGGTAGTTGGCTGCCGCCGTGGCTCCGCCACTAAGGGTGTCTGGCCCTTTTCTAGAGGGAGAAGGGCATGAGAGAGAAGAGAGTTACGGGATAAGGCTGATGGATGTAAATGGGGATAATTTAAACAGTTTATAAAATATTTTAATTAGATTGGTAAAAAGACCAAAGTACCCTTATATAAATAAACTTAACTGAAATTTTCAACTTTGTTAGTGCTAAAGGACGAAAGATGTAACGAGTTTCCAAATAAAGGATTGTGACTGTAATTATTAAAGTTAAAGGCTATCCGTTGCAATCCGGTACAAACATAAAGGACGAAAATTGTAATTTATCCTTTCTGTAATTATTGAATACAAATGACACAGTTTGCAATAAGTGACATACATAAAGGACGATTTTTGTAATTTACTCTATTTTAAAATATTATATATATTATCTCCTATATGAATTGTTTAAATTTATATTAAATTTAATTGTATAATTATCTTTTAATTGATATTAATTATCTATAAAAATAGATGGCTTCAATGAATGACACGTGTACAAAACTTGGTTTCTTTTATTATAGTAGATAGATTTAAACATTTAAGCCCATGGGCTTTAGGCTTTCAGCCCAATATTATGCAAGCTTCGATTATATCAACTTGTCACCTGGTGCGTAACTGCAAAAAAAAATTCATTAACTATATAGTGACTAGGAAATGGTTTTAAATTACTAGGCATCATGCAGATTTATTAAACAAAATGGGTCGGGTCAATAGGTTATTACAACGGTTTTTGATCCAACAATATAGTTTTTGGATCAATTTCAAGATCTGAACAAAGTTGGTACGATATTTCAACCGAGGACTCTCAACTATGACTAGAGAGCGCCTAACGACTTTTGCATCCATGATCAAGACGGCGTGTGATTGAAGTGATACTGAATACCAGATGCCGTCGTTTTATTTTCTTTAGTACGGTTTGTGTTTGTTTTTTAAAATGTTGTTGCTATAACACTTGATGCATATAAATGTTTCATGTAGTAGAATTCTTTAGGGGTTCTTGTCCATCATACCAATCATTATAAACATCATTACAATAGGTAATGATATAATGCATGAGGGTGGGTTCATGATAGTATCATCATGGAGGTAATATTAGGAATTGTAATTTGTCAAAGGATTTAAGTTTGGATTTTGAACATTCCAAAAGAAATTAGTATCCTTGAAAAGAATTTTTGTTTCTAATGTTGAGCCTCAAAACACTCGTATATGCATGATTTGTTGTAAATGAAATCTATTTCTATTTTTAATGTGTTTGGTTGAGAAATAAATTAAGTCCACTTAAAGCCCATTAAAGGATATCAACATTTCTTTCAAATCGTGAAGGAATTCAACCAAAGAAATTTGAATCTTCGATCTCTCACCATTATACCGGGCAGAAAGACAAGTGAAGATGTCCAAGATGGCATAAAACTATCGTATCCAACATCATAGTTAGCAATCTCATAAATGTAAAAGAAAATAAAACAATGTGTACAAGGCCTCGTAGTCTAGTGTCACAGGGTGTTATCTTATCAAATTGGTATGTGTCATGACTCACAAAATTAGCAATATATGGGTTTTAAAAGTAGATTTTATGGGGTTGTCTTTATTTGCGGTAAAAACAATAATAATTTAGATAAAATAGAAATGCCAATGACTGCCCACAGGTCACGAGTTCGATCTCGAGCCAGTGGGGTTCCTGCACGGGGCTTAGGCCAGACCGACCAGGAGGTACCGCATTGCGGGCCGGCAGATTCGAACTTGAGCGGGTACGCCTAGAGACGGTCAAGGTAACCCGGTTGATCCACTCCTTAAAAAAAAAAAAAAAAAGATAAAATAGAAATAGAACTGAAAAAAAGTTGGAATAAATGACTCGGTCGACAGATGTGACATGGTAGTTATATGTCGGCACTAAGATTCAAAGAAAAGTAAATTTGAAATAAATCCTGAAACATAAAATAATGTTTGAAATAAATCCTGAAACATAAAATTATAAATGTGTACGTTTTAATTATTTACTAAAATGTTTAAAGTCTTACTTTTTCTCATAAAATAAAATATCTCATAAGCATCCGTCGACGAATGGATTGAAGATGGGATGATATTGATGGTAGTGGGGGATTAGGGTTATCGATGATTCGGGTTGATCGGATGGATTGACGTGGAAGAATGGTGAAGGTTAGGGTGTTCTTGGCTCCAAGATGATGTTCAAAACTACTCAAATGCGTAACTCCTTTCAAAATACCCAAAACCCATGATATAACCCATCCCCAAACATTAAAAAGCAAAATTTCCTGTTCTGCATCAGATGAGGGCGTCGCCGACGGCCCAGGAGGGCGTCGGCCACGACTTGTGGTTAGCCAGAAAGTGTCGGGCGGCCTAATAAGCTGTGACAACCGGTAATTTACGGCCCTTAGTTTCGGGAATAACAAACATTAGAACGGTTATAAGTAGGTTAATTAAACGTAAATTAACTTAATTAGGCCTTTAGTATGCCTTGGAACGCTTATTCGACTTTACAGTACGCGTATGATGATCTGCGGAAAATATGCAAAACGTTAAACGGTAACGAATTGAAACCGAACAAAATACTGACAACGTCGACAAATTTCCTACGAATAATTTATACTTATAAAATTAGTTTTGCTAATTTATCATGCTTTCGTACACCACAAACGCACACGTGAACGAAAAACGCGACTGCAGGAACGCACCGGCAACGAAACGGAAGCATCGAAGACGCGTGTTACCTTTAAAACTGAAATTTCACGATATATTTAGCTTCGTAATTAAATTTTAATAACCGCAGTCGAAACCGGATCGAAAAACGGATTTTAAACGACAAACGACGCATTTTACGCGAGTTTTTAACGTAACCGACAAACGAGCGCGTCAAACGTGACAACCGACCCTATTTTATGTGTTTTAATCCAAAAATTATGCTCTACCACATCTCGCCAAACCACTAAGCAAACCCAAGATATAAATAAGAACACAATACCTTATCCCCTTCATTTCTTTTGAATTCACCCACACACAACACTCCACTCACTCCTCTCGCTCTCTCTAACCCCAGCCCCCATCTCCTTGTTCATTCTCTGTAGACTTATCCAACACTCACCCAAACTCCCTGCATCATCCCTCCCATTCTCCTCTCCAAATTGTATAAACCACGTAGTTTCTTCCAAATCCGTCATTTATATAACAAACTAATTATTAATACAATTATAGTAGAACCTCTATAATTTAATACTCGATAAATTAATAACCTCGATAAAATTAATAATTTGTCCGGTTCCAACTTGGGACCAGTACAAAATTGGAGATAAAATAATAAGATAATATTTTTTTAAATCCCAATGTAAATTTATTGGTCCCAGCAAAACTATAATGTAATAATTACTAAAATATTCCAAAATTCTTGGACTGTCTAGTAAAAATAGATTTGTAGTCACTTTTTTTTTTTGTGAAATTCAAATCTATAGTGAGTTCATCTTTAAATTTCCCCATTGCACTTAAGAGTTGAGGCACTGTATTCTCGTATTGCAACAAAAAGTTGTGAAGAGTTGTTGCCGCTTGCAATGCTTCTTTCCGAGTGATCGGTTCCAAAGGTACTGAATCATTATCAACTAGATTTTGAACGATATCCGCCATAATTTCTTCAATGCTTTGAACCTTGTAACATTCATTATTTTCACCTGGATAATCTAGCAACTCATTCACATCCATTTTGTGCCGATAATGCATTCCCATAATCAAGTAATCAATCTCACGAATGTCTTCTCTAGAATTTACGTCGTTTAAATCATTTGAGCCGATTGGATTAGCCGAACGAATTTTACAGTGCCGAAAGCAATTTGCTATGGACTTTTCAAATAAATAATTTATTAATTTATCGATAAAACAATATCAAGCTAATTTAATAAAATATCCTGGTCTCAAAATTATTAATTTATAGAGGTTTTACTGTAGATTTTATGATAATTATAATAGCGATTGCTTTTCTTTATTTTATATTAATCGTTTAAAAGAAACTAAAGTTAATATTTTTATGGGTGGAGATATAATAGGAAGTTAATTTGGCTAGGAAGGCTAGGAAGTGATCTTGACCATCCATTAAGTAAATCAAGGGCTAAGATTAAATCAGGGAAATTGAAAGTAAGAAAAGAGGCGCGTGACTTTTTTCAGGGGCATTCTAGTCAAGTAAGTCAATAGTTTCTCTCTCCTCCAATTCCCCCCCATTTTTTTAAACGTTAATAACTCTTTCATACGACATTATTTTTTTATAAAAATTGCACAAAAAAAAACGAGCGTTTTTTATCTTTAAAACGAGTATACTATTGCTATATTTTGAAAAAAAAAATTTTAAACCCAGTTGCGTAAAACGCAATAGATAAACCCCCAGTATTGTAAAACGCAATGAAAAAAAAACTCTAAAAATGACATTTTTCTAAAACGCAATGCTTCAAAAACACAAAGAAATGACTTATTTGTAAAACGCAATGGCCAGAAAACACAAAGAAATGTTTTATTTCTAAAACGCAATAGCCTAAAAACTCAAAAGAAAATGTACTTTATAAAGCGCAATTGACTAAAAACCCATAAAAATGTGTTTTACCTAAAACGCAATGCACCAAAAACACATAAAAATGTGTTTTACCTAAAACGCAATGCACAAAAAATACAAAGAAATGTTTTATTTGTAAAACGCAATGGCCAGAAAACACTTAAAAATTACTCATTCTAAAACGCAATGGACTGAAAACACCTAAAAATATGTTCTACCTAAAACGCAATGACTAAAAACACTTCAAAAATGTGTTTTACCTAAAACGCAATAACTAAAAACACTTAAAAATGTGTTTTTTCTAAAACACAATAGCTAGAAAACACATAAAACTCTCTTATTTCTAAAACGCAATGGACACATAAAACTGTCTGAGAACTGTCTGAGAACTATCTGTGAATTGTCTGTGAATTGTCTGAATTGTCTACGAATTACTGTCTTCGAAATGAGCCAATTTCTGGAAAATTAATTTTTCTGATGCATTTTTAGTACAGCAATTTTTCTGATGCGTTTTTAGCTCAACCCCAGCCAGGGGCTCTGCCCCTTGGACCCCGCCAGGGGCTGCCGCCCCTAGGACCCCGCTACCGGGGGCTGCCGCCCCCGGACCCCCGCCAAGATCGTAAAACGCAATGACTAAATCAAAAACCCAATTCGTAAAAATGAAATTAAAGAATTTGTTACCTGGATCGAAGTGATTTCTTCAACAATTGACGAATTTTGAATGATTGAAATACTTATCAGCTCTCGAATCGAACGAATCGAGTAATTATCTTCAAAATCACCGGAAAAAAACGAGATTTTGTATGAATTTAAACTGTGTTTTCTTCAAAAAAGCTGAAGAACACGTTGATCGGGTGTTTGAATCATTGATTGGTGATGAAAATCGCACTATAATGTAGTGATTATTGAGATAGAAAGTGAAGAAATGGTTGAAGATGGTGGGTTTTGAAAATGGTGGGTTTTTGAATTTACTGGGTTTTGAAAAAGAAAGAAGAAGGAGTTGGATTGACTAAAATACCCTTTCTCTTTATTTTAAAATTTGCCACATGTCATAATCCTATGGCTTCCTATCCTTCCTAGCGAAAATTAACTTCCTATTTGATCTTTACCCATATTTTTATATCTTATTATCGAAAAATGTAGCTTAAATCAAAATACTTGTTTACAATCAAACTCATTAACAAAGTTCCTATTATGATTTAGGGAAAAGATCAAATAGGAAGTTTATTTTGGCTAGGAAGTGTAGGAAGCAATAGGATTAGGACATGTGGCAACATTTAAAATAAAGAAAAAGGGTATTTTAGTCAATCCAACCATTTCTTCTTCCTTTTCAAAACCCACCATTTTCAAAACCCACCATCTTCAACCATTTCTTCACTTTCTATCTCAATAATCACTACATTATAGTGTGATTTTCATCACCAATCAATGATTCAAACACCCGATCAACGTGTTCTTCAGCTTTTTTGAAGAAAACCCAGTTTAATTTCATAAAAAATCTCGTTTTTTCCGGTGATTTTGGAGATAATCACTCGATTCGTTCGATTCGAGCGCTGATAAGTGTTTCAATCATTCAAACTTCGTCAATTGTTGAAGAAATCACTTCGATCCATGTAAGAAATTCTTTAATTTCATTTTTACGATCTGGGTTTTTGATTTAGTCATTGCGTTTTACGATCTTGGCGGGGGTCCGGGGGCAGCGCCCCTGGTAGCGGGGTCCCAGGGGCAGAGCCCCTGGCTTCCTGGTTCTGTAATTTTTTTCCTGGTTCAGAAATTTTTTTTTCCGATTAAATTGCTGTAATAAAAATGCATCAGAAAAATTAATTTTCTGTAAATTGCCTCTGAAAAACTGCATTCATAGACAGTTTTTTATCTCCTGCTTCCTGGTTCAGACAATTCACATACAAAACTACATTCGTAGACAGTGTTTCTGGTTCTGTAAACAACAGGTTCTGGTCATTGCGTTTTAGTTAGATCCCGGTTTTGTGAACAACAGTTTCTGGTTCTGTGAACAACAGTTTCTAGTTCTGTGAACAACAGTTTCTGGTCATTGCGTTTTAGATAGTTTCTGGTTCTGTGAACAACAGTTTCTGGTCATTGCGTTTTAGAAATAAAACATTTTTGAAGTGTTTTTACTCATTGCGTTTTAGGTAAACACATTTTTATGTGTATTCAGTTCATTGCGTTTTAGAGAGAACAATTTCTTTTGTATTTTTAGGCCAATGCGTTTTAGAAATAAGACATTTTTATGTGTTTTCTAGGCATTGCGTTTTAGAAATAAGACATTTTTAAGTGTTTTCTAGCCAGTGTTTTCTGGCAATTGCGTTTTAGAAATAAGACATTTTTAAGTGTTTTCTGGCCATTGCGTTTTAGAAATAAAACATTTTTAAGCGTTTTCTGGCCATTGCGTTTTAGAAATAAGACATTTTTAAGTGTTTTGAGTGCATTGCGTTTTAGGTAAAACACATTCAGTCCATTGCGTTTTAGAAAGTACACTTTCTTTTATGTTTTTAGGCTATTGCGTTTTATAAATAAGACATTTATTTGTGTTTTTTCTGGTCATTGTGTTTTAGAAATAAGACATTTCTTTGTGTTTTTGGTGCGTTGCGTTTTAGAAAAAGTCATTTTTTTACGTTTTTTTTTCATTGCGTTTTACGCAACTGGGTTTTCTCCATTGTGTTTTACGCAACTGGGCTTTCAAATTTTTTTTTTTCGAAAATATAGCAATAGTATACTCGTTTTAAAGATAAAAAACGCTCGTTTTTTTGGTGCAATTTTTATAAAAAAAATAATGTCGTATGAAAAAGTTATTAACGTTTAAAAAATAAGGGGGAATTGGAGGAGAGAGAAACTATTGTGCTGGATTGACTAGAATGTCCCTAACAAACCCACGCGCATCTTTTTTTTTGCTTCAATTTCATTTATTTAATCTTAGCCCTTGATTAACTAAATAGATGGTCAAGATCACTTCCTAGCCTTCCTAGTTAAATAAACTTTCTATTGTATCTCCAACCTTATGATTTATTCAAAGAAGTAAAAAAAAACTAAACCATCTATGTAATGAGCTTTTGACAATCTTCCAGAACATTGAAAGAGTAACATGATAATTCATAATTATTTTAATCTCTATCTGTTTTTATTTTCATCTATTTTGTTGCATGTTGTATTTATCTTCTTAGATGTGTTGATATTTTCTAGGAGTTACAATTTAATTAGAGATTTTATTAAAAAAAATCAATTATTTATATATAAAACATAACTAAAAATTATAAGATTGAAAGAGAAAATGTGATCATGTAGTATTATTTTTGAAAGGGGAAATGTCACAGAATAGTAACCAACTTTTAAAATTGTTCTAATTAGGTCACTCATATCATTTTTGTCTCAATTAGATAACTTAACATTCAACTCAAGCCATGTCCTTTTTTCCACGTGTCAAGAAAAAATTGGAGCATAAGATATCGTGATCGGATTATTTTAATATATGAAATTAAATTTATTAAAAATAAATACACTTAGTTACATTGAAAACTAAAAAAATAAGTTACAATCCACGTCATCACTCGACCTTAGAATCAAATAAAAGATAAAAAAGAAACAAAAATCCACATCACCACGGTTACCTATGAAATGGATGAAAAAACTCTTAATTTTAATGAAAAATGAATGTTGAGTGACCTGATTGGAACACCTTTGAAACTTGAGTGACCTAATTGAAACACTTTAAAAACTTGGTTACTATTCTACAAAGTTACCCCTTGAGTTACAATTTAATTAGAGATTTTATTAAAAAAAGATCAATTATTTATATATAAAACATAATTAAAAATTATAAGATTAAAAGAGAAAATGTCATGTAGTATTATTTGAAAGGGGAAATGTCACATAATAGTAACCAAGTTTTAAATTGTTTTATTAGAAGTTAGACTATACATATACATATAAGATATACGCATAATAGTAACTAAGGGGGTAAGATCAAATAAAAAGTTAATTTTCCCTAAGTAGGATGAGAAGAAATCTTAACCATTCATTTTTCAAATCAATGGTTAAGATGAAAGTGTAGAAGAAAGGAGTAGTGCAAAGGTATCTTGGGAAAATCATATTTATAGACTTTCTCTCTCCACATGCAAGGCACATGCATATTTCACCCCAATTTTTTAAACGTTCATAACTTTTTTATACGACATTATTATTTCATAAAAATTTCACCATAAAATCAAGCGTCTTTTTATCTTTAATTTGAGTATCATATTGCTATATAAAATATGAAGACTAAAAAAACCCACTAAAATGTGTTGTATTTTTATGTTGCATAACATTTTTTTTGTGCTGAATTTTTGTACTATATTTTTGTGCTAAATTTTTTGTGTTGAATTTTTTTTGTCTTAATTTTTTTTTCTCAGTTTTTTGTGCTAGATTTTTTTGTACTACATTTTTTTTGCTAAATTTTTTCGTGCTATATTTTTTTGTACTATATTTTTTGTACTAGATTTTTTGTGCTAGATTTTTTTGTACTAGATTTTTTTTATTGTATTTTAAAAAAACAAAAGGGGTGGCACATGTCATTTTCACTTCTATTTATAAAGACAAAAATGCCCTTCATTTCTATTTATTAGGAGTGCCACATGCCATCATCACAATCCTTCTTAGGCTACTTAGGCAAAATCCACTTTTTAATGGATCCTTCCCCAGTAACTAAGTTTTAAAATTGTTTATCTTGACACAATTATTATGCACGTAAAATACTCTTATCTGAAAATGCTGTATTATTAAATATTTGTAACCATAAAAAGTTTATATTTGAAAATCAAAATAGCACATCTAATAAACGTGAGGGACTGCCATTGATCCGCATACTAATTGGTTTGGAGGAGGTGAGAAGGTTTACCCACTTATGTGAGGTTACTGCTCGGGAGGTCTCAGGGTCGAATCGTATGGGGGACGAACTATGACATCAATTCAAACTGCCAATAATATTCCAACCACGTAATTTCTACTCGTAATCTGGGTGATGAAAGGCCAAAGGCCTAACTTGGTGATCTAACCGTACAAAAAATATAATAAACGTGAGGGAGTACAATAATTCAATGGCAAGCAACAACATTAAATGACGTCTGAATCAATTTGATTGACGTCGCACACATAATAAATGCAGGCTTTCTATTGGTTGGGTTTTGATTTAATTATAAAAAACTTCATGTAAGCTCAAAAGAGGAGCCAAAGAACAAAATAAAATGTATAAAACATGTAGACAATAAACAAGTTTCTTTTGATTCAAACGTTGATTTTTTTTTTGAACTGCAAATTTTATTAATCACAAACACACTAGCGAGAAGCTAAACAAAACAGCATAATACAACAAGAACAATCATAAAAAATTGAAGGTGCACCAATTCGACCAATCCATCGAGATCTTTCTATTTGTGATCCAAAGAAAGCTTGTACATTTGATATCAGCCATGAGTCTCGAGATGTCTAACCGACTGCTTGAGAAGACCACATCATTCCTTAGTTTCCAAACACACCAATATGTGGTAAGAATGATTGCATTAACCATTGTTTTCTTTTTTTTTTCTTTTTTTTTTTTTGCATCCGAACCGCTCGAAAGCGTGTGGACCTGCAGCAAATCTGAGATAGGGTAGGCTTATATGGGGGATATTGATAGCCATCGGGATACCATATGCCAAACGACCGAGCACACATAGCATGAGGTGAAAAGGTGTTCTACGCTTTCTTCGTATTCTCCACAAAGGGGGCAGAGGTTTGAAGACGTAATAATATTTCTTCTTTGCAACGCTGTTCTGGTTGGTAATCGGTCCAGATGCATCCTCCACCCAAAAATGTTAACTTTGCGAGGCACCAATTTGTTCCAATGGTAGTGTGTATCACCTGTTTGCATAGACGGTCCGTTGGGAAGGCTTTTGATGAATTTAACCGAGAAAACTCCGGAAGGATCGGAAGCCCACTGCCATGCATCGCTTGTACCCGAGAACGACACCCCCGACAGGATCTGAACCAATAACCCATATTCTGTAAGTTCAAGAACAAAATTGGGCTCACGACGCCAATCCGGCAATCCCATTTCACATTCGAGGGCCTGTTGTTGTCAATACTCACTTGATCTCGAACCATGCATCCTTTTTTCCTTTCAAGCTGATAGATATTTGGAAACAAGACCTGAAAAGGTTTGTCTGCAGCCCATGAATCCGTCCAGAACCGTGTGTCCCCGCCATTACCCGCCTTACATTTTATAAGGCTGCTGAGGTGAATGTTGTTTTTTCTAAGATCGATCTCTTTCTTGATTAACCTTTTTTGTTGGAACAAAATTCCCATGTTTCTAGCTGAAATGAATACTTGTGATAACCACTCTCCAAAGTCTTGTTGATTCCGTTTTATAGCAAAACGCCCATTTCATTAAGAGGCTACAATTCATATCCCGAAGAGACCCCAATCCAAGACCCCCATTTGTTACGGGTTTCAATACTTTTTCCCATTTCACCCAATGCATTCTACTTCTCGTATCCGTGTCTCCTTGAATTTGAGACCAAGATAAATGAATGGTAGCGTCCCGGACTTGCACTCCAATAGATTAGCTATATGGTCGATATCTTCGGATGAGACCCCCACACCATAGAGACATGAGTTATTGAGATTGATTTTTAGACCCGAGACAAGGTAAAAGCATCTCATAAGTCGTATAATATTGATGATGTTATGTTCCGTCTAAGCCCCCAATCTCATTACGTCATCCGCAAATACATGATGCGATACGGAAGGACCCTCGTTGGGTAAAGAGATACATTGAATCAAGCCGGCGGTAGTGGCACTAACCATGAAGCTAGAGAGAGCCTCCATAGCTAAGATGAAAATAAATGGTGGTAATGGGTCACCTTGCCGGACTCCCCTAAAGCATTGGAATTCATTTGTCGGTGAACCGTTAACCAGGGAGCGAGAAGAGGCAAAGATACCCTTAACCCATAACCTCCACTTATTGGGAAAATTCATATGATGAAAGACCAAGTCCACAAAATTCCAGTTGATGCTGTCGAAAGCTTTTTTAAAGTCAACCTTGAAGAGAAACGCCTTGGACTTAGAGCGCTTAGTCCAAGAAATGAGATTCAAACGCTAATGATGTTGGACATTTTTACCGGAAATTTAATAAATATAGTTAACATAAGAATTTGAATAACAGATTATACATATGTATACACCACTTAAACAAGTTATGTAACGCCCTGCTTTTTTCGTACTTTCCATAATTAGAAAGCTTGTTTAGATATTTTTGGAAATCTTGTATTCTTGTATATCGTCATTTCATTGTGTCGTTGTAATTCCGAGACTTTGATCGTAATGAAATGAATCTTTTATACATCGTTTATACATTGATACGTGCATTCGTTTGATACATGATTCGTAATTCGCTTAAAACGTAAGTTTAACTCGTAACAATGATCGTGTATTCATAATTGTTAAACTTACCATACATTCCTATGCTTGATTATTCAATAACAGGATTAAGTTATATGTATTTTTTTTCTCACTTGATCCTACCAAATCAGGAATCAAACATACTTGTTACATTTTGATACACACATGTATTTTATCACACCTATTAGTAATTAAAACATGCTTGTTAGGCCTTTTAGACTTTGCTAACATGTTGAGTATATACCCATCATCTTGTAACACTTAAATTAAAGATGCACCAATTCGACCAATCCATCGAGATCTTCTTTGCTCTATTTGTGATCCAGAGAAAGCTTGTACATTTGATATCAGCCATGAGTCTCGAGATGTCTACCTGACTGCTTGAGAAGACCACATCATTCCTTAGTTTCCACACACACCAATATGTGGTAAGAATGATTGCATTAACCATTGTTTTTTTTGCATCCGAACCGCTCGAAAGTGTGTGGACCTGCAGCAAATATGAGATAGAGTAGGCGTATACGGGGGGCATCGATAGCCATCGGGATACCATATGCCAAATGACCAAGCACACATAGCATGAGGTGAAAAGGTGTTCTACGCTTTCTTCGTATTCTCCACAAAGGGGGCAGAGGTTTGAAGACATAATAATATTTCTTCTTTACAACGCTGTTCTGGTTGGTAATCGGTCCAAATGCATCCTCCACCCAAAAATGTTAACTTTGCGAGGTACCCATTTGTTCCAATGGTAGTGTGCCCCATAAGTAGGCAGTAATTGTAGAATACAAAAACTTAATCCCTGTAAGTATAACATTTAAAGTTTTGTAAAACAGTTTGATAAAAATAGAGAATGACTCACTTTGTAAACTTAGGTTTTCTATATGCTTTCTGGAAATAGTTTCTTGTGATATTCTTGAGTTCCTAAAATAATATATAATGCACGCGTGTTAGTATAATAACCCAATTCAACATTATCAATAGGTTATGAGATCAGAACCCCAACTTAGTTTACAAAGCATAGCCTTTATCAGGCAACGGTTTGGCATCAGTTGTTGGGTTCAAGATTACTCGGACAGGGTATCGAATCTGTGTTCAGGGGTTAAAACACTTACAACGGGGCAGAGCTTTGTGATTTAGGGGTATTATTTTCGTTCTTTATGTAGATAGAAAGAAAAGAATTGTGAGCGAATTGTGAAAGGCAAATTGAAGCTCTATTTATACGTGAAATTTGACCCTATCGCGCCCCGCGAGGGCACCCTAGCTAGGCATAGGATTGATCAGTCATGAGGTAGGTTGAACACGTGGACGACACGTGTCGTCAAACGTGACCGGGAAGTTATGGCCTCTCGCGCCCCGCGACGGGATTGTTCTTCGTCTCTCGCGGCCCGTGACAGACCTATAATTATTATTTTTTTCATTTTTAAATTAAAATAATGTTATACGTGTTCGGTTTTTCGATTACGAAGTGTTTTAGGGCATTTTTGAGGGTTGTTATAATGTGCAGAGCCCAGCATTCTAGAAAATCATTAGTTTGATCTCCGCGTGTCAAGGAGTCAGACATAAGGGGTCTCAATTTTCATGTCATCGGGGTTGGTTGTGAGCACGTGTATGGAAAGTAAATAGAACATGTGTATCGAATTTAATTTACTTGTAAGATTTAACTTGTTTATGACTTTGTTATTTGCAAACATTACTCTCGTTTATTCTTACTTTAAAACTTGTGTCTCAACAACTATATATTGTGGTTGACGCTCTCTAGCATGTTTTTCAGGTAATGGAAATTAAAGACTCTTGAATGCTCATATAGGATACACGGACATGGACCTAGTTAATTTAAAATAAAGACATTTGGATGTTTCATGGATTACATTTTGAAAATAATTATTATATACTTGGATATAAAATTTGGTATTTCTTTATTCCAAGATTTTGCAATTCGTCGTGCCTTGGTGTTTCTACCTTAGGCCGAGGTGTGACACTTCTTCTTATCCACCCTTTTCGATGTCACACCCTGACTTTTGCCGAAGCGTGGTTATTGGTGTGACCTCTTAATACCATAGCATTCAATCATAACAAATGCTAATTGAAAAAAAAAACCAAAAGACATTCATCCATTAATTAAGTTTAGAAAATACCATAACATACTTGTCTGAAAACATCGACACCCAATTTAAGTTACAACCATACATGTTTAAAGGAGTTCACAAGGACTCGACAAAAGAACTTAAACAAACCCGAGCTTAAGACCATGTATCTCGTCCAGGAGTAAGATACATCTCCTAAACTCTAAAAACTTGGATGACATCTTTTTATTTAAACGCAACTTGTAAACATGCACACACCTGCCAGATCCACTAGTTCCCTGAAATAGATGTAATTTGAAAAATCAATAAAAGTTGAGCGAGTTCATGTGTGAGTGTATGAATAAACCTTTAAAGTATGTCTTGATGTATGTATGTCCTTGGTATGTAGCAATAAAGAAAAAAGATCACCAATGGGTTGCAAAGCCAATGGTATGTGTGAAATGGTGCATGAAAACTCAAACCTAGCAAATTTGTACCGGGCCTCCGGCTGGAAGACATAGTCACCACTATGGGCCACCCTGGTCCCCATGGGTGTGGGCTCGCTACACACAAATAGATCTATCACTCATGTCCCTCGGTCCTACGACGATGATTAATGGCCTTAAGTGTTATACCCACCCTTCACATGATCTAGTAGTAACCCTCCTTAGCTAACCATACCATGTATAAAAGTTTGTAATAACCGTAACAGGTATTTCACCCCCGACGTATAAAACTAAAAACAGTTAAAAGAAAAGGGGGACGTGAACTCACTGTAATGCGTCTTCAGAATCGTAACCCAAATCTCCTCAACGAACACGACTACCTACAGTGTACTAACGTCTATTAGACGAACGGGTCGTGCCTTTGCTTAGTATTTTCGTGTTTGAGTTACGTTTCTGATATTATTCCAAGTTATAATTATTTGTCAAAATAATTAATATTTCAACTTAAATTATATTTGGCTTTGGAATAATTGTTTAAGTAATGTTTCTGTATTAATACTTCTCAAGTATTTAACTTCGTATTTCCTTCCCAAGGATGTGGTATCTTATACATGTGTATTTGTATTATTGTATTTGTAATTTCCAAAATAATATATTTCCAAGTCTCACTTTAGAAAATATATTTAAACTTATTTTGTCCAAAAATAATGTATTGTCCATAAAATATATATTTTTCCCAAAAATCATATATCTTCTATATATACTAAGAAAATATATTTTAACTTCCCCAAAAAAAATATTTTCCTTTTGTCAAAGTATGATATAACTTTGTAATATTTACAAAAATCATATTTTCCTTTCTTGTATCCAAAATAATATTTAACAAAGATATATTTGTAACGGTATTGTTTTGGATAGTAAATTTCATGGCACTTTGTTATATTATTTTACCCTAAAATAATATAACTATTTCACCAAGTATACAAATAATCATGCAAGTGTCTTAATATATATATATATATATATATATATTCTAAATACATATATTTATCCATTTTTATTTATAAAAACAACCTCTAATATTTGCATTTTTGTAACAAAATTTATGACAAAGTTTAAATTGAAAAATATAGTTTAAGACATACTTGTAAATAATTGTTTAGAAAATATTTTTCTAAGTGTTTATATTTTTAGAAAATTTTGCCATAGTTTCCCCTAAAAATGGAGGTGTCCATGCTATTAAAGCATATCATTTTCTTTTCAAAAATCATCACAACAATCAATAATCAATCTACACTTACCAAGTGCAAGAACTATTCAATTTACATAACAACATGAACTTGATCTTTCACAAAAACTTGTAGTGTTTTTAGTAGGTTTAGTTACCCCTTAAAGTGTGTTCATTTCTTTAAAAATCTCATTCTTAAAGAATCTAGGTGTTTACAACTTGTAAACATATTTTACAAAAATGTTTATTTATTAGATCTTCTTGTTTCATAAGTGTTTATGCACTTGTTTTTCCACTAAAATAGTGTAGGTTTAAGTAAGAACCAATATTTTCTAAAAATCATATTTTGATCTCGGTTCTTTCGAAATACCATTCATAAATCTTGGATCCATAAGGTTACTAACTCACTTTGTTTATTATTTTACAAGAAATCTCTTTATTCATCAAGTTCATGTTCATACAAGAAGATGATCATCTTATGTTGTCACATAATCATCCTCTCACTTGCTAGATCACGTGTTTAATCACAATCTAGCAAGCTCTATGTGATGATCAACATCATATTCTCAAGTAAATAACAACAAGTATCATACACATACTTAAACAACATTATTTCAACAAGATTTCATCATATGTAAGCTTCAAGTTCATGATTCAAGATTATGTTCTTTTAGGGTTCTTGTGATTTATGACATAACACATCTTTTAACAAATCAAAACTAGAAGCATCAAGGGGTTGTGAGAGTCTTACTACTAGCTCTAAGCTAGGGAAGAACACTTGATGAAGAAGATGATGAAAATGGTGGATGAAAGCAATTTGATGGAGGTTCTTCAAGATTCAAGAGCACCAAGCCTCACAAGACACCTTCTTACACCCTTGAGAGTACTTGAGATTGGATGAATGAAGATGGATGATGGGTGTAAGGTGGTGGTGGTGGCGGCACTATCTAGGCCGAGAGGAGAGGGAGAGAGAGAGAGTAAGAGGGTGGTGTGAAGTTGTGAAGTGTGATGATTTCTTGTATATTCCTACCATACTTATAATCTTACTTCCATATATTTTGTCCACAAGATCAAGCAAGGATCTAATAAAATAAGAATAAAATCTTTTGAGGTAAGGTGTGGAGGTATGGTGGTGGTGATGACCGATTATAAGCACAGGGGGGGGTCTATGTGTAACTTTGAGATATCTAGTTAGTTTACAATCCAAAACCAAGCATATAGTTAGTTAAGTTAGTTACTAGATATTTTAGTGGGTGTTAAGGTGTTCGGGGATCATGACTAGCTCAGAAATAATTAAACAATGTTTCTAGTATAATTTTGGTATTTCGGGTAGTGTCTGGTTGTTCGATTAGATACCGGTTCGTTAAAGTGTCAAGCTATTCCGTTTATGATCTTTATGTTACTTTTTGTGACACTTTTAATTCCCGACACTTAGGAAAGCATTCAGGACCATTTAGTCAAATTTTTGCACATAACTAGCTTGTTAAAAAGCTGAATTTTGCTGAAATATGCAGAATTCTGCACTTTATGTGGGTTTTAGGCACTTTCCGGCACTTAAACTATCACCTAGTGACGCAGATTTATGGTCCTTACTTCCCTACACACCATACTAGTGTAGTACCTTGTCCCTGGCCCATACTGGGTCTCAAAACACTGTCTGTCTATGTACTGATCATTGTCAGCATTTTTCTGAGTTATCCGCTAACTGTGCTAATTGTGCATCATGTATGTCAATAAAGTTTACATGCGATAATAAGGTGACATTATGTAATATGTGATGCACATGTAAGTATGATGCAGCAATCAGAAAGCAGTTATGTAATCCAGCACAGTCATTAAGCATTAATTAATATTAATTAATTGTACGGATACCTGGATTTATGAGGGTTGTCACATTCGAACATTCCCGGGATAACTTATTCTTCATACAAACTTACTTTCTCAATCGGAACGGGTGCAATAAACAAGGAGGGATCACAATCACCTTCTTCATCTGTCTTTTCTAGATTTACTTCTTCTTTCCCTTTGCTTGGTGCTTTGCACTCACTCGGGTAGTGCCCAATTTTCTCACAATTGTAGCACCTCAAAGTCTTCCTTCTATCTTGCCATTCATCTGGGTTCTTCTCCTTTAGTCTTGATCATGTTCACCTTAATCATTCTCACATTCATTATTCTATCTTGAACTCCCTCTTCCTCTTCCATTGGATCTTCTATGTCCTCTACCACGTCCTCGGTAGTTTTCAACTTTCCTTTCACATTAGGTGAACAAGAGCTGACTTTGTCATGAAATTTTATTCAAAATTAACATTGAACTTGTTTCTTTCTTCATATGTCTTCAGTCTTCCAACTATATCTAAATCTTCATATTTCATGTTCTTGGTCTTTGCAAATTTCTCGATCGAGGAAACCATAGGTAAGTATCTATCAGACATAGAGTTAAAGAATTTCCTTATCACAACATCTTCTTCGAGTGTTGCTCCCAAACTCTTGTATATTGACTGTACTTCGCCAGGCTTTGCTGCAAATTCATCAATCCTTTCTGCCTCTCTTATCGTTAATCTATCCAACTCGCTTCTTAGCATTTGAAGACGAGCTTTTTGTGTTATTTATGCACCAAGATAACGAACTCTTAGCATTTGCCATACATCTTCCGGTTCCTTGTACTTGGCCATTTGAAGCATAACATTTTCCGATAGAGTTTGGAAGATGACACCTAGAGCCATGAACTTTTTTCTTTCTTCTATTCCTGCCCCTGTTTCTAGATCAATCGCATCTGCAAGCCACTCACACTCAACATGATCTTCATCATGACTGACCACACTGTGTAGTTGATCGAGGTCAAATTTGGTGCATGCAATATAAAACCAGCTGCCGATTCCTGAACTCCCATCTTTGTTACATACCACGATCGGCCTTCAGTTTCCTTTTACGCGCACTAATGAACCCGAACAAGATCTAAATTAAAAACATTATCGAATAAAAAAGCCAACCACACAAGGACATGCATAATTGTATAAATTAGGACATGAAAAAACGGTGGCGAGATGGGCCGCCACACTCTGTCACACGCCAAAGAAAGGAAGCACGTTGAGAACTTTAATACCAATCGTTGACCCATGTGGTCAAACAATTTCATCAAACAAACGAACAAACACATGGATAGGGGGGAACGACATGCGACTCTTTTATGTATATTCAAATCAAATAAGAGTACAATTCAAAGCAAAGCAAACTAACCTTATTTATAAGGTTTATTCTAACTTGTTTTTAAAGAAACAATTCTATTTCTAAAATATAACTAAATGTCTCTAAACAAAAATAAACCAAACTTTAAATATAACAATCAAAACAAACCTTTACTTTTATTTAATTTCAAGATTAGATCTTCAAACCATAGGTGGATTGTGTTATCTATTGTACCGGTTAAAAAGTTTCACCAAATATAACATGACCATACTCTGTGTTGTTCATCATGTTTTCAGTTTAGATGTCTCATAGTGACCACTAGGGATGGGCTTTTTTTCCCAAATACCCGTACTCGTACCCGTACCGTACCCGTACCTGTACCCGTACCGATTTTAGGTATTTGGTACATGTATCGGTACCCAGTTTTATTGATTTTGGTATTCGGTACTTTCGGTATTGGTACGTGTACGGGTACGGGTACGGGTAAAAACGGGTACTGGTACCGAATTCTATGTATACCTTTAAAAGTTTTTTTGTATTATGTTTTATTTCATATTATGGTATTTATAGTGTACTCGTATTGATTTTACCTATATGGTACCCATATCGTATTGGTACTCGTACCAATTTTACCTATTTGGTACTCGTACTATATTGGTACTCATGTCAATTTTACCTATTTAGTACTCGTACAAGTGCTCAAAAAGTAAATAAAAATAAAATGGTACCAAGCGGGTACTGTACCGAAAATACCCGTACCAGTACCCGTACTCGTACCCGTACCGTACCTATATATTTGGTACGGTATTTGGTACCTAGTTTTGTTCAAATTCGGTACCGGTATTTTCGGTACTGGTACGGGTACTGTACCAATCCCATCCCTAGTGACCACCATGTCAAAATCTATCATCATTAGAACACATCAAGAGTTTTTTTTTTGAACGGCAAATTTCTTACCCCTGTCGTCTACGGGACTTGAGCTCAAGACCTCCCTGTCCTAAGGTGTTTAAAAGTTTTATCTTTGCCAATGGACCATCACCCATTGGTACATCAAGAGTTTTTGAAAAGCTTTATCTTGCTTTCTACATTTTTAATAAGTGGCAATTAAATAGAAAAGAGGTGCAATTAAATAGAAAAAAACAGGTTAACCGTTACATATCTTTTAAATGCTAAATTGCTAATTTAACTATTCTTAGAGGCTATTCAAAAAAAAAAAAAAAAAACTATTCTTAGAGGCTGCTTTTAGATATATGCAATTTCCAATGTTAGTTTGAAAAATGGTCTATCAAAGCATTAAAACTTCAATTAATGATAAAACCAACTTCCAACTAACCAACATTTCCCATCCACATGCATGGACATAAGATTAATGCTTTTTAATATTATCGGTGAATCCTTGTTACTTGATGCTATGATATGGTGATCGTGTTTAGTAGTCTCTATGAAGTGATATTTAAGCAAGCTTGTGTATTGATGAGGGAATGAGAAAAGAAACAAAAATGCTAGAAAGTGTTAAAACTAAAAAGGTGCATACATTTTGAGTCATTTAAATCTGCCAACCCCATAAAATATAAGCAAAATTTCTATACATGTATTTTTTTAATAGAAGTTATGGGTTGAGTTATAATACAAAGGATTTAAAAATAAGAAGTGTAAGAAGTCACTAGAGAGTGACAAGTGTTCTAAGAGAAATCAAGTAGGAAGGGTAATTTTGTCTACAAAACGAAAAAAAATATGCACATGTAAGTCACATGCTATTTCTCCCCATTTTTTTAACGTCCATAACTTTTTTATACATTTATTGTTTTAAAAAAAATTATGCTACGTCTTTTTATCTTTAACATGAGTACCATATTGTTATATTTTTCAAAAAAAAAAAAAAATCAAAAACCCAGTTGTGTATAACACAATGGACATGACGTAAAACACAATGAGAAAACACAGTTACGTATTACACGATGGACATAACATAAAACACAATGAGTATCAAACTAAAAACATAATGGAAAATAGACTAAAAACACAATCGATGACAACAGATAAAAGACACAATGAAAATAACGTAAAACACAATAAGTATTAAATTAAAAACACAATGGAAAGTAGACAAAAATCACAATCTCTTCCGTCACCACCGACAGTGCCTACAAACGCTAACCAACCACCACTATCTTCAAACTCCGACCAACCACCAATGCTGAAAACTTCGTCGACCTGAATGGTATGTCAAGACCACAATCTCCAACTCTCTTGTCGTTTCGATAAGGTATCTTTTAATCATTGCCTGAAAATCTCTCGTTGGTCACCATTTATGCATCAACTTCGGAACCAACTTCGGATGATATGGGATGGAAATTAGACATAACCAGGTGTCCTTAATCCTATAATTTTAAGAGAGACACTTAAAACTTAAATAAACAAAATAGACATATCATTCTCATGCCATTCGGAATTTGAGTTTCTCTCTTTTTTTTTTCTCATAAAACTTATTCCATGTTAAACCACTTTATCCCAAATATTCGTTAAGCATGGCGGCGGTCGAGTAGTCAACCTTGGTCACAACGCTCGGTGTCACGGTGGTTGGAACGTCATTCCTTGCCGTTCAAAAAAAAAAAAACATGTAAGTGAGTATGTTTGCCTTTTGCCCGTTTGGGTCGGAGATGTGTTTTGAGTAAACTGCCATTTTGGTCCCTGTGGTTTGGCCAGTTTTGCCACTTTAGTCCAAATCTCAAACTTATTACATCAAGGGCCCTGTGGTTTGCATTTTGTTGCCATTTTAGTCCAAAATCCAAAAACCCTAGTTTTTTGACTGTTGCAACCTCCTATTTTGTCCTGTAGTGCAGGGGCATTTTGGTCATTTTGTTTTTCATTTAACATTTTATTAATTAAAATTTTGGTCATCTTCCCCAAATAAATAATCATCATCCCAAAATAAAACCCTAACTCTCTCTCTTCTCCCAAATAATCATCATCAGCAGCAGATAATGTAGAACATCATCATCAAGAACATCATCATCATCAACCCAGAAAATCCAGAAAATCAAAACCCAGAAAATCCAGAAAACCCATCATCAAGAACATCTGTATCTTCAAGAACATCATCATCAAAACCAGAAAATCAAGAACAGATCAAAACAACATTTAATTAATTCAGCGAGATTTTAATATTAAACGAATTAATTTTCGTGCATCCAAAGGTAATTTTCAGATTTTCAGTTTGTTTACTTGAATCATCATCACCTAAACAAATCCAATCAAAACAGCATTAAATTAAATGAGATTTGAACAAATTAATTGTAGTGCTTTGAACAAAAAAAAAACCCAAATTAAGAACTCAAAGTAAAAACCCAGATCAAGAACTAACACAAGGAATCAACCCCAGATCAACAACCTCCACCGCCATGACCCCCACCGTCACTTCCTTCTCCCCTTTCAGCCGACGACCAGAGCCGGCACTCCGGCGCCTCGTTTTGTCGGTGACGATCCCACACAACGATCCCTCAATCCCCTCTTCTCCTTACACTCTCACACCCACACCCACATGCCTCCATTTCTGCACATATGGCCGGCCACCACTGTGGTGGCGGCGACGAGATCAGAAGAGAGAGGAAGAGAGAAAGGTTGAGAGAGAGATCGACGGGCAGTGGTGGAGATAAGGAGAGATCTGTGTAGAGAGAGAGAGAACTGAGAGAGAGAGAGTGTGTATGGCGGTGGATGGTGGTGATATGTGGTGATGACGGTGGTGAACGGTGGAGAGAGAGAGAGAACTGAGAGAGAGAGATCTGTGTTGTTTTAGAGAGAGAGAGAACTGGGGAAGATGATGATGAAAATGTGATGATGATGATTTATAAATGAAAAGCAAAATGAAAAACAAAATGACCAAAATGCCCCTGCACTACAGGACAAAATAGGAGGTTGCAACAGTAAAAAAACTAGGGTTTTTGGATTTTGGACTAAAATGGCAACAAAATGCAAACCACAGGGCCCTGAATGTAATAAGTTTGAGATTTGGACTAAAGTGGCAAAACTGGCCAAACCACAGGGACCAAAAAGGCAGTTTACTCATGTGTTTTTAATGAAGTTTAATTTTCAAATAAAAAATTGTTTTTTTTTTGGAATTTAAATAAAAATTAGTGCATAACATATTCCAAACTCATCCATAGATTAAATGTAAGAGTACCAATATAACTGTGAGAAGTAATGAAAACGGTTGAACTACTATGTCAATTTCAGTATGTTAATTTTAACAATAACTACCATTCAATGGAATTATGATCACCCATTATTTCGGTTTTAATTACCATAATACCATTCAACTTTAGTGAACAAAAATCAAGTATTGGTATTTATTTGGTCACGTTTAGACACCCAAGAGTAACATGGTTACATGAAACAAATGGACATAATTAGATATCCATAATCCCGTAATTTTAATACAAAGACACAATTATGTAAACAAAACAGACATCCATATTCTCATGCCATTTAAAATTTAAGCTTCTGTTTTTAAATTTTCATAAACTTTCTCGATACTAAAGCAATAAAGACGGCGAATGAGACATTATTAACAAAATGGTGGCGGAGACTCAAAACAGACAACGGCCAGTTGTGGATTGATGTTACATCAAGGCCATTCATCACATGGGCAAATGGAACAAGTCCTTACCACTCAGCAGAACTGTACCCGGGCCTTGGAAGACTATTGTTAACATTCAGCACGAACTAATGAAACAAGGCATCGACATCCACAATCATCTTAGACCTTCGACCGACGGAGAAAACACGAGATTCTGGCTGGATAACTGGAGTGAGTAAGGGATACAGTGCGAAACATTCCCTGATGTTTTTAAATTGGCAGCTAATTTCAATCGCTAATTGCTGGGACAATGGCACTAGTTTTTGGGCTGCTACTTGGAAGAGACAACCATGGTCTGAAGCAGATTTGGCCAATGGGCCGACCTTCAACAGGCCCTGCAGAATATCCATCCAGCCGTGGGGCATGACAACTGGAAATGGATCGGCATCGAAGAAAACACGTTCACAGTTAAAGACTTCAAGAAGCAACTGGCGGATATCTCGGCAGCAACATTGGGGCTTAATAACGGAGGCAGCAATACAACAATCGAATCCCTATGGAACTCTTGGATCCCGATGTGAAAGTTAATTTCTTAATACGGAGGCAATCATCGACAGGCTACCAACAAAGACAACTCTAAAACACAGAGGTATACCCAACATCAGGAGTGTCACACCCTAACCGATGGCGGAAACATCGGGGTGCGAGCACTAAGCGTTCAGATTGCTCATGAGATTTCCATAACACTAAATATTTCGATAGACATTAAATAAGTTTCATAGTAATTGTCTAAAATAACCATCAAACATAAATAACAAGTATCAAACATAACAAACATTGTTTTAATTGTTCCAATATGTCTAAATTAACTAGGCGACGTTTCTAGGCATCTCCTAGCTTGATTCCCATGCATTTCAAAGCAACCTATCAGCCTGCAACATGTATTAAAATATCAATACGAAAGTATTGGCGAGTATACAAGTTTGATAATAGAATAATAGATTAAAACAACTCATATCCACAATGTAAGCAATAAAATAGTTTCAGTCGTGCTAGTGTCGCAGTCCACGTAGTGATAGCCCAAGTATCCCGATGCTTTAGTGTTTACCTAAGACTCAAGGTAAACTAGAATCCTCCTAACAATACCCCCTGAGAATAATGGGAGAGGTGCACCCCCTATAGCGCTACTATTGTTAAGGTGGAACTACACACCCTGGATTAAACGTCACATAGCACAAAATAGAATACTAGAATGCACAAGTTTTCACATACACATAGGATAGAGTTTAGATTTCAAAAGATTCAAGTTTATATAGAATACATGTTACACCCCAAAGTTTAAAAGTAAAAATGGGATCGAGTATACTCACAGTGATTGCTTAACAGTCGCAACTGTTATTGGATCAAAGGGAGCTCTTTATAGAATTAGCCTGATTAGATTACAATAGGATAAGAGTCGGGCAGAATAACGAGATTGCACACAGTGTCGGAACAGTCACTGGATCGGATGACACGTATTACGAAAGTTCGGTGACATGAGAGAAGCACTTATATATAGGAAGTATCAGCGGCGTATCCACCATGCTTCTTCGATCACGCCACGTCCCCCTCGTCATCGGTGTCATACTTCGCCAAACACAACATTAGATTGATCAAATAGATTAAATAACATAGATTGACCCAACTAATCCACATCGATTAACCAATAGTTTCACTTAGATTAGAGTTGACAATCTCATCACATTCCACAATGACAAATTTCCACATGGCACGTTCTACGAAAGTTTGGCAACATGACGGAAGCACTTATATATAGGAAGTACCAACAACGTATCCACCATGATTCAATCATGCCACCTCCGTCTCGTCATCTGTGTCATGCTTCATTAAACAAAATATCCACATAGATTTACGACATAGATTAACCCGAATAGATTTCACAACTTCAATCCGAGCCTACAAAACTACGAACTTCACTTAGCGCTTGGCACGAAGGTTCGGTAACATGCCAGAAACACTTATATATAGGAAGTACCAGTGACGTATCCACCATGTTTCGGACATGCCACTATCCTCCTCGTCTTCGGCGCTAGGCTACGTTTCGTATTTTGTTTCTCAATCCACACATACATAGTTTACACATAGATTTCACTAGAATACATGATAGATTTCACATAGGTTTCATATAGAATACACAAATAGACCTTCCATAGCTTTAGAATTCAACCATAGACACGAAGTTTCGCATGGCACTTGGTACGAAAGTTGGTAATATGCCAGAAACACTTATATATAGGAAGTACCAGCGGCGTATCCACCATGTTTCGGACATGTCACTTTCCCCTCGTATTCCATGCCATGTTACATCTAGTGCCTTGCACTCACATTATCACATAGATTACACATAGAATAAAGCTTCATAAATTTAGTTCGATCTGAGATTAGAATTAACGTTTTAGATTGCGGACACATGTGTGAGCAGTGTAAAAGTATACCAAAATGATCAAAGAATCGAGTTTAAAACCACATACATAAAATCGAGATAACATAAAAGATAGGCTTATAAAACATAGGATTGTCCCGGGTAGAGGGACGGTGACTAACCAAAGTGATTCGAACTCTTTTTTAATTGAGGTAACGTGTCTTGACTTACTTAGACAAATACGTCATCGATGTTAGGCCTACGATATTCGTGCTTTTAGTCATTCCACGTTCCTAATTGATCGGAAGTCACGAGACTTTGGCGAGACATAAAATCAAGGAGTGGGACTAGTTATCAAGGTCTGAGTTTCACCTCTAACTTGACAACATCGTACCCTAATAGCGTTGGTACTTATCCGCAGACAAGACCCACTAGAATAATTTGGAGATTTCCTATCAAGGTTTGGATGTCACTCCTGACTTGAGGGAAAATCTCGTGCAAAAATACAAACACTGATTAACAGTGTTTTCAAGTATTAAGTGTATATTGTGTTAGCCTTAGGGAAGGCATGTAAGTTTAATAGAAATAATTGTGCTGCTAGGAAGCAGATACGATAGAATGCATAAGTCTTAAACAAAAAATAAGAGTCGAAGTTCCTAGAACTATAGATTAGGGCAAGTATTCATATTTATCCTAATTCCCTATAGTTATGGCTCTGATACCAATCTGTCACACCCCAACCGATGGCGAAAACATCGGGGTGCGAGCACTAAGCGTTCTGATTGCTCATGAGATTTCCATAACACTAAATATTTCGATAGACATAAAATAAGTTTCATAGTAATTGTCTAAAATAACCATCAACCATAAATAACAAGTATCAAACATAACAAACATTGTTTTAATTGTTCCAATATGTCTAAATTAACTAGGCGACGTTTCTAGGCATCTCCTAGCTTGATTCCCATGCATTCCAAAGCAACCTATCAGCCTGCAACATGTATTAAAATATCAATACGAAAGTATTGGCGAGTATACAAGTTTGATAATAGAATAACAGATTAAAACAACTCATATCCACAATTGTCACACCCCGGTTTTCACGTGTCACCAGTGGGCCCGGTGGGGGAGTATCGTGACGTGGTTGGCAACATAATAGTCAAACAACACAATATATAAATATGCACAGCGGAAGCAAATGAAAAATATAAATCAACTTTAATAATATTGTAATATCGTGTATCACAACAGTCGATTGTTTATCCACCGACGGATCGAAAGTAAATAAATAGTTCAACAGACGGTAGGCATCTTAAGCTTGCGAGACTTCTATCGATGCTAAGGAGAAATCCCAGCCAATTACACTTAGTACCTGCATTTAATCTTTTTGGGAAAATACGTCAGTTTACACTGGTAAATACAATCAACTGACTCATTTTGGAAAATGATTGAAAATTGGTTTGGATGCACATGGCATAAACATTTTATAACTTGGGAGAATTATTTAAATATATAATCTTGTGAACGAATTACATGTTCCTTATGCGTTCAGTAGCCCGGATCATGTCCGGGTTAAAGATCAATAGACACACCACATTATTCTTTTATGCACTGACGGGTGTACGCCTACACCCCGCGCTTAAGTCGTGGCCATTTCGTAAAATGATGCCAAGGATATCCGGGACATGGTCATTAACCCCCCAAAGGCTTTTCAGTAAACAAGACTATTTAAACGAGCCGATCAAATTATTCTATTAACCACCCAACGATGGAAGATTTGATGCCCGATCAAGCGGTATTCTATATACCGTAACCCAAGCCCGTATAGGGAAAATAAGTTAAAAGTATTTACCTGAGCAATGTAATAATCACAATAAGCAAAATGCACGTAGCTTTTACTGGTCTCCTATTCTGGAACAAAGGTTTATAATAACCTATTAGAATCCTAACGGGTCTTTAATTAAGCTTAAGCTTAGACCGGTTAGTTTCAAAGATACGGTTCGTACGCACGATTTAAGCGAAGACCGGATAGAATGTGATTTACACCCGACAAGTTCAGAGACTTGCTTAATATGGGTATTTCATACACATTCTGGATTTTGAGATAAAACCGTTAAGGTTTGACCCGTTTAGGCTAGTTTATGTAAACTAGTTACATAAACCGAACCGAACGCGTAATAAGCGTAACGGGTATTCATGAGAGCTATTTACAGGTTTTCCTAAGTTAATATGCTCCAAATATGTCGTGACATCAGTAAGATATCATTCATTATGCCCGAAATGTATTTAAACGTAAACTATGCCCCGTAGGGGTAGTTTGGTCATTTATAAGGTTATAAAAGAGTTTAAGTAATATCCTGAGTTACAGGTCTGATGTAATCAGCAAAGATAATCAATTTGCTAAGTTATATCAGTAGGGTATTGTGTATATGTGAAATTTATCAATTATAACCAAGCTATGCACCGTAGGGGCATTTTGGTAATTTCACATAAGCCGTAAAGCTCAAAACTGAAGTCTGAGTTAAACAACTTTTGCTTACTGTTAAAATATTATAATTTTCCTCAAATATCAGTAGGTATCAACCCTTGTATGTTTAAAATCGTTTTAGTACATACTATGCGTTAAAAACGCTAAAAAGGGCGATTAGAAGCCGTTTCCGGGTTCTATGCATAAAGATGATATTTTTATAATTCCAGAAGGCTTAAAATAATTTATTTATCATATGTGATCAGTAGAAAAAGGTTTGGAGTCAATTAGAGGTGTAAAACTCATTTTATAGCCCGTTAGGGCAAAACCGACAATTACCGGATTAAGCCTACGACTATTAGTTATGCTCAGCCTAAAATTAATTAAAAATCTTTAAAAATCCCAAAATAATATATTACATCAGTGGGTAAAAATTTTGATATCAAAAAGTATGTTTAACTAGGCTATACGCTAATTACGCCGTTTAATTAATCATAAAGCTTTCATTTTACGCTAACGAGCATAACTCTTAATCTATACCTCAAACTGATGTCGAATTTTGTATGCAAGTTTAAATATCAGTAAGTAAAGTTTCTACTCTTTTACATTTCCAAAAATCACGTTTTAAGGTGAAAAGGGCATAATGGTCAACATATGAGCAATTAACGGAATCATGCATATTAATTGGATAACTAATGATCCGAGGTGTATAATCACAGAGGGTTATACTAGCATGTAACCTGGTCCAAATAAGGCTCTAAGGTATTTCTAAAACATGCTTAAACGGGTCAGAACTGAAAGTCAAAGCAAAAGTCAAACTTTGCGACTTTCGGTTCCGAACCGGGTCTCTATTGAAAATTGTCGGGTTGAACATGTTTAGACATGTTCTTACATTCATTACCAAGTTATATTAATGATCAAACAGGTTACATGTGTTCTACATTGCTAATCATGCATAAATTGTAATTTAAACATTCTGTTGACTTTTTGATAATAAGTTTGACCCGACATTTGACCTAGTTAGAGTGGGAATCAGGGGGAACCCTTTTGAGGGTTTATTACCCACATAATTACCTACTTAAAGGTACTTTTAATTCGAGATTTGACTGAGCCATTATTAATTAATCTCGAAGTCAAACCGTAATTACGACGGTTTGACTTTTAGCTAAATAACTAAGCTAAACTCAATTAAAGAAGGTTAAGCAAACTTACAAGAGTCCTATGAACGATTTATGACCACTTGAGTCTGCTTTGGAGCTCCAAGAATGATCAGAAGTGCAAGAGAAGGTGTGATCACAATGGTTGCACATGAAGCCTTTATATAGTGATCAAGAACACATGGATCATTGACACACAATGCTACAACTGATGTTTGATCACTAACAAGTGTCCCTAAATGTCTAGGAGTCACTTAGGGGTCGCCCTTTTTGTGGAAAATCGGATAAAAGTCGAGTAGAAAGCACCTAGCAGGCAAAAACCCAAGAAAATCGGACCAGATAGGCCCTCGCGGCACGCGACGACCCCCCCTGGGGCTTCGCGTCGCGCGACACCCTTCTGCACCAGATCTTGTATTTTTGATTTTTGCGGTTTGATCCTTGGTTCTTCAAAACTTTGCTAAGACTTCATTTCTTTCATTATGAACCCTCCTAATTGATGTATAAGGGCTTTAAAACATATACCCACTTTGTTAAGTCCCCGGTTAACTTTATTGTTACCCGAAAAGTCCTAACTTTCAACAATGACGCTTTAACTCCTCGCACACGAATTCGATCATAACTTTCTCATACGATAACGAAACTTTACGAAATTTATATCGTGCATTCTAGTGAGTATAATTTACCTTTACAAAGCTTCGGGTTTGTCAAAAGGTCACTCAGAGGTATAACTTAAACATGTTGACACATTTAGCCCCTGTAGTTTGTAATCTCTCACTTTCTTTCATTTTTAGCTTCGTATGATCCATGATTTATTCGTTTGAAGGTATGAGCATCATGTAGGGTTAATGTACAATATATTTATTCACTGTTGACATTTAGAACTCGTATATTCACATACTTTCCATGACTGTCAACTTTAGTCCTTCTATAACATTCTTTCACACGTTCAAACATATGACACGTGTCTATACATTATAGGACGTGAATTTTCGAGGTGTTACATCCTCACTCCCTTAAAAGAAATCTCGACCTCGAGATTTACTGAAATAAATAAGGGTACTTTTCTTTCATCGTGGATTCAACCTCCCACGTGTATTCGGGACCTCTACGGGCATCCCATTTGACCTTTACAATAGGTACATGCTTCCTTCGAAGCTTTTTAACCTGTCGATCCTCGATCGACACAGGTTTTTCAACAAACTTTAAGCTCTCATCTATATGCACATCTGTATGCGGTATTACCAGTGATTCGTCAGCGAAACACTTTTTCAGATTGCAGATGTGGAACACATTGTGAATTCCACTGAGCTCTTCAGGTAAGTTTAACTTATAGGCAACTGACCCGACACGTTCGATAACCTCGAAAGGTCCTATGTATCTCGGGCTTAGCTTGCCTTTCTTACCAAATCGCATCACTCCCTTCCAGGGTGATACTTTAAGCAACACCTTGTCACCAACTTCAAAGTGAAAGGATTTACACTTTGGATCTGCGTAGCTCTTCTGCCTATCTCGGACTAGGGGTGTTCATGAGCCGAACCGAACTGAACGGAGGTCTGCTCGTGCTCGGTTCGGTTTGAAACCGAGCCGCTCGGTTCGGTTCGGATTTAGGAACTCGAGCGGAAATCTTATGCTCGTGCTCGGTTCGGTTTAGAACCGAGCCGCTCGGTTCGGTTCGCTTTTGCTCAGTTTTATTTAACATTCCTACACAGCCATTCATTCACCAAAATTCACCAACTTATATGTCTCACACACACTTTAACAATTTAACAAAATACAAACATAAAAAGTCCCTCAAAAATAAACACAAAATGTCATCCAAATGTTTAATGTTTAAGAACATCTAAAATGCAAAATAACTTCAAACACACTCGTTGAAGTCATTCCGGACATCTTCAATCAAAAATTGAATTCAAAACATAAAATTTGATACACTAACATCAATTCAAACCCATAAAACACCCCTCTTTTTTTTTAACTGAAGAGTTGAGAGAGATTAGGTTTTTTTTAACTGAAGATATGAAGATATGAGGATTCTAGGGGCTGGATATGTTACATGTTTATTATATTTAATAATATATATAATAATAAAAATAAATTCGATCGAAACCGAACGAGCGACGAGCGAGCGTACCTTTGCTCGTGCTCGGTTCGTTTTTAAACCGAACCGAGCTGCTCGGCTCGGTTTTAACCGAGCAAGGAATCGAACGAGCAAATTTCCGAGCTTTTTCGAACGATCGTCGAACGATCTTCGAGCGCCGAGCAGTTTGGACACCCCTATCTCGGACAGCCTTGAGACGGTCACGAATCTGGACAATCTTGTCCGTCGTTTCAAAGACTATCTCTGGTCCTGATAATTGGACATCTCCAACTTCCGCCCAACAAACAGGCATTCTGCACTTTCTACCGTATAATGCCTCAAAAGGCGCAGCCTTAATGCTGGTATGGTAGCTATTGTTGTAGGAGAATTCGATTAACGGTAGGTTCTTATCCCAACTACCACCCAAATCGATCGCACATGCGCATAGCATGTCTTCCAACGTTTGAATAGCACGCTCACTCTGGCCGTCCGTCTGCGGATGGTAAGCCGTACTAAAATTCAAACGTGTGCCCAAAGATTGTTGGAAACTTTTCCAAAAATGTGGCGTGTATCTAGTATCTCTGTCAGAGATAATAGACACAGGTATGCCATGTAAAGCTACAATCTTATCAACGTATAATTGGGCTAACATGTCGGAGCTATAAGTCTCCTTAATGGGCAGGAAATGTGCTGACTTAGTCAGTCTATCAACGATCACCCATATGGTATCATTTCCTTTCCTTGTCTTAGGTAACTTGGTGATAAAATCCATAGTTACCATTTCCCATTTCCAAGTGGGAAGTTCAGGCTGTTGTAGCAAACCTGACGGTTTCTGATGCTCGGCTTTGACTTGCGCACACGTCAAGCATTTAGCTACATAGGTGGCTACAGACTTCTTCAAGCCTATCCACCAATAATTTGCCCTTAGATCCTGGTACATTTTATCAGCTCCAGGATGAACGGAGTATTTGGAACTATGGGCTTCTTGGAGGATGACATCTCGAAGTCCTCCATAAATTGGAACCCATATTCGTCCATTCAATCTTAGGATTCCGTCCTTGCTAAGAGTTAACTGCTCCTCAGTTACACCTAACTTTTCATTAGGATAGTTAGCTTCCAATACAGCTTCCCTTTGTGCAGCTAACAACCTTTCAGTCAAACTGTTCTTTATCTCCATGCGCTTGGCATTGATTCGAATGGGTTTCACCCTTTCCTTTCTGCTCAAGGCATCGGCGACTACATTCGCCTTGCCGGGATGGTACCTGATTTCACAATCATAATCGTTTAAAGTCTCTATCCAACGGCGTTGCCTCATGTTTAAATCCTTCTGATTAAACAGATGCTGGAGGCTCTTGTGATCAGAATAGATCACACACTTGATTCCATATAGATAATGCCTCCAGAGCTTTAGTGCAAATACAACGGCACCCAACTCCAAGTCATGGGTGGTGTAATTCTTTTCATGCACCTTTAACTGTCTCGAAGCATAGGCAATAACCTTGCCCTTCTGCATAAGCACACACCCCATTCCAGTGTGTGATGCATCGCAGTAAACTACGAATTCTTCGGTACCTTCAGGCAAAGTCAGTACAGGAGCGTTGCTCAACTTTTGCTTCAGAATATCAAAGGACTCTTGCTGCTTAGGGCCCCAAACGAACTTTACTTTCTTCTTAGTCAAGGAAGTTAAGGGTGCAGCAATCCTTGAAAAATTTTCAATGAAACGCCTGTAATATCCTGCCAATCCCAGGAAGCTACGAATCTCCGTAGGCGTCTTTGGCTCTTGCCAGTTCATAACAGCTTCTACCTTAGTGGGATCCACTTGGATACCATGCTCACTGACCACATGTCCAAGGAATTGGACTTCTCGAAGCCAAAATTCACACTTGGAGAATTTGGCGTAGAGCTTCTCATGATGTAGAAGTTTAAGAATACAACGAAGGTGTTTCTCATGGTCAGCTTGGTTCTTAGAGTAAATGAGAATGTCATCAATGAAAACGATGACGAATTCATCCAAGTGTTGCTTGCAAACGCGATTCATGAGATCGATGAACGCGGCCGGTGCATTAGTGAGCCCAAAAGGCATCACTAGGAACTCGTAATGACCATAACGAGTCCTAAATGCAGTTTTGTGTACGTCTTCATCTCTAACCTTCAGTTGATGGTAGCCTGACCTCAAGTCAATCTTCGAGAAATAACTTGCCCCTTGTAACTGATCGAACAAATCGTCGATCCTGGGCAAAGGATATCTATTCTTTATTGTGACCTTATTAAGCTCACGATAGTCGATGCACAGACGCATCGATCCATCCTTCTTCTTGACAAACAGGACTGGCGCTCCCCAAGGAGACGATCTAGGTTTAATGAAACCCTTGGCTAGTAATTCATCCAGCTGTGTCCTCAATTCCTTCATCTCTGTTGGTGCCAACTTGTAAGGCGCTCTAGCAACAGGTGCTGCTCCAGGGATGATGTCAATTCTAAATTCGACTTGTCTATCTGGCGGCAAACCAGGTAGTTCTTCAGGAAACACTTCAGGGTATTCAGAAATGACAGGGATGTCTTCTATCTTCGGTTTCGGCTCATCAATAATCACTTGTGCCACGTAGATGACACAACCCTTCTTTAAATACTTGGAAGCCTTAAGCATAGTCACCTGCTCAGGCAGTCCATACTGGGTATCTCCCCGAATGGTAAGTGATTCACCAGACGGAGTCTTTATCACTACCTGCTTCTTGTTGCAGACAATTTGGGCCTGGTTATGAGATAACCAGTCCATACCCAAAACTATGTCAAAACCGGCCAACTTAAAGGGAAGTAGAGACAGAGGAAAAGAGTGGTTCTTAATGGATATAACACATCCATCTAACACAGTTGAGACGGTTTCTATGGTGCCATCTGCTAACTCTACCTCATAATTTATACTCAAGGTTTTGACAGGTAAATTCAGCAATTCACAAAACTTGTTATCTACGAAAGACTTATCAGCGCCTGTATCAAAAAGTACTCTTGCATAGACGTCATTTACAAGAAATGTACCTGTTATCACATTGTCATCTTGGACTGCTTCCTTTGCGTCCATTCTGAAGACTCTCGCATTGGTCTTCTTGGCCTCTTCAGGCTTCTTGGCGTATTTAGGGCAGTTGGTCTTAATGTGCCCCTTTTCATTGCAACGGTAGCACGTTGCGTCTTTCAGCTTCTTGCAATCCAAGGTCTTGTGATCCGTGGACTTGCATATTCCACAAGCATAGGTTTTTGACTGAGTCTGCGAGTTCGACTCGAGTCTGCACTTTCCATAGTGCTGTTTCTTGCAAATTTTGCATTTGGGCTTCTCACAAGACTGATGCCCATCTTTCCTTGACTCCGACCCCTTCTTGTTGTCACCGTTTCCACGGTGCTTCTTGTTTGACCTACGTGAAGTATCATCTTCACATTTTCTCTTCTCAGCATCCTTGTTCCTTAGCGATCTTTGTCTGGCCGCATCAAGAGCGAGTGACAAAGATATATTTGCTACTGATCTGAAAGTAGCTGGCCGAGAGGCCTTCACGCTTGCCTTTATCTCGGGGGCTAGACCACCGATAAAACGAGCTATTCTTTTTGGTTCCGGGGTCACCAGATATGGAACTAACCGGGACATTGTGTTGAAGCTCGTGAGGTAAGCTTGACAGTCAAGGTTTGTCATCACTAATGATAGAAAATCAGACTCTATCTTCTCCACCTCATGCTGAGGGCAGTAATTTTCCCTGATTAGGCCAGTAAATTGATCCCATGACATGTTGTACAATGGGATTTTTCCGGTGGCTTGAATCAGAGATCTCCACCAGGCTAAAGCTTCACCCTTAAAAGATTATGACACAAACTTGACTACATCCTTCTCAGCGCATCCGCTGATATCCACAACCGTGTCCATCTCGTCTAACCACGTCATGCAGTCAATGGCTCCCTTTTCCCCAGTAAAATCACTGGGCTTGCACGAGACAAAGTATTTATAGGAGCAACCCTTAGTACGGGGTTCTTGATTAAGTACAACCTGTTGAGATGGAGCACTGTGGTGGTTTGAGGAGAGTCTATCATCATCTTTCTTGGGAGGTGGCTTCGAATGCGGTTTAGATATGGTCCTACTTCGAGTCCCACTATACTCTTCGTATTGCCGCTCCAATGCCTTTGTAACAGCGTCGTCAACTAACGCTTTAAGTTCAGCACCCGTTAAATGAACTCGGGCGTTATCAATATTCTCCATTGGATGGCTATTAATTTCGTCTGAGTTAGCCATTTTAATTGAACTGTTGCAGAAAACAAGGACAATAGTTTATTTGGGAGTTTATTATGGAATTGCCCCTTAGGGTAATTCATTAACCATGGTAAACAGAGACCATATTTGGTTAATTTATTAATCAAATTTATTTAGGATTTTAATATAATTCATCCTAATTATAAAACAATAACAGTTTTATTAATAGCACATAAGGCCTAGTCACAAGGACAAATTTTTAAATTATAAGCCAGGATTTCAGAGAATCGAGGCATGAAGGTTTGAATCAAAGTTCATTACCTTTTTCTGACAGGGAGCCATAGCTACCACTGTCTTTTGGCTCATATGGAAATGAGCAGGGCCCGTAGGCACCATATTACCACGTATGGTTAAAATATGATCATCTTAATTGATGATTTAACCCATGATTCAGAGATCATTTAGTTGGGTTTAGAATCTTTGAAAGATCCTTATATAATAATAACGTGTCTGGTTTTAAATGAATCACATCTGCCAGGAGTGTTAACATGTTTTCAGATGTTAACAGGGATTTGAATCTTTTTAACAATCCTTACCATCTTGGCCCGGTCTTTTAATTGACCCGAAGGCTAGGTTTCACCTTTAAGATCCTTAATTAATAATTAAATAGGCAGATTATTTTTTAAAAGGAATGATTTTGATTTGTTTATTTCATATATATTTTATTTATGCATAATATGGCAAAAATGAAATTTATAAATTAAACATTCCATTAATCATTAATAGATTACATGTCGCCCTAAACGGGACTTTTCAATAAACAAACTTACCCACGCAGGGGTTTAAACAAGTACTTACCCACGCAGGGGCTTAATAACACACATACCCACGCAGGGGCTTAATAACAAACATACCCACGTAGGGGCTTAATAACATAATAGTCCACGCAAGGACTTACACAAATAACATACCCTCGCAGGGGTTAACAGAAAGATAGACCCACGCAGGGGTCAAAACAAATAAGCATACCCACGCAGGGGTTTATACAGCAAGACTGGCCCACGCAGGAGCTCAACAACAAATGGAAGGATTCAGTGGTCCTTATTACTCTTCCCTTTAATTAGGCTCGTTAATCCTTGGAAGAATGTTTGTCGCTCCCTTCGTTCCCTGTGAAATTCTCGCTCTACATGGTCCAACCTTTGCAGAATTTCTTCACGCTCTGGTGGGGAGAACCTTGGTGGTTGCGATTGTTGCCTGATAATAGGTCTTGGAGATATTTGGTACCCATGAGTTGGGTACCCTACTCCCCATGGGTCCCCATACGGTCCTTCCGGATGATGGGTGTTATAGTTAGCCGCTACCATGTACGGGTCGGCTTCGGCGTAGTTGTAGTTGGTGTGCACCAGCTGTTCAAACGGGTTATACGCCATGGAACCCGTGAATGCCGGAATAGGGTTATCAAAACCCATAGGCGGTGGTTGCGGTGCAACTGGGTGCGAAGGTCCACCCATCTGTGGGTCCTCCTGAAGTGGCGGGTAATGGCTGCCACTAGATTGACGTGGAGAACTAAAATGAAAGTCTCCCGCTCGCGCAGACATACGCGCTCCGGTTCTCCTACGCCTTGGCGGTTGCGGAGGTGCCGGTTGAACTGCTGGCGGTGGCGGTGGTGGCGTGACTGCCACAAATCTTGAATCCTCAGAGGGATCATGTTGCTGCTGCTGCTGAGGAGGTGAATGGCGAGGAGGTGTATAGTACCATTCGTGCGTGGTAAACATAGCTTGAAAGCTGTCTGGACCACCGTAGGGTGATCCGTGGAAAGAACATCCGTCAGAGATCTCTATCGGGTGGTTTGGTGTACCACTGGCAGGCTCGACGGGGTCTGTATCCTCGTCCATATCGTCCGCGTGATCTCCCGAGAAATGATCCTCCGGCCCCAATGGGTTAAAACCCGCTGGTTCTGGTATGTAATTGGCCGGGTTAAACCGGCCCCTAAAAACAGGTGTAGGGTCACCAAAAGAATGATGCGATAAGGATCGCTGTAACGGTATGTAGGACGGTTGAGGGTTGTTGGGCTCATACTCCGGCTGTGGCCCATAAGGGTTTTGAACAGGAGGTGTCGAACTATGTGAAACCGACCGTCTAGCCGGCTCAAAGAGGTTCCTCCGGTTCTGCCGAGGATCGTCACTCTCTGTGGTAGATGGAGCTCGTATATGCGAAGGGCCAGCTTCATTATCATTGGGGGCGGTGACTGGCCCCTTGCCTCTTCCTGTTCTTCTAAAGAATCTTGGCGGCATGTTTTAGTCCTGTCAATACAACATAAGATAACAAAAAGAAAAATATATGTAAAATAAAGGACAACACAAACAAAGTGGAATTTGTCCTATGTTATATGTCTAGACTCGAAAGTTTAGAAATGTGCAATTGTGTCATTGAGATCAAAAACAAAAGGCTAGTGTTTAATTCACACAATGTTGGCTCTGATACCAACCTGTCACACCCCGGTTTCCACGTGTCACCGGTGGGCCCGGTGGGGGAGTATCGTGACGTGGTTGACAACATAATAGTCAAACAACACAATATATAAATATGCACAGCGGAAGCAAATGAAAAATATAAATCAACTTTAATAATATTGTAATATCGTGTATCACAACAGTCGATTGTTTATCCACAGACGGATCGAAAGTAAATAAATAGTTCAACAGACGGTAGGCATCTTAAGCTTGCGAGACTTCTATCGATGCTAAGGAGAAATCCCAGCCAATTACGCTTAGTACCTGCATTTAATCTTTTTGGGAAAATACGTCAGTTTACACTGGTAAATACAATCAACTGACTCATTTTGGAAAATGATTGAAAATTGGTTTGGATGCACATGGCATAAACATTTTATAACTTGGGAGAATTATTTAAATATATAATCTTGTGAACGAATTACATGTTTCTTATGCGTTCAGTAGCCCGGATCATGTCCGGGTTAAAGATCAATAGACACACCACATTATTCTTTTATGCACTGACGGGTGTACGCCTACACCCCGCGCTTAAGTCGTGGCCATTTCGTAAAATGATGCCAAGGATATCCGGGACATGGTCATTAACCCCCCAAAGGCTTTTCAGTAAACAAGACTATTTAAACGAGCCGATCAAATTATTCTATTAACCACCCAACGATGGAAGATTTGATGCCCGATCAAGCGGTATTCTATATACCGTAACCCAAGCCCGTATAGGGAAAATAAGTTAAAAGTATTTACCTGAGCAATGTAATAATCACAATAAGCAAAATGCACGTAGCTTTTACTGGTCTCCTATTCTGGAACAAAGGTTTATAATAACCTATTAGAATCCTAACGGGTCTTTAATTAAGCTTAAGCTTAGACCGGTTAGTTTCAAAGATACGGTTCGTACGCACGATTTAAGCGAAGACCGGATAGAATGTGATTTACACCCGACAAGTTCAGAGACTTGCTTAATATGGGTATTTCATACACATTCTGGATTTTGAGATAAAACCGTTAAGGTTTGACCCGTTTAGGCTAGTTTATGTAAACTAGTTACATAAACCGAACCGAACGCGTAATAAGCGTAACGGGTATTCATGAGAGCTATTTACAGGTTTTCCTAAGTTAATATGCTCCAAATATGTCGTGACATCAGTAAGATATCATTCATTATGCCCGAAATGTATTTAAACGTAAACTATGCCCCGTAGGGGTAGTTTGGTCATTTATAAGGTTATAAAAGAGTTTAAGTAATATCCTGAGTTACAGGTCTGATGTAATCAGCAAAGATAATCAATTTGCTAAGTTATATCAGTAGGGTATTGTGTATATGTGAAATTTATCAATTATAACCAAGCTATGCACCGTAGGGGCATTTTGGTAATTTCACATAAGCCGTAAAGCTCAAAACTGAAGTCTGAGTTAAACAACTTTTGCTTACTGTTAAAATATTATAATTTTCCTCAAATATCAGTAGGTATCAACCCTTGTATGTTTAAAATCGTTTTAGTACATACTATGCGTTAAAAACGCTAAAAAGGGCGATTAGAAGCCGTTTCCGGGTTCTATGCATAAAGATGATATTTTTATAATTCCAGAAGGCTTAAAATAATTTATTTATCATATGTGATCAGTAGAAAAAGGTTTGGAGTCAATTAGAGGTGTAAAACTCATTTTATAGCCCGTAAGGGCAAAACCGACAATTACCGGATTAAGCCTACGACTATTAGTTATGCTCAGCCTAAAATTAATTAAAAATCTTTAAAAATCCCAAAATAATATATTACATCAGTGGGTAAAGAGTTTGATATCAAAAAGTATGTTTAAGTAGGCTGTACGCTAATTACGCCGTTTAATTAATCATAAAGCTTTCATTTTACGCTAACGAGCATAACTCTTAATCTATACCTCAAACTGATGTCGAATTTTGTATGCAAGTTTAAATATCAGTAAGTAAAGTTTCTACTCTTTTACATTTCCAAAAATCACGTTTTAAGGTGAAAAGGGCATAATGGTCAACATATGAGCAATTAACGGAATCATGCATATTAATTGGATAACTAATGATCCGAGGTGTATAATCACAGAGGGTTATACTAGCATGTAACCTGGCCCAAATAAGGCTCTAAGGTATTTCTAAAACATGCTTAAACGGGTCAGAGCTGAAAGTCAAAGCAAAAGTCAAACTATGCGACTTTCGGTTCCGAACCGGGTCTCTATTGAAAATTGTCGGGTTGAACATGTTTAGACATGTTCTTACATTCATTACTAAGTTATATTAATGATCAAACATGTTATATGTGTTCTACATTGCTAATCATGCATAAATTGTAATTTAAACATTCTGTTGACTTTTTGATAATAAGTTTGACCCGACATTTGACCTAGTTAGAGTGGGAATCAGGGGGAACCCTTTTGAGGGTTTATTACCCACATAATTACCTACTTAAAGGTACTTTTAATTCGAGATTTTACTGAGCCATTATTAATTAATCTCGAAGTCAAACCGTAATTACGACGGTTTGACTTTTAGCTAAATAACTAAGCTAAACTCAATTAAAGAAGGTTAAACAAACTTACAAGAGTCCTATGAACGATTTATGACCACTTGAGTCTGCTTTGGAGCTCCAAGAATGATCAGAAGTGCAAGAGAAGGTGTGATCACAATGGTTGCACATGAAGCCTTTATATAGTGATTAAGAACACATGGATCATTGACACACAATGCTACAACTGATGTTTGATCACTAACAAGTGTCCCTAAATGTCTAGGAGTCACTTAGGGGTCGCCCTTTATGTGGAAAATCGGATAAAAGTCGAGTAGAAAGCACCTAGCAGGCAAAAACCCAAGAAAATCGGACCAGATACGCCCTCGCGGCACGCGACGACCCCCACCTGGGGCTTCGCGTCGCGCGACACCCTTCTGCACCAGATCTTGTATTTTTGATTTTTGCGGTTTGATCCTTGGTTCTTCAAAACTTTGCTAAGACTTCATTTCTTGCATTATGAACCCTCCTAATTGATGTATAAGGGCTTTAAAACATATACCCACTTTGTTAAGTCCCCGGTTAACTTTATTGTTACCCGAAAAGTCCTAACTTTCAACGTTGACGCTTTAACTCCTCGCACACGAATTCGATCATAACTTTCTCATACGATAACGAAACTTTACGAAATTTATATCGTGCATTCTAGTGAGTATAATTTACCGTTACAAAGCTTCGGGTTTGTCAAAAGGTCACTCAGAGGTATAACTTAAACATGTTGACACATTTATCCCCTGTAGTTTGTAATCTCTCACTTTCTTTCATTTTTAGCTTCGTATGATCCTTGATTTATTCGTTTGAAGGTATGGGCATCATGTAGGGTTAATGTACAATATATTTATTAACTATTGACATTTAGAACTCGTATATTCACATACTTTCCATGACTGTCAACTTTAGTCCTTCTATAACATTCTTTCACACGTTCAAACATATGACACATGTCTATACATTATAGGACGTGAATTTTCGAGGTGTTACAACAATGTAAGCAACAAAATAGTTTCAGCCGTGCTAGTGTCGCAGTCTACGCAGTGATAGCCCAAGTATCCCGATGCTTTAGTGTTTACCCAAGACTCAAGGTAAACTAGAATCCTCCTAACAATACCCCCTTAGAATAATGGGAGAGGTGCACCCCCTATAGCGCTACTATTGTTAAGGCAGAACTACACACCCTGGATTAAACGTCACATAACACAAAATAGAATACTAGAATGTACAAGTTTTCACATAACATAGGATAGAGTTTAGATTTCAAAAGATTCAAGTTTATATAGAATACATGTTACACCCCAAAGTTTAAAAGTAAAAAGGGGATCGAGTATACTCACAGTGATTGCTTAACAGTCGCAATTGTTATTGGATCAAAGGGAGCTCTTTTTAGAATTAGCCTGATTAGATTACAATAGGATAAGAGTCGGGCAGAATAACGAGATTGCACAAAGTGTCGGAACAGTCACTGGATCGGATGGCTGTCCGATCGGGTGACTATCCGATCAGATTGCAAGTCGATCGGGTGACTTAGTGTGAAACAAATGCTTGCCCGATCGGATGGCTGTCCGATCGGGTGACTTAGTGTGATTGGGATGAGTGTCTGTTCGATCGAATGGCTGTTCGATCAGGTGGTCACTCGACCCAAGTATCAGTGCTTTGGTTCCTCTGATCGGGTGGCTGCTCGATCGGATGGCCATCCGATCGGGTTGCCGTTCGATCAAGGGTTCCAAGTTTCAAGTTTCATAAAAAGTTTCTTAGTGTTGGAAGGTTTCAAAGTTTCAAGGTTGCAAGACAAATGTCACTCGATTGGGTGGTTGTCCGATCGGACGGCTGTCCGATCGGATTGCCGCTCGATCGGGCGATCCTTGTTCCGTTTAACATTTTGTAAAAACTTCTAAGTTTAATGATGACGGCATGGTACGTATTGAGACATTGGTAAACTCATCGACATACAGCCGTTTTGATCGGGTGGGAACCACCCCAGTCCGATCGGTTAACTACCGCGGTAACATTTATGTCAAAATCCATATTCCGGTCATCGTTCTTTGGTAGGAATCCGTTTCTAAGCTGTCTCTAGACTAATAATCAAGTCTATAGTCTGTTCAGAACCGGATCTTACTGTTTAAAGTAAAAGATTGAAGAAAAGATGAAGAAGCTCAAGTTTTATATGAAAAAGTTTAGATTTAACTTAGATTTAGTTTAAAAACACATGAAATTCCTTAGATCCAAGCTAGATATTGCCAGAAATGACATCATATAGCCGTTTGTACAAACCACCATGATGACATCACCCTAGAGGACTTAGATCTGAGAGATTTCACGGTGAAAAGTGTGATTTCAAAGGTGAATCTCTTAGAGAATGAAGTGTAGATCAAGAAGAAATCGACGAGAAGATGGAGGAATGTAGTGCGCGTGCGTCTGGTCGAACAGGGCTGTCACATCAGGGAATAAAGTGATGTGACAGGCCTATTTATAGTGTCAGAGCGGGAGAATAGGAGTAGTGTTCACGGATTGGGTGGTGGTCCGATCGAGTGGTCATCCAATCGGGTGGTCATCCGATCGGGTGGTCATCTGATCGGATTGCCACTTGACCAATCCATTCCCTTCCGCGTTCCCGTCTTCGTTTCGCGAGTTTGATTAAGCGTTGCGTAACATTAGGTAATAGAATAACTAGATTATAGAATTAATACAAAAGTTTCACAAGTTTCATAGATTCCGCCAGTGACAAGACTCTAGTCTCTCGTTCCACCAAGAGTCAAGCTTCACGAGTCTAAAGAGTCAAGCACCAAATAGATTTAGACATTCCAACATAGATTTAGGCATTCCAAGCATAGATTTAGACGTTCCAACATATAGAGTTAGACATTCCATCATTAGGCTTTCCAACTTATAGATATTTTGACATATAATTTAGGCATTTCAAGTATATAACATAGACTTCCACATAGCTTAGGGGCTAACAAGACAATTAGACAAACTTCGGGGACTAATCTTGACAAAATCCTAAAGTTTAGGGACGCTGGGCGTTACAGTCTCCCCTGCTTTAGGAGATTTCGTCCCTGAAATCTTAGAGGAGACTGCTCGAAGAGCTGCGGATACTTGGCCTTCATATTACTTTTCAACTCCCAAGTGAATTCGGCACCACGCTTTCCTTCCCATCGAACCTTAACAATGGGAATTTTGTTGGGCCTCAGATGCTTGACAGCTTGGTCCATGATTTCAACCGGTTTCTCCACAAATTGGACAACTTCATTTATTTTCAAGTCTTCAAGGGGAACCTGCAGTTCCTCGTCGGCTAGACATTTACGTAGATTAGATACGTGGAACATCGGGTGCACATTGTTTAGTTTTTGGGGCAAGTCGAGTCTGTACGCCACCTTACCAATCCTTTCAAGTATCACGAAAGGACCTACATAGCGAGGAGCGAGCTTTCCCTTTTTACCAAAACGAACCACTCCCTTCCAGGGAGATACCTTGAGTAGAACTCGGTTACCAACCGTAAATTCCAGAGGCTTGCGCCTTTTATCAGCATAGCTCTTTTGTCTGCTCCTAGCCTTGATCAAGTTATCACGGATCTGAAGAATCTTATCCATTATCTCTTGAATAATCTCAGGACCAGTGAACTGCTTTTCCCCAACCTCGTACCAGCTGAGAGGAGATCGGCATTTCCGTCCATACAAAGCTTCGAAAGGAGCCATCTGAATACTGGAATGATAGCTATTGTTGTACGAGAATTCTATCAATGGTAAATGTACTTCCCAGTTACCACCAAAGTCGATGACACAAGAACAGAGCATGTCCTTTAGGGTTTGAATAGTACACTCGGTATGTCCATCCGTTTGAGGATGAAAAGCCGTGGTAAGATTCAAGTGCGAACCCATAGCGGACTGAAATGTTTGCCAAGAAAGTGAAGTTAAACGACCATCACGGTCAGAGATTATGTCAAGAGGGATGCCATGACGGCATATAATCTCATTGGTATAGATCCTAGCAAGTTTCTCCACTTTATAATCTTCGCGAATAGGAAGACAGTGGGCTGATTTAGTCAAACGGTCAATGATCACCCAAATACTGTCATGACCGGCAGGTGTACGGGGTAACTTAGTAATAAAGTCCATAGCAAGACTATCCCACTTCCAAATGGGGATTTTAGGTTGTTCTAGGAGTCCAGAGGGACGCTGATGTTCGGCTTTCACCTTCAGACAGGTAAGGCATTTTGAAACGTACACAACAATGTCCCTCTTCATACCAGGCCACCAATAGATCATACGCAGATCCTGGTACATCTTATCGGCACCTGGATGGATAGAGTAACGAGATTTGTGAGCCTCATTCATGATGAGTTCACGGAGGTTATCGCGATCTGGTACCCAGATGCGATTTAGATAGTACTGAATACCATCAGATTTAGTTTCGAGTTGATTAACATTAGCGCCAAGAACTTCAACAGATAGACTTCCTTCATTAGCAGATGAATACTGAGCTTCGCGAATACAAGCATGAAGATCACTAGAGATACGGATAGACTTAACATGAGTCTTACGACTAAGAGCGTCGGTCACTACGTTCGCCTTGCCTGGATGGTAGCGAATTTTGCAGTCGTAGTCGTTAATCAATTCCACCCAACGTCTCTATCGCATGTTCAACTCTTTTTGGTCAAAGATATGTTGAAGGCTCCTATGGTCGGTAAAGACCACACACTTAGTACCATAAAGGTAGTGTCGCCAGATCTTTAACGCAAAAATAACCGCACCAAGCTCCAGATCGTGAGTAGTGTAGTTTTTCTCATGCACCTTGAGTTGACGAGATACGTATGCGATGACCTTGTCCCGCTACATGAGCACACAGCCCAAACCACGGTTCGAGGCATCACAATACACCACAAAATTGTCATTGCCATCAGGCTGAGTTAAAACAGGTGCGTTACACAAAAGGTTTTAAGAGTTTGAAAGGACTCCTCTTGTTCGGGACCCCAAACAAAAGGTTTCTCCTTTTGGGTTAGAGTAGTAAGAGGAATAGCGATTTTAGAAAAATCCGCGATGAACCGGCGGTAATAACCCGCCAATCCTAGAAAAGAACGGATTTCAGATACGGACTTAGGCGTACTCCAACTCTTCACTGCCTCGATTTTGGAAGGATCAACGTGAATACCCTGACTACTAACAACATGACCAAGAAATTGCACCTCATCAATCCAAAACTCACACTTAGAGAATTTAGCATATAGGCGTTCACCACGAAACAGTTTAAGCATAAGACGTAGATGGCGAGCATGATCGGCTTTAGACTTAGAATAAATAAGAATATCATCAACAAAGACAATCACAAAATGATCCAAGTAAGGCTTACAAACATGGTTCATAAGGTCCATGAACACTGCAGGTGCGTTGGTCAGGCCAAAAGGCATGACCACGAACTCGTAGTGCCCATATCGAGTACGAAACGCAGTTTTCGGAATATCATATTCGAGAACACGTAGCTGATGATATCCAGAACGTAGGTCAATCTTCGAGAAACATAACGTGCCTTGTAGTTGGTCAAACAAATCATCAATGCGAGGTAGAGGGTAACGATTCTTCACGGTAAGCTTATTAAGTTCACGGTAGTCAATACACATACGAAACAATCCATCCTTCTTCTTGACAAATAGCACGGGAGCACCCCATGGAGAGGTACTTGGACGAATAAAACCTTTATCGAGTAATTCCTGTAGCTGACTAGACAACTCTTGCATCTCGGAAGGTGCAAGACGGTAAGGAGCCCTGGCGACAGGTGTCGCACCAGGTACGAGATCAATACGAAAATCGACGGATATTGGAGGTGGAAGACCTGGTAGATCCTCAGGAAAGACATCAGGGAAATCACACACAACCGGAAATTCGTTTATGCTCTTCCCCTTGCCCTTTTGCTCCACTACGTGGGCCAAGAAGGCAGGGTTCTGTTTACGTAAACTTCTGTTCGCTTGTGTGCATGACATCAGCCTTAGTCCCTTCTAAGGTCGGTCTCAATAGACGTTTAGAGTATCACCGGACGGTAGAGGAAGACGAACAAGCTTCTCGTGACAGACAATCTTGGCATGGTTCGCGCGTAACCAATCCATACCGATAATCACATCAAAACTTCCCAAACGCATGGGTATGAGGTCAATAGAAAAGACGTGATCGTTAAGAATCAAGGAACAATCATGCACGATAGAATTTACAAGAATCGACTTACCATTGGCGACCTCAACAGAGAACGACTTAGGTAACTTAGAGCGTGTACAATTTATCAAAGACTCAAATTTCACAGACACAAAGCTTTTATCGGCACCAGTATCAAATAGGATCAAAGCATAAATATTGTTAACGAGAAACATACCATTCACCACATCGTTGTTGTTGCGAGTCTGATTAGCATTGAGATTGAATGCTCGTCCACGAGCGGCTGCTTGTTGTTCTTGGTTCAGCTGGGGACAACGGTTACAAAGATGCATAGTATCTCCACACTGGAAGCATGCATGAACAGCATTGACCAGTTTAGGATTCTGCAGAGGAGCTGGAGGTGCTGGTAGAGCTGCCTGGGCTGGGACTTGTTGAGCTTGTTGTGCAGGATTAGCTTGACGACTGTAGGGAGTCGTGTGACCATAGCGGTTGCAGTTGGTGCACAGATGAGATGCAGAAGCAGTAGGATGATGAAAGTTGCAAGTCGTACACTTGGGATAAGACCCAGTGTATTGTTTCTTTGCTTCAGGGGCAGCAGGGTTAGCAGCAGCAGTAGCAGGAGTAGGTTTAATAGTAGGGTTTGCAGCAGGAGTAATAGCGTTACATCCGGTACCCTGGGATTTCCTTTTCTTGTTCTTACTGCCACTTGGCTGCTGGGTAGCTTGGTTTGCAGCCTTGGAGGTAGCAGGAGTAGCAAACTGCTTATCACGCACACGATTGTTGTTGAGACTAGCTGCGAGATGGTAAACTTCCTCAATAGTGTCGAGCTGAGTTGCTTCAATAGAATCGCTCATAGCAGGAGGTAGACCATTGATGTACTTGGTTATCTTCTGCTTGGGAGTAGAAACCAAGGGAGGAACGATCAGACTAAGCTTCTTAAAACGAGTAGTATAAGCCAAGTTTTCATCACCAACTTGCTTCAAATGCCAAAACTATTCTTCAAGCTTGAGCTGTTCATGGGGAGGGCAGAATTCGAGCATCATCAATTCTCGCACCTCAGTCCATGGAAGAGCATAGGCTTCTTCATTAGAATGGATGTTTCTCTCATTCGACCACCACTCCAACGCTCTGCCTTGGAACATTCCAGTTGCACTCCTAGTCCTTAGATGATATGGGCACTCACTGTTAATGAAGGTAACTTCAATGCTGTCGAACCACTCGAGCATAGCAGTCACCCCATCACTGCCCTTGAAAGGCTTAGGGTTGCAAGAGATGAAATGTTTGTAGCTGAACTTTGTAGGCTTTTGCTTCTCAGCCTTCGAGTCCACAGAGGATGGAGGAGTGTTTGATCCTTGGAGCTCAGAGACGATCTTTGGCATAACTCGAGCAATCTGGTCGGCCATGAATGACATCATCTTTTTCTGAGACTTCTCCCTGGATTTCCTGAGAGTGTTGGATAGCATTCGAGAAGACATCCTAAAGATCCAACAAGAGGATCGTATAAGTCTAGATTAACGTAGATTAACATAGATTTACGCACTATAGACTAAGACTCAAGATTCACAAGATTCTCATAGATACCGCAAACCCACGACCTTCGCATGGCGCGTTGTACGGAGCTTGGCAACGAGTCAGAAAGGCTTATATATAGGAAGTACCAGCGGCGTATCCACCACGTTTCGGGCACATCACTTCTACCCCGTACTCGGCGTCATGTTACGTGTCGCAATTGCCAAACAATACACTCAACATTATCACACTACACACGTAGACTAATCCGATAGATTTCAATAGACTTAACACCACAAATCACGACCTTCACATGGCATGTTGTACAAAGCTTGGCAGCATGCCAGAAGCGCTTATATATAGGAAGTACCAGCGACGTATCCACCACGCTTTGGACACAATACTTCCACCTCGTACTCGATGTCATGTTGCATGTTGTAATCCACATTCATCATAGATTAACATAGACTTCAATAGATTGCCATAGATTTCAATAGACTTTCCATAGACTTTAATAGATCCAATAGATTAGTGTTAACAACTCACAACCAACGAAATCCCGCATGGTACGTATTACGAAAGTTCGGTGACATGACAGAAGCACTTATATATAGGAAGTACCAGCGGTGTATCCACCATGATTTCATCACACCACGTCCCCCTCATCATCAGTGTCATACTTCGCCAAACACAACATTAGACTGATCAAATAGATTAAATAACATAGATTGACCCAACTAATCCACATCGATTAACCAATAGTTTCACTTAGATTAGAATTGACAATCTCATCACAGTCCACAACGACAAATTTCCACATGGCACATTCTACGAAAGTTTGGCAACATGACGTAAGCACTTATATATAGGAATTACCAACGGCGTATCCACCATGCTTCAATCATGCCACCTCCGTCTCGTCATCGGTGTCATGCTTCATTAAACAAAATTTCCACATAGATTTACGACATAGATTAACCCGAATAGATTTCACAACTTCAATCCGAGCCTACAAAACTACGAACTTCACTTAGCGCTTGGCACGAAGGTTCGGTAACATGCTAGAAACACTTATATATAGGAAGTACCAGCGACGTATCTACCATGTTTCGGACATGCCACTTTCCTGCTTGTCTTCGGCACTAGGCTACGTTTCGTATTTTGTTTCTCAATCCACACATACGTAGTTTACACATAGATTTCACTAGAATACACGATAGATTTCACATAGGTTTCATATAGAATACACAAATAGACCTTCCACAACTTAAGAATTCAACCACAGACACTAAGTTTCGCATGGCACTTGGTACGAAAGTTGGTAACATGCCAGAAACACTTATATATGGGAAGTACCAGCTGCGTATCCACCATGTTTCGGACACGTCACTTTCCCCTCGTATTCCATGCCATGTTACATCTAGTGCCTTGCACTCACATTATCACATAGATTACACATAGAATAAAGCTTCATAAATTTAGTTCGATCTGAGATTAGAATTAACGTTTTAGATTGCGGACACACGTGTGAGCAGTGTAAAAGTATACCAAAATGATCGAAGAATCGAGTTTAAAACCACATACATAAAATCGAGATAACATAAAAGATAGGCTTATAAAACATAGGATTGTCCCGGGTAGAGGGACGGTGACTAAGCAAAGTGATTCGAACTCCTTTCTAATTGAGGTAACGTGTCTTGACTTACTTAGACAAATACGTCATCGATGTTAGGCCTACGATATTCGTCCTTTTAGTCATTCCACGTTCCTAATTAATCAGAAGTCACGAGACTTTGGTGAGACATAAAATCAAGGAGTGGGACTAGTTATCAAGGTCTGAGTTTCACCTCTAATTTGATAACATCGTACCCTAATAGCGTTGGTACTTATCCGCAGACAAGACCTACTAGAATAATTTGGAGATTTCCCATCAAGGTTTGGATGTCACTCCTGACTTGAGGGCAAATCTCGTGGAAAAATACAAACACTGATTAACAGTGTTTTCAAGTATTAAATGTATATTGTGTTAGCCTTAGGGAAGGCATGTAAGTTTAATAGGAATAATTGTGCTGCTAGGAAGCAGATACGATAGAATGCATAAGTCTTAAACAACAAATAAGAGTCGAAGTTCCTAGAACTATAGACTAGGGCAAGTATTCCTACTTATCCTAATTCCCTATAGTTATGGCTCTGATAACAATCTGTCACACCCCAACCGATGGCGGAAACATCGGGGTGCGAGCACTAAGCGTTCAGATTGCTCATGAGATTTCCATAACACTAAATATTTCGATAGACATTAAATAAGTTTCATAGTAATTGTCTAAAATAACCATCAACCATAAATAACAAGTATCAAACATAACAAACATTGTTTTAATTGTTCCAATATGTCTAAATTAACTAGGCGACGTTTCTAGGCATCTCCTAGCTTGATTCCCATGCATTCCAAAGCAACCTATCAGCCTGCAACATGTATTAAAATATCAATACGAAAGTGTTGGCGAGTATACAAGTTTGATAATAGAATAATAGATTAAAACAACTTATATCCATAATGTAAGCAATAAAATAGTTTCAGCCGTGCTAGTGTCGCAGTCCACGCAGTGATAGCCCAAGTATCCCGATGCTTTAGTGTTTACCCAAGACTCAAGGTAAACTAGAATCCTCCTAACAATAACCCCTGAGAATAATGGAAGAGGTGCACCCCCTATAGCGCTACTATTGTTAAGGCAGAACTACACACCCTGGATTAAACGTCACATAACACAAAATAGAATACTAGAATGTACAAGTTTTCACATACACATAGGATAGAGTTTAGATTTCAAAAGATTCAAGTTTATATAGAATACATGTTACACCCCAAAGTTTAAAAGTAAAAAGGGGATCGAGTATACTCACAGTGATTGCTTAACAGTCGCAATTGTTATTGGATCAAAGGGAGCTCTTTTTAGAATTAGCCTGATTAGATTACAATAGGATAAGAGTCGGGCAGAATAACGAGATTGCACAAAGTGTCGGAACAGTCACTGGATCGGATGGCTGTCCGATTGGATGACTATCCGATCAGATTGCAAGTCGATCGGGTGACTTAGTGTGAAACGAATGCTTGCCCGATCGGATGGCTGTCCGATCGGGTGACTTAGTGTGATTAGGATGAGTGTCTGTTCGATCGGATGGCTGTTCGATCAGGTGGTCACTCGACCCAAGTGTCAGTGCTTTGGTTCCTCTGATCGGGTGGCTGCTCGATTGGATGGCCATCCGATCGGGTTGCCGTTCGATCAAGGGTTCCAAGTTTCAAGTTTCATAAAAAGTTTCTTAGTGTTGGAAGGTTTCAAAGTTTCAAGGTTGCAAGACAAATGTCACTCGATCGGGTGGTTGTCCGATCGGACGGCTGTCCGATCGGATTGCCGCTCGATCGGGCGATCCTTGTTCCGTTTAACATTTTGTAAAAACTTCTAAGTTTAACGATGACAGCATGGTACGTATTGAGACAATGGTAAACTCATCGACACACAGCCGTTTTGATCGGGTGGGAACTACCCCCAGTCCGATCGGTTAACTGCAGCGATAACATTTATGTCAGAATCCATATTCCGGCCATCGTTCTTTGGTAGGAATCCATTTCTAAGTTGTCTCTAGACTAATAATCAAGTCTATAGTCCGTTCAGAACCGGATCTTACCGTTTAAAGTAAAAGATTGAAGAAAAGATGAAGAAGTTCAAGTTTTATATGAAAAAGTTTAGTTTAACTTAGATTTAGTGTAAAAACACATGAAATTCCTTAGATCCAAGCTAGATCTTGCTAGAAATGACGTCATATAGCCGTTTGTACAAACCACCATGATGACATCACTCTCAAGCACTCAGATCTGAGAGATTTCACGGTGAAAAGTGTGATTTCAAAGGTGAATCTCATAGAGAATGAAGTGTGGATCAAGAAAGTACAAGTATCTAGCTATAAACGTACCGATATCGACGAGAAAATGGAGGAATGTAGTGTGCGTGTGCCTGGTCGAACAGTGCTGTCACCTCAGGGAATAAAGTGATGTGACAGGCCTATTTATAGTGTCAGAGTGGGAGAAGAGGAGTAGTGTGCACGGATCGGGTGGTGGTCCGATCGAGTGGTCATCCGATCGGGTGGTCATCCGATCGGATTGCCACTTGACCAATCCAATCCCTTCCGCGTTCCCGTCTTCGTTTCGCGAGTTAGATTAAGCGTTGAGTAACATTAGGTAATAGAATAACTAGATTATAGAATTAATACAAAAGTTTCACAAGTTTCATAGATTCCGCCAGTGACAAGACTCTAGTATCTCGTTCCACCAAAAATCAAGCTTCACGAGTCTAAAGAGTCAAGCACCAAATAGATTTAGACATTCCAACATAGATTTAGGCATTCCAAGCATAGATTTAGACGTTCCAACATATAGAGTTAGACATTCCATCATTAGGCATTCCAACTTATAGACATTTCGACATATAATTTAGGCATTTCAAGTATATAACATAGACTTCCACATAGCTTAGGGGCTAACAAGACAATTAGACCAACTTCAGGGACTAATCTTGACAAAATTCTAAAGTTTAGGGACCCTGGGCGTTACAAGGAGGGTTGCACCTGATGTAATATCGGGCTAGACGAGCTACAACATTTATTCATCAGATGCCAAGTTGTTCGGTTTATCTGATCTGTTATTGCGTTGTGGTGTAAAACTCCTCAACTCATTATAGCACAAGATTTATTCGAGTGGATAGATATGCTAAACAATCTGGACAGGTCGAAAGAAAAGAGGAAAACCATTAAATCAATTGATTTCACAACAATTTGGGTGCTATGGCTTAGGAGAAATGAGAAGATCTTCAAAGCTAAGGATATCCAAATCCAAAGATCGGTTGAAGACATCAAAACTTTGTCGTTCTTATGGGTCTCAGACAGATCTAAACTTAGAGGGTTAACATGGGAGCAGTGGAACACATTTAACACTCCGATGTTTTCGATAGTTTAAGTAGGCTGTATTTTCGTTTCTCATCTCTTAATCTCTTGTTAAGAGGTCCGTTTGTTTGATTGTTGTTTTCGGTATTGAGTAATAAAATCCCATTTTGCTGGAAAAAAAACAATATATCCTAAGTATTCATAAGCATATAAGTGAGTTATATTGCATATTCACTACATAACATAATCCAAACTCATCAAAACATTAAATTTAAGACTATCAAGATAACTAAGGCCATGGGGTGTACTCTAACATTTGGGGTGTTAACGGTGACATCGCATGTTAACCGAGATTGCAAACCACTCCCTCCTTGTGTTAAGGGGTATTACATAAGTTGTATGTTAACATGTTAACCGGATGTTAATAGACATAATTAATTATTCTTTTATTTTTTAAACCAAAAATCATTAAAAAAATAGGGTTAGATGAAGTTAAAGGGATTAAACCATTTCCTTGGAGTGAGTTAAAATAAAATGAGGAAATAAGGTTGATGTGACATTTAGATTGAGTTAAGATGTGTTAAAGTATACCAAAGGCTTAATAAAAAGTAACAAAAACGGTTGAACCACCAAGTGAGTTTCAATATGTTAACTTTAACAATAACTATCCCATTATTTATTTTAAATGCCCATTAAGCTTTAACTAACAAAACACAAGTATCGGTATTCATTTGATCATGCTTAAACACCCAAGGGTAGACTTGAGCTTAAATTGCTCAGTTTTTTATATACGATCGGATTCATCTGTTTTAAAATCACTCTAGAGATTTAAAGTTCATATACATTTCTTGAAGTGCAACTATTTATTCAAAATTAGTTTAGCAAATATAGCTAATCAATTCATCAAATTATCATTTAGGGTCAATTTTAGTCAAATTATAGTCAAGTGAGTTATTCTACTAAATTTCACAGCTGCACTATTTGTAAGGATTTAAACTTATACTATTTTTATATTTTTATGAAAGGAATTATATACCACTACACCTTAGGTAATAGATAAATTTCCAAAATAATTGAGTTGAAAGACTAAATCATACTAACCACAAATACATAGAAAATTATCATTGTTATACAAAATAAACAATTCCATTACAATACATCAAAAAATCAGGGATATTACACTATATTGTGCATACCAATTGTATACCCTATTACTTTTAAATAATATATATTAAGGGAAAAGTTTAAATAATATATATTAGAGTTGGTGATTCTATTGGGTCGAACATGATACGGGGTTTACTGGGCAATGGGGTGAACATCAGGTTTTGGTTGGACCCTTGGCTTAATGAGGTGCCGCTAAAACTTTTATTTCCGAACCTCTTCCGGCTTGAAAAACATAAGTGGTGCAGTGTGGCTGATAGATTAGTGGGTTTTAATGGGACCGTCCCGGTTACGTGGGAGTGGAGGACTTATCCTGCTTCGGCCCAACAAGTAGCCGAATTGATTGAGGCCCATCGGATGTTGGTGTGACACTGGGCCAGTGGTGTTTTCGGTTTATCAGGCTAAGCAATGGCTTAGTTCAGCTCGGGTGGGGAGTCAAAATAGTCTTGACGGGTTTCAGTGGTGTAAGTGGGTGCCATTAAAGTGTAACGTCTTCATGTGGCGAATGATGCTAGATAGTATTCATACTAAAGTGGCCTTGCGTAGAAGGCATATTTTGAATGGAGAGATTAGTTGTGATTATTGCAATTGTGAAGATGAGAGTGTGGATAAAATTTTTACGGGTTGTGGTATGGCGTTAGGTATGTGGCAAGGTATTGCTAATTGGGTGCATCTCCCGCCTATTTTTCTCTTTTCTGTCAAAGATATTATGGAAGTGGTTAATTCATCGGGATGGTCTAAAAGAAAGAAAGAGATCTTGGTTGGGATTTTTATGGTGGTTTGTTGGCGGCTTTGGAAAGCGAGGAACGAGAGAATTTTTGCTCAAAAGCCGAGGACCGTGGTGGAACTTGTGACGGACGTTAAATCTTTAACTTATTTATGGTTTTGTAGTAGAGATAAACTTGGTGGGGTGGGTTGGAAGAGTTGGAAGTCTTTTTATTTTGATGTGATGTAATTGTTCGTGGGGTTTCCCGTCTTGGGAGTCCCCCGGTGGTTTGTTGTTTAATGAAATTCGCCTTTCAAAAAAAAAAAAAAAAAAAAAAAAGGGAAAAGTTTAAATAAATAGAATCGCCTCGTCAAACTCTACGATCTTAGATTTTAAGTTTTCGCTTTTAGATTTTTAGTTTGTAAATTTTAGAAAGGGTAAGTTACATTTTTCGTCCTTTATGTTTGTATCAGATTGCAATGGATAGTCTTTAACTTTAATAATTACAGTCACAATCCTTTATTTGTAAAACTTATTACACCTTACGTCCTTTAACACTCTTACAGTCACAATCATTTGAAAAACAACTCATGTAAATATAACATGATTGTACGACCCTATAAACAATATATAGATTCATGAAAAAAAATACTTTAATACAATTCAGTATGTTACAAGATTTCACATTTTAAATTGTTATAAACTTTTATTTTTAAAACAAATTCAAATTATCAATATCTAAACCACCATCTAATTTTAACGAGTTTCTCGAACTCAACATATTTTTCTTTAAAGTTTTTATTTTCATAATAAATATAAATATAAGATAATAAATATATATCAAAATTTCAAATTCATTAAGTATATACTTTGAAGTAAAACAAAACATTAGCTTAATTTTCTGCACCAAGGAATTAATTACTCTTAATATATTTGTTTTTATTATAATTTTGGTTCTTATCATTTCCATAAAAACAAATTTCTTATCATTTTTTTTTCTTATCATTAACATTTAAAAAAAATCTAAATATTGCACCCACCACATGGATACAATGCACATGAAAACCCCTATAAATACATCGTCCCCTCCATACATTTTCTTACACCAAAAACAATCCAAACACACCTTAATTAATCTTCTACAATTCTAAAACAATGGCAGGAATGATTATGAAGGTTTTCTTTGTTATGGTTGCATGCATGGTGGTCTCAGCGCCTCATGCTGAGGCTGCTATTACCTGTGGTCAGGTGGTAAGCAAGTTGGTCTCATGCTTAGCCTACCTGCAGAAGGGTGGCTCTCCAACCCCTGCTTGTTGCAGTGGTGTTAAGGGTCTCAACGCCGCAGCGCAAAGCACCCCAGACCGTCAAGCTGCCTGCAACTGCCTCAAAAGTTCTTATTCATCCTACCCCGGTATCAATGCTGCCAACGCCGCTAGCCTTCCCGGCAAGTGTGGTGTTAACATTCCCTACAAGATCAGCCCTAGCACCGACTGCTCCTCGTATGTTTACTTATAGATATAAATAAACATTGCATTTCAATTATTTTCTTATATTTTTTTATGATTCATCATTTTTGTTTTTAACGCACCGCAAAAATTATAACAATGGACAATATTGAGTTATTGACCAAGACTTTTCCGATACAGACGCACTTTTTGCTAAGTGTGTAAACTGATCAGAAAATGACACTTAAGTCTTAGCCAGTACTTTTTGACACAAAAACTTATGTTTAGCTGGTACTTTTTGTTTAGTTGACAAAGGGCAAAATTACAACATACACAGGTGAAATTGTAAAAAAAAGTGTGGAAATTTTGGAAAAAACAAGGTCAACATTGTATTAGTAAAAAACTGCATATAATTTAATGCACATGTATATGTTGTAATTTTGCCCTTTGCCCGTTTGGGTCGGGGTGTTTTTTTGTATGGCCTTTTGCCCGCTTGGGTCGAATGTGTGTTTTAATGAAGTTTTTATTAAAAAAAAAATTAAATGCACATATAGATCGATATAAAATTAGAAGAATGCCATTTTTATTTCATGGATTAAAACTAAGTTTTTTAAAGTATGATTAAGTCTTTCTGTTCTAGTCTGCTAGATATTATTATTCTTATTATTCTTATTATTATTATTATTATTATTATTATTATTTTTATTATTATTATTATTATTATTATTATTATTATCTTAAGCAAATAAAATGAGTTAAAGGAAACTAATTACCTTGTAATTGTGCAGATATAGTAGCATTATATCAATAAATATTTTTGTATCTGTTTGGTTTTGTAGGGTTCACTGAGGTTCATCATGGAAAGACTCAAATGTCACTAGGGATATGGGAGGCTTGAAGAAAATAATAAAGTTAGTATTCCAATAATAAACATGGAATACCTAGTAGTATTCGTTTTCTAGGAACATATCAATGCATCTCTTTTCTGTCTTTGGTTTTATGTAGTGTTGTGGTAAGTTTTGGAATGCCTCTCTTTGTCTCTAATTAATATGTATTTTTGTGAAATGAGTGCATCTTTCTGTGTCTACGGTTTGTAATCGTTAATGCATTTAAAGGTATTTGTTTATGAAGTTATATTTTTGCAATGAGATTGCGCCTATTCACGTTTACACATTTAAACACTTTCCCATTTCTCGCTTTCCAGATACTCCACAATATTAACGGCGTAAACTGCATGAACTATTCTCTTACGATTTCCGAACCACTGAAATGCCCAAATCGTTTATGCTCCTTATCAGATCTCCCAGTGTTGAAAATGATTAACAATAATAAAAATTTAATTACTCATTTGAAAGACAACTAGATAAACACGTTAATTATTGACATTCATGATATGTATGTGTTACAACTAACAGTTAATGATATATATGGGAGGTCTGATAATCTGTTTGCCCTTTGCCCGTTTGGGTCGGGGGTGTGTTTGTTTTGTTTGGCCTTTTGCCTGTTTGGGTCGAAGGTTTGTCTTAATGAAGTTTATTTTTCAAAAAAAAAAAAAGTTAATATTAACATTAAATAAAACCCTTAACCACCTACTTATGGTGTAGAAATTAAATAGGATCCAAGAGGTTTGGAAAGGATTGCTTCATTGGGCTGTGTTATAAGAGTTAAAAGTTAGCCCAGTTTACTTTAGTTAGTTAAAGTTAACCCAATTTTAATTTAACAAATTCTAGTATAAATAATCAGATATGACAGTTTTTATAAAATAAAAGAAAATCAAACCTAGGTCCGGTTCGATTTTTATCTATCAAGTACAAACCAAGCCGTTCACTACATTCTGAAAAATCTAAAACCGACCGGCCGAAAGTTAGAATACAAAACCGATCGTGAAACAAGACCGATTACTAATGGTTTCACGATATTAAACCTGACCGCGAACAACACCCCTAATTCATAGGTGTGTTCTTTCACATAGGCAATATTTGATATGTCCATCTGTGCCAACATGACTGTTTTCCTTGACGAATGATACCTCCGTTTGTAAGGCATGCATTAAGTATACTCTAATATAAGATTTTAACAACATTCTTTAATCAATGGCAATTGTCAAACCTGAACCGACCCAATGAAAACCTAGTTTTGGCAATCGAACCAAACCTATCCTTTCCCTCTCAAAAACCAGTTCCATATCTAAACTGGTCTTGACCATGTTTGACCCAAACCGGAACTGGTTCCAACCCGAATTCATTTAGGAACATTGTGCACCTCTACTAGGGGATTGAGTAATCCCACCCAATGACAATTTTATCCCGTGTTGGACTGGGTGCAGGCCCACATGGTCTAAGCCCAAAGAAGAGGTTTCAGTTGGGTTTTCACTTTTCAATTTTCATGCATGACTTGTGGGCCTTATGGCGCTACAGGCCATGTATCTTACTTCTTGCATGGGTTAGAATATCTCATAAGACCGCGGGGAGTGGTGGGCGGGGAAAGCCAGCCAACGCTGGCTAGCCCACTCCATGGCAGCGTTGGCTTGGCGTTGCTCAGCCAGCGTTGGGCAAGGGGGGAGGGGCGGGGGGTTGAGCTGGCTAGCTGGGATTGGCTGGTCAAATCAGACCGTTGGGGGTAGCCGATAGCCAAACGGCTAGTTAAATTAAAAAAAAAAAAAACTTTTTTAAACCTTATAAATACTACCCCCTTTTTTACAATTTTTTACCACTTTCTCTACGTTTGTACTTCTATCTTTATATTTTTATAAATTTAACCCACATCCTCTACAATACATCTTGAAGTATTTATTTTTCTTTTTTTATTTTATGTACCTTTTTTTATGTAGTTTTTTCTTAATTTTATTTGCAGTTTTTTTAAAATTATATTTAGTATTCCGTTTTAGTTAAAATAAAATTTTAATAGTTTAAAAAAAAATAACAAAAGACACATGGCTGGCCACGCCAACGCACATCCAGCCATCAGCCCCGTCACGACGCCCCATCCATGTGACCCCACCAGCTTGCCACTTGTCGCTCAAAGCCCCAACCCAAGCCTCCCACTCCCCGCAGTCTAAGAATAGAAGATTTTAACCTAAAAGGTAACTTTCGTTACTAGTAATTTCATGAATATATAGAGACTGCTGAAGCTGTGTAAATGATTTGTATTTCTCTAAATGCTTCAATACAAATCATCTCTTAAATTTTTTCTCGTTAAGTATCACTTTTAATCCTTCGATACAAATCACTTCTTATTAAGGGCCATCATAACTAAAACTCATTGGAAATAATAAATTTTTTAAAGAAAATGATCAGATTTTATGTTGTGTTTAGCTGAAATAATCTTGTTTGGTTTTCACATGTGCTCAAAAAACGAAAGTGGTGGTAGTAGTGGTGACGTTTCGGCGGTGGTGCGTGTGGTGATTTATGGTTGCAGCAGTAGTGGTGGTGGTAAGAGAGAGGTAATTTCAGTTCATTTTATTGAACTACTTCACAGTACGGAAAGAAAATTGAATCTTTTTTTAACAACAAAGAATCTCACGTGTAAACTCATCCTGTGCGGGGCTATGTCCGAGGTCGATTCCTCGACTGCCATGGGAAGGGAAGACCTTTTGACCACTGAACCAACATCTTTTGACGAAAACTGAATCTTTTACTTGAACAATTTGAGGGGTTTCATTTCAAGTCTGATTCAATTCATTGTCTAATCAAATATGTTATCTATTAAATTTCTTGTTTCTAATCAAATATTTCTAAACAGGGTCCAACAGGTTGTGAATAGTAATCTCTCGGTCGTTTCGTCTTTAGTAGGATTGGTTTTGCAATTCAAAAGGGGGTTGCGGCGCAACTTGTTGCCCGTTTACCTGCCACTTGTTTGTAATTTGCTAATTTGGAATAATATTACTTCAATGAAAAAAAAAAAAATTTTACAATTTCTTTTTTTTTAACGGCGGATTATATTAAACACAGTATAGCCTAGTGACATCTTGAGGGTGAGATAAGACTTTAGGACCATTAGGTTCTGGGTTCGATTCAGAGCCGGCCTTAGGGCAATTATTGTAAAGCACTAGCTTTAGGCCACCAACCACACAAGGCCTCCATTTTTAGTAAAAAATGTGTATGTTAATTGTTTCTTTTAAGCATTTTGCTAAACTCTTTCTTCTTAAATTTTTTATTCGGTGCTTATTCCTTATATTTTGTATATTAATTAGGTGCTCTGTGAGTTCTTTTTAGTTTATTATAGTTGGTCGTCACTCGGATATAGTAGGAGGGTTTATAACAACGGAATTTGGAAAAAAAGCCCCAAATTTCTATTTTGTTTTGGTCCACCAAAATGGTTGAGCCGGCCCTGGTTCGATTCTCACAAAGGGGTTTTTTTCCCAGATTTATTAGATTTCCTCCTGAATTGGTGTATAGGCATTATAACCTAGTGGAGATGGATATGATCGGATGATTCTGCTGGTGGCACGATGATACTCTAGTGGTCCGTCAGTGATCCTAATTTGCCGTTAAAAAAAAAAATCATTTCTATCAACAAATTGGGCTTTTGTGCATCCCAACATTTCAAACTTAACTTGAACTATGTTGATGTGATGTTGCAACAATTGCTTATTATTTATTTATTTAAAAAAAATAAATTTTCAACTTTCAATATTATATGTGAAATTAACATAAAAGAAATTACATAATAATAACAGGTAAACGGGTTATGTGGCAACAATAGCAGGTAAACGAGCAACAAACTTTCAATATAATACTAAAGGGACAAAGTTTTTTTTTTTTTTTTTTTGTTACAGAAGATATTTATTTAAAAAAAAACAGATAATACGAGGTTCATACGGAAGATTAACAAGATGTTTCCACATGGTTCATTAACTTCCAAAGATGTTCGGTTTTGATCATCATTAGGGTGGAGGGTATGATTCAAACACTTTAGGGTGATTGAGTCATTGTCCAGCGAATAATATTATGTCATGTCAAGTTCCCATTTCACTCCCCATTTTGAACTCAATCACTGACAATGATTCAAACACTATTAGGGTGTTTGAGTTATATATTTTTTAAGGGGTATTGGATTTTAATAATCCCAAGTTTCATTAATTGGCCGGTAATAATTCCAACTTCAAAAATTGCCTACAACAGTCCCAACTTGTAAGATTTTGGCCACCAATGATCCTTGACTAACTGGGTTATAACCTTGTTGGGCTGGTGACCTGCAACTTATTCCGGCGACCCGTTTTACCCCTGAAACCACCAAACGAGACCACCACCAATCATCTCCGACCTCCTGTAATCTTCTCCGCTTCTCAAAAGTTTAAAATTTCCACCATCTACGCAACTCCGGTGACCTGCAACTTATTCCGACGACCTTCTTTACCCCTGAAACCACCAAAGGAGACCACCACTTATCATCTCCAACCTCTAGTGACCTTCTCCGCCGCTCAAAACTTCAAAAAACTAACTGGGTTATAACCCAGTTAGACAAGGATCATTGGTGGCCAAAATCTTACAAGTTGGGACTGTTGTAGGCAATTTTTGAAGTTGGAATTATTACCGGCCAATTAGTGAAACTTGGGATGATTAAAATCCAATACCCCATTTTTTAATTATTCATAAATCAATCTCACTCAAACAATCGGTGACTATACACCGAAAAAGGAACTCACCGAACACCAAAAAAGGGTTGGCGGTCATTCACCGCTCGGTGAAATCGTATCCCCGACATCACACCGTCCTCCCTTAACACACACACTTTATTTGTTGCTTTAGGGTGGGGGGTATGGTTAATCACTCTAGGGTGTTTGAGTGATTCTCTACCCAATAATATTATGTCATGTCTACTCCCCATTCTACTACCCATTTTACACTCAATCACTAGGTATGGTCAAACACCCCTCAATAAAAAAAAAAAAAAACCTTGATTGGTTGAGTGATCCTCTCTCCTCTGAATCAACCCACTCAATCATCGGTGATTACACACCGTTTTTGGTCACCTCTCACCCACTCACCGAAACACTTCAACATCAGGGTATGGTGACTCCCTCTCCCCGCTAACCATACCCCCCACCCTTAAAGTTGCAAGTAATTAATTTAGCCGCTCGTAAAGCAATAATTTCTTTTTTAGGATCTAATCTAGAATTGCAGACCAACTAATTTCATCTTTAGCGGCTAATAAGTTGCCTATTTACCCCATAAATTGTCTCATTTTGACTTTATATGTGAAATAAGTTAACTTTTTTTATTAATAAATAACATGATTATTTTTGGTTATTAAAAAAAGTAGTTACATAAAAAAAGTACATTAACAAAAGAATTTAGCTTCTAGAAGTGTTGATGGTTTTTTTATAAGGAAAATGTGAAAATTGATCAGTTTTTATATATTTTATTATTATAAACTTTTAGCTAAGTATATCAAATAATGTAAGAATATTTTATTATTGTAAACTTTTAGCTAAGTAATTCAAATAATATAAGACTTCAATCAATATAATAACACTGAAGTTGTGTTTGTAATTGAAAATTTCAAGTGACTGTATAAGATAGTGTTAGTTATCAATAATACAGTACTATCTATATATATTATAGAGTTAAATGTCATTTTAGTCCCTGTGGTTTGGGCCATTTTGCCAGTTTAGTCCAAAGGTTTCATTTTTAACATGTGGGTCCAAAAAGGTTTCACCGTTGCCATTTTAGTCCACTGGGTTAACTTCATCCATTAATTCTGTTAACGAGAAGGGCAATTCGATCATTTTATATGTAATTCTGTTAACTAGAAGGGCAATTCGGCCATATAAAATGACCGAATTGCCCTTCTCGTTAACAAAAAAAATAAATGAACTTAACCAAGTGGACTAAAATGGCAACGGTGAAACCTTTTTGGACCCACAGGTTAAAAATGAAACCTTTGGACTAAACTGGGAAAATGGCCCAAACCACAGGGACTAAAATGGCATTTAACTCTATATTATATATGAATAAAGATGTGGGACACGTGTCAAGTGATGGTGCAACCATAATGGATGTAGTGGGGATGTGGGTATTTTTTTTTTTTTTTGAACGGCAAATTAGGATCACTGACGGACCACTGGAGTATCATCGTGCCACCAGCAGAACCACCCGATCATATCCATCTCCACTAGGCAATAATGCCTACAGACCAATTCAGGAGGAAACCCAATAAATCTGGGAAAACCCCCTTTGTGGGAATTGAACCCGTGACCTAATGGTCATAAGCCTTATCCCACCACCAAGATACCACTAGGCTATAATGCCATGGGTGGGATGTGGGTATTATGTATGGAACAATTGACAATCAATGAATATAAAAGATAAGTGTGACAAGAAATTGTTTTGTTTCCGCATTTGTTTTAAAGTATCTCAATGAATTATATATCTTTATTGAAGCCCGATTTAATACCTATAGCTAGCAATATCTATTAGAACATGCGTAGTGGTAAGGGTGAATAATGCCCCCACCCTTGGGCGTTTTCTGTCATGTGGCAGTCCAGTCAGCAAGGGTCATTATTGAGCATTTTTTCTAAAATGGGTGTAGTGGGGATGTGGGTATTATGTTAAAAGGGCTTTAAAGAATTAAATAAAAAAAACTAACCAAAAAAGGGGGATTGGCCAAGAAAAAGAGGGATACATCTGATTGGCCATTGATTTTCCATTTGAGCGTGTTTTAAATCACGCTAGAGGGGGATTTCTTGCGAAAAAACGCCCAAACACGCCCATGGGGGTGGGGTGCTTGGCGTGATGGGGCGTGTTTGGCTGTAGAAATCGCCGGACACCGCCCACTACGGGTGGTCTTAGAGGGCTTCTAACCTAGTGGTATAAAGATGTTCACAGAGTGGTGTTTATCCTCGAGTGGTTGAAAGTTCTAGCTTTTAGATTTAAGAGTAGGTTTAAACAGTGTGATTAGGTGTTCTAAAAATAAAAACCCTTAACTAAGCTATATGGCAAATTGAATACCAAAGCGCATATAATCTGTGTTGAAATAATGTCTCTCCAAGCTAGTGGTGAGTGTTTAAGTCTCATTGTAAGCAAATGGTGTAGATTAGGGGTGTTCACTGAATCGAATAACGAATTTTCGAATTATTCGAATCGAATTTTTAATTTTTTACATGAATTCGTATTCGATTCGATTAGTATTTGAAACTCGAATTCGAATCAAATTCGAACAGAATTCGAATAAATTCGATTTAATTCAAATTCACCATAAACAATAAATTATTTTACTTTCATTTTTTAAAACTACTACAAATAATTATATTCAACATAAAATATAATAATTTGCAAAATTAATTAACTATCAATATGTCAAAAAACCAAAATTTAGAAGATAGGTTGGTTACTCGTAGCAATTTAAGTTAGGTAAAATTTGGAAATAAGTAGTATGAGCTATTTGTCAGAAGGTTAGGTAATGTTATGAATAATAAACTATCACTTATGAAGGTAGTTCATACTTTGGCCAAGTTTAGAAGTTATATGTGTGTGTATAAATGTTTTTGTGTGTGTATATACATATATTTAAAAATATATATAAATTGAATTCGAATTCCGAATCGAATCGAATTCAAAATCATAAATTCGAATTCGATTACTGGACTCGAATACGAATCAACTCGAATTTGAACATTTTTAATCGAATTCGAATCGAGTCGAATTTCGAATATTTCGAATCCGCATCGAATTCTGAACACCCCTAGTGTAGATTATTAGGAGTTGCATGAGTGTCTAAGTTTGTTATAAAAACAATCTAGCAAATTCAATATTTCTATTTTTGAAAAGTTAGGCATACAAGCATTAAAGTTGACAACTGAATTAAGATTCACCGAGTTAATATCAAGAACACCACAAAAACATTAGGAAGTGAAGAACAAACTATCAAAGTTTGAACACAATTACAAGAAATGAAATGAATTGAAAACAAAATTTTATTACCAAATTTCTATACATTACCCGAGATCATTTGAGTTTACTTTCACATCTCTTTATATGCTTTGTTACCGCTTACTAACTACAATGGTAGAATATAATTTACAATTTTCAACCCCTCAAACCATGATAACAATTTCATTATACCCACACTGATTTTAGTTTGTATCATCATTTGACTCTAACAAGAACATGTGACCTTATATACAAGACGGATATCAGGCTAAGTTAATATCTAACATAGACATAACATCTAACCTTTTAGACACAATATAGAACATCAAACTTTCACTAACCATCATCTTCAATTTTGTAGAGGATTGACATGATATATATAGTGGGACTTTGTCCTAAGGACTTTTAAACTTTTTATCATATGCTTGGTTAGAAACATTAAATTCACCTGATGCAGATATCATGATAACTTTGTGATGTGACATACATAAAACACAACTCAAACCAGACAAAAACTAAAAACTAAAAGCTAACAAAATAATAATTTATAAGTTTAACATGTGACGATGAATCGATCTATCTACAATCTGTTTAACACGAATACAATTTCACTAAAACATGTTAATAATCCGCAAACCCATTGATAACTCGTTTAACTCATTTACAACCTCAAACCATCAAGTCACCCATTTTAACATGCCAACCCTTATGATCTATTCTAATAAATGGGTTGCATGGTTTTAAGAGTGTATAATTTAGAAGTTAGAACTAAGGATTTAATAAGAGCAACAATTAACATTTTTATATAGCACATAAACTTTGATGTGTGGATTAATTTATGGCTTCTATTTACTAGCACAATAAGGTATTTTAAGATATTGGGCATGGATGTAAAATGTTGGCTAAATCTGTAACCAACGCATTAGGTATACCACACTGGTCAATTATGGCTTCTTTCACTTTGAAAGACATTAATTAATACATAAAAAAAAAGACAACAACCACACATGCAATAAACTCCTCTTTGGAATGCATAGGGCGTCTCTATAAATACATGGCATTATCCACAATGCTTCATAACCCAACACATAACAAAAAAAAAAAAACACACACACACAGCTTGTTCTACAATGGCAGGGATGATGATGAAGGTTCTATGCATTACAGTGGCTTGCATGGTGGTGGTTGCCCCCTATGCGGAGGCTGTATCTTGTAGTGATGTGGTTAGCAAGTTGAGTCCATGCATAAGCTACTTGAAGAACGGTGGTTCAGTGTCCACAGCGTGTTGCAATGGCATTAAGGGACTAAATGCGGCCGCAAAATCAACCGCAGATAAGCAGACGACCTGCGGTTGCCTGAAGAATGCTTATAAATCTATATCTGGCATCAAAGCCGACAACGCCTCAGGCCTTCCCCAAAAGTGTGGTGTAAACATTCCTTACAAGATTAGCATGAGCACTAATTGCAACAAGTATGTCAAATTCACACACTCTATCTCGTTGATTACATGTTTAAGTTTGAAACTCGTAATAATAACTTCTTAAACTTATAGATACATATTTCCATAGTTTAATTTTTTAGTATATACATTATGAGGAAACATAACACATGTTTGTTTAAGTGATAAAGAATTCATTTTAGTTGTATTTCATTACAGTGTTGATAAACCTATATATATATTATTTATTTATTTAAAATCTATTGATGTTACTTTTTGTGGTTGATTTTTGTAGCATAAAATGAGCCCTATGTTGAACGGATGAAGATGCAAATCTGGTTGTAGGAGAATTAAAAGCCATTAAATAATTAAGTAATGCTAAAACAAAAATGAAAAACCTTGTTTCTATTTTTAAATGGTTAAATGTTCGTATGTTCATTTGCTTTGTATTGTCTTTCAATAATATATACTGTTTTTTTTGTTATATAATATAAATTTGGTTTAACTCTCAAGCTCTATGTGTCTCTTGATACACACATATCAGTAAAAATTCGGACCAATTAATGTTGATGTGTACCTATTACGATAAAAAATGATGTGAAGGTTATATGCATTTAAACTTGATACAGTCAATGTCATCCGAATAGTAATAAGCAAGGGTGTTTATTCATCTAGAGGTTACTTGAGAGAGTAACTGTTGTCTGGATAATGTTAATTGGTGTTTTTTTTTCATTCCTTCAATGGAAAGACATCTATTGTTGTTGTTATTATTATTATTATTATTATTATTATTATTATTATTATTATTATTACTGAGACAATTATATATTTGTCGTTTTTATTAATTGTATTTCATTACTCGTCCTTTTTGCCTATAAAATTGTACAAAGTAACACGATTGATTCTATTCGCAGATGGTTAACCAAACATCACAACATAATGAAATGATCCATTTCATTCCGTTGTCCATTACATTCCTTAGTCATTCCGTTGTCCATTACATTCCTTAGTCCATTCAATTCTTTTGTTTATTCCATTACTTCACACCAAACAAACCCTTAGCGATTTCTAATGACGACGTGTTATTCTTAGGTATCGTATTTTATTATGTGAAGCGACTAAATATGAACACCCAAAAATTCTAACATCGGGTTTTTAGGCATATGCAGACTAAAAATGATCTTACACAAAAAATAGGGCCGCCATTTGTTTGCACATACGAAAAAAAATGTTACTTTTTTTTTATAACTGTACACACCTCATTTTACATACCAACAAATATGGGAAAAACCCCTTTGTGGGAATCGAACCAAGAACCTAATGGTCCCTAAGATTTATTTCACCCCTAAGATACCACTAGGCTATAATGTCTCGTTTTTTATAACTACACACACCTCATTTTACATAGATTTATTTATATGAGACTTAACCTCGTTTATAGAAGTAAAAGTTTCTATATTATACCTTGGTACTACCAAATAAAAGAGTGTTTTAATACCCAAAGCAGCAATTAAACGTCTTGTGGTCTAACAATATCAAGGTGTAGGAAACGTTTTCACCCTATGTGGGTGAGAGTATATGTCTAATGGTGGACAAAGGTGTATACTTATGAATAAGATTCGAGGTTGTATGTTAGTCGTTCAAAAAATAAAACCCAAAATCACCAAAATGCTATACTACATATGAGAACTAACTGACGCATGCTTGGTTAGTATGATATGCAAAACTGTGTGTCAAATTAGTGTATAGAACTATGGATAATCAATGAATATTAAAGTTAACCGTGACAAGAAATTGTTTTGTTTCCGTTTTAGTTTTAAAGTATCAAGATGAATTATATCTTTCTTGAGGCTCGATTTAATACCTATAGCTGGTAATATCTATCAAAGGGCTTCTATCCTAGTGGTGTCAAGTTGTGCACATAGTGGTGTTTATCCTCAAATGGTTGAAGGTTCTAGCTTGTCGATTATTAACGAGTAGGATTAAACAATGTGTGATTAGTTGTTCTGAAAATAAAACCCCTAACCTAAGCAATATGACAAATTCAATAGTAAAGCACATATCGTCCAAATGGTACCAATGTGTTGAAATAATATCTTTCCAAGCTAGTGTTAAAGTCCTGTTGTAAGTAAATGGTGTAGATGTAGGAGTTGCATTAGTGTCTAAATTTATTATAACAAAAAAAATTCTAGCAAATTCAATATTTCTATTTTGACAAGTTAGGCATACAAGCATTAAAGTTCAAGATTTATAACAAAACTGTTGAAATTAATATTCACCAAACTAATATTAATAACACTAAAAAGACATTAATTGAAGAACAAACTTTTAAACTTCGAACACAATTACAAAAAAGAAATGAATTGAAAACAAAATTTTATTACCAAGTTTCTATATATCACTCGAGATTATTGAGTTTACTTTAACATCTCTTTATATACTTTGTTACCGCTCACTAAATACATTGGTAGAAAATAACTCCCATGATATAAAGCTAAGCAAATATCATTTGACTCAAACAGTAAAATATGACCTTATATACAAGATGCATATCAAGCTAAGCAAATATCTAACACAGACATAACATCAAACCTTTTAGTTTTAGACATGGTCATGGGCGTACCTACGCCAACCCGTGGGCGGGCGGGCGCACCCCTTGAAAAAATTATTTTTAGTGTTATTTTTCGTCGGAAATTCCGACCGCACCCCTTAGAAATTTTCACTCGCACCCTTGAAAAATTTCAACCGCCCCACTTAGAAAAAAATATTATGAATTTATAAAAAAAATAATCATTGATTATTATTTAATATATAAGTATATAACACAATTTATATAATTATTCTTTAACCAGTTATTCGCTTAATCACTTAATCCAATCAAAGCCCAATCTATTTTTATTAACCCAAGCCCAAACCCAACCCAAAGAAATTTGAACTAAATAAAATAACCCTAACTCATCCACTCATTCCAATTCCAAATCCCGCCCAAAAAAAAACTCCCAGCGACTTGACGCCACTGCTCACGACCGGACGACATTTTTTGCCGAAAAAACCAAAATTCCGACAAGACCGACCCATATTACGCCAGAATTCCGATATAAAACTAGTATGGTTTCTTTATTGATTTTTTTTGTTTTTTTATGTGACGATTAGAAGAAAATATCGATGTATAAGAGTTTGATCTTTTTATGTTTTTTTAATATTTTTTTGGTTGTTCTAGACTTGTAGTTAAATGATTTTGTTGTTTATTTATAGCTTTGTTTGTTTAAATGATTAGTTACAAGTAATCAACATTTAATACTAGGCTTGAATGATTGAAATTTATAGACTATGGTTGAACATGATTGTTTATTTTGTTGAAGTCATTAGTGTTGTTTTATGAACTTATGGAGCGATTTATATGTGATAGGAACCATGAGTAAGAATGTAATGAACTGATGGAGTGTTTAGTATCTCTAAATAATGTTTCGGATAAATTTTAAAAAATGAAAACCTGTAGGGCACAATTTTAAATACGTTTGTAATGACGCTTGACGTTTTTTTTATAATTATATAAAATTTAGTTTGATGTTCTTTTGTCTTACACGGCCCGACCCGATCCGACCCGCTATGAACCAATTTTTTTATATAACTAAGGGCCTAAAATCTTTAAAAATATTTCGCACCCCCAGGAAAAATTTCCTAGGTCCGCCACTGGACATGGTAATCCGAAGTTAAAGAAATCATCTGACCAACATCTAACACATTTTTGAATTATGTGGTACACATAACATAGAACAAAAACAAACTTTCAACTAACCATCATCCCCGACTCCAATTTTGTAGAGGACATGATAAAATGAGAGACTTTTTTGTAAGGACTTTTAAACTTTCTATATCAAGTGCTTGTTCGGAAACATTAAATTCACATGATTCAGATATCATGATAACGTGACATCTTTGTGACGTGACATACATAAAACAAATCTGGATAAAACAACTAAAAACTAAAAGAAAATATATTTTATAAGTTTAACATGCATGTGAATATGAATTGATCTATCTACAACCCGTTTAACACGAATACAACTTCATTAAAATATGTTAATATTCCGCAAACCCGTTGATAACTCGTTTAACTCATTTGAAACCTCTAGTTAGCTAAGGACTTCTTTAGCTGATTCACAATCTGATTACAAATTGTACAGAACTAGTCGCCCCTTTTGATATGCCAACTCTTATGATCTATTCTAAATTGCTAATAAATAGGTTATGTATGGCATTTAAGCGTGTATAAGTTAGAACAAAGGATTTGATAAGAATAAACGTAAACTATATATGACCAACAATAAACATTTTTTATAGCGCATAAACTTTGATGTGTTGACTAATTTATTGCTTCTATCAATCTTGATAGCGCAATGAGGGGTTTTTAAGATATTGGCCAGGGATGTAAAATCTTGGCTAAATCTACAACCAAAGCATTAGGTATACCACCCTGGTCAATTATGGCTTCTTTCACATTGAAATACATTAATTAATTAGTACATATTTTTTTAAAAGGAAAAACAACCACACATGCTATAAACTCCTCTTTGGAATGCATAGGGTGTCTCTATAAATACATGGTATTATCAACAATGCTTCATAACCCAACACATAAAAAAAAACACATAGCTTGTTCTACAATGGCAGGGATGATGATGAAGGTTCTATGCATTACAGTGGCTTGCATGGTAGTGGTTGCCCCCAATGCGGAGGCTGTATCTTGTAGTGATGTGGTTAGCAAGCTGAGTCCATGCATAAGCTACTTGAAGAACGGTGGTTCAGTGCCCACAGCGTGTTGCAATGGCATTAAGGGACTAAATGCGGCCGCAAAATCAACCGCAGATAAGCAGACGACCTGCGGTTGCCTGAAGAATGCTTATAAATCTATATCTGGCATCAAAGCCGACAACGCCTCAGGCCTTCCCCAAAAGTGTGGTGTAAACATTCCTTACAAGATTAGCATGAGCACTAATTGCAACAAGTATGTCAAATTCACACACTTTATCTCATTGATCACATGTTTAAGTTTGAAACTCATAATAATAACTTCTTAAACTTATATATACATTGTTCCATAGTTTAATTTTTTTTGTATATACATAATGAGGAAACATAACACATGTTTAAGTGATAAAGAATTCATTTTATGTAACACCTCAAAAATTTGTGTTCAATAAAATAACGACACGTGTCATGTAAGACAAAAGTGTTATAAACCCGGATCTAGTTAAAGATGTATGGCATGATTTAAAAGTGTCGTCATGTTAATTTATACCTCTGAACGACCTCAGCATGAATCCCAAGGCCCTAATATATATATTAGGCATCTGATATACATTCACTCCGGTAATTACTAGTAATAATGGATTCATATTTGCAAGAGTGGAATCCTATGAGGATATGCACAACAAACCTTCGTTTATGGCTTTTCGTTAAAATCCAAGACAATATTACAACATGGTAGGGTGGACATGACTATTCAAGCATGATATAAAGGCCCCATACTGATAATTCATGGCCCAAAATCGTATTACACTAGTTGCTTGTTCGAAGCTTGAAAGGGCAACAATTTTTGCCCTTGATAAAGGGCTTACGGACCGTAAAAGACCCCCTTACGATTCGTAAGGCTTGCCCAACGACAGTAAATTCGACAGCTGCCTGTATGAACGTTATAACCGACTTAAAAAGATATTTTCCACTCCCATGAGCAACCCCGACATGCTTTTAGACCTTAGGGACACTTATGAATGATCCATGATCAGTTGTAGCATTGTTTGTCATGATCACAAGCCATTAAACTCACTACATAAGGCCCTCATGTTGCAACATTTTGATCATGCCTTCCATCTGCATTTGTGGAACTTCCTGGAGCATAAGATCAGTCCCCAAGCATCTCTAATCGTGCATTAGACCTTGGTAAGTATCCTTGACCTTCCTTAATTGAGTTTTGCTTAGTTATTAGCTTAAAAGTCAAACCGTCGTAATTAAGGTTTGACTTATCGATTAATCATTAATGGTCCAGTGATTTGTCAAACTTAAGGTAGTTATAAGTTGGTATTTATGTGGGCAATAAACCCTTAAAAGGGCACCCGCTAATTCCCGCTCTAACTAGATCAAATGTCGGGTCAAAGTTGTTTATAAAAAGTCAACAAAACCATAATTTTCGAATTAACGCATAATTAGCAATGCAGAAGGCGTGTAACCTATTTTATCACTCATATAACTTGGTAATAAGTATAAGAACTGGTCTAAGCTTGTTTGATCCGACAATTTTCTGTTTAGACCCGGTTCGGAACCGAAAGTCGCAAAACTTTGACTTTTGCTTTGACTTCAGTTCTGACCCGATTTAGATGGGTTTAGAAATGCCTTAGAGTTTCCTTAGGACCAGGTTACATGATAGTATAAACCTCTGTGATTGGTTCGTTGATTGCCCGATTCGTTTACACATTTCCGTTAATTGCTTAATGTTGACCATAATGCCCTTTTTACCATAAAACGAGAAATTTGGATATGTGAGAGGACAATAATCTTTGTTGCTGAATTATAAACATGTCCCTAAAATTTCATATCAGTTAGAGGTCTAGATTAGGAGTTATGCTCAATAGCGCACTTAAAAAGCTTTTTGTTAATTAAACGGCGCAATTAGCATAAAGCCTATCTAAACCCATTTTTTGACACCAAACCTTTTACCCACTGATGTAATATAATATTTAGGGATTTTTAAAGATTTTTAATTATTTTAACCTGCTCATAATCTAAGGTTATGGCGTTGATTCGGTAAATACCGATTATACCCTTTTTGTTTATAAAATGAGTTCTACATAGTATTTTGACACCAATCCAATTGCTACTGATTTTATATAATAAATGAAGTATTTTGAACTTTATAACCTGATCAGAAAACTAAGATTTCCTGTATAACCCGGAAATCGCTTAAAATGGCTTTTAAGCGTATTAAACACATAGTTTAGGTTTAAAACCATTTTTGTCATATAAGACTTATCACAACTGATATGACCTATTAAAATTAGTTATTTTACTGATGTATTCGGACCCGAATCTCAGAATTTCATTTAATCTCTTTTATAACCTTTAAAATGACCAAAATACCCCTACGAGGCTTAAATTAAGATTAAACTCGTTTTGGGCATAATGGAAGATATCCTACTGATATCACAACATATTTAAGGCATATTAACTTAGGAAACCTGTATATGACTCTTATGGTTACCCGATACGCTTCTTGCGCGTTCGGTTCGGTTTATGTAACTAGTTTGCATAAATTAGCCGAAACGGGTCAAACCTTATCGTTTTTATCTCAAAATCCAGAATGTGGTTAGATTACCCATATTATACAAGTTTTCAAACTTGTCGGGTCTAAATCACATTCTATTCCGGTCTTCGCTTAATCGTGCGTTTGAACCGTATCTTTCCTTAAAACTAACCGGTCTAAGTTTAGGCTTAATTAAAGTCCCGTTAGGATTCTAATAGGTTATTATAAACCTTCGTTCCAGAATAGGAGACCCGGTAAAAGCTATACGCACTTGCTATTTGTGATTGATACTTGCAAAGGTAAATACTTTTAACTTATTTTCCCTTATACGGGCTTGGGGTACGGTATATAAAATACCGCTTGGTCGTGCATTGAATCTTTAATCGAATAGAGGTTAAACCATTGATATGCTCCGTTTTGAAATGTTTTGTTTGCTTAAAGCCTTTGGGGGGTTAATGACCATGTCCCGGATATCCTTGGCATCATCTTACGAGATGGCCACGACCTAAGCACGGGGTGTAGGCGTACACCCGTCAGTGCCTAAATAAATAATGTGGTGTGTTTATTGATCTTTAACCCGGTCTACGGATCGGGCTACTGAACGCATAAGGAACATGTAATTTTTTTACAAGTATTATATTCAAATAGTTATCCCAAGTTATAAAAAGTTTGTGCCACGCGCATTCAAATTAATTTTATTAAACGTTTCAAAATGAGCCAGTTAATTGTATTTACCAGTGTAAACTGACGTATTTTCCCAAAAAGGTTAAGTGCAGGTACTACGCGAACTAGGCTGGCTTTCTCCTAGCGTCCACAATAAGTCTCGCAAGCTTGGATGTCAAAACTGTTGAACAATGTTTCCTTTTTATTTTGATCCACCTGTGGATTATTTTCAACTGTTTATGATACTTGATATTACAATTATATTCGGTTGAAATATATCTATCTTTTGCTTCCGCTGTGCATTTATATATTGTGTTGTTTGACTATAACGATATCAACTACGTCACGATACTCCCCCACCGGGCCCACCGGTAATACGTGGAAATATCGGGGTGCGACAGGTTGGTATCAGAGCCAACATTGAGTGAATTAAACACTAGCCTTTTGTGTTTAATCTCAATGACACAATTGCACATTCCTAAATTTTCGAGTCTAGACAAGAACTTAGGACAAATCCAAATTTGTTTTTAAATATTAACTTTGTCCTTTATATTTCTTGTTGTATCCTTTATTTGTCTTAACAGGAAATGCCACCAAGATTTAAAAGAGGAGGACGAGGTAAGGGGCCAATCACCGCCCCCAACGATCACGAGGCCGGGCCTTCGAACCGGCGAACTCCTTCTACCACTATGAGTGCCGATCCTCAGGGAAACTGGAGGAACCATCTGCAGCCTGCTAGACGGTCTGTCTCGCACAGCTCAACGCCTCCCTATCACCATTCCTTTGGACCGTTATCAGAGAACGAGCCGGAACACTCCCGCCATTCCTTCTTACCGTTACAGCGATCTGCTTCGCACCGTTCCTTTGGTGACCCCACTCCTGTCTTTCAGGGCCGGTTCAACCCGGCAAACTATATTGCAGAACCAGTGGGTTTTAACCCACTAGGACCTGAAGACCACTTCTCAGGAGACAATGCAATGGACATGGACGAGGACACAGATCCCGTCGAGCCTGCAAGCGGGACCCCCAACCATCCTATTTCCACGGATCACCCTACGGTGGTCCAGACAGTTACCAAGCGAGGTTTAACCAGCATGAATGGTACTTCACACCTTCTCACCATTCATCGCCTCACCAGCAGCAGCAGCAGGATCCCTCCGGGGATTCGCGATTCGTAGCAGTCACGCCACCGCCACCACCGCCGCCAGTTCATCGAGCACCTCCAGAACCACCAAGACGTAGGAGGACATACGCACGAATATCGGCGCGAGGAGGGGATTTTCACTTTAGCACTCCCCATCCCTCAAGTGGCAGTCACTATCCGCCACTGCATGAAGACCCACCAATGGGTGGGCCCTCAAACCCAATTCCAGAGGTGAATTCTGCACCAGTTGCACCACCACCGATGGGTTTTGATAACCCGATTCGTGCATACGCCGGTTCAATGGCGTACAATCCGTTTGAGCAGCCGGCTCACACTCATTATATCTATACTGAAGCCGACCCGTACCTTGTAGCAGCAAACTACAACGCCCTTCATCCGGAAGGACCATATGGAGCCCCTTGGGGAGTGGGATATCCAACTCATGGGTATCAAGTACCTGCTCGACCACCGATTCGGCAACAGTCGCAGCCACCACGATTTTCCCCACCGGAACAGGAGGAAATCCTCCAAAGACTAAGTCGGGTGGAACATGAATTCCAAGAAGAACGTAGGAACAACAGGGGTTTCCTCAAGGGCCTAGCGAGCTTGTTAAAGGGGAAGAAGAAGAGGGATCATTAAATCCCTATATGTATTGTTATATTTCCTATTTCAATCAAGTCCCTGCGTGGACATTTATCTGTGTATTTAGTCCCTGCGTGGACTTGTCTTTTTAGTCCCTGCGTGGACATCTATTCTAGTATTTGATCCCTGCGTGGACTTGTGTTATCGGTTAGCCCCTGCGTGGGCAAATTGTTTCTGTTAAAAGTCCCGTTTAGGGCAATGTGTAATCCTTTTAATAATTAATGGAATGTTAAGTTTATAAATTTCATTTTTGCCATTATATGCATAAATATATTATACATGAAATAAATAAATCAAAAATCATTCCTTTTAAAAATAATCTGCCTATTAAATATTAAAAGAAAATCTTAAATGTATAACCTAGTCTGCATGTCATTATAAGACTTGGCCAAGATGGTAAGACCTGTTTAAAAGATTCGGATCCCTGTTAACATCGGAAAACATGTTAGCGCTCCTGGCAGACGTGATTCGTTAAAAATCACACACGTCATTCTTATATAAGGATTCTTCAAAAGATTCCTAACCTAACTTAATGATCTATAAATCATGGGTTTAAATCATCAATTTAGATGATCATATGTTGACCATACATTGGTAATATAGTGCCTACGGGCCATACTCATTGTCATATAAGACAAAAGACAGTAGTAGTCTACGACTCCCTGTCGGAGAAAAGGTAATGAACTATGTTCAAACCTTAATGCCTTGATTCTCTGAATTCATGGCTTATAATTTAGGATGTCCCTGTGACTAGGCCTTTTGTGCCACCAATAAAACTGTTATTTGTTTTATAATTATGATAAATTATAATAAAAAAAATCCTAAATAATTATGATTAACGAATTAACCAAATATGGTCTATGTTTACCATGGTTAATGAATTGCCATAAAAGACAATTCCGTAATAAACCATTGTCAATATCTTATGTAACAGTTCTAACTACAAGGCTGACTCGGATGAGATCAACAGTCACCCAAGGGAGGATCATGACAATACCCGAATTAACATAGCGGGTGCAGAACTGCAAGCATTGATAGACAATGCTGTTACGAAAGCAATAGAGCGGCAGTATCAGGAATATAGCGGGACTCGGAGTAGGACCCTAACCGCACCGCATTCCAAGCCTAAGACTCATTCTGAGGCTCACAGCAAGCCACCACCCTCTAAGAAGGAAGAGCCAAAGAAAAACGATGACGATCGTCACTCTTCTAATCAGCAAAGTGTTCCATCTCAAAAGATCGTACTGAACCAAGGACCCCGTGACAAGGGTTGCTCCTACAAGTATTTTGTTTCATGCAAACCCAGGGATTTCACTGGGGAGAAAGGAGCTATAGACTGCATGACATGGTTGGACGAGATGGAAACCGTGGTTGATATCAGCGGGTGCGCTGATAAGGATGTGGTAAAGTTCGTGTCTCAGTCATTCAAGGGGGAGGTGATGCGTGTGAAGTGTTATATATATTAGGTGTATATTTTAAGCCCCTTTAACACTTATTTTTAGCCAAGTTTTAAATTTATAAAACACGATATTTTACTAACACTAAACACACATATGGGCAAGTGCACCCATCATGAGCGTAGTATAGTGTTGGCAAGATACCGAGGTCGTCCAAGGACACAAGAGCTTTTAGTACCGGTTTATCCTCAACGTCTAATCAAAATAAAAAGTTTAGAAAAATGTTTTAAACTAAGAAAAGTAAAAACTGACTAAAAATGCTGAAAATAAAAGAAAAACAGATAGACAAGATGAATCACTTGGTTCCGACTCGTAGCTAGTGTAACCTTTGATTATTTCCGCACTTTTGCACTTATTTAAGAGATTATCTTAGTAATTGTAGTAGGCCCCTCTTTTGAAGGTGACGTTACCCTCACCCCAGTAGTTTGAGTCAGCAAGGATACAATCCTAAAAGGGTGGATTATTGGAAGATAATTAATTAAGTTATTAATGCAAATTATGGTAGGCCCCTCTTTTGGAGGTGACGTTACCCTCGACTAAGTAGTTTGAGTCAGCAGGGATACAGTCCTAAATAGCCGGGTTATAGTATTAATAGTAGTTAACTTATGAGGGGATCAAAGAGTTTGGACCCCCGCCATCCAATACCGTGAAGTATTGAAGGAGGTCCTACTAAATTTGACCCAGGTCCATTGCAGGACCTCTAAACGCTGAACAATGGCAAGACCTTAACAAACCGTTCCCTTAACCCCCGACCAGGTAGCCAACATACATCCATATAGACCGTGGAGATATGAATGGTGAAAATCTTTTATTTTATATAGACAGTAAAATAATGCTAAGACACCACGGACAAACGATAAGGAAAGATCACCTTCAACATAAGCAACTAGTTATTAAAGTCATTAATACAAAACCAAGTAAAAAGTGCGAAAAGATTAGAAATAAAAAGTATTACACTAGACACTTTGTCTTCACCAAGTGATGTAAGAGACTTAGGCAAACATGGCCTTGATTGTCAAGAACTCTTACGATCAATCTTGGATCCCGAGACGACTCACACACTCTATGATGGACAATGGATGATGGTGGTGGATGATGGTGTTATGGTGGTGGTGGGTGGTGGGTGAAGTGTGAGAGAGGTGGTGTGCCAAGGGATGGTTTGAGCTTGAGCCAAGCACTCCTATTTATAGGCTGAACAGAAGCTCGGGCACGGCCCCGTGCCCAGTGGGCACGGCCCCGTGTCCACATCCTCTCTATCTTCATTTAATGCAGCTTTGTCTTATTAGTTGACCACGCCCCCGTGTCCGCTGAGCACGACCCCGTGTGCAGAAGAATCTTTGTACTATGAAGATTTGCCTGGATTGTGCGAATCTTATAGTTGACAACGGCCCCGTGTCCGCTGAGCACGGCCCCGTGGTGGGCAATAGAAGCTTCTACCACTTTGTCTTTTCTGCTGACACTTGGGCACGCCCCCGTGCTGGCTGAGCACGGGGCGTGTTCAGTGTTCTGACCTCTTGTTTTGCTTGGGAAGATGCTGTCGTGGGGTCGGGCATGTCACGTCTTGTTCCTTTTCTTGTATTTATGTTAGATTTTGATGTCTTTTTGCTTCTTTTGTTAATTTGAGCTCATTTAATCCTGAAAATACAAAAGGAAGACAAAAGGACACTTTTTCCAACATTAGTACTAAAAAAGGGTTAGTTTTATGCCACAATTGATGTAATTTATATGTTGCATTTTGCACACATCAAATACCCCCACACTTGAATCTTTGCTTGTCCTCAAGCAAAACTCTTTAATATGTGGCTATTACACTCCCAAATGGAATGGGTAGAGAAGAAGGTTTTGGGCTTGTCATAGAGTGTCGGGATTTCCAAGATTCTTTATTTAGTTTTATTTTTATTTATTTACAATCCTATTTGTCATGATTTATTTAAAACTTTTCATAAGATAAATTACTTATTAGGGCATAACATGCCTTTGTAAAATTCTATTTATATACAAGTTCACATACCTCACGGGGATCACTCAACACTCGGCCGAAAATGTAATTGTGGATCACTCGAGAGCGGCATGGAACTTACTCCTACCATAAGCTTGCCAAGCAATCAATCCTCCTCCTTTTTAACTTATATACCTTTGTAAATATCAAGAGGACTTTGTGGGTGAAGGGTTAGGCTTGGGTTAAAGGTAGGTTGTTGGGTTAGTGGTTAGTAGAAAAAGGGCGAAAAGCGTAACAAGCGTCGGTTTTCCTAAGACCTCTTATTTTTGTAACTTTTTATTTTGATGAAGCTATTATTCAAACAAAGTTATTTTTGATGAACTTGTTTGTTTATTTTCTTTTGCTTTATCATCAACACAATTTTTTTTTTTTTTGAAAAGTCATACGAAAAACCGAGCTAGTTACTAAAACAAAAGGGTTAAAAATGAAAAAGGTTTTGGTGGGTAAAAAGGGTGTTTGGTTTGGGTTATGAAATGAAAAGGTTTAGGCTCAAAGGGGCTAACTAGGGGGATTTTGGGTAGGTGGTAAAAAAAGAAAGAAAACTAATGCTGTAGAAATAAAAAGGGTTAGTCCTAATGCCTCCATCATTTACTTACTCGGGTTTAAGTTGGTAAGGACCGGGAATGTATCGTCATGGCAAGTTCTAGAGTCGTAAGAACCAAGCGGCTATTCACACAAGAAACGAAAAATGAGCATTTAGTTTAATGATATGTAATTGTATGCTCAATAAAGGCTCAAAACTCACTTTTGTGGGAATGGGTTTTTATGTGATCAAGTATATATAATTAAATTTTAACTAAGCTTGTCATGCCTTTTCATAATTTTCTTATGTTGGTTCTTTTTATCACGACGCTATCGGTTGTAAATTCGTAAAAATATAACCTTTTTGAGAACTTGAATTTCCCGAGTTAAACCTAGACAAGTAAAAAAAAATGAAAATTTTTTGAAAAAATTTGGGGTGATTAGCGGTTCCAATAGAGTTTTGTGTAAGGCTTGTATTTAGGACTTGCAAGATTCAAGGTTTTAGCATCCCCCCCCCCCCCCACACTTAAATTACACATTGTCCTCAATGTGTCCCAAAAAAAAGTTTTTAGGTTGATTGAATGTGTAAAAAGGTGTAAAAAGCAAAAATTTTGTGTTACTGGTTACTTGGGCACGACCCCGTGCTCAGGTGCCAGTAACGAAAACTTACAGAAGGTGAACACGGGGGCGTGTTGGTTGAACACGACCCCGTGTCTGTCAAGGTCTGCAGAATGAATACAAACAGCAGGTTCAGGGGAGTGGGCACGGGGGCGTGTCGGCTGGACACGGCCCCGTGTGGACAATCTGCAAGGTTGAAAAACAGGTTTCTTTTTTCGATTTTCCTGTCTCGGCTTTAATAGTACTTATGGTTAGTACTCTAAGCCTTGTATGTACCTGCTTAATCAATAAACACCATACCATACCATAGCAAACATCCTACTTTTACTAATATTCAACATCCATGTCAAAGTTAAAAGAAACAATAAGTGCAGAAAATAAAAGAAGTTAGGGAAAGTAAATTGTTCAACACTTTGGCACGCAGGCCATTAATTGTTCAAGATTAGAAAAGGGTTAACTTGGGGTACCATCAAACAACCGCTTCTTCCTCCGCTCCTCCCGCCTAATCCATGTCCTCATCATCATCATCATCATCCCCTCCATGGCGCGCAATGTGGTCTCGAATATATCCAATATCATCTTGGATATCGGATATGTTTCTCTCGATAGCTCCGACCCGGTGGTAGGTGTTGCTTGCCATGTTGTAGGTGTTCCTGGTGCACATAAGGTTTTCCTGCAACAAATCATGTAAACTTTGGAAATTAGGAAAACCGCCTCCGGAGGAGGATTGGCCCGGATCACCTTGGGGTTGATACTGATACTGATGATGTTGTGGAGCTTGAAGGAGAAGTGCTTCTTGCGGGTTCCATGCATGACCTTGCATCCTTTGAAAGCTTACCGTCCCGTCTTCCGCCTCATAAATCAGGTTCATTGAGCGGCATATGTGTATATCCACCATACCCGACCATGGGCTCCTTTCAAATGACCTAGGTATGTGGGTGAAGTGCCGGAAGAGACGGTACACCCATCCCCCAAAGAAGATAGGAGTTGGTGCACTAGCAAGGCGATTATGATGCATGTTTCGGAGCATGAGGAACGGAACATCGAGCAGCCTGCGGTTGTGGATGCAGTGGAGGACAACCAAATCTCTTAACCCAACGACGCCACTACTATCATGCCTTTGGCTAAGAGAGTAGCCGAGGAGCCTATGGATGTATCTGTACAGCGGATCCCTCAGCTTCGTACTCTTAGTGCTGCTCGGATTGTAGTACCCTTCACCAATCTGAGCCCAAATGGCTTGGCGTTCGTTTTCACCTATCTCTTTCATTCCTCCAGTATTTTCTTCGTTTCCCGCATCCTCTTCCGCATACAACCCGACAATCGACCCAAATTGTGCCATAGAGATCGAATACCTCGTTCCGCCACATTGGAATGATACCCCATCATTGTCGAATGGGTCGCACCTTGAGTTGAATGTGAAAGTGCTATAGAATTCCAAAGTGCATTCGTGGACGGAATGGAGTCGAGTTGTTAGAGCAACTCTGAGTGGTCCCGTGACAGTGTTGTTGAAACGGTCAATTTGATTCACCATAGATAACAGTTCCGTGCATGCTTGCCTCGGGTATTCCTCCGGCCTTGTTTGAAGTATCTCGTATCGGGCCCTAGCATCGAGCTCATTGGCGTTAAATCTTATGAACTTCCTAGCCATCTGAAAGAATACACCAACAGTTAGCACGGAACACAAGTATTTCCGGACAAAACTGCAAACAGTGAGCTGGACACGACCCCGTGTTCAGCGGACACGGCCCCGTGTCCAGGCGTCTGTTACTCAAAAATTCCATTTTTCGACCCGGTTTCGAAAACTTGAAAATTTTTGGTCCAATAGGCGCGGTTTCCTCCGAAAATGAAACCCTAAGTGCCGTTTTTCTCAAAATAACCCGTTTACCCTATCAATTTTATCTTTTTCGGTTGAAGAACAAGGGTTTGGGGTTTTTGTGAGAAATCAGGTGAATCTATGAACAATATAAGTGTATTTACTTCCCATAACACTAATCTAACTAAATGCAAACAGATCTAAACAAAAATTTGAGGTTCGATCCGGATGAACTTCAAGAACCCTAGATTTTCCCCAAATTTTTGGTGTTATAACTACATGCAAGTAACTAATCTAACTACTAAAAGTGATAGATTCATACCTTGATGTTGTTAGAGTGATAGGAGACGTCGAAAATCTGCGAAAAATCGCCTGGAACCAGAGCTTTTTCGGGGAAACGGGGCGTATGGAATGAAGTAACTGTTTTGAAAAAGGGGATATCCCGTCTGCAGCGCGGACACGGCCCCGTGTCCAGCGGACAGGGCCTCGTGCCGAGCAAAGTTTTTTTAAATTTTTTTTTCAGTGCCCGTGTGAGTGCCCTTTGTTTCCCACAAGCTTTGGTTAGAAAACTTATCGCTTTAGACATCGTCCCGATCATTCGTAACTTACCAGGTATGATGATGGTTTCATTCTTCCACCGTTTGAAGCGAGATCTCCTCCTCTTCATCCTCAATGAATCCTTGATAGAGTTTTAGCCGTTGGCCATTGACTTTGAATGGAGGCCCATTTCGAGATTTAATTTCTACTGCACCGTGTGGGAAAATATGGGTGACGGAAAAAGGTCCTGACCACCTAGACTTTAATTTACCAGGAAACAATCACAGTCGTGAATTAAACAAAAGAACTAGATCTCCTACCCGAAATTCATTAGGTTTAATGTGTTTGTCATGCAAAATTTTCATTCTTTCCTTATAAATTTCGGAGTTTGAATATGCATAATTCCTAAGTTCGTCTAATTCATTTAATTGACAAAATCAATTTTTACCAGCAAATTCTAAATCTAAGTTTACATTTTTGATTGCCCAGTAGGCCTTGTGTGCAATTTCTACTGGCAAGTGACAACTTTTTCCTTAGACTAGCTTATATGGGGTTGTACCTATTGTCGTTTTATAAGCAGTTTGAAAAGCCCATAAAGCATCATCTAATTTATCTGCCCATTCCTTTTTATTTAACCCTACGGTTTTTTCAAGTATTCGCTTTAAACCTCTATTAGTCACTTCGGCTTGTCCGTTTGTTTGAGGGTGATATGCTGTTGAGACCCGGTGATAAACCCCATATCTTGTTAAAAAAATTTCAAGTTGATGGTTGCAAAAATGGGTACCTCTATCACTTATTAATGCTTTAGGTGTGCCAAAACGAGAGAATAATTTTTTCAGAAATCTTACCACGACTCTTCCATCATTTGTTGGAAGTGCCTCGGCCTCGGCCCATTTAGACAAGTAGTCTACTGCCACAAGTATATATTTGTTTCCTTTCGATGGTGGGAAAGGTCCCATAAAGTCGAGTCCCCATACATCAAAAATTTCACAAACAAGAATGCCATTTTGTGGCATTTCATTTTTGGAAGAAATATTACCTGTTCTTTGGCAAGCATCACAAGTCTTGACAAGACCTTGGGCGTCTTTGTAAATGGTTGGCCAATAAAATCCTGAATCAAATACCTTTCGTGCGGTACTAGCGGCACCATGATGCCCTCCGTATGGACCTTCATGACAATGGCGGAGAATTCTTCGTGCTTCGCAACCATGTACGCATCGTCGGACGAGTTGGTCGGCACACATTTTGAAAAGATATGGATCTTCCCAAAAATAGTGTTTTACATTGGCAAAGAACTTTTTTCTTTGATGATGTGGCCAACCTTTTGCGACTATACCGCTAGCTAGGTAGTTAGCATAGTCGGCGTACCATGGTTCTTCCTTGTATTCCACCATTTCCAGGGACTCAGTTGGAAATTTTTCATTGATTTGCTCGTCCCTGGTCGCCTCTAAAGCTGGGTCTTCTAAGCGCGAAAGATGATCTGCTGCGGTATTTTCTGCTCCTCTTTTGTCTTTGATTTCAATGTCAAATTCTTGGAGGAGTAGAATCCACCGAATCAAACGTGGTTTTGCGTCCTCCTTTTTGAAGAGATATCGAATGGCTGCATGATCTGTATAGACTATAGTTTTAGAAAGAACAAGATAAGAACGAAATTTATCAAAAGCAAATACCACAACTAGTAATTCTTTTTCAGTTGTTGTGTAATTTTCTTGTGCATCATTAAGTGTTTTACTAGCATAATAAATTGGGTGGAAGTGCTTTTCTTTTCTTTGTCCCAAGACAGCTCCAACTGCAAAGTCACTGGCATCACACATGATTTCGAAAGGAAATTTCCAATCAGGCGCTATCATGATAGGTGCATTGACTAACATTTCCTTTAGGGTTAGAAATGCCTGATTGCAATCCTTGTCAAAGATGAAAGGGGCATCTTTTTCAAGTAATTTTGTTAGAGGCCTAGAGATTTTAGACAAGTCTTTGATAAACCGCCTATAAAATCCGGCATGCCCTAGGAAACTTCTGATAGCTCTTACGGAGGATGGAGGTGGTAATCTAGAAATGGTATCTATTTTGGCTCGATCCACCTCCATTCCTTCGCTTGAGATCTTGTGACCGAGTACTATTCCCTCCGTTACCATGAAATGGCATTTTTCCCAATTAAGGGCGAGGTTAGTTTCCTCACATTGGGATAGCATTCGCTCAAGGTTATCGAGGCATTGGTCGTATGAATCCCCAAAGATAGAAAAGTCGTCCATGAAGACTTCCATTGTCTTTTCTATCATGTCATGGAAAATGGCTACCATGCAACGTTGGAATGTTGCGGGGGCATTACATAGACCAAACAGCATGCGTCGATAAGCAAAAGTTCCATTGGGACATGTGAAAGTTGTCTTTTCTTGGTCTTCGGGTGCTATCGGGATTTGAAAGTAACCTGAAAAACCATCCAAGAAACAGTAAAATTTATGACCGGATAATCTCTCTAACATTTGATCAATGAAGGGTAAATGAAAGTGATCTTTTCTTGTTGCTTCATTTAATCGTCTATAATCTATACAAACTCTCCATCCTGTGACGGTTCTCGGTGGTATTAATTCATTCTTTTCATTAGTTATTACCGTCATACCTCCTTTCTTTGGAACTACTTGGACGGGACTCACCCAAGGACTATCGGAGATAGGGTAGATAAGTCCGGCGTCAAGTAATTTGATGACTTCGTTTTTAACCACTTCTTAAACATTTGGATTTACTCGACGTTGTGGCTGTATTACCGATTTGTAGTCATCATTCATCAAAATTTTGTGTGTGCACATGGAAGGACTAATTCCTTTTATGTCTACAAGTATCCAAGCTATTGCGTTTTTGTTTTTTTTCCAAAAGACTAATTAATTTTTCTTTTTCTAAGCTATCTAGTTTAGATGAAATAATTACAGGTAAATTACCATCCTTGTCTATAAAAGCATATTCCAAACCTTTTGGAAGTTCTTTGAGCTCAAGTGGTGGGTCTTTAGGAGACTCTTTATTTGGTTGCTCATTTCGATCAAGAACTTTAAAAGTTTGTTCTATGGCGACCTCTTCTTCAACAAAGTGGTCAATCTCTTCACTTGTATCGGGTGGTTCATCTTCATCTTCAATTAGGGGGTCATTATTGCCGAAAGGATATTTCATTGACCGCTCAAGATTGACACTTCTTTTAAAGGCCCCTAATTGAAGAGGTAGATTTTTGAACTTCCGGTTTCTCAAAGCTTCGTGAGTTTTTACAAATGGTCGTCCCAACACTAGAGGAGCGTCATCAAGGATGACAAAGTCGGTCGGTATTACCATTTGATTTGTTTGAACCAATACATCCTCAACTATACCGATTGATTTTATTACTTTCCGATTGGATAGAAAAATGGGTATTTGAAGTGGAGAAAAATCACTAATACTTAATTTTTCGAAAATGTAGTTAGGCATTATGTTAACATAAAGATCTTTATCGATTGTGATATTACTAATAAACGAATTTTGAAAGAAACATGGAACCGGTGTAATGTTAATTTCAAATGGGTCTTCTTTTATTAGTGAGGTTTGATCATTAGTTAACTTAACACTTATTGTTTCGTCAATTTTAGTGTTAGTGTTTAATTCTTTTAAAAACTTAGCATGAGTGGGTACTAAACAATGATTTTCGAAAGAAGGTGACAAGAGATTAATTTCTTCAAAATTAGACTCTTCTTGAATTTTAACTTTGTCGGACTCACCTATTTCGTTGTTTAACTCATGTGTCGGTTTTTCACTTATTTGTTCTTCCATTTTTACACTTTCAGTTATCTCTTCATTTTTTAATTCTTCTCTTGTGCGGGACTCCTCTTCCCTTGCGCGAGATTCTTTTATACAGCGATCGATAACTCTAATGTGTTCTAATATCCTATCGGTTACTTCGGTTATAGAAAAAGAATCGGAATTTTCAAAGCTTGAATCCGGTTGTTCGACCCTTTGTTCCTCATAATACTCATATGAAGTAGATGGTTCACACCATTGTTCTTCATTGTAAGCATATGATGGATAAGGTTCGTAATTTTGTTCTTCATAGTACTCATATGAGGTGGGTTGTTCACGCCATGGTTCCTCATAGTAAGCATACGAAGGTGTTGGCTCATATCTTGGTTCCTCAAAGTATGAGTAAGAAGGCTCATACCTTGGTTCATCAAAATATGAGTATGAGGGAGGAGGTTCATACCTTTGGTCTTCATAGGATGTGTATGAAGTCGATGGCTAGTACTTGGGCTCCTCATAGTAGGTGTACGAATTGGATGGTTGATATGAGTGACTATTTTGAACCGAGTGTGTGTTACGACAATTAGTGCAATAATTACTCCTATAATCATCCTCCTCATGGGTGTAGTTGTAACCTCCTGAGTATTGATCCATAAGAATCACTCAGCAGACCACAACCGAGTCTCGAGATCAGGAAACAAAAATAAAAACGGAAACAGAGGCTGGACACGGCCCCGTGTTCAGTGAGCACGGCCCCGTGTTCAGGATCTGTATCTGGGCGTTTTAATTAAATTTACTGATTTCGTTGAGCACGGGGCGTGTTCAGTGAGCACGGCCCGTGTTCAAGTTACTGTTACTGGGTGTTTTTATGAAAATGTGCAGCACGGCCCCGTGTTCAGTGAACACGGCCCCGTGTACAGGTTACTGTAAATGCAAATCTAAACTAAAATGCAGAAAAATGTGCGCCAGTTTTGAAAAGGTTTTGAAAAACTGATTAGGCCGTCGATTTTAAGCTTTCTTAAAATCCTTGTGTCCCCGGCAACGGCACCAAAAACTTGATGCGTGTGAAGTGTTATATATATTAGGTGTATATTTTAAGCCCCTTTAACACTTATTTTTAGCCAAGTTTTAAATTTATAAAACACGATATTTTACTAACACTAAACACACATATGGGCAAGTGCACCCATCGTGAGCGTAGTATAGTGTTGGCAAGATACCGAGGTCGTCCAAGGACACAAGAGCTTTTAGTACCGGTTTATCCTCAACGTCTAATCAAAATAAAAAGTTTAGAAAAATGTTTTAAACTAAGAAAAGTAAAAACTGACTAAAAATGCTGAAAATAAAAGAAAAACAGATAGACAAGATGAATCACTTGGTTCCGACTCGTATCTAGTGTAACCTTTGATTATTTCCGCAGTTTTGCACTTATTTAAGAGATTATCTTAGTTATTGTAGTAGGCCCCTCTTTTGAAGGTGACGTTACCCTCACCCCAGTAGTTTGAGTCAACAAGGATACAATCCTAAAAGGGTGGATTATTGGAAGATAATTAATTAAGTTATTAATGCAAATTATGGTAGGCCCCTCTTTTGGAGGTGACGTTACCCTCGACTAAGTAGTCTGAGTCAGCAGGGATACATTCCTAAATAGCCGGGTTATAGTATTAATAGTAGTTAACTTATGAGGGGATCAAAGAGTTTGGACCCCCGCCATCCAATACCGTGAAGTATTGAAGGAGGTCCTACTAAATTTGACCCAGGTCCATTGCAGGACCTCTAAACGCTGAACAATGGCAAGACCTTTACCAAACCGTTCCCTTAACCCCCGACCAGGTAGCCAACATACCTCCATATAGACCGTGGAGATATGAATGGTGAAAATCTTTTATTTTATATAGACAGTAAAATAATGCCAAGACACCACGGACAAACGATAAGGAAAGATCACCTTCAACATAAGCAACTAGTTATTAAAGTCATTAATACAAAACCAAGTAAAAAGTGCGAAAAGATTAGAAATAAAAAGTATTACACTAGACACTTTGTCTTCACCAAGTGATGTAAGAGACTTAGGCAAACATGGCCTTGATTGTCAAGAACTCTTACGATCAATCTTGGATCCCGAGACGACTCACACACTCTATGATGGACAATGGATGATGGTGGTGGATGATGGTGTTATGGTGGTGGTGGGTGGTGGGTGAAGTGTGAGAGAGGTGGTGTGCTAAGGGATGGTTTGAGCTTGAGCCAAGCACTCCTATTTATAGGCTGAACAGAAGCTCGGGCACGGCCCCGTGTCCACATCCTCTCTTTCTTCATTTAATGCAGCTTTGTCTTATTAGTTGACCACGCCCCCGTGTCCGCTGAGCACGACCCCATGTGCAGAAGAATCTTTGTACTATGAAGATTTGCCTGGATTGTGCGAATCTTATAGTTGACCACGGCCCCGTGTCCGCTGAGCACGGCCCCGTGGTGGGCAATAGAAGATTCTACCACTTTGTCTTTTCTGCTGACACTTGGGCACGCCCCCGTGCTGGCTGAGCACGAGGCGTGTTCAGTCTTCTGACCTCTTGTTTTGCTTGGGAAGATGCTGTCGTGGGGTCGGGCATGTCACGTCTTGTTCCTTTTCTTGTATTTATGTTAGATTTTGATGTCTTTTTGCTTCTTTTGTTAATTTGAGCTCATTTAATCCTGAAAATACAAAAGGAAGACAAAAGCACACTTTTTCCAACATTAGTACTAAAAAAGGGTTAGTTTTATGCCACAATTGATGTAATTTATATGTTGCATTTTGCACACATCAGGAGGCATTAGCTTGGTGGAGATCTTTGATCCAGGCTACGGGGAAAATCCCATTGTACAATCTGACATGGGATCAGTTCATGACGTTGATTAGAGAAAACTACTGCCCTCAGCATGAGGTAGAAAAGATTGAGTCGGATTTCTGTCATTGGTAATGAAAAATCTGGATTGCCAAGCTTACCTTACGAGCTTTAAAACAATGTCAAGGTTGGTTCCTTATCTGGTGACCCCGGAACCCAAAAGAATAGCTCGTTTCATTGGGGGCTTAGCCCCAGAGATTAAGGTAAGTGTAAAAGCCTCTCGGCCAGCTACGTTCAGATTTGCAGCTGATATATCCTTGTCCCTCACACTGGACGCGGTCAGGCAGAGATCGCTGAGGAACACGGATGCCGAGAAAAGGAAGCGTGAAGATGACAATTCACGACGGTCAGATAAGAAGCACAGGGGAAACAAGGACCACAAGAAGGGGTCTGGTTCTAAGAAGGATGGGCATCAATCTGGAGATAAGCCCAAGTGTAAGATTTGTCAGAAGCACCACTTTGGGAGGTGCAGACTTGACTCAAAATCCCAATCTCAGCTGAGGCCTTGTGGGATTTGCAAATCTTCGGAACATAAGACCCTAGAGTGCAAGAAGCTGAAGGGCGCAACGTGCTACAGTTGCAACGAAAAAGGGCACATTAAGACAAATTGCCCAAAATATGCAAAGAAAGCTGATGATGGAAAGAAGACCAATGCTAGGGTCTTCAGGATGGATGCAAAGGAAGCTATGCAGGACGACAATGTGATCACAGGTACCTTCCTTATAAATGATGTTTATGCGAGAGTACTATTTGATTCAGGAGCTGATAAATCATTTGTAGATAATAAGTTTTTAAGTTACTGAATTTACCTGTTAAAACCCTAAGTGTGAAGTATGAGGTGGAATTAGCAGATGGCACCTTAGAAACCGCCTCAACCATATTAGATGGATGTTTCATATCCATTAAGAACCACTCTTTTCCTTTGTCCCTACTTCCTTTGAAATTAGCCGGTTTCGACATAGTTTTAGGCATGGACTGGTTATCTCATAACCAGGCCCAGATTGTATGCAATAAGAAGCAAGTGGTGATCAAGACTCCGTCTGGTGAATCACTTACCATTCAGGGAGATACCCAGTATGGACTGCCTGAGCAAGTGACTATGCTCAAGGCCTCTAGGTGTTTGAAGAAGGGTTGTGTCATCTACATGGCACAAGTGACTATTGATGAGCCGAAGCCTAAGATTGAGGATATCCCTATCATTTCTAAATACCCTGAAGTTTTTCCTGAAGAACTACCTGGTTTACCACCAGATAGGCAAGTGGAATTCAGAATTGACATCATCCCTGGAGCAGCACCTGTTGCTAGAGCACCTTATAGGTTGGCACCAACAGAGATGAAGGAACTGAGAACACAACTAGATGAATTGCTAGCCAAGGGTTTCATTAGACCTAGTTCGTCTCCTTGGGGAGCACCAATCTTATTTGTCAAGAAGAAGGATGCATCGATGCGTCTGTGCATCGATTACCGTGAGCTTAATAAGGTCACTATCAAGAATAGGTATCCATTGCCCAGGATCGACGATCTGTTCGATCAACTTCAAGGGGCAAGTTACTTCTCTAAGATTGACTTAAGGTCAGGCTATCATCAACTGAAGGTTAGAGATGAAGACGTACACAAGACTGCATTTAGGACTCGTTATGGTCATTACGAGTTCCTAGTGATGCCTTTTGGGCTCACTAATGCACCAGCAGCATTCATGGATCTCATGAACCGTGTCTGCAAACCATACTTGGACAAATTTGTTATCGTCTTCATTGACAACATTCTGATTTATTCAAAGAATCAGGCCGACCATGGGAAACATCTTTGATGTATTCTTTCACTACTTCAGCAGGAGAAGCTCTACGCCAAATTCTCTAAGTGTGAATTTTGGCTTCGAGAAGTCCAATTCCTTGGACATGTGGTTAGTGAACGCGGAATCCAAGTAGATCCCGCTAAGGTTGAAGCTGTCATGAATTGGCAAGAGCCGAAGACGCCCACAGAAATTCGCAGTTTCTTGGGATTGGCAGGATATTATAGGCGTTTCATTGAAAATTTTTCAAGGATTGCTACACCACCCATGACTTGGAGTTGGGTGCCGTTGTATTTGCACTGAAGCTATGGAGGCACTATTTATATGGTATCAAGTGTGTGATCTATTCTGATCACAAGAGCCTCCAGCACCTATTTAACCAAAAGGATTTGAACATGAAGCAACGACGTTGGATGGAAACTTTGAATGATTATGATTGTGAGATAAGATACCATCCTGGCAAGGCGAATGTAGTCGCCGATGCCTTGAGTCGAAAGGAAAGAGTGAAGCCTATAAGAATCAATGCCAAGAGCATTGAGATAAAGAATGGTTTGAATGAAAGGTTGTTAGCTGCGCAGAAGGAAGCTGTGTTGGAAGCTAACTATCCTAATGAAAAGCTGGGAGTAACTGAAGAACAGTTATCCTATGGCAAGGACGGAATTCTAAGGTTAAATGGACGAATATGGGTTCCTATTTATGGAGGACTTCGAGATGTTATCCTCCAGGAAGCCCACAGTTCTAAATACTCCGTTCATCCTGGAGCTGACAAGATGTACCAGGATTTGAAAGCAATCTTTTGGTGGATAGGCTTGAAGAAGTCTATAGCTACCTATGTAGCTAAATGTTTGACGTGTGCGCAAGTCAAAGCTGAACATCAGAAGCCGTCAGGTTTGCTACAACAGCCTGAACTTCCCACGTGGAAGTGGGAAATGGTGACGATGGATTTCATCACCAAGTTGCCAAAGACAAGGAATGGAAATGATACGATATGGGTGATAGTGGATAGACTGACTAAGTCAGCACATTTCCTACCCATCAAGGAGACCTATAGCTCCGACATGTTAGCCCAATTGTACGTAGATAAGATTGTATCTCTGCATGGCGTACCAGTGTCTATTATCTCTGACAGAGATACTAGATACACGCCACATTTTTGAAAAAGTTTCCAACAATCTTTGGGCACGCACTTAAATTTTAGTACGGCTTACCATCCTCAGACGGACGGCCAGAGTGAGCGTACAATCCAAACTTTGGAAGACATGCTTTGTGCTTGTGTGATTGATTTAGGTGGTAGTTGGGATAACCACCTGCCATTAATCGAGTTCTCGTACAACAATAGCTATCACACGAGCATCAAGGTTGCGCCTTTCGAGGCCTTGTACGGTAGAAAGTGCAGAACGCCCTTTTATTATTATTGTTATTATTATTATTATTATTATTACTATTACTGAGACAATTATACATTTGTTGTTTTTATTAATTGTATTTCATTACTCTTCTTTTTTGCCTATAAAACTGAACAAAGTAACACGACTCATTCTATTCGCATATAGTTAATCTAACATCACAACAGAATGAACTGATCTATTTCATTCCGTTATCCATTCCATTACTTAGCCCATTCAATTCTCTTGTTTATTGTATTACTTCATACCAAACAAACCCTTAGCGATTCCTAATGGCGACGTATTATTCTTAGGTATCGTATTTTATTATGTGAAACGACTCAATATGAACACCCAAAAATTCTAACATCGGGTTGTTAGGCATACGCACACTAAAGATGATCTAACACAAAAAATAGGGCCGCCATTTGTTTGCACATACGAAAACATGTAATACTTTATTTATAAATACACACACCTCATTTTACGTACCAATAAATATTGAAAAACCCCTTTGTGGGAATCGAACCCAGAACCTAATCGTCCCAAAGATTTATCTCACCCCCTAAGATGCCACTAGGTTATAATGTCTCGTGTTTTTATAACTACACACACCTAATTTTACATATATTTATATATAAGAGACTTAACCTCGTTTATACAAGGAAAAGTTTCTATATTATACCTTGATACTACCAAATAAAAAGTATTTTAAAACCCAAAGCAGCAATTAAAAGTCTTGTGGTCTACCAATATCAAGGTGTGTAGGAAACGTTTTCATCCTATGTGGGTGAGAATATATGTCTAATGGTGGACAAACACGTATACTTATGAATAAGATTCGAGGTTGTATGTTAGTCGTTAAAAAAATAAAACCCAAATCACCAAAATGCTATACTACATATGAGAACTAACTGATGCTTGCTTGGTTAGTATGACATGCAAAACTGTGTGTCAGATTAGTGTATAGGACTTTGGATAATCAATGAATATTAAAGATAAGCGTGACAAGAAATTGTTTTGTTTTCGTTTTAGTTTTAAAGTATCATGATGATTTAAATCTTTCTTGAAGCTTGATTTAATACCTATAGCTGGTAATATCTATTTGAAGGCTTCTATCCTAGTGGTATCAAGTTGTGCACATAGTGGTGTTTATCCTCAAATGGTTGAAGGCTCTAGTTTGTAAATTTATGAGTAGGATTAAACAATGTGTGATTAGTTGTTCTGAAAATAAAACCCCTAACCTAAGCAATATGGCAAATTCAATAGTAAAGCACATATCGTCCAATGGTACCAATGTGTTGAAATAATATCTCTCCAAGCTAGTGTTAAAGTCCCGTTCTAAGTAAATGGTGTAGATGTAGGAGTTGCATTAATGTCAAAATTTATTATAACAAAAAAATTCTAGCAAATTCAATATTTCTATTTTGACAAGTTAGGCATACAAGCATTAAAGTTCAGGATTTATAACAAAACTATTGAAATTAATATTCACCAAACTAATATTAATAATACCAAAAAGACATTAATTGAAGAGCAAACTTTTAAACTTCGAACACAATTACAAAAAGAAATGAATTGAAAACAAAATTTTATTACCAAGTTTCTATATATCACTCGAGATTATTGAGTTTACTTTAACATCTCTTTATATACTTGGTTACCGCTTACTAAATACAATGGTATAAAATAACTTACAGTTTTCGACACCCTCAACCATGATATAACTATTTCATTATACCCAAACTAATTAATTTTAGTTTGTAACATCATTTGACTCACATAGTAAAATGTGACCTTATATACAAGATGCATATCAAGCTAAGCAAATATCTAACACAGACATAACATCAAACCTTTTAGTTTTAGACATGGTAATCTGAAGTTAAAGAAATCATCTGACCGACATCTAACACATTTTTGAATTATACGGTACACATAACATAGAACAAAAACAAACTTTCAACTAACCATCAGTCCCGACTCCAATTTTGTAGAGGACATGATAAAATGAGAGACTTTTTTGTAAGGACTTTTAAACTTTCTATTTCAAGTGCTTGTTCGGAAACATTAAATTCACATGATTCAGATATCATGATAACGTGACATCTTTGTGACGTGACATACATAAAACAAATCTGGATAAAACAACTAAAAACTAAAAGAAAATATATTTTATAAGTTTAACATGCATGTGAATATGAATCGATCTATCTACAACCCGTTTAACACTAATACAACTTCACTAAAACATGTTAATATTCCGCAAACCCGTTGATAACTCGTTTAACTCATTTGAAACCTCTGGTTAGCTGAGGACATCTTTAGCTGATTCACAATCTGATTACAAATTGTACAGAACTAGTCGCCCATTTTGATATGCCAACTCTTATGATCTATTCTAAATTGCTAATAAATAGGTTGTGCATGGCATTTAAGCGTGTATAAGTTAGAACAAAGGATTTGATAAGAATAAACGTAAACTATATATGACCAACAATAAACATTTTTATAGCGCATAAACTTTGATGTGTTGACTAATTTATTGCTTCTATCAATCTTGCTAGCGCAATGAGGGGTTTTTAAGATATTGGGCAGGGATGTAAAATCTTGGCTAAATCTACAACCAAAGCATTAGGTATACCACACTGGTCAATTATGGCTTCTTTCACATGAAATACATTAATTAATACATATTTTTTTAAAAGGAAAAACAACCACACATGCTATAAACTCCTCTTTGGAATGCATAGGGTGTGTCTATAAATACATGGCATTATCAACAATGCTTCATATCCCAACACATAACAAAAAAAAACACATAGCTTGTTCTACAATGGCAGGGATGATGATGAAGGTTCTATGCATTATAGTGGCTTGCATGGTGGTGGTTGCCCCCTATGCGGAGGCTGTATCTTGTAGTGATGTGGTTAGCAAGCTGAGTCCATGCATAAGCTACTTGAAGAACGGTGGTTCAGTGCCCAAAGCGTGTTGCAATGGTATTAAGGGACTAAATGCGGCCGCAAAATCAACCGCAGATAAGCAGACGACCTGCGGTTGCCTGAAGAATGCTTATAAATCTATATCTGGCATCAAAGCCGACAACGCCTCAGGCCTTCCCCAAAAGTGTGGTGTAAACATTCCTTACAAGATTAGCATGAGCACTAATTGCAACAAGTATGTCAAATTCACACACTTTATCTCATTGATCACATGTTTAAGTTTGAAACTCATAATAATAACTTCTTAAACTTATATATACATTGTTCCATAGTTTAATTTTTTTGTATATACATTATGAGGAAACATAACACATGTTTAAGTGATAAAGAATTCATTTTAGTTGTGTTTCATTACAATGTTAATAAACCTATATATATTATTTATTTATTTAAAATCTATTGATGTTACTTTTTGTGGTTTTGCAGCATAAAATGAGCCTTGGTTGAACGGATGAAGATATAAATCTGGTTGTGGGAGAATTAAAAGCCATTAAATAATTAAGTAATGCTAAAACAAAAAGGAAAAACCCTGTTTCCATTTAAAGGGGTAAATGTTTGTATGTTCATTTGCTTTGAATTGTCTTTCAATAATATATAGTGTTTTTTTGTTATATAATATAAATTTGGTTTATCTCTCAAGCTCTATGCGTCTCTTGATACACACATATCAGTAAAATTCGGACCAATTAATGTTGATGTTTACCTATTTATATAAAAAATGATGTGAGGGTTATATGCATTTAAACTTGATACAGTCAATGTCATCCAGATAGTGATAAGCAATGGAGTTTATTCATCTAGAGGTTACTTGAGAGAGAAATTGTTGTCCGGATAATGTTAATTGATGTTTTTTTATTCCTTCAATGGAAAGACATCTATTGTTATTATTGTTATTATTATTATTATTATTATTATTATTATTATTATTATTATTATTATTACTACTATTACTGAGACAATTATATATTTGTTGTTTTTATTAATTGTATTTCATTACTCTTCTTTTTTGCCTATAAAACTGAACAAAGTAACACGACTCATTCTATTCGCATATAGTTAATCTAACATCACAACAGAATGAACTGATCTATTTCATTCCGTTGTCCATTCCATTACTTAGCCCATTCAATTCTCTTGTTTATTGTATTACTTCATACCAAACAAACCCTTAGCGATTCCTAATGACGACGTATTATTCTTAGGTATCGTATTTTATTATGTGAAACGACTCAATATGAACACCCAAAAATTCTAACATCGGGTTGTTAGGCATACGCACACTAAAGATGATCTAACACAAAAAAATAGGGCCGCCATTTGTTTGCACATACGAAAAAATGTAATACTTTTTTTATAACTACACACACCTCATTTTACGTACCAACAAATATTGGAAAAACCCCTTTGTGGGAATCGAAACTAGAACCTAATCGTCCCAAAGGTTTATCTCACCCCCTAAGATACCACTAGGTTATAATGTCTCGTGTTTTTATAACTACACACACCTAATTTTACATATATTTATATATAAGAGACTTAACCTCGTTTATACAAGGAAAAGTTTCTATATTATACCTTGATACTACCAAATAAAAAGTATTTTAAAACCCAAAGCAGCAATTAAAAGTCTTGTGGTCTACCAATATCAAGGTGTGTAGGAAACGTTTTCATCCTATGTGGGTGAGAATATATGTCTAATGGTGGACAAACACGTATACTTATGAATAAGATTCGAGGTTGTATGTTAGTCGTTAAAAAAATAAAACCCAAATCACCAAAATGCTATACTACATATGAGAACTAACTGATGCTTGCTTGGTTAGTATGACATGCAAAACTGTGTGTCAGATTAGTGTATAGAACTTTGGATAATCAATGAATATTAAAGATAAGCGTGACAAGAAATTGTTTTGTTTCCGTTTTAGTTTTAAAGTATCATGATGATTTATATATTTCTTGAAGCTCGATTTAATACCTATAGCTGGTAATATCTATCAAAGAGCTTCTGACCTAGTGGTATCAACTTGTGCACATAGTGGTGTTTGTCCTCAAATGGTCGAAGGCTCTAGTTTGTAAATTTATGAGTAGGATTAAACAATGTGTGATTAGTTGTTCTGAAAATAAAACCCCTAACCTAAGCAATATGGCAAATTCAATAGTAAAGCACATATCGTCTAATGGTACCAATGTGTTGAAATAATATCTCTCCAAGCTAGTGTTAAAGTCCCGTTCTAAGTAAATGGTGTAGATGTAGGAGTTGCATTAATGTCAAAATTTATTATAACAAAAAAATTCTAGCAAATTCAATATTTCTATTTTGACAAGTTAGGCATACAAGCATTAAAGTTCAGGATTTATAACAAAACTATTGAAATTAATATTAACCAAACTAATATTAATAATACCAAAAAGACATTAATTGAAGAGCAAACTTTTAAACTTCGAACACAATTACAAAAAGAAATGAATTGAAAACAAAATTTTATTACCAAGTTTCTATATATCACTCGAGATTATTGAGTTTACTTTAACATCTCTTTATATACTTTGTTACCGCTTACTAAATACAATGGTATAAAATAACTTACAGTTTTCGACACCCTCAAACCATGATATAACTATTTCATTATACCCAAACTAATTAATTTTAGTTTGTAACATCATTTGACTCACATAGTAAAATGTGACCTTATATACAAGATGCATATCAAGCTAAGCAAATATCTAACACAGACATAACATCAAACCTTTTAGTTTTAGACATGGTAATCTGAAGTTAAAGAAATCATCTGACCAACATCTAACACATTTTTGAATTATGCGGTACACATAACATAGAACAAAAACAAACTTTCAACTAACCATCATCCCCGACTCCAATTTTGTAGAGGACATGATAAAATGAGAGACTTTTTTGTAAGGACTTTTAAACTTTCTATATCAAGTGCTTGTTCGGAAACATTAAATTCACATGATTCAGATATCATGATAACGTGACATCTTTGTGACGTGACATACATAAAACAAATCTGGATAAAACAACTAAAAACTAAAAGAAAATATATTTTATAAGTTTAACATGCATGTGAATATGAATCGATCTATCTACAACCCGTTTAACACGAATACAACTTCACTAAAACATGTTAATATTCCGCAAACCCGTTGATAACTCGTTTAACTCATTTGAAACCTCTAGTTAGCTGAGGACTTCTTTAGCTGATTCACAATCTGATTACAAATTGTACAGAACTAGTCGCCCATTTTGATATGCCAACTCATATGATCTATTCTAAATTGCTAATAAATAGGTTGTGCATGGCATTTAAGCGTGTATAAGTTAGAACAAAGGATTTGATAAGAATAAACGTAAACTATATATGACCAACAATAAACATTTTTATAGCGCATAAACTTTGATGTGTTGACTAATTTATTGCTTCTATCAATCTTGCTAGCGTAATGAGGGGTTTTTAAGATATTGGGCAGGGATGTAAAATCTTAGCTAAATCTACAACCAAAGCATTAGGTATACCACACTGGTCAATTATGGCTTCTTTCACATTGAAATACATTAATTAATACATATTTTTTTTAAAGGAAAAACAACCACACATGCTATAAACTCCTCTTTGGAATGCATAGGGTGTCTCTATAAATACATGGCATTATCAACAATGCTTCATAACCCAACACAAAACAAAAAAAAACACATAGCTTGTTCTACAATGGCAGGGATGATGATGAAGGTTCTATGCATTACAGTGGCTTGCATGGTGGTGGTTGCCCCCTATGCGGAGGCTGTATCTTGTAGTGATGTGGTTAGCAAGCTGAGTCCATGCATAAGCTACTTGAAGAACGGTGGTTCAGTGCCCACAGCGTGTTGCAATGGCATTAAGGGACTAAATGCGGCCGCAAAATCAACCGAAGATAAGCAGACGACCTGCGGTTGCCTGAAGAATGCTTATAAATCTATATCTGGCATCAAAGCCGACAACGCCTCAGGCCTTCCCCAAAAGTGTGGTGTAAACATTCCTTACAAGATTAGCATGAGCACTAATTGCAACAAGTATGTCAAATTCACACACTTTATCTCATTGATCACATGTTTAAGTTTGAAACTCATAATAATAACTTCTTAAACTTATATATACATTGTTCCATAGTTTAATTTTTTTGTATATACATTATGAGGAAACATAACACATGTTTAAGTGATAAAGAATTCATTTTAGTTGTGTTTCATTACAGTGTTAATAAACCTATATATATTATTTATTTATTTAAAATCTATTGATGTTACTTTTTGTGGTTTTGCAGCATAAAATGAGCCTTGGTTGAACGGATGAAGATACAAATCTGGTTGTGGGAGAATTAAAAGCCATTAAATAATTAAGTAATGCTAAAACAAAAAGGAAAAACCCTGTTTCCATTTAAAGGGGTAAATGTTTGTATGTTCATTTGCTTTGAATTGTCTTTCAATAATATATAGTGTTTTTTTGTTATATAATATAAATTTGGTTTATCTCTCAAGCTCTATGCGTCTCTTGATACACACATATCAGTAAAATTCGGACCAATTAATGTTGATGTTTACCTATTTATATAAAAAATGATGTGAGGGTTATATGCATTTAAACTTGATACAGTCAATGTCATCCAGATAGTGATAAGCAATGGAGTTTATTCATCTAGAGGTTACTTGAGAGAGAAATTGTTTTCCGGATAATGTTAATTGATGTTTTTTTATTCCTTCAATGGAAAGACATCTATTGTTATTATTGTTATTATTATTATTATTATTATTATTATTATTATTATTATTATTACTACTATTACTGAGACAATTATATATTTGTTGTTTTTATTAATTGTATTTCATTACTCTTCTTTTTTGCCTATAAAACTGAACAAAGTAACACGACTCATTCTATTCGCATATAGTTAATCTAACATCACAACAGAATGAACTGATCTATTTCATTCCGTTGTCCATTCCATTACTTAGCCTATTCAATTCTCTTGTTTATTGTATTACTTCATACCAAACAAACCCTTAGCGATTCCTAATGACGACGTATTATTCTTAGGTATCGTATTTTATTATGTGAAACGACTCAATATGAACACCCAAAAATTCTAACATCGGGTTGTTAGGCATACGCACACTAAAGATGATCTAACACAAAAAAATAGGGCCGCCATTTGTTTGCACATACGAAAAAATGTAATACTTTTTTTTATAACTACACACACCTCATTTTACATACCAATAAATATTTGAAAAACCCCTTTGTGGGAATCGAACCCAGAACCTAATCGTCCCAAAGATTTATCTCACCCCCTAAGATACCACTAGGTTATAATGTCTCGTGTTTTTATAACTACACACACCTAATTTTACATATATTTATATATAAGAGACTTAACCTCGTTTATACAAGGAAAAGTTTCTATATTATACCTTGATCCTACCAAATAAAAAGTATTTTAAAACCCAAAGCAGCAATTAAAAGTCTTGTGGTCTACCAATATCAAGGTGTATAGGAAACGTTTTCATCCTATGTGGGTGAGAATATATGTCTAATGGTGGACAAACACGTATACTTATGAATAAGATTCGAGGTTGTATGTTAGTCGTTAAAAAAATAAAACCCAAATCACCAAAATGCTATACTACATATGAGAACTAACTGATGCTTGCTTGGTTAGTATGACATGCAAAACTGTGTGTCAGATTAGTGTATAGAACTTTGGATAATCAATGAATATTAAAGATAAGCGTGACAAGAAATTGTTTTGTTTCCGTTTTAGTTTTAAAGTATCATGATGATTTAAATCTTTCTTGAAGCTCGATTTAATACCTATAGCTGGTAATATCTATTTGAAGGCTTCTATCCTAGTGGTATCAAGTTGTGCACATAGTGGTGTTTATCCTCAAATGGTTGAAGGTTCTAGTTTGTAAATTTTTGAGTAGGATTAAACAATGTGTGATTAGTTGTTCTGAAAATAAAACCTCTAACCTAAGCAATATGGCAAATTCAATAGTAAAGCACATATCATCCAATGGTACCAATGTGTTGAAATAATATCTCTCCAAGCTAGTGTTAAAGTCCTGTTGTAAGAAAATGGTGTAGATGTAGGAGTTAGTGTCTAAATTTATTATAACAAAAAAATTCTAGCAAATTCAATATTTCTATTTTGACAAGTTAGGCATACAAGCATTAAAGTTCAGGATTTATAACAAAACTGTTGAAATTAATATTCACCAAACTAATATTAATAACACCAAAAAGACATTAATTAAAGAGCAAACTTTTAAACTTCGAACACAATTACAAAAAAGAAATGAATTGAAAACAAAATTTTAAGTTTTTATATATCACTCGAGATTATTGAGTTTACTTTAACATCTCTTTATATACTTTGTTACCGCTTACTAAATACAATGGTATAAAATAACTTACAGTTTTTGACACCCTCAACCATGATATAACTTTTTCATTATACCCAAACTAATTAATTTTAGTTTGTAACATCATTTGACTCAAACAGTAAAATGTGACCTTATATACAAGATGCATATCAAGCTAAGCAAATATCTAACACAGACATAACATCAAACCATTTAGTTTTAGACATGGTAATCTGAAGTTAAAGAAATCATCTGACCAACATCTAACACATTTTTGAAATATGCGGTACACATAACATAGAACAAAAACAAACTTTCAACTAACCATCATCTGTGACTCTAATTTTGTAGAGGACATGATAAAATGAGAGAATTTTTTGTAAGGACTTTTAAACTTTCTATATGAAGCGCTTGGTCGGAAACTTTAAGTTCACATGATTCAGATATCATGATAACGTGACATACATAAAACAAATCTGGATAAAAGAACTAAAAACTAAAAGAAAACATCATTCTTAAGTTTAACATGCATGTGAATATGAATCGATCTATCTACAACCCGTTTGCTTAACACGAATACAACGTCACTAAAACATGTTAATATTCCGCAAACAGTGGCGGATCTAGGATTCACGCTAAGCGGTAACGTTTTATAAATAAGCGGTAACGAAATCGAAAAAACGTCAAATTTTTCCAAAATTTACACTAATTTTACACTATCGCCGGAACGCCAAGCCGTAGCGGACGCCACCCATTAATACATAGTACATCCGCCCCTGTCCGCAAACCCGTTGATAACTCGTTTAACTCATTTGAAACCTCTAGTTAGTTGAGGACTTCTTTAGCTCATTCACAACCTCATTACAAATTGTACACAACTAGTCCCCCCCCTTTTGACATGCCAACCCTTATGATCTATTCTAAATTTCTAATAAATGGGTTGTGCATGGCTTTAAGCTATAAGTTAGAACAAAGGATTTGATAAGAATAAATGTAAACTATATATGACCAACAATAAACATTTTTTTATAGCGCATAAACTTTGATGCGTTAACTAATTTATTGCTTCTATCAATCTTGCTAGCACAATAAGGGTGTTTTAAGATATTGGGCAGGGATGAAAAATCTTGGCTAAATTTATAACCAAGGCATTAGGTATACCACATTGGTCAATTATGGCTTCTTTCACATTGAAATACATTAATTAATACATATTTAAAAAAAAACAACCACACATGCTTTAAACACCTCTTTGGAATGCATAGGGTGTCTCTATAAATACATGGCATTATCCACAATGCTTCATAACCCAACACATAACAAAAAAACACATAGTTTGTTCTACAATGGCAGGGATGATGATGAAGGTTCTATGCATTATAGTGGCTTGCATGTTGATGTTTGCCCCTTATACGGAGGCTGTATCCTGTAGTGATGTGGTGAACAAGTTGAGTCCATGCATAAGCTACTTGAAGAACGGTGGCTCAGTGTCCGCAGCGTGTTGCAATGGCATTAAGGGACTAAATGCGGCCGCAAAATCAATCGCAGATAAGAAGACGGCTTGCGGTTGCCTGAAGAATGCTTATCAATCTATATCTGGCATCAAAGCCGACAACGCCGCAGGCCTTCCCAAAAAGTGTGGTGTAAACATTCCTTACAAGATCAGCATGAGCACTAACTGCAACAAGTATGTCAAATTCACACACTTTATCTCGTTGATCGCATGTTTAAATTTGTAACTCATAATAATAACTTCTTAAATTTATAGATACATATTTACATCTTTCACCTTTTTAGTATGTACATTATGAGGAAACATAACACATGTCTATGTCTAACTGATAAAGAATTCATTTTTGTTAAAAAACCAAAATATTAAAAAATATATTTATTTAAATCTATTGATGTTACTTTTTGTGGTTGATTTTTGCAGTATAAAATGAGCCCTTGGTTGAACGGATGAAGATGCAAATCTAGCGGTGGGAAAAT